>CAWUFW010006010.1:10000-1227570 GCA_963921515.1 Calotriton arnoldi
ATATCATTGCCTGCTTTTTGCTGAAAAAGTTTCTAAGTGTTGATTTTTGAAACATACAAATATTCCTCTAAAATCAGCCGAAATACGAATTCCGATTTACTCACCTGTTATAAGGAGAGACCTCAGTGCTGTATCTTTCAGCCCAGTACTGGTCCTGAAAAGTAATTTTAACCGTACTTACCAGTAACTTGAATTTCCTTCCATAGGCTAACATTGACTGGTTTCACTTGGAAATTCTTCTAAGTGTGGAGTTTTGGAACTTTAAAATATTCCTCTAAAATCAGCCGAAATACGAATTCCGATTTACTCACCTGTTATCAGGAGAGACCTCAGTGCTGTATCTTTCAGCCCAGTACTGATCCTCAAAAGTAATTTTAACCGTACTTACCAGTAACTTGAATTTCCTTCCATAGGATATCATTGCCTGCTTTTTGCTGAAAAAGTTTCTCTGTGTTGATTTTTGAAACATACAAATATTCCTCTAAAATCAGCCGAAATACGAATTCCGATTTACTCACCTGTTATCAGGAGAGACCTCAGTGCTGCATCTTTCAGCCCAGTACTGGTCCTGAAAAGTAATTTTAACCGTACTTACCGGTAACTTGAATTTCCTTCAATAGGCTAACATTGACTGGTTTCACTTGGAAATTCTTCTAAGTGTGGAGTTTTGGAACTTTAAAATATTCCTCTAAAATCAACCAAAGTACGAATTCCAATTTACTCACCTGTTATCAGGAGAGAACCCAGTGCTGCATCTTTTAGCCCAGCACTGACCCTGAAAAGTAATTTTAACCGTACTTACCAGTAACTTATATTTTCTTCCATAGGAATCCATTGTCTGGTTTTCAGCAGAAAAGTTTCAAAGTGTCGATTTTCACAAACTACAAATATTCCTTAAAAATCGCCTGTATGACTTAAACGCATTCTTTCAACTGTTTACAGGAGATGCACCAGTGCTGGATCCAGGATCCAACACTGAGTAAGAAAAAGTAACGATAACAGTTTTTACCTGCTAAGTGAATTTCCTTCCATAGGATAACATTGGTGATTCTATGAGAAAAAGTTTCTAAGTGTCAACTTTTAAAATACAATAATATTCCTTAAAAATCACGACTGTAACCAAAACGCTTTTACTCAACTGTTTACAGGAGATGTACCAGGACTGAATCTAGGATCCAGTCCTGTGGTTAGAAAAGTAATCCATAAAGTAACTAATTGCATTTAACTAGAAATTCACATTGAGCTGAATGTTGCGTTGTGTTTGAAAATGTGTTGCCCATTGCAACAACTGTAACTACTGTACTTAAGTCTATTGCCTATGTGCAAAGTATTTAAACTAAAGTAATTCATTCTGAGAAAGTATTTTTGTAATGTAATGTATAATGTAATTACAATGTAATTTAAAAAATAAAATATGTAAAAGAAATTGTTTCTAAAAATGTAGTAAATCAGTATGAAAAAAATTAATATAAAAATTAATACATTTAAAAATTGTCATTTAAAAAACCTTTGAAATTCACTGAAAAAACCGTAGGTTTCAGACATGTTATAGTTAGGAATTAGCATTTAAAAAACCTTTGAAATTCACTGAAAAAACCATAGGTTTCAGATATGTTATAGTTAGAAATTAGCATTTAAAAAACCTTTGAAATTCACTGAAAAAACCATAGGTTTTAGGGACAGTTATAGTTAGTTGGACATTTTACTCGTACAAAACCTGTGAAATTCCCCCGTTATAGTTAGTTCAGCTAACTATAACTCGCGCCCCGCAATGCACTGCTGATGACGTCACATATTACATCACTCATGACATGGTCAGTGACATCACTGATGACATCACTGATGACATCTCAAATGACATCACTGATGACATCATCCACGTGATAATCTGATGCAGCTCTTCACACCCTAATATAACCTTTGATACACCCAATTTAAATTACAGACTGCCATTCGCAAAACCATAGACACTCCAACACCAATAACTACATACCCACTCACTGATTCTTAGGTCTACACACACACATCCACTCACTCACCCGTACAGTCACTCATACTTATGGTCACTCAGTACAGGACTATCATATGCACTCTTACTCCTATATAGACACTCAAACACCGCCACTCATCCATAGAGGTACTCACACACCTAGTCAGTCATGCAAATAATTAAACACACTGCCATTTACTCACCTATACAGTTATACACACCAGCTCACTTAATCATACAAATACTAGCACATTGTTACGCTCTTATACAATCATTGATACAAGCACACACTCATCCATACAGCCACTATCACAATCACTCACTCTCGCTTATAGCTATTTATATACTCCAACACACATATATACTGCCTTTCACATATGTAGTTACTCACACATGTACCACTGGGACATACATTCACTCACTAACACACTCTTACACACACTTACCCACCCATACAGTCTATCACAGATGCACTCTTGAAACCATCCACCCAGTGAATCACCCACTCACACATCTATGCACAGAGTCGCACACACCCCATCCACACAAACACTCAGGCACCCATACAGATACTCAGACAACAAATCAACAACTCTTATAGACACTCATGTAGCTATTCACAAACCCATGCAGCCACTTACACAGCAACAGACAGACGGATACAGACATTCACCCAGTTTAGTCACTAACCCATGCATTCAGTAAGATACGTTAAATCACTCACTTATAGAGTCAGTCACGCACCTACTAAATCATCCATACAGACACTTACACACCCACTCATTCTTCAATACGTCTTTTCCTATATATATTAAAAATATTTAAACTTTACAGAAACACAGTCACTGGATGATGTCATCAGTGATGTCATTTGAGATGTCATCAGTGATGTCATCAGTGATGTCACTGACCATGTCATGAGTGATGTAATATGTGACGTCATCAGCAGTGCATTGCGGGGCGCGAGTTATAGTTAGCTGAACTAACTATAACGGGGGAATTTCACAGGTTTTGTACGAGTAAAATGTCCAACTACCTATAACTGTCCCTAAAACCTATGGTTTTTTCAGTGAATTTCAAAGGTTTTTTAAATGCTAATTTCTAACTATAACATATCTGAAACCTATGGTTTTTTCAGTGAATATATATATATATATATATATATATATATATATTTATATATTTATATATATATATATATATATATATATATATATATTTATATATATATATATTTATATATATATATATTTATATATATATATTTATATATATATATATTTATATATATATATATATTTATATATATATATTTATATATATATATATTTATATATATATATTTATATATATATATATTTATATATATATATATTTATATATATATATATTTATATATATATATTTATATATATATATATTTATATATATATATATTATATATATATATATTTATATATATATATATTTATATATATATATATTTATATATATATATATATATTTATATATATATATATATATTTATATATATATATATATATTTATATATATATATTTATATATATATATATATATTTATATATATATATATATATATATTATATATATATATATAATCTACTGGCGGTCGCCAGTAGATGGTTATAGTTACAACCTATTATCCATAGGAAATCCGCGACATTCTATTTGAAATAACTCTCTTGCCGGTTGACGTATCTTCGTGAAATTTTCAAACTTTGTGGCCCGCTCCGGTCCGCTCCTACCCTGAAAGTCTCGGGGGATTCGTCAGCGGGGGCCGAGAAAAAGGGGGTCCCAAAACGCGTTTTCCCCATGCACTTTTCCATAGGAAACTTTAGACACGGCTACAGCCCGAACTGCTGAACGGAATTACACCAAATTTGGCAAAGAGGTAGTTCTTGGTTCAGAAAGAACCCTTTTTGTTAAATGGTGTAAATCCGTTCAGTAGTTGCTGAGAAAATGAAAAGTAAAAGTTAGTGATATCTATGGCCGAGTAGGGTCCGCGTACCCTCAGCGCACCCTGCGCGCACCGTCCCGATCACGAGCTGCATGTTAATTGGCTGTCAGCTGGCTGTCAACATTCCGATTCAGGAAATGTTGGCAGCCATTTTGTCCCTCGTTAGAACCGAGGGACAGAAACAAGTGCGCAAAGCGCACAAAGGGGGCAGGGTAGAAACACCCTGACCCCTAGGTTTGCTCAGGGGGTCCCACAAGGACCCCTGGGCAAAAATAAATAAAATTAAAAAAAAAATCGGCAGGATGCGCTCAGGGTGCGCGAATCCTGCCGAAAAAAATCTAAGCGCGGTCTCCCGCGCTTCGATGTTAATTGGCCCCCGGGTGGCCCAAGTCCCGGGGGCATGGTGGGGGGATAATCTAATGTGTGGGGGCCTCAAAGGGCCCCCAAGCCCCGGGGACCGCCACCCCTCGGGGCTTTTTTTGAAAAATGGTGCGGGAGGGCTCTGAGCCCTCCCGCAGCCCCGGGGACCACCACCTCCCGGGGCTTTTTTTAATTAAAAATAAAACCAGTGTGGGGGCTCCAGCCCCCACACGCCCCGGGACCACCACCTCCCCGGGGCTGTGTACTGAATGGGAGGGGGCCGCGCGGCCCCCTCCTGGAGCCCTTGATGGCCCTGGGGACCACCACCCCCAGGGCCGGCTCCTGCAGTGTCCCGGGTGCCTACCCCCGGGACACTGTAGTTTGCTATGGCAGGACGGGAGCCTCGCGGCTCCCGTCCTGCCATAGCAACTGCTTGGATATTGGAAGAGAGAGCAGGGAAACCTGCTCTCTCTTCCAATATCCAAAGCGATTGCTTTCCACATGGGGAGCAGCATGTCAGCTGCTCCCCATGTGGAACAGCAATGCCGGCTCCCAAGGGACGTGGGGAGCCGGCGGGACTGTGGGGGATTGGGGACCCCCACAGTCCCCAACGGAGAGGGCCAGCCCCGGGGGATGGGGTCCCCGGGGCAAGTAGTGGCCCGGGAGGGGGCCGCGTGGCCCCCTCTCCAAAAAAGAGAAAAAAATGTAAAAAAAAAATGGAATGGCCGGCCCGGGGGATGGGGTCCCCGGGGCCTTAAAATGGCCAGAGGAGGGGGGC
Source organism: Calotriton arnoldi (assembly GCA_963921515.1). Taxonomy (NCBI): domain Eukaryota; kingdom Metazoa; phylum Chordata; class Amphibia; order Caudata; family Salamandridae; genus Calotriton; species Calotriton arnoldi. The sequence continues at coordinate 15,107 of CAWUFW010006010.1, forward strand.
CACGCTGCCCCCTCAAAATAATAAATATAGAGGCCATGCCCGGGGATGGGTCCCCGGGGCCAATACAGGCCCAGGGAAGGGGAGCCACGCGGCCCCCTTCACGTTTTTTTGGGGGAAAAATTAAAAAGGGGTAAGGCCCTGGGGGATGGGGTCCCCAGGGCCCAAAAAGAGAAAAAGGAAGGGGGCCACACAGCCCCCTTCAGAGGACAAAAAAAAAAACGATCGGGCCCGCAGGCCCCGCCCCCTTCCTTCATCACTCTGCAAACGCGCCCCCTGGCACGTTTGCAGAGGGGGAACAAATTCCCCTTGAATACTGGGGGTCCCTGGGGGCCAACTAGCCCACCAGGAACCTCCAGTATGCGCCAGGGGCTGCCTTGCAGAGACGTGTAGAGAGGCCACACCCCTTTTACACCTCTCTGCAACGCAGCTCTGTGGCGCTTTTGGAGGTATATGGTGGGCTAGTTGGACTCCGGGGACCCTCAGGATTCAAGGAGACTTAATCCCCCAACTTAAAACGCGCCACGGGGCGCGTTGCACAGTGGTGAAGGGAGGGGCGGGGCTTCAGGTGACATGTGTGCAAACAGGCCCCGTGGCGCGTTTTAAGATGGGGAATTAAATCCCCTTCAATCCTGAGGGTCCCTGAGGGCCAACTAGCCCAACAGGTACATCCAGAAAGCGGCACAGAGCTGCGTTGCAGAGAGGTGTAAAAGGGGTGTGGCCTCTCTACACGTCTCTGCAACGCAGCCCCTGGCGCATATTGGAGGTTCCTGGTGGGCTAGTTGGCCCCTAGGGACCCTCAGGATTCAAGGGGACTTAATCCCCCAACTTAAAACGCGCCACGGGGCGCGTTTGCACAGATGTCACCTCAGGCCCCGCCCCTCCCTTCACCATTGTGCAAATATTCCTGTAAAATCAGCCGAAATACGAATTCCGATTTACTCACCTGTTATCAGGAGAGACCTCAGTGATGCATCTTTCAGCCCAGTACTGGTCCTGAAAAGTAATTTTAACCGTACTTACCGGTAACTTGAATTTCCTTCATAGGCTAACATTGACTGGTTTCACTTGGAAATTCTTCTAAGTGTGGAGTTTTGGAACTTTAAAATATTCCTCTAAAATCAGCCGAAATACGAATTCCGATTTACTCACCTGTTATCAGGAGAGACCTCAGTGCTGCATCTTTCAGCCCAGTACTGATCCTGAAAAGTAATTTTAACCGTACTTACCGGTAACTTGAATTTCCTTCATAGGCTAACATTGACTGGTTTCACTTGGAAATTCTTCTAAGTTTTGATTTTTGAAACATACAAATATTCCTCTAAAATCAGCCGAAATCCGAATTCTGATTTACTCACCTGTTATCAGGAGAGACCTCAGTGCTGCATCTTTCAGCCCAGTACTGGTCCTGAAAAGTAATTTTAACCGTACTTACCAGTAACTTGAATTTCCTTCCATAGGCTAACATTGACTGGTTTCACTTGGAAATTCTTCTAAGTGTGGAGTTTTGGAACTTTAAAATATTCCTCTAAAATCAGCCGAAATACGAATTCCGATTTACTCACCTGTTATCAGGCGAGACCTCAGTGCTGCATGTTTCAGCCCAGTACTGATCCTCAAAAGTAATTTTAACCGTACTTACCGGTAACTTGAATTTCCTTCCATAGGATATCATTGCCTGCTTTTTGCTGAAAAAGATTCTAAGTGTTGATTTTTGGAACTTTAAAATATTCCTCTAAAATCAGCCGAAATCCGAATTCTGATTTACTCACCTGTTATCAGGAGAGACCTCAGTGCTGCATCTTTCAGCCCAGTACTGATCCTCAAAAGTAATTTTAACCGTACTTACCGGTAACTTGAATTTCCTTCCATAGGATATCATTGCCTGCTTTTTGCTGAAAAAGATTCTAAGTGTGGAGTTTTGGAACTTTATAATATTCCTATAAAATCAACCAAAGTACGAATTCCAATTTACTCACCTGTTATCAGGAGAGAACCCAGTGCTGCATCTTTTAGCCCAGCACTGACCCTGAAAAGTAATTTTAACCGGACTTACCAGTAACTTATATTTTCTTCCATAGGAATCCTTTGTCTGGTTTTCAGCAGAAAAGTTTCAAAGTGTCGATTTTCACAAACTACAAATATTCCTTAAAAATCGCCTGTATGACTTAAACGCATTCTTTCAACTGTTTACAGGAGATGCACCAGTGCTGGATCCAGGATCCAACACTGAGTAACAAAAAGTAACGATAACAGTTTTTACCTCCTAAGTGAATTTCCTTCCATAGGATAACATTGGTGATTCTATGAGAAAAAGTTTCTAAGTGTCAACTTTTAAAGTACAATAATATTCCTTAAAAATCACGACTGTAACCAAAACGCTTTTACTCAACTGTTTACAGGAGATGTCCCAGGACTGAATCTAGGATCCAGTCCTGTGGTTAGAAAAGTAATCCATTATGTAACTAATTGCATTTAACTAGAAATTCACATTGAGCTGAATGTTGCATTGTGTTTGAAAATGTGTTGCCCATTGCAACAACTGTAACTACTGTACTTAAAAGTCTATTGCCTATGTGCAAAGTATTTAAACTAAAGTAATTCATTCTGAGAAAGTATTTTTTGTAATGTATAATATAATTACAATGTAATTTAAAAATAAAATATGTAAAAAAAATGTTTTCTAAAAAATTTCGAAATCAGTATGAAAAAAATGTATATAACAATTAATACATTTAAAAATTGTCATTTACAAAACCTTTGAAATTCACTGAAAAAACCGTAGGTTTCAGACATGTTATAGTTACAAATTAGCATTTAAAAAACCTTTGAAATTCACTGAAAAAACCATAGGTTTTAGGGACGTTATAGTTACAAATTAGCATTTAAAAACCTTTGAAATTCACTGAAAAAACCATAGGTTTTAGGGACAGTTCTAGTTAGTTGGACATTGCACTCGTACAAAACCCGTGAAATTCCCCGTTATAGTTAGTTCAGCTAACTATAACTCGCGCCCGCAATGCACTGCTGATGACGTCACATATTACATCACTCATGACATGGTCAGTGACATCACTGATGACATCATCCACGTGATAATCTGATGCAGCTCTTCACACCCTAATATAACCTTTGATACACCCAATCTAAATTACAGACTGCCATTCGCAAAACCATAGACACTCCAACACCAATAACTACATACCCACTCACTGATTCTTAGGTCTACACACACACATCCACTCACTCACCCGTACAGTCACTCATACTTATGGTCACTCAATACAGGACTATCATATGCACTCTTACTCCTATATAGACACTCAAACACCGCCACTCATCCATAGAGGTACTCACACACCTAGTCAGTCATGCAAATAATTAAACACACTGCCATTTACTCACCTATACAGTTATACACACACCAGCTCACTTAATCATACAAATACTAGCACATTGTTACGCTCTTATACAATCACTGATACAAGCACACACTCATCCATACAGCCACTATCACAATCACTCACTCTCGCTTATAGCTATTTATATACTCCAACACACATATATACTGCCTTTCACATATGTAGTTACTCACACATGTACCACTGGGACATACATTCACTCACTAACACACTCTTACACACACTTACCCACCCATACAGTCTATCACAGATGCACTCTTGAAACCATCCACCCAGTGAATCACCCACTCACACATCTATGCACAGTCGCACACACCCCATCCACACAAACACTCAGGCACCCATACAGATACTCAGACAACAAATCAATAACTCTTATAGACACTCATGTAGCTATTCACAAACCCATGCAGCCACTTACACAGCAACAGACCGATACAGACATTCACCCAGTTTAGTCACTAACCCATGCATTCAGTAAGATACGTTTAATCACTCACTTATAGAATTAGTCACGCACCTACTAAATCATCCATACAGACACTTATACACCCTCTCATTCTTCAATACGCCTTTCCCTATATATATAAAAAATATTTAAACTTTACAGAAACACACAGTCACTGGATGATGTCATCAGTGATGTCATTTGAGATGTCATCAGTGATGTCATCAGTGATGTCACTGACCATGTCATGAGTGATGTAATATGTGATGTCATCAGCAGTGCTTTGCGGGCGCGAGTTATAGTTAGCTGAACTAACTATAACGGGGAATTTCACGGGTTTTGTACGAGTGCAATGTCCAACTAACTATAACTGTCCCTAAAACCTATGGTTTTTTCAGTGAATATATATATATATATATATTTATTTATTTATTGGGCAGATTTATATAGCGCGAACTGGACCCGAAGGTATTGGAGCGCTTTACATGAGCACCGGTTACGTTACACAAGGACACATTAATTTTTTTGGGTAGGCACGGGGAGATTAAGTGATTTGCCCAGAATCACAAGATGTGGACGCGACCCCGAGGCTCGAACCTTGGTTTCCCAGCTCCAAAGTCGGCAATCTAGCCATCAGACCACATCCTCTCCCCATATATGTATATAGTCACGATGCATTTATGTGGAGTTATATATAGTAAAACTTAGCTTACCTATAGAAATTTATATTCACAATATTTTTGTCCTCCGTATTCTTGACACAGAACTTTATGTCCACACAATTTTTACTCTGATATTTAGTCTAAACACCTTATCGAACATGTGCAAACCCATAAAGTAGTATCAGAAATATAATTTAGAGTTATGCTTTGGGATTGCTGGTAATTAGCCTGTAATGTTACTGATTTAAAACTTGGCATCAGCCTTCAGGTAAAAAATCCTCTTTGGTTTCACTGGCCTTGTCCCTGTTTTTCAATTTTTCTTAAACAGTCCAAGGGTTTAGAATTGTTGCATTGAACCATTTGGTTTAAAGATATTGTTTCGCTATTCCGTGTGTTGCATATCTGGCATAACTCTCTTCTCAAAAGTTAGTGTCGGAATGGCGTGAGAAGGTGTGAAGAAAGAACTTCAATTCTTTTCGTAGGCCAGACTCGCCCTCCTCTCTTGTGTATCAATTAACATGACAATACACATCGAGTATCAATTTCTGGGAAAAGAAATCTAGTTTCCATGTTGATCTTAAAGTTGGTTATCATGCAGCAAGGAACAGCATGACAAGTAATAATGTAGATTTGCCTTCAGTAAGGGTTTACTCTGAAAGACTGATAACGGGGTTTCTTACCACCTGTACCCTTTTATCCTGGGTCTGATGTCTCCCTTGCCGACGTTTAGCCTTAGCTGCCTCTTCCCAGTCTGGATCTTGTTCTAGAAGGAACAGGATGGGATTGATCTGCCCTTCTTGATTCGGACCCGGAAGTGGAATTTTACTTATTCTGTTGTCCTGTCGCCTCAAAATTCTGACAGGAGGTTTCTGAGAATGTAATCATCTTCTTCTTCCAGCGTCCCTGCTACTTAGGGAGTGTTGTCTTATTTTTTGGCCTATTGTAAAATTCGCTTATTAAGCAGGGGTATTTCTGTTCCAATTTGAAATTCTAAATGTTTTTTTTTTTTTTTTTTAATTCACTAAGTTTCAGGCTTGGCGTAAACTCCTTGTAATCTTGCATCTGTTTGACTTAGTTGAATATTACCATATGATATTGTAACACTGTTTATTTCATTTTCCAAGGCTTGTATTTCTTCAGTTTTTTGGTGAAGTCTTTGGTCAGTTTCAGTAGTAAAGGCAATTGGATCAGGGCTATACCTGATATAAATTCAACGGACTCGTGTTAGTTAGACTTCGTCTTTACTGAGATAAAGGGGAGGTTCCTAGCTTATAGCCTTATGGGGTAGTGCCCCTCCTGAGATGATCAGGCAGTATGTGTCCATGCAGTTCTCTTCTAACTTGCTTTTCATGAGCCTCAACGTATTTCAGATTCAGTTTGTTTACTGTATTGCTGCATAACAGTCGATGAGATGGGTCTTGCACACAAGCATTCAGGAAGAGACCACCTGCAGGCTGTTTCCTTGTGTGGCCTTGGTTTGCAGGGGGACTCATTGTTTTTGCTCCTTTGTTCTCAGATTGTTTTTCCTTTTCTTCCTTGCTGCTTTAGACTTTACTTAAGTTCGCTGTTCTCCAGCTTGATCAAGTTTACTTCTTTACCTTTCCTTTACATCTCTTGCACCCTTGGTCTTTCAAGATGTTTCTCCCATTACTTGGCTTGTTGCATTTTTATACATTAAATCTGATATGAAGAAAAACATCTAATGCAGAAGTTGTTTTGCATTCGGATTAGAACATCTAGTTTTAAACTTTTGCCGAACGCGGCCAGGGCCAGAAATGCTGCCGGTCAAGAACAATATTTCTGCTATTCTGGTGAGGAATTAAGGGCATTTAATATGCCAGCTAGTGACCGCCATCATCATCTCCAGCTAGATAAAGTAACCTGTACAAATTGTCACTATGAACTTAGTTTTGAAGCCAGTACTATCCCTACTTTTGGTCATGCCCACAAAATAAATCCAAATCCGGATCTTAGACCCTTTTGTTGCGGATTGGTTAATGTTAGGTCATTAGGAAAACATGCCCTACACATTCATGATCTAGTTCAAAATCTTAACCTAGACGGCCTCTTTGTTACGGAAACATGGTTAAAAGACTGGTCTAACCCTGATATTGTTCAGTCTCTCCCCCCAGGTTATACTATGTCCAGAAGAGACAGACCTGTACGGAGGGGGGGAGGGCTAGCAATCATTCATAAAGACTCCCTAAAATGCTCATCATTCGATATTTCGGAGATTAAGGGAGCTGAAAGTCTGGGTTTTTGCCTCCAATTATCTAGCTCAGTGGTTTTTGCAGGAGCCCTGATCTACCGGCCCCCAGGGGCAAGTTCTGACTTTGTAGACACCCTTGCTGAAAGTCTGAGTGCCCTGATTGTCAGATACTCTAACTTTACCATATTAGGGGATTTTAACCTTTACTTAGAAACCGATAACTCCCCAATCTCCCCAAAAATTTGGGAAACCATAGAAACGCTAGGACTAAAGCAGTTGATAACTGACCCTACACATGAGGCTGGACATACCTTAGATGGAATTTGTACGAACTTTACCAAACTTACAGTGGATACCCCAACCACTTTAACATGGTCTGATCATAAGTATATCCCTTTCAGATTGCAGACAGTACTTTATATGCAGCCAAACAAAATCCTGATCAACTCGGCAAAATTATTAATAGGAAATGGAACAAAATGTTAACAAATCCTAACTTGCATATGTTGGCAGAATTAAGTAAACCCACACTAACAGGAGATCCGGCTATTGACACAAGCATCTTCAATGACTGGCTGACCGTGTTAGGCAACAAAATGGCCCCGGTGGCCACACTTAGTAGAGCCTCCCGGGGGAAAACCTCCGCCCCTTGGTTTACAACTCAGCTCAAAGAGCTACAAGGCAAATGCAGGAAACTTGAGCGTAAATGGAGGATGCAATATAACAACAATGATCTCACTATCTTCAGAACAGCACTGAAAGAATATCATAGGTTGATCAAACACGAAAAGAAAGTTTACTACACCAACCTCATTAAGCAGGCATCGTTCGATCAAAAAATGATTTTCAAAATTGTTCAATCGTTCACCCACCCTAAGATATTCAATCAGGAAATTCACCCATCACAACAACTGTGTGATCAGATTGCAGACTATTTCGATGACAAGGTTAGTGACCTCAGAAAGGATTTTTCAATAGATACACCACCTACTGAAGGGCCAAATCAGAATTCAGAAAATAGACCGCTGCTGAATCATTTTAATGAGATCACCCTTGAACAGTCCAGACAGTCTATCTTGACATGTAAATCGGGCTCTCCAGGCGATTCTTGCCCCCCAAAAATTCTACATGCTTTGATTGATACTGTTAATCCCATTATTAATCAGATTATCAACTCTTCACTCAGAAAGGCCGTAGTACCAGATAGCTGGAAAGTCGCATCGGTTAAACCTCTTCAAAAGAAACATCTTGCGGATCCAACCACTTTGACCAATCTCAGACCTATTTCTTTACTGCCCTGCTTAAGCAAGATAACAGAGAAACTTGTAAATAAGCACTAAATGACTTTCTCCTATTAAACAACATGTTACACCCCAGGCAATCAGGTTTCAGGGCTGGGTATTCAACAGAATCAGCGCTCCTACACACTGCGGAGATGCTAAAATTCGCTTTGGATCAAGGAAAGATGGCAGTGCTGATTCTGTTGGACCTATCAGCCGCATTCGATACTGTTTCCCATGTTGCTCTGGGTAAGCGGTTAAGAAGTGCAGGGATTTCACAGAAGGCACTGGCTTGGTTGAAATCATTCCTGGGAAACAGAAGACAATCAGTAACACTCGGCAACTTCACTTCAACTGAGAAGCAGCTGCGCTCAGGTGTGCCTCGGGGCTCAATTTTGAGTCCCACACTTTTTAACATATATATGGTGCCCCAGCTAGATCTAATATCATCTTTTGATATTGAGACTGTGTCTTACGCTGATGATACACAGCTCATCCTTGCCCTGGATAAAGAAACCACAGCAGCTGAAGAAAATTTCCAACAATGTCTCTCGGCTGTCTTCGAATGGATGAAGACCAACCACCTTCAATGTAACAGCCAAAAGACGGAGATTCTGCTGCTGGGAAAATGTAATATCTTTTCACCCAAAATGTGGTGGCCAACCGACGCAGCCCCACCCCCCAATACTGTGGACACTGCAAAATACAGCCATAGCTCGCAAGTCGTGGCAGTGGCGATCTTATCACGACTAGATTATTGTAAGTCTGTATGCAGGTATAAAAAAAGAGTACTCTAAAAAAGCTGCAGACTGTACAAAACGCAGCGGCCCGAATGGTACTGAATTTACCTAAGGGGTCCTCTGCCTACGAGGCTCTTCAAATCCTCCACTGGCTACCCATACACAAGAGAATTCTCTTTAAAATCCTTGTGATAACCTTCAGAGCTGTAAAACAAAGTGGTCCTAAATACCTTAGGACCAGATTAAAAGCCTATGTACCTGCTCGTAACTTGAGATCCTCTAAGGAAAATCTAGTAGCACCCCCCCATTTTCGTCTGAAGTCCAGAGGAGGAAAATCTATGGCTGTACTAGGGACAAAAGCCTGGAATTATTTACCTACCCAATTGAGACTTATTCAGACGGAGTCCATCTTTAAGAAAAAATTGAAAACGTGGATCTTCACAGTTCCAGACAGTCTGGCCCTATCTTTCATCTGACTACAGCGACATTAGAGACCACACTCCCTTGACACCCACTCTCAGCGCCAAGATGCTCCATTGGAGTGATAGCCAGCACTTTATAAATGACATCATTCATTCATCATTCATTCATATAAACGTAATGACTAATGCCATTCCAATACGTAACATGCATTTAAAAAACAGAAATCCTATTCCGCCACCTATAAACAGTAGCTCTTGTTTGAGCCCGACCTTGTTTAATGTTTATGTGGCCCCCCCTTGCCAAGATTATTAGGGAGTATGGTTTTACTCCCTACTCCAATGCTGACGATACCCAACTGCTCTTCTCCTTTGATAAGGATACAGAGCTAGTTGAACATCGTTTCGCTAAGGGCATGCTAGCCATATCATCCTGGATGACTGAGAACTGTCTCCAGTTAAATGCGGCCAAGACCGAAATCCTGCTGTTTGGCCCGGCTCTACAACTTGGTCCCCTAATTGGTGGCCGGCGGTCTTGGGGGGGCCCCCCCCCCCCATTTCCGACTCCTGTTGCAAAAAATCTTGGGGTCTGCTTGGATGTCTCGTTAACCATGAGGGATCAAGTTATGACAACCTCGGGGACCTGCTATCACACCCTGAGGCTTCTGCGTAGAGTATTCCAGTGGCTGCCTCTATCTGTCCGAAAAACTCTGATCCAGGCACTGGTCATTGGTCGTCTTGACTACTGCAACGCTCTGTTAGTATCAGCAAACGACTCTCTTCTGAGCAGACTACAGATAGTCCAGAATGTTTCCGCACACTTGGCTCTCAAAAAGCCGCCCCGTACTGCCTCCAGGCCATTGCTGAAACCGCTCCACTGGCTTCTGATCCGCCAAAGAATCAAATTCAAACTTTGCTGCCTCGCCCATAAAGCACTCTATGGTAGAAGTCCCTTCTATTTGGCAGACAAGTTTAAATTCTATTGTCCAAGCAGACTGCTTAGATCTGAAGGGAAAGGGCTGCTTGTGGTCACCCGCTACAGGAAATTACACACAGGTGGTAGAACTGTTGCTTATCTTGCCCCGAAATATTGGAACACCCTGTTGGAGGCCCTGCGCAAATGTCCCAGCCTGCTTCAGGAAACTCCTGAAGACTGAACTATTCCGGGACTGATTTATGCGTGTCCTGTACCTTCTTTCTCTTATAGCGCAGAGATACCCCTCCGGGGGTGATTCCAGCGCTTTATAAATCCTACACATAAACATATGAACAAAACCTAAAACCCCTAAAAGATACTGTTGCACTTAACCATGGTAACTTAACTCCCGTCAAAATTAGTGGCCGTGAGCTTACGCGAGCCACACACAATATAACAATGTCCCTAACTACTCCAGCAAGGCCATGCAGGCAGCAGCACTTCCTCAGACTCCACTGGACTTGATATCTGGGAATGTCTATTGAAATCTGGCAGTGCACCTAGTCCAGACCCACCACTCAGCTTTTGGCCAGGACCCCGGGGGATATGATGGTCTGTGCTCATCACTCCACCCTCTAAGCAAAGTGGTCACAGCTTGGTGCTGTTCCCAGATGACTCGGAGCAAAGAGCAGTTCCCTTACCCAGGCCTTGCAGTCAGCACCCCAGCCCCCACAGCTCGCTAGGAACTGCATTTGGTTTTAGCCTTGTGTTGGTCCTGGCTATTTTAGCAGGGTTATCCCCAAGCTTTTTGCCTTCTTCCTATTTATTTTAACTGTTTTTTGTTGGCTTTAGGACTCTGGTCACATTACCACTGCTGATCAGTGCTAAAGTGCATATGCTCTCTTGTCTAAATTGTATTGGTGATTGGTTTATCCAGGATTGGCATATTTGATTTACTAGTAAGTCCCTAGTAAAGTGCACCAGGGGTGTCAGGACCTGTAAATCAAATGCTACTAGTGGGCCTGCAGCACTGATTGTAACACCCACACGAGTAGCCTGCAACCTTGGTAAGGTAGGCCCAAGGTAGCCTCATGGGCAGGAAGCAATGTATTTAAAAGGTAGGACATGTACTGGTGTGTTTTACATATCCTGATGGTGAAATGCTGCTAATTTCTCTTTTCTCTATTGCAAGGACTATCTCTCCCATAGGTTATCATTGGAGCTGCCTTTTAAGTGTAACTTCCAATTGGGAAGAGATAGAGGTTGGGAGTTTGGGGTACCTGAAATCACAATTTAAAAAAACATCTTTTAGTGAATTTGGTTTTTAAATTGCATTCTTGAAAATTCCACTTTTAGAAAGTGGGCATTTTCTTGCTTTACCCCCCTGTGATCTGCCTCCCTGTGGAATTCACGTCTGAGGGAGGGTGACAGTTGGGCTGTTTGTGCATTCACTCTAGACAGTCACTCAAAGGGAGCTGAGGTGTGCCCTGCATATCTTGATAGCCCATCACCAGGCTGATGGGCACTTCCTGAGCTAGAGTGGTGGGAGGAGTTGTCACTGACCCCTGAATAGGGCTGTGCCTGTCCTCACACAACTGTCTCCACCCCCTGTAGTGTGTCTGGAGCCAGGTCAGGGAAGGGCAGGGTCTTCGTGCACAACAAAGACTTTCCTTTGAAGTTTTCCTTCTTTAAAGGCAGAAAGGGGTATACGTTTTGAACCTCTGACACTCTCAAATCAGATCACTTCTGGAATAAAGGACATTCTGCCAGGAAGAAGAGCTGTATGCTGTTGGAGGAACCAACACTCTTCTTGTTACTTTATTGTGCTCACCTGCTGTTTGCTGCTTCTGTCCTAGGAGTGAAAGAACGGGTCTTTGCTTTCTACATCCTTCTTCCAAGATTCTCCAAGGGTTTGTGCATTTTTGCCTCCTGTAAAGAAGTCTCAGGGCCACCAAAGACTTCATCTACCAGTGCCTGGGCTCCTCTGCTGAGTGTCCTGACTTGACAAGTGGTGCCAAATCCAGTCTCTGGGCCCTTAGAAATGGAATCTGGTGAACTGAAGGAGAAAATCCACCCATCAACTCCGATTGTCTGTTTTTATCGACGCATCGCTACAAACTTCAACGCATCACTGCTGCCAGCACCAGAGGGTGGTTCCTGATCAGCGCATCAACCACAGCTTTTACCGCAGGCCCCAGCTTTTCATCACAGCGCATCAGAAGAACCGCCGCAACGTGAGTTTCGAGGACCGCATCGCCGAAGTCTGTGGTGCACCGCTCCAACTCCAATGCAGCGCCTGCTTCATCGCTGTGGAATAGATGCAGTGCGTCTGGATTTTCTATGCATCGTCCCTGGGGGACGATTGCTTCATTGACGTTGCTCAGCAGTAAGGAACCGAAGTCGCGTGTCCGGAGATCGACGCATCACCTCCCATTCCTGTAAGGAACCGACGCATCACCTTTCCTGATAGTAAGGAACCAACGCATCACCTCCCCTGTGCATCAGTAAGGCGCCGACGCTTCACCTCCACTGACAACAAGGAACCAACGCATCACCTCCCCTGGGAGTAAGGCACCGATGCATCGCTTTGCTTTTACAATGCCTCACCTTCCCTGCGCATTTTTTGGTATGTGAATTTTGATGCATCCCAGGCACTTTGTGCTATGGACTGAACTGATTCAACATTTTAAAGGTGAGATTTTTACTTGTGCATGTTGGATTTTTGTCGTTTTGGTCTTGTTTTATTCCGAAAAATATTGGCTATTTTGCTAAACTGGTGTGGACTCATTTTTTGGGTGTTTTCACTGTGTTACTGTGTGTGTATGTACAAACGCATTATACATCGCCTCTGAGATAAGCCTGACTGCTCATGCCAAGCTACCAAGAGGATGAGCAGGGGTTATCTTAGCTGTGTGATCCCCTTACCCTGACTAAAGTGAGGGTCCCCACTTGGATAGGGTGCATACCAACTGTCAACTAGAAACACCATTTCTAACATAGATGCCTTACCTAACTGCATTAGCCTGCATGGTAATCTCAGTCCCTTTCTTGTAAAACTCTCTGTGTGCCTCTTGCACTATGGCAGATGGAGCGGCTACTTCAAACAACTTCTCTGCCCTTCTCTAATGTGCTCCATCAGGGCAGCTGTGAGTTTGCATGTGTCCTGGTGGCAGTGCAATATCTGTAACGGGGCACACTGTCCCTCTTTGCACCTAGTGCACTTAAAGGGCCGTAAACAGGCACAGTAAGCCCTTTATGTAATGCAGCCCCTGTATGACATCAACGAATAAATAAGTGTGGAAGCAAGCATGGTAACTGTGTTGTTGTGAGCTAGAACATTTTTTTTCCGCTTTGAAACACTCCGATTTTTCATGTTGCAAAATAAATGTGATTTTCTAAAGGTCACTGTACAAACCTGGATATATATAAGATTGAGACTGATATAGCGCAGTGATATTCTGAAAATTGTAGGGGTACATTATACTCATGAATAGTCCGTACCCGCATATATTCTTGTGTGTGTTAATTTTAGTTAGAATTTGTGTTGTAATAATCAGTGGTAAATGAAGTGCTAGGATGAGTTGTGCCATTCATGAAACGTAAAATGGCATTTAGAGGGAATTATGTAACTTTCGATGTTTATTGCAAATGTTTAATGAAGTAGTCTATATGTAATGTAGTAGAGATAAACGTGCATCATGTTGAAGTTGCACACGTATAGGTAATTAATTGTGTTCAAATGTGATGAAATGTAGTGCTTATAGATGTAACATTTAAATGTGTGTTTAATTTGATGTTAAAGGCCGAGATGGAGTATTTGCTCTTTCGTGCTAAGAAAGGCCTATTCGTTTTCTTATGTTAGCTGGTTTATGTAGGCCCGAAATGTATTTTCCCCTGGTGAGGCTCTCATTTGGAGACGGTCAGCAAAATTCATGTGCGTGCAAGGTTGTTCTGTTCTCATGCTTCTGTTGCAGGTGCAAGGACACCGTCCTCGTTAGTTAGAATAACGCTTTTGTTTTAGGAGTTAGGTATGGAGGAAACCTGTTACAAAGTCCTCAGGAATGCCGATAATTGGGAGTTGTGCTGAAGAAGCCTGAGACCCAAGGACACACCAACCGTCGCTGGACCGAGTACAAGTTTAGGTGGAAAATTACCTACGAAAGGTGCCTGGCCAGAGGAGGTGTTTCAGGGGGCGTGTTTATTAATTGTGCATTTTGTATTAGGGACAGTGCCCAGAGGGAGAAGTGTCAGAAGTGTCAGAGAGAAGAGAGAGAGCAGAGAGACGTTCGAGGGTAGAAGGAAGGGATCGATTCTTAGAATGAAGACTTAGAACGAATTTGTGATTTGGGCTTCTGACCTATACAACGTGAGTGTACTTCTTAGGAAGTCTTCACAAGCTGACATCTTTTCTCGATCTTGCTTGGAAATTGCTAAGTAGGGATGCCACTTTAGGATAGGGTAGGGATAGATTAATGGATTTCCCTTACAGCCACTAATGAAGACTAATATAGATGTTGGTGCAGTTATTGCCTGTTTAGTATTTTTGGAATTGCTTATTCTCTTTGTTATATCGGATTAGATTGGTTCGTAGGATGAACTTTGTATTAGTGCCTTTGTATTTTTACAACCTCGTCCTGAGGTGCTTGTATGTTCAGTTATTTTTGGTTTTGTAATAAACCCCTAAATTTGGAATTCGGAGTCGGTGATCTTTTCTGAGATTTTCTTAAATGGATTCATGCCAGTTTGGAACGAATGTATTGTTTCTCCCCTTTTACACTTCTCAGCAGGTAATAAAGATCTAGTCGACCGAGGGTTCCTAGTAACTTGCATAGTGGAATCCGGCGTTATCAGTTGGTAGCGAGAGGATGGTTACCTCTGTAGTTAGGGGAGACATGGAGAAGGGTAGTCATTGAGTCCCCATAGAGCCCAAGTGATGGTTATCCAGTGGATTGTGAGCGGAGGACGACGGCGTTTGATGGAAACCGACGGCGAGTGACGGTGCGGCGGAAACAGCAGTTCGTAGTGGAGTGAGTATGAACAGGGATGTATGTCTGTTAGATTGCGGTGTTGTTTTGATTGTGTGATGTCTTGCAGAGCTGGAATGAGAGTTGAGTGATTGTGGTTTCGGGCCGAACACGTGCGGTTCATGAGATTTGATTATTGATATCCCGGGATAAGAGATTGTGGTGTAGAAGACACCCAGAGTTGAAATTGTCTGACCAGAGATTGTGGGAGTCATGAGACCTCGTTGACTAACCCACCGGTGATAGGGAAACCCGTGTGTGAGTGCGTAAGTAACCGATGCAAGTCGTGGGTTACTGCATGTGGAACATTGAGTGATTGGATCCTATCGATCAAGTACATGACTGTCAGGCAGATAGTCTGGGGCAATTGTCCGGTCGTTTCGCGGACAGACAGTTGCCAGAGTGAGGTCGACAATTACGTGAGACTGTCCGGTCGTTTTGTGGACAGTAGGAGAAGTGACTGTTCGGTCGTTTGGTGGACAAACAGTTATTTCAGAGTATGAGTGAGACGTGCGAGTGACGCATTGTAAAGGAGGGGAACTGCTGCATGAGGAGGAAGAGTGACGTCCGAGAGTATCGCGCTGTGATAGGTTGGTGTGAAGCCGCGCGGGTATTGGAGGATTGTCATCAGGAAGTCGAGTGAAATCAAGTGAAGAAAACGTTGATTTCATAATGAAATGTTTTAAGGTTTTACGAGACGTGTAGAGGAGACCGAAGAGTGGTTACTCGAGGAGGAGAAGAAGCTCCACCCGAGGATACCCCAGCCCATTATATGGCTACGAATGTGGGGTTGCATTCTATAAGTTGGCTTGAAAATTGGCATAAAATGACTGAAAATGGGGGAGAATTGACTTTTCCGCTTTATGGCACTTTCAGGTTGGAAGTGTTGTACCAATTGAAAATGCTGATGTCCTCATTGCAACCTTTACCCAGACCAACACAGTTTGAGGCGCTACATGCATGGATAAGAGCAGCACATGATGGGAAAAGAGACCGAAGCCAGGAAAGGGTGAAAAAGTCAATCAGGGCGTTTCAGGATGCGCGATGGGACGCATTGGAGAAGAGATGGAGGGTGGAAACTATTGAAGGGGATAGGCTATTCCCGTTGATGATAAAAGTAGGAGAGGCCCAGAAGAAGTGGGGTGAGGAAGACGATAGTGACACAGATGACAGCCTGCTATAGAGACTGCTATCAGAAAGACCACCTCCATATAATCCAGATTCCGTAGAGGGAAAGGCAGTATCAACAGAGGGAACTGGAGAATCGCAGACTTAACCTAGCGCGAGAGTAGTCGGAAGAATATCAACGGGAACAGAAGGGATGGGAACACAGACACCAGCAAGCATCGAAGCTAACGGAGTTACAGTTGTTACAAGGCTACCGGATGCTCTTACAGTGCCAAGATGCTGGATGTGATGAGGTTAAAGCTGAGGTAGATGAAATAATTAGTGGGAACCTGCCGTTGGAAAGAGTAGAGCTTTATGGACCAGACGAGTTGCTGTTTGTAGCAAAAGATGTAACTCGCAAGGCGAGATCAGCACATGAGAAACTGACAGACTTGGCAAGGAGACACGAGGTGGATCTGTCCAAAACAAAGATGTTGCAGGGAAGTCACAGGTTGCAGTACAGTGACCAGGAACTGGAAGAGAAGAGAGTGATAGGGCTGAAAACTCACATTCGACAATTGATTGTAGGGATACGTGCCTGGAGCATGCTTGACAAATGGGAGAAAAGATGGTCCAAAAAGAAGAGCACTAAAAAGAGTGTAGGAGAGACAACGCCTTCAGGAGGGGGGATAGTAGGAGTGGGAAATTTCCCTTTGCGAGAGGTACAAAACGGAGGGTATGTGCATGTGCCTTGGAGTAGAGGTGATATGGCAGCGTTTACAAACGAATTTCCTCGGCTGAGGAAGAAACCTGTCGAGTGGTACAAGCAGGTCGACCGATTTGTTAAAATCTCGAAGGTGTTGTGGGTTGACCTGAACACATTGTTTGATATCGTAGTACCAAGTGATTTGTGGGCAGCTTGTAAAGTTGCAGTTGATTGGCCGACTTCCGAACCAGACAGGGATTCTGTTACCAATGGTCCTTCACCAATTGTTATGAAAAAATTTGAGCAAGTAATTACATGGCTGAAATCCAAAATCTCTGATTGATTGGGTTAAGATAGATCGAACTGTTCAGGAACCAAAAGAGTCCGTACACGAATATTACGAGAGGCTCTTACAAGCCTTTAAGCAGTACAGTGGGCTAGACACGTTAGACCCCAAAGACATGGGACAATTCGTTTCCAAGTTCGTCTTGGGTCTGAGACCAGAAATCAGCTTCATGATTCAGCAGCATTTGATCTGCTGGCAGAACAAGTCGGTGGACGAAATACTACGGTACGCCAGGTACTGCAGCGATGAAGTGGACTCGAAACACAGGAAGCTTAAGGATAAGCTAATGCTGGTCCAAATGCAAAACGCTGACAGGGAAGTTCAGACACAGCCAAGTGGAGGGACGCTAGGGAGAAGACAGGGAAGCAATAAAGGAGGGACCCAGAATGGTCAGGGTCCGGGAAGGGGGAAACCTATAGACCCTAAGACGGGGATGGATGTGGCAACATTGGAAAAGACAACTGCGTGTCACCTTTGTCACAAGATCGGGCATTGGAAGCGTGAGTGTAGATTGAATCCAGCGAACCAAGTGCAGCAAGAGGAAGGGACGGTGCAGGTATCTGAGGTCGTCAATACAGTGACGAGACCCAGGTCCATGCAAGGGGGGACATTGTGCCCGCAGGTACAAGTTCCACAACCTCCGAGAATTCCGCAGGGAAATCAAACGTACCAGCAGATGCCCCTTTTCGAGGATTGTGATGATTACAGCTCAGACCTGTTGAAATGACGGTGCCTGAGGGGGGAGGAAGACTGCACTCTTGGGGCAGTCTTAGAGGTAGACCAGAGGGGACCGTTTGTAGACCACCTTTTTGGTTGATACTGGTGCTACCCGTTCTACTGTGAGATCTGCAGTAGTTCCCAACCTACCCCTCTCGGGACAATCAATCCAAGTAGTAGGAGTGGCGAATAAGAAGATGACTAACCCATTGGCTGAGCTGATTCCTGTGAGAATAGGAACTTTCCGAGATCAACACCAGTTTGTGGTGTGCGACTCAAGTCCAGTCTGTTTGCTAGGATGTGACTTTTTGTGTAAGCTGAATTGTACCATCTATTGCACCCCCAAGGGAGTGGAATTACAGACAAATGATGATGATGCCACCTTCAAGGTTGCTAATCAGCATTTCTGCATAGAGATGTACCCTAAGTTAACAGTGGAAGAGCTTCCACTTGACCTAAGAGACTCTCTCATTGGATGTGTGGGATTTTACAGGAGAAGAGATTGGACTAATCGGAGGTGTTGAGCCAGTTAAGATCCAGGTTAAGTAAAATGTTGAGTTTCCGAGAACACCCCAGTATAATCTATTGCCTGAAACGATCGCAGGGATTAAACCTGTAATCTATTCCATGATTCAGCAGGGAATTCTGAAGGAGATAATGGGCAGTAGATGCAACTCGCCCATTATGGGATTACAGAAACCGAGTGGGAAATTCAGAATCGTACAAGACCTGCAAAAGGTCAATGCGATTGTGGTTCCGTGTTGTCCAGTGGTACCGAGTCCATCAGTGATACTATTCCAGATTCCATGTGAAGCCGAGTGGTTCACGGTGATTGACTTGTGCCAAGCCTTCTTTTCGATACCCTTGCACGAGGAGAGCCAATTTTTGTTTGCTTTCCGTCTGGAAGATCGTG
This sequence comes from Calotriton arnoldi, assembly GCA_963921515.1. Classification (NCBI taxonomy): domain Eukaryota; kingdom Metazoa; phylum Chordata; class Amphibia; order Caudata; family Salamandridae; genus Calotriton; species Calotriton arnoldi. The sequence goes on from CAWUFW010006010.1 coordinate 34,013, forward strand.
TGTTAACATGGTGTTGTATCCCTCAAGGGTATGCAGAGAGTCCATCAATCTTTAATCAGATCTTGAAGAAGAATCTCCAGAGTCTTGTACTACCGCAGAATTCTGTTCTCGTGCAGTACATTGACGATCTCCTCATTATGTCAGAGACAGAGGATGCTTGCAGGATTGATACGATTGCCTTACTGAATCATTTAGGGAAGAATGGACACAAGGTGTCCCCAAACAAGTTGCAGTACTGTCTGAGTGAGGTTCAGTACTTGGGTCATCAAATTGAGAAAGGCAAGAGAAAGGTGTCACCAGATCGAATTGAGGCGATCATGAACATGACTGTGCCTACCACTCAGAAGGAAGTCAGAATGTTCTTGGGAATGGTTGGTTACTGTCGCCAATGGATTCCCAACTTCTCACTGAAGGCGAAGCCTCTGCAGAGGCTGACGCATAAGGATGTGAGTGATCCGGTACCATGGGACCATGACTGTCTGATTGCATTCTTGGAGTTGAGAGAGGGCTTATGTGGTGCTCCGGCTCTGGGAATGCCTGACTACAACAAGTCCTTTTCATTGTTCTGTTATGATCGAGAAGGTTGTGCATTGTCAGTCCTGACTCAAAGTCATGGAAGGGTCCGTAGACCAGTTGCCTACTTTTCAGCTACTTTAGATCCAGTAGCTTCAGCGTTGCCCGGATGTCTCAAATCCGTTACTGCAACAGGTGTCAGCATTGAGAGGTGTGAAAGCCTTGTTATGGGTCACCCGCTAACGGTCTATGTTCCGCATTCTGTTGAGCTTTTGATGACCAGGACTAAAACACAGCACCTGACAAACAATAGACTCACACACTACGAGCAAGTCATACTTGCCGCGGAGAATGTGACTCTGAAAAGGTGTTCTGTTTTAAATCCTGCTACATTGATGCCATTGCCAAATGTAGATGATGAAGATTGTGAAGACCATGACTGTCTTGATGTGACTGAACTTTGCACCAAACCGAGACCTGACATTGTTGATGAACCTCTGTCCGACCCTGATTAAATTTTCTTTGTCGATGGTTCATGTCTAAGAGACAATGTGGGTCATTTGAGAGCAGCGTTTGCTGAATGTACCATTACTGGAGTGGTTGAAGCTGCTTGCTTAGAAGGAGTATACTCCGCACAAGTGGCCGAAATCATTGCTTTGACTCGCGCCTGTTTGGCAACTGATCTGATCCGAATCACCATCTACACCGACAGCCAGTATGGGTTCGGTGTGGTTCATGATTTCGGACAGCTATGGTCACAGAGGGGTTTCTTGACATCATCTGGATCTCCCATCAGGAATGGAGAATATGTGAGACAACTGTTGGAAGCGTTGCAACGTCCCAGAGAGATAGCAGTGGTAAAGTGCGCTGCACATGGGAGGGGGATGGATTTTGTTTCCATTGGGAATAAGTATGCAGATGAAATTGCATGTTTTTGCGCTGAACAAGGGTGTATATTTACTGGAGATTACACTGGAGAGAGCCAAGAAAGAACCAAGCTCAGCATGATGTTAGCCATGGCAGACACTTGGGAGGAACTCAAGAGCCTGCAGGAAGGAGCTTCAGATCAGGAAAGAGATGTATGGATCAGATCAGGATGTGAGAAGGGGGATGTTGGCATTTGGGTTTCAAGTGATGGTCGAGCAGTGTTACCAGATGACCTATTGAGCCCGATGGCAAGGCAAATTCATGGTGCTGTGCATCTAGGAAGAGACGCGATGGTGCGAGTGTTCAGACAAACGTGGTACAATCCACGGTTTCGTGCGTTTGCTGAAGCAGTGTGTCATAGGGGTGTTACCTGTCAACAAATGAATGCTGGGAAGAAAACTGTGGTTGCACTGAGTCGCATTGGGAGGTCGGGAGGACCTTTCAATAGGATACAGCTTGATTTTATTGAAATGCCTAGGTGCAACGGACTGAGGTACATTCTAGTGGTGGTGTGTGTTTTTTCACGATGGGTGGAAGCTTACCCAACACGAAGGTGTGACACCCTTAAAGTAGCGAAGCTATTATTGAGAGAGTTGATCCCAAGGTTCGTTTTTCCAACTTCGTTGGAATCGGATAGAGGAACACACTTCCACAGCGAGATCATGAAATTGCTTTGCGCTGCTTTAAATGTTGATCAGAGACTCCATTGTAGCTATCGACCAGAGGCTTCTGGGATAGTAGAGCAGATTAATGGAACTTTGAAAGCATGGATGGCAAAAGTGTGTTCGTCTACATCTCTGAAGTGGCCTGATGCGTTGCCTCTGGTGTTGATGAGTGTTCGCAGTGTCCCAGATAGGAGGACCGGTCTTTCCCCGCATGAGATCCTTATGGGGAGGGCGATGCGATTGCCAGCAATACCATTCTCAGCCTTGATAAATATCACTGATGACTTAATCCTTGATTACTGCAAGGGACTAGCTGATGTGGTCCGTTCTATGTCTCAGCAGGTGGAAGCTGCTGCTGTTCCGGCTTCAAGAGATCTCTGTCACGACCTGTGCCCGGGTGACTGGGTGCTTGTCCGCAAGCACGTGAGGAAGAGCTGTTTGGTTGCTCGGTGGCGAGGCCCTTACCAGGTGATACTTGTAACGAACACAGCGGTGAAGTGCGGAGGGTTGCCGAACTGGATACACGCTTCCCACACCCGCCGAGTTTCAGAACTCTTGGAAGAAACAGCTCCTCTCGAGAATGAAAATCCAGCTGTGGCGGCAGGGCCACGAGAGAGGACAAGCCAAGCTGTGAGGGTTGCTGACGAAGCTGGTTGCTCACCGGACCAGGCTGAGGGGGGGTTACACTACACACAACCCAGGTATTGACTCTGAGGAAGAAGGTAACGTTGCGAGTGATATAGAGTCAGACTCAGCCGAAGGAAGTGGTGCGCAGAGGGTTCGAGAAGAAAGCAAAAGGGCTGACCGAGCAAAGGAATCGTGACCTGAAAGACAGAGAAGGCTGAACCTACGATTGGCCCCTGAAAGAGATCTTGCCCCTGTGTCTGAGGCATCTGAATCAGAAGTGAGTGAAGAAGAACAAGACCAAGGAGGCCTGAGAAGGTTGAGAAGGACAAGAGTGCCTTGCCAGAGATACGCTGCCCCGGAGTGAACTTAAGTAGTAACTGATGCTGGGAGAAGTGAGTTCCGGGAGGCTGAGGTCCGTGCGAGTGATCAGCAGGAATCCTCTACTGAAAATTGATGTGGGACTGATAGTTCCAGGACTTGAAGTTGAAGGAGTGCTGACAATCACGGTCCCAAAACCTCCAGTTTTGAGCAAGGTGCAAATTCTGATATTGCATAAATTAGTTTTCCCAACGTTTGGATTTGAAGCATCACCTCATGAAATGGTAGATGTTCGTCTTGAAATTTTGCAACATGTTTTAGCTGCAATTGGATCTGAACTTATCATAGATTGCGAATGAACTGTGTGTTGTAAATAGGTGTTTCAAAGAAGATAACTTAGGCCCGAGTGGAAGAAGAATAAAATTAGGGTTTTTCAGTAGAAGAAGAAAGAGGGCTAGGGAAGTCTTTTTGAACTGTGTAAATAAATCCAGAGCAACTGAACTTTGAACGAATTTCCAGGATTTCAATGAACTTTGTTTGAGTTTCGAGCAGCAATTTGAGGTGGAAAGAAGAGACTTTTGTGTATCCTCTAAATTGAATCGCTGTGACAAGAGAAGATGGAGTCTGGAAATCCGAACTGTAGGTCCAAGTGTGTGATAGGTGCTTCCATAGTGGGAGTGATAGTTTTAATAGTTATAGTTATTGTAGTGTCAGTTATTGTTCCACATGAGGTAGAAGTCGTAGAGGTGAAAGGGACACCTACGCCCAGTACTTCTAGCAAAAAGGAGGATACCATAGGAGTCGAAAAGGCTATGCTAGATCAAAATAGTCGTAGATTGCATGTAGATTTATCTAGAGGTGATTTTAAGCTTAATGCGTATGCCAAGCTGCTATATGAATATGTTGAGATGATGGATGTGAGCGTCCGTTATGTGTGTATGCAATTGCCTGCATCAGTGGATGAGGACATTGGATATCATCATCTTCCATTGACCTATGGAATTTCATGTAGTTTGTTGCTTAGTATGTTTTATGGGAGAGGTCATTATGAATACTTCTTTTCCAATTACGATGCGGTTCTTTCAGAGGTTCCAGCATACAAGCACCTGAACAAGTATGATTATTATAAGCAGGAGGATAGGATTGGGAAGTATTTCATACCGACTACAACGTTAGATACCGCTTATGCACATAGACATAATTTAACATGTTCACTAACAGAGATAGAAAATAAATTTGTAGATCAAGTGGAGGATAGATATAGACAACTAACACAAACACGTGACACTGGAGAAAGTCCATTAGATTGGACGAAGGAGGAGATGTCTCACAGAGCGAAAGGGAGCTATGCCCTATAGCGTTAGATCTAGTGCAAAAAGGGAAGTTGTGTGTGAAACGCGTCCAGACTTTTTATGATAAGGTTTATGTGGGACAGAGTGCGTGTGATCACGTTTTCACAATGGAAGAGTCAGTAAAGAACTTTTGCAGGGTTCGGTACAAGTGGTGCCAACAGTATACTTTGTATGTGGGAAAAACGCTTATGTGAGATTGCCTGCCAATTGGTACGGTACTTGTTACCTGGCAGCTGTTTTCCCCAAGATTTACCATGTGGAGGAGCTAGAACTCCTGGAAGGAGGAATGCATTCTAGAGTAAGGAGAGATGCAAGTGCAGGAGGAGTGATTGGAGATATTTTTGGAGCTGTAATACCAAGTTTGGGAGTGATTTTGAATGATGTAAAGATTAGAAAGCTGGCGACTGTTGTGGACAAGTTGTCGACGAATGCAGCTAAATCACTATTGCTTGTTGATGGAGAGATGTTGTCGAAAAGGGCAATGGTGATGCAGAACCGTCTTGCTCTGGATGTCTTATTGGCAAAAGAGGGCGGAGTCTGTAAAATGCTGAAAGTGCAAGAGTGCTGTACTTCTATACCAGATAATAGTAAGGATCTGAAGAAGTATATAAGTAACATCACTGAGATTCATCATGAGATCCAAGATCTGGCTGAAGAAGGAGTTTGGGAGAAAGTTGGAAAAGGGTTTGGTAGAGTGGGGAGTTGGTTTGCGAGCTTGGGAAAAGGTATTCTTGGTTACATTCTGAGACCTATCATTATCATCGTGGTCTGTGTGATTTGTCTGTGGGGTTTTGTGAGGGCTTATCAGTGGTATAGGGCGAATCAAGTCGAAAGATCCCTTAGGGAGAGAGAGGTAAGGATGTCTAGACTGCAGGACAGTCATTATGAGAATATCAAGAATCTGGAAAAGGTTCCGACAGGGAAGAGTGGCTACAAGCTCTGTTTAGGACTGTTCTTTCTCCAGGGAATTGTGATTTTGTTGATGACACTAGTCATCAGAGGGGGGAACTGATAGAGCGCAATGATATTCTGAAAATTGTAGGGGTACATTATACTCATGAATAGTCCGTACCCGCATATATTCTTATGTGTGTGTTAATTTTAGTTAGAATTTGTGTTGTAATAATCAGTGGTAAATGGAGTGTTAGGATGAGTTGTGCCATTCATGAAACGTAAAATGGCATTTAGAGGGAATTATGTAACTTTCGATGTTCAATGCAAATGTTTAATGAAGTAGTCTATATGTAATGTAGTAGAGATAAACGTGCATCATGTTGAAGTTGCACACGTATAGGTGATTAATTGTGTTCAAATGTGATGAAATGTAGTGCTTATAGATGTAACATTTAAATGTGTGTTTAATTTGATGTCAAAGGCCTAGATGGAGTATTTGCTCTTTCGTGCTAAGAAAGGCCTATTCGTTTTCTTATGTTAGCTGGTTTATGTAGGCCCGAAATGTATTTTCACCTGGTGAGGCTCTCATTTGGAGACGGTCAGCGAAATTCATGTGCGTGCAAGGTTGTTCTGTTCTCATGCTTCTGTTGAAGGTGCAAGGACACCGTCCTCGTTAGTTAGAATAACGCTTTTGTTTTAGGAGTTGGGTATGGAGGAAACCTGTTACAAAGTCCTCAGGAATGCCGATAATTGGGAGTTGTGCTGAAGAAGCCTGAGACCCAAGGACACACCAACCGTCGCTGGACCGAGTCCAAGTTTTGGTGGAAAATTACCGACGAGAGGTGCCTAGCCAGAGGAGCTGTTTCAGGGGGCGCGTTTATTAATTGTGCATTTTGTATTAGGGACAGTGCCCCGAGGGAGAAGTGTCAGAGAGAAGAGAGAGAGCAGAGAGATGTTAGAGGGTAGAAGGAAGGGATCGATTCTTAGAATGAAGACTTAGAACTAATTTGTGATTTGGGCTTCTGACCTATACAACGTGAGTGTACTTCTTAGGAAGTCTTCACAAGCTGACATCTTTTCTCGATCTTGCTTGGAAATTGCTAAGTAGGGATGCCACTTTAGGATAGGGTAGGGATAGATTAATGGATTTCCCTTACAGCCACTAATGAAGACTAATATAGATGTTGGTGCAGTTATTGCCTGTTTAGTATTTTTGGAATTGCTTATTCTCTTTGTTATATCGGATTAGATTGGTTCGTAGGATGGACTTTGTATTAGTGCCTTTGTATTTTTACAACCTCGTCCTGAGGTGCTTGTATGTTCAGTTATTTTTGGTTTTGTAATAAACCCCTAAATTTGGAATTCGGAGTCGGTGATCTTTTCCGAGATTTTCTTAAATTGATTCATGCCAGTTTGGAACGAATGTATTGTTTCTCCCCTTTACACTTCTCAGCAGGTAATAAAGATCTAGTCGACCGAGGGTTCCTAGTAACTTGCACAGTGGAATCCGGCGTTATCCAGACTCAGCTCATGATTGGGTTATCGATTCAGTTTAGGGTGCCCACAATGGGATAATGGGATTACGGTATGTGAGAAAAAAGTAGAGGTTTTTGCTGCTGTGGTCTGCCGCTGGAGACACCTTGTGCAAAACACGGCACAATATTTGCCGTTTGTACATGAAGGAATGGGGAATAACATGCACTAAGTGCCATTATTCCACATTCCCACGTAATTGGGTGCAAATTTTGCACCTGTGTTTTTGCAGATGTATGTTTTCACTTTAAATTTGAAGCCCAGTCATGATCGGACCCTAACCAGGGGTAATAGTTATAAGGTCTGCTATTTACTGCACATTTGATACTCTTTCTAAAATCTGTAGGAACACTGCATCCATTATTCTGCATTAAGACTTATTTTTGGCATGGGGTTCAGGTTGAGGAATTACCACACTTTTACAACTTTTCCGCCAGAGAAATGAGGGATTTTTTTAAACTCTAATTTCTGCATGTTATTGACAGACATGTTCACTGATTTTACCTGGCAAAATCTCACTGGAAATCCTAGAAAGGTGTGTCCTAAGTGCATTTCTTGTAATATCAATTCCGATGGTAACTATTTGTGCACAAACGTGCTTGGAAGGAAAGCACTCGATAAAAAATTATCTATATTGTTGTCATTGCAGACCCATAAATACATAGGTGTATTCCTAGTTGCCCACGTGTGTGAATGCTCAGATCTTTAAGTATATTTGACTATATACAAACTGATGCATATGTTCCATACGTACAAAACCCCACTTGGAGCTAGGTGTTAATGTAAGCGCAGCCATTCTCCTAATAAGCTGTTAATTGGCTATTGGAGAGTACTCACACACTGTAAGATTCTACTGCGGCATTCCAACTCTGAGCCTACTCATGTATACTCTACTCATAGAGCGAACGAACAGCACGTAGATACGGCGTACCTTCTCTTGCCGCAACAAAGAAGTTCCACTCCCATTCAACCAAAGGAAGATATACTTCACTCAATTGCACAGCAAAGAAGTAACACTTATCTAGCGTAATATTTGTTTGTATTGAAAACACCTGATTCACCAGATGTGGTCACTACTTCTAGCATCACAATCAACAATACGCTCACACTACTATGCAAGAAATCTACTCCGTTTACAAATTCATCACACACCGCAAATCATCGATAAAACTACGTATAATGATTAACCAGTTCAAAAGGTACCTACACCACCATGGCTCACTCCCCTCGGAACACATAGTACACCGGGGGTTCCATACCCTACTTCTGACACAGAAACACTTAATACAACAGTATAACTGCAGGTTTTTCACACCAACTGTCTTTCAAAACTAGCAAGATTTGTAATCACAATTGCCTGGGGTATGGACCCTACAATCTAGTATTACACCAGTCTGGGGGCTCAAGACCACAGGCTGGCCATGAACACCACACTCATGAAAACAGTGTATATTACAGGCTTCTCACGTCAGAAGTCTTATAGTACTTACAGATCTTGCGCAAATCTGAGTGGGGGCTACTTTCCTCACCCAAGAAATCCACGAGTCCAGGTGCTTCATTCCCCAAACCAACAACAAATCACAACCAACATGCATCAGATAACACACAACTGCATGGCTGTATGATTGCAGGCTCCCTGCAGGCTTACCATTCACAATCCATACAAGCCTTGGGTCACAACTGAAGGTTGGTGGATCCATACCCTGCCGGGAAGTGATGTCTCCTGGACTAAGTGAGCATTCCACTTTCTGCAGGGTTGATGGAGTAGAGAAAGGGCATCCTGTTAGTACCAGCCAAGCAAAAATCGCCTGTTATATTTGAAAATGTATTTTAAAGGTCCTTGGGGTAACACACAGAGGAGCAAAATTATGGTAAATGTAGATTCCGGACTACTTTGTGTGGCAATGTAATGCCTCATCTTTGAAAGAAAAACCCTTTATGAATAAGGGTCAACCATACTTCATGAACAAATGCATTTATCTGCACTTCAATAGTGTGGCAGCATTGTTAGATGATACGCATGGAAAGTCTTGTATTTAGGTACGACGATGAATGAGGGATGGTGGATGAAAGATGAGAAGTGAGAAATGAGGGATGAAGACCGAGAAACAAGGATGTCCTAAAATGGATGCTGTTCCAGGGTTGAATATTTGAGTCCCGTCCAAAAGGATTAAACGCACAATTCAGAAATATCCGTTCAATTCTACACCTGAAGGGGCAGGTGTAGGAAGCTGCGTTTCTGTTGCAGTAACCCTCCCACTTTTTGCCAGACTACTGATGCACTTTGACTTGATGTGCCCTGGGTTCCTGCCAATCAGGTTCCCAGGGCCTGTGTTCTTTCCCCAAACTGTACTTTGTACCCCCAATTGGCACCTCTCTTGCCACATATCAGTCCCTTGTAAAAGAAACCATGGGTACCAAGGGCACTGTGGCCAGGGCAGGCCTCTAAGGGCTGCAGCACTTGTTGTGCCACCCTTAGAGGCCCTGTACCTTTACACACACACACACTGCCATTATAGGCTGCGTGTTTTGGTGCAGAACAAAGTGAAGAGTTGACATGGCACATATCCCTGTGTGCCATACCTACAACCCACTGCCCTGACATAGGTCAGCCATCCCTCTAGCTGGGTGCACTATACCAGTGGTGAGGGTACAGGTGCATTAGCCCTGTACCCCTACAGTGTCTAGACCAATTCTTAGACATTGTAAGTGCAGTAATGCCATTACGAGTATGTGGTGCTGGGAGTTTGTCATTACCAACTCCAAAGCACCATAATGGCTTTACTGAAAACTGGGAAGTTTGGTATCAAACTTCTCAGCACATTAAACCCACACTGATGCCAGTGTGGGATTTAATGAAAAATGCACTCAGAGGGCATCTTAGAGATGCCCCCTGAAAAACGACCAGCCTCTGGTGGGTTCCCTGAAGGGAACACCAGCCTGCCACCAAGAGACATGTTCTGGACCCCTGGGGTGGGAGCCTTCGCTCCCTGAGCCCAGAAACAAAGCCTTTCCTGGGCGGAGGTGTTCACACCTCCCCCAGGCCAGAAAGCGCCACCTGTGGCAGTAGAACTTCAAAGGCCTTGCCGCCTTTGTAATGCGACGCCCAGCCTCTCCTGCTATCAGGAGCAGGCCCCCTTTCTGTCTCCCCTCCTTTTCGGCAGAAAGACAGGTGGGAAAAATTAGCCAGCCCAGAAGGTGTGCCCACCTCTGCCAAGCCCATCCCTCAGGTGGGGAAGGCGAGATGAAGCCCACTCTTCAGTGCCCGCCATCTTGCAGATGGCAGGCACTCCCCAATCAGGATTAGGGATTGTGCCCACTCCCCCACGTGGGGTGAGCACACCAAGGGTATAGTCACCTTAAGGTCAGTAGCCCATTGGCTACTGACCTCGAGACCCCAAAAATGCCCCCTAAATACAGTATTTAGGGGCAACCCTGAATCAAGAGGACAGATTCCTGCAACCTAAGAAGAAGGTCGAAAGACGATGCCCAGCAGAGGAGACTGCAGAGAAGAACTGACTTGGCTCCAACCCTACTGGCCCGTCTGCAGCTTCCGGAGATCCTGCGCCAAACGTTGCCTTGTCCTGCAGTCAGCGGCCTTCAGAACCCTGGGAGGACTGACTGCATTCAACAAAGACCGGATCTCCTGTGAACAGCAGCTCTGTTCAAAAGAAACTCCAAAAACAGACTCTGGGCCTGCTGAGGACAAAGAAACCCGACACCTGGAACCACCACTGCACCCGACGCCTACGGCCCGAGTCCGGGTGGCCCACCGGTCCCAGCGAGGTCCCCCAGCGCTCCAGAGTCCGAGTCCACCGTGGGTGAACCCCTCCAGGACTCCCCAACATCGCCTGCAGCCTCTGCATGTAGACACCCCCAACCAAGAGTGGCCCGGTAAGGTGAAATCCGACCCCAAAAGACACACCTGCATCCAGCCATCCTGCGCCCTGGAGAAGAGAAACCGAGGTGCACCTAATTCCCTGAGCCCTCAAACTTACCTGCCCAGCTGTTGGTTCCCCCCAGAAGTCTTCCTGGACCGAGCCTGCAGCTAAATACCAAAACCGGCAATCCCCATTGAAAACAGGGCACCCAATGCCAAAACAGCACCCTGCACCCAGCCACCCCTGCGCCGCTGCGGGTGTACTTTGGGTGCTAACTCGGATCCCTCTTTGCCCTGAGCCTAACACCAGGAGCTTTGCTCCCACAACCTTGTGGCCTGCTGGTGAGCCGCCACCAACCGGAGGCCCCCTATCCCCCATTGGATAACATTAGGCCTCAGCACCCAGCCGCCCCAGGGCTGCTGAGGGTGTTTTGAGAGTACATCCTTGACCCTGCGGGGAACCCCTGTTCTAACCCCAGAAACTCAAACCCAAAGACGGAGTACTTACCTGTTAACTGATAATTTCATTTCTCTCCATAGGAATACATTGACTGTTTTTAGGTCTCACCTAGCGCAGCGCGCATCCGCTGCTCTAGGAGATGACCTCTTGGAATCACTCCAGCTTTTCAACAAACTTGTGCGTGTGGCTTTTTTTTTTGCACACATTGTATTGGCCATTGCGTGTGGCTTTCAAAAATTGGCCAAAGGCGGGTGCATGTCCCACCTTTCCCAGTAAATGTTTCCTCCCACGGCCTACAGCTGTCGGGAACGAGCAGCGGCACACAGGGTGCCATCTGTTCTGGGTCATATTACAAAGGTCGCTTTGGGCCGCGCGGGCGCGCTTGTTCTGTTTCTATTTCTACCTGTCCCCGGCCCAGTGGCCGTGGCACGCGCTGCTTCTCTGTGCGCGCAGCGGTCGCGCGCTTCCCGCTTGTGCTGTTTCCCCGCTCACAGTTGCCCACGCCCACTGGGGCTCAAGAGGGTTTGGCTGTGCCTGTAATGGCGGACTTCACCGTGTGAAAGCTGTGTCCAGGAAGTGCAACACAGTCGCCGAGGAATTACCCTTAGTTGACCCGGCAGCTGCCCATTCTTCCCTGCGCTAATTTTCACGCGCAGTCTCAGAAAGTAACCGAGTTAAATTTGCGTGCGGCAGGTCCATCGCTTCCGGGTTGGCTTGGGTTGTTATTTCCAAAACAGCTGGGGTGGCTGAACTTTGCAGCTTCAGTTTTCAGGAAGAGACAAGTCTCATTGCCGCCTTGCTGCTGTTTGCGAAGGGAGTGATCTGACAGTCCAGCCCCGGGGAGATCCAGTTTTCTTCGGTACTGTTCGGTGCGGGGAATTAGCCTCTAGCTATGTTGCGTTAGACAGCGCACAGTAGGGGCTTCTGGCGTAGGAGATGATGCAATAACAGGGTGAGGTCAGTGTGAACTGCTTGTGAGGGAGCGGACGTTAAGGGAGTGTGGAAGAAGCCGTCACCAGGCTAGTTTGAACATGCCTATGGTGTGGCAGTAAGGAAAGAGGAGCCTCGCGTGAGCCGATGCATTTGTTTCTGTATTCCACACCATATACATTGGAGTCAGATCCAGGAAGTGATTGGTAAAATCTGGGAGTTGTTTTGATTTGGGTGGGCGTGTGTGTGGCGCCCCTATGTGGAGCAAGGGTTTGGCCTGTTGATAAGTCATGTAATTAAGCTGCTTGCATCATATATTGTGCGGAAGCATGTTATGTACAGCAAAGGGCTATCCTGTTAACAAACAAAAAAAAACACCAAAGAATAGCAAGAATACCATACGATATAGATCTAATGTCATTCATAGGTTTTAAAAAAAAGTAGATATTACCATGTTTTCCCAAGAGTCACAAGTCTCGGCGGTAACAGGACGTGCTCGTCTCTCGTTGGTTCAAAAAAACTTGACGCGAGGCAAATCATAGCTTGATACAGTGTAATGTTTATTTTGTTTTGGCAGGCAGTGGTATCGGTTCCGCCAGAATCGTTTCAATACATGAGGAAATTAAGCGCTTACTTTGATGTTGGCAATGCAGATATTTTACTATTGGTGGTAACATTACAATGCCAGTGGTTTACTGTTAGCTGTATAAAGCTGTGGGAATGGCAGAAAACGGATCTAGAAACAAAATAACAATGAATCCAACATTATTTTTTTCCTAAATGTGATCTTTGCACTGTCCCAAAATGCTTTGAAACTATTGTTTGTGAAGCATATAGTGTAAACCGTTTGATACTGGTAAAAATAAAAAGGTTCCTCTCCCTCCACTCCCACCCTCTACCCCCTCCACCCCCCTTTCCCTTTCCCTTCCCTCCACTCCCACCTCTGCTCCCACCACCACCACCTCCACTCCCCCACCACCTCCACTCCCCCCTCCCTCCCTGCACCTTTACTCCCACCTCCACCTCCACTCCCTCCTCCCTCCCTGCACCTCCTCTTCCCCCTCCCTGCACTCCCACCTCCACTCCCTCTACCCCTCCTCCTCCACTCTCCCTTCCCTCCACCTCCACTCCCCCTCTCCACCTCCACTCCCACCACCACCTCCCCTCACCGCTCCCTCCCTGCACCTTTACTCCCACCTCCACTCCCTCCTCCCTCCCTGCACCTCCTCTCCCCCTCCCTGCACCTCCTCTCACCCTCCCTCCACTTCCACTTCCACTCCCACCTCCCTCCACTTCCACTCCCACCTCCCTCCACCTCCACTCCCTCCTCCCTCCACCTCCACTCTCCCACCTTCACACCTCCCTCACTCACCCCCTCCCTCACCCCCTACCTCCACTCCCCCCTCCCCCCCTGCACATCCACTCCCCCTCCTCCCACCTCCTCACTCCCTGCACCTCCACTCCACGCCTCCCCTCCCCCTCCCCCACCCTCCCTGCACCTCCACTCCCCTCCACTAAATTTATCTGCATTCCTGCGGGATGTTTTCTAGGTTATATATAAGCTAACAAATGGTTATAACACTTTTTTTATTATAACTTTTAAACATGCTGCACAACATTCACAATGCGCCTCAACACATTAAAAATGTTAACAAAGCCAATAGCTCTCTCTAAACACTTAGAAGGCCCCAAAGGCGAGACCTATTGGCTATGCCAATGCTTGTTCCTTGAAAATTGTTCTAAGTGTGGAGTTGATTTGTATGAAAACCTGAAAAAACTACAATTGTACAAAAACTGATTTACTTACCTTTTCTCTAGGAAATGTGGGGTGGGGTGGGGATATACCATGGCTCGCCGCTGTAAAAGAGAGCCTAAAAGGCATAAATTATTTGCGTAAGTGAGTGGGGGCTACTTCCCCCACCCAAGCAATCTACGAGTCCAGGCGCTTCATTCCCCAAACCAATAACAAATCACAACCAACATGCATCAGATAAAACACAACTGCATGGCTGTATGATTGCAGGCTCCATGCAGGCTTACCATTCACAATCCATACAAGCCTTGGGTCACAACTGAAGGTTGGTGGATCCATACCCTGCCGGGAAGTGATGTCTCCTGGACCAAGTGAGCATTCCACTTTCTGCAGGGTTGATGGAGTAGAGAAAGGGCATCCTGTTAGTACCAGCCAAGCAAAAATCCCCTGTTAAATTTGAACATGTATTTTTAAGGTCCTTGGGGTAACTAACACACAGAGGAGCAAAATTATGGTAAATGTAGATTCCGGACTACTTTGTGTGGGAATGAAATGCCTCATCTTTGTATGAAAAACCGTACAGGAATAAGGGTCAACCATACTTGATGAACAAATGCATTTGCCTGCACTACTATACCGTGGCTGCTTTGATAGATGATACGCTTGGAAAGTCTTGTATTTAGGTACGATGATGAATGAGGGATGGTGGATGAAAGATGAGAAATGAGGGATGAAAACCGAGAAACGGGGATATCCAAAAATGGATGCTATTCCAGGGTTGAATATTTGAGTCTTGATTCTTGGAATGGTGCACCACCAAACTTGTTGTTCAGTCAATAACAATATGCATAAAGTCAAGTAATCCTTTTAATCAGTTCTTTATTTTTTCAATTCAAATCCAACGCACAACATCCAGCCAACGCCCATATTAAGGCCACGGGTAAGGTAGCCCGTTACGTATGCCGTATCAGCATGCTGATCCAGCTGGAGTCTTGACTTAATCACTGCCACTATATGGCATACGTAACAGGCTACCTTACACGTGGCCTTAATATGGGCTTTTGCGTCTTTGAACTCTGCTACCGTGGGATTTAACAGAATCACTGTATTTGAAAATCATCCATGCCTTACTGTGCATATATAACATTTTAAGAGGATCTTGAACATTCCAACAAATTATTATTGAATAAAGCCCTGATGAAGTTCAAGTGTAAACTGAACGAAACGCGTTGGCTGGATGTTGTGCGTTGGATTTGAATTGAAAAAATAAAGAAAGGATTAAAAGGATTACTTGACTTTATGCATATTGTTATTGACTGTGGACAACAAGTTTGATGGTGCATCGTTCAAAAAATCAAGAATTTTGTTCAGCTTTGCAGTTACACCGAACGACGGCAGGTGCAGAAATTGCTGTGCACATCTGTATACAAAATATAAGAAATACAAAAAAGGAAACGGAATAGCAAAGTGTGGCTCTAATAGTCCGCCGTCGTGTGTGTTGTACTATTGAATATTTGAGTCACCGTCCAAGTGGAATAAACAGACAATTCAGAAATACCCGTTCAAATCTACCCCTTAAGGGGCAGGTTACCAACATTATGGCTCAAATGGTGTAAATTGATGTGCTGTATCCAAGGTACAGGATTTGGCATATGGTTTTCCCATTAGTGGGCTAACACATCAATAATACAAGTACATTATCCCACTCAAACATGACAAGAAGTCTACTTCCCATTTCATTCACTTGATCAAAGAGGCCTGTAAGGAATGTTTTCATGTTATGCTTTAAATTGAGTTAGCTCTAAACTCTTAGTTGTTTTATCGAATCCACATAAACATGAAATCATGCCTTGCACTATTTCTGCGCATAGACTCAGGTGGTATAACGAACCCTTACAGAGGTTTGGGCATGCATTTAATACGTTTCGAATGAAAAAATATAATTCCACTTAACACGTGGAGGAATTTGTTTGGCAGTGCCCGGCGCTCCTTGTCTTGTGAATGTTACTCTCCCCATTGAACTCTGCGGTGACCAGAGAACTTTAATAGAACAGCGAGTGATGGATTATCCACGGCTTATTACTGTATAATGCAATAATCGTTGTGATGTGGCCATTATGGGGCTTGCTAGTGCATTTTACGGTTCTATTGATGTTATGCCTGGCTTTACAGATCTTATTTTCCCTCCTGAGTCCGCTGGGGGTGCTGCAAAAATAAAAAACCTCGAGGTACTGACTCGACCAAGTCTGCTCAGTCGTACCTACAGTGTCTCAAGTGCTGCAAGGATTGTAGCACTTCTGATGAGAACTCCTAAATGCTCATGTGAGAGTGACCTTCAAACACTGCCCCCCCCGTGTTATGTGATCTTAATGTTGAGTAGATGTTTGCTTTGTGTTGAGCAGCCTGTCTTTAGCAGCACTGTTAGTGCTTCTAGATGTAGTCATCGTGCACACAGTGGCTGATCCTCCGCTAAGGCGGAGGAGCGTCGACCCACTGCTTCACAGCAGTGCAGTAAAGGAAACAAATGATAACTCGTGTTATTGTCATTTTATGTTTCCTTCTTCTGCTGCAGCTTTTGGGGTGGTGTGGGGCTGCTCCGACTACAGAGAAGCGGGAGAAGAGTGGTTTGCCCACTCCTAAGTGCACATGACTGTTCATGCGCACTTCGCATCTTCTCCATGCAAGATGCATTACAGCCTGCGTGGAGAACATGCTCAGGCCTCCATTCCCTGGCTCAGCGTCGATTTACGGCGCTCAGACCAATCACAATGCTGCATTTCAGCGTTGTGATTGGCTATCGGGGAGCTGGGAGGGTGCTTCCTGCATCTTGCTGCAGATCGGAGACAGGAAGAAGAGGACGGAGGAGAGGCGGTGGCCGACCGGCTGTTATAGGTAAGTGCTTATTTAAAAACTTTTTTCGTACCCCCCACCTTCCTGCCCCCGCCCCACCACCCAGGTCCAGTAGCAGCCGCTAATACTTGCGCCTCCACTATGCTTGAATGTTGCTGTCAAGCTAGATTTGCACTTCATAAATACAAACATAAGAAAGGTAGACTGGTTGACTACTGCTGGCAGAGCAACTAAAAGTACACAAGAGACTAATGGTCTGCTCTTCCAGGCAAGTAATAGGGAAAAAAGTATTGCCACCACTATAATCCCTTTGCTGCCACCCCTGCCAGTCCTCTAAGACCAGAGAAGATGACAGTCACTCTCCTAAGAAAGGGAGGCACATTTGGGGGCATATTTGTAAGGGGATTGCACCACAGGAACATCACTTTTTCCAACATTCCGTTGGAGCAATGCCGTGCTCCATATTTACAAAGCGAAGTTAAGCCACTTTGCGTGGCTTAACAATGCAGAATGCAGCACACATAGAAGTAGCACATCTCCATTATTGATTGTTTATTGCATGAAGGCACACCTTCCTGCACATAAACAATAATCCCTGCAACGCAGACACCCTTGCACTATAGCGCAAGGGTGTCTGTGTTTGCACTAGGCAGCTATTTTTAGCGGCAGCGCAAGGGAAAACATAGAGGTGCGCCAAATTCTTGTACATATGGCGCATCACTGCGTTTTTGAAATGACGCAGTGCTGCAAAATATGCCGCAGTGCCGCGCTGCTCCATTGCCTTGTAAATATGCCCCTTGGTGTTCCCACCTGACTACTGAGCCCCACTCTTGGTCTTCATCAAGGTCATGGAAAGCCTCCGTGTACAGGCATGATTGTCAGGTGAGATGAGCTGAGCTGAGGTGGGCGGGGCAAAAAAACAACAGCATTCCGTGCAGACTTCAAGGCTCTCCAAAGCCATGCATCGGGCCTTGCTTATTGCATTTAAGATGCTGATCTGAACCATCAACCAGTTCATACAGTTCTATATTCACCATTCAGTTGAGAGGGGGAGTGACAGGGGTGTCGGGACTGGAGGGTGTGGCGGCTAACAGAGATTGTTAAGGACATTGTGCTTAATGACGAATGTTGATGGTGTTAGAAATAACTTCCATTAGTTACGCAGACATCATAGAGTGAGGATTGGATCAAACCACATGTGTATGCAGAGGACTGTGGAGACATCCAGAGAACGAACCGCTGCAGTCGCCACAAGGCTCAGCAACCTTTGTCTCTCTCCCCTTTCCCCATCTATATAATCACTGCTTCTGTGTTTGATGGTGTGGTCAGGAGGAGACCGGAGTGGGAGCTGAGACCTGCCTTACTCCCTCAGGAATAACCATCATTTGCAAGTGCTTTAGTTAGTGACAAAATACTATGCATTACATACCACCGTGCAAAAACAAAGGGAGGCAGATGACACTTTTTGCTCCCCGGCTGAAAGATTGCATACAACACCGTGAGTGTGATAACCACAACTAGCAGAAGCACTGCACTCTGATCATTTGCACCTTGTGATTTGACTACTTTCCACCAGGAACTACTACAGAAATCACGACAGCTTGAACACCTGGCCAGAGTGTCTTGCACTGCTTAATCCAAGCTTCAGGCTTTATTCTGAGCTAGACTAGCCCATATGTTATATCAGAGAATCGCAAAGGGACGGCCAGTGCACTCAGTGCAAGTGTTATCAGAGAATCACAAGGGATGGCCAGTGCACTCAGTGCAAGTGTTATCAGAGAATCACAAGGGACGGCCAGTGCACTCAGTGCAAGTGTTATCAGAGGATCCCCTAAGGGATGGCCAGTGCACTCAGTGCAAGTGTCATCAGAGGATCCCCTAAGGGTTGGCCAGTGCACTCAGTGCAAGTGTAATCAGAGACTCAGAAGGGACGGCCAGTGTAGTCAGTGCAAGTGTTATCAGAGAATCACCAAGGGACAGCCAATTATCAGAGAATCACAAGGGACAGCCAGTGTAGTCAGTGCAAATGTTATCAGAGAATCACAAGGGATGGCCAGTGCACTCAGTGCAAGTGTTATCAGAGAATCACAAGGGATGGCCAGTGCACTCAGTGCAAGTGTTATCAGAGAATCACAAGGTATGGCCAGTGCACTCAGTGCAGGTGTTATCAGAGAATCACAAGGGATGGCCAGTGCACTCAGTGCAGGTGTTATCAGAGAATCACAAGGGACGGCCAGTGCACTCAGTGCAAGTGTTATCAGAGAAGCACAAGGGACGGCCAGTGCACTCAGTGCAAGTGTTATCAGAGAATCACAAGGGACGACCAGTGCACTCAGTGCAAGTGTTATCAGAGACTCAGAAGGGACGGCCAGTGTAGTCAGTGCAAGTGTTATCAGAGAATCACCAAGGGACAGCCAATTATCAGAGAATCACAAGGGACAGCCAGTGTAGTCAGTGCAAGTGTTATCAGAGAATCACAAGGGATGGCCAGTGCACTCAGTGCAGGTGTTATCAGAGAATCACAAGGGACGGCCAGTGCACTCAGTGCAAGTGTTATTAGAGAAGCACAAGGGACGGCCAGTGCACTCAGTGCAAGTGTTATAGAGAATCACAAGGGACGGCCAGTGCACTCAGTGCAAGTGTTATCAGAGACTCAGAAGGGACGGCCAGTGTAGTCAGTGCAAGTGTTATCAGAGAATCACCAAGGGACAGCCAATTATCCGAGAATCACAAGGGACAGCCAGTGCACTCAGTGCAAGTGTTATCAGAGAATCACAAGGGATGGCCAGTGCACTCAGTGCAAGTGTTATCGGAGAATAACAAGGGACGGCCAATGCACTCAGTGCAAGGGTTATCAGAGAATCACAGGGGACGGCCAATCTACTCAGTGGAAGTGTGATCAGAGAATCACCAAGGGACGGCCCATGCACTCAGTGCAAGTGTTACCGCTGTGGATATTGACAACCGCCCATGGGTGCCATCCAGAGGGCGAGAGCACGTGCTACAGATATAGGAAACCTGGACCTTTTCAGAGCATTTCCCAAAGTTGCAAAATTAACATAGCCTATCTTGTCACCTCGGTCATCAACTTAGTGTTGAAACAGAAATAAATATGTATCAAAATCAACCCAGTGTGAAATTGCAGCCAGAACTCCGACTCAATTCACCACTAATCTGTAGATTTTGAATGCTACGATAGGAATGACGTGGAACCCACCAGTCTCCTTCCTGTTCAACAGTACTCAACACGTCCAAGATTGCGCTTGGCGCTGATGGTGAAGAGATGGCAAGGGGGTTAGGAATATGAGAAGATGCACAAGAGTCGACTGTTTGCAGTCACACAGCTGGCCTCGTTAGATGGAGGCACTCTGAATTTTTTCTGCAGTCTGAGTGGCTGCTTATATTTAGTAAACCGAGCCCAAGAAGTTTGAGTCTCTGCTGTTTCATCAAATTACAGTGCACAGTTTCTTTCAATTTACATTTTTTTCACATTTATTTTCACAGGAATGTTAACATTCTACAGGAAATGAGACCCAAGCAAGATTTACTGTAATAAATGATGCAATAGGGTTAACATTCAGCATATCAATTTATCTTGTTAAAGCTGAAAGAAAAGTCTTGCAGCGTCTTTTTCTAATGTCCTCTAGGAGTTGTTAATGTTCCACAGCTTGAGACACCGATCAGAAACAAAGGTTCCCCCCTGGAGCTGCTTATAACACTGAGGAGCCCTAAATGAAAGTTGTTAGAGCACAATTTGAGAGAAGTCCAGTACATAGCTGCAGTTAACAGTAATTGGGCTCAACAGGAGTCCCCACAATCCAAACAACTCTGCTTTGCTATCACTAGCTGAAGACTGCATTGAAAGAGGCCGAGTAATTCTAGGGATGAAGGAAAGTCTTTAAGGTGACTCCGCAGAAGGAGTTTCAAGAAGCTTCGCAAACAGAAAACTTCTGTGAAGATATTGAGGATGTCTAGCTTCAAGGTAATACTGACTGGAGAGCTAGGAACACAAGTAAAGAGCTAAACCCACAGAGATCAACACAAGTGATGAGTGGATTCCAAGAAGATTCTTCTTCTAACATGAAGGAAAATCGAGCACCAGCCAATCGCCCTGAATGAGGCTGTTACACACTGCAGCATCCTTGAATCCTGCAGTACATTCTCGAATAATGCCCTAGTCTCCACTCTCATGGGGCACATGGTAATTTTTCCCCACTTAGGGACAGAATTGACTGTGCTGGAGATTGGTGGGGGGGGGTAACAATTGGTCAGCGTAAATGACAGTCACTGTCCTGGATGGCATGACTTTTGTCATGCAGTGCAGACAACATCCTGATTGGCAATACCCTGAGTAAGTGGTGGGCAATAATGCCCAGGACCAGAAGTGAATTGGAGTGGGGGTGATCACCTGTGACAAGACATGACAATGTGTCTCTTCATTATTCATTTGAACACAAACAATCCAGGAATGGGAAGCCATTTCCCATTCATGGAAGTGTTCTCACTAATGGCACCGATGAACATACATAACTGGCTCTCAATATCGGTGTGCATAGAGAAATATTAACTTTTTTGTGGACACAGGTGCCACCATCAAGAGCATGACTGATGCAGAATTCACAAAACTACAAGGAAGCCCAGTCTTCTGCCTGCATATGCTCACATTTATGCATGCGGCTGAACAAAGTCCCACAAGTGTCTGGGTGACTTCCACCTGCTATTCACTATTGGACTTTCCAGCTATGCATGTTGATGTTTGAGGTTGAAGCTGCTACAGACACTGTCTCTTGAGTATCTGGTCAGTGGTTAAAATGGGTCTTCAAGTCCTGTGCTAACAATAGCCAAAGTGACCTTCTCTGATGAGATGGATTTGGTAAAAAGGTTTGCCACCTACTCCTGTGCATAGGCAAATTCAAAAATAAACTGATCCACTTGTACACTTACGAATCAAGCAGGCAAATGGCCCAAAAGTTCAGGGACATCCAATTTAATGTTCAAAAGAAAGTTAAAGAGATCATCAGCAATCTGCCAAAGCAAGACATTGAACCAGTCATAGGACCCATTACCTGTGTTCCTCCTAATGTCAATGAGCCTAAGTGTCAAGCTAGTGGAAATATCTACATCTTTGCTGATGTGTGCCAACTACACCTTCCAGTTAAATGTGTGAGAGACACACGATTCCTCTCTCAAGATATGAACCATCAAGTAAATGGTGCATAGCTCTTTCCAGCAATGATTTGAAGAAAGGATATCAGCAACTCGAATAGGAAGAATGATTCCAGGATGCCACCAAGTTTGCCAGGTATTTGGATCTTTTTTAATTCAAGCATCTTAATTTCAGCGTATTGTCTGTGGCTGAAGTGTTTTTTCAAGCGGGCATTATAAGGGTTCTAAGGTATTCATAACAATGTAAACCACTGCAGCAACATTTTGGCATTTGGCAAATCACTTAAAGAATACAGAACCATGCAGGTTAAAGTTTGTTGGGCTCTTCATGAAGCCAACTTGACACTCAACAAAATTCTGTGGCCACATATTCTCACAGGCTGGCATGATACAGACCCTGATAAGGTCACAGCCTTCACCATAGTTCCTGCGCATGGCAATGTATTCTTTTTAGATCCTTTTTGAACATGACCAGTTACCTAGAATAGGCACTTTCTCCTATACTTGTTGAAAAAGGGGCACATCTATATATGATCACAGAAATTCAATGTGTTATTGAAATAATTAAATGAAAAAAATCACAGAAGCCAAGAATCTGGCTTATTGCGATCCTGCTCTATTTCCTGAAATTGGTGTTGTGAGCCTGGCAGTTCTTGGCAACATTCTGGCCCTTCTGGATAATGACTCAGAAGCCCAGTGCAAGATGGTGGCATATGCAAGCTGCAGCTTAACCAGATTTCTAAAAACAAATCTAGTAAAAATGAAAGTTTAGCTATACTGTGAGCTTGCAAAAATGTCCATATTTTATCTACGGCAAATCATTCACAATAACCAAAGATTATCAGGCTCTGCTTAGTATATACTAAATCCTCCAAGGCCAGGATGCCCCAATTAATTGAGATGGGGGCCTTCAGCTACAAGACTAACAATTTAAAATAACCCACCACCTTAGCAATTATCAAAAACCTGCTGAGTTAGCTCTGGAATCCTGCTCACCACTCACATCATGCAACCCTCAGTCACTAAAGAACATCTCACATAGATAATCAAGCTCCTCCAGCTGCTTTCAGTGTCTCACTTGCTGATGCTACTCTGTGCTCTGTTCCATTTAATTAGGTCTCCGTGATGTAGGGAGCCAGGAAAGTGTTGGAAAGCACACACATATTGCAACCTCAAGAACTTAAAAGAATTTGGAACTTTTCATGAAGAACCAGCGTTATTGAAATTGACTTTTTTTGGGAGCATATGCCTAGCTATTCCTAGGTCTCTTCGAAAGCATTTAGTGCAGCTAACACAAGAAGGCCACTGTGGCATCAGTACCACTAAAAGATTGCTTTGTCTAGAAGTGTGATTTTTTTGATGAACATACCAAGTGCTCTAGAGTTTCATGAAAGACCGCTCCCCGAGCCACTCCAATGTCTCATCTGCCCTCCAATATATGATGTGAAGTAACCATTAACTTCTTTAGAACCAATGTCACTGGACCACCCTTGTTATTTTTTGTAGCCAGAAGTCTCATTTCCTGGAAGTAATGGTAGTTCTCAACACATCAGCAGAACTTGTAATACCTGCCCGCAAAAAGTCCTATTCACGTTCAGAATTCCAGACATCATGAAATTGGATAATGATCCTCCTTTTAGTAGCAAGGAATATGGCCACAGGTCAGTGCCATTGTGGACAGTTTATGGGAGCACTTAAAAAAAAAATCCGATTGCCAAGGCCACTCGTCTATATCTGATGTCATGTGCCAAACTCTCTGACTACCAGGACACTCCTCACAACACCAGCTGAACACCAATTTGGAAGAACACTCTAGACAAAATATTAGATGTTTATCTGAAAGAGAGCTTCAGCATGTTTACTTTTCAAAAGAATATGGAACAATATGGAGACCAAAAGAGAGGAGCGCAACCATCCAGATTATGTAAGAATGACCCAAACTTCGACCCACAACCCTATATAATTTTGGACATTTAAGGATCCATTATCCCTTCATGCAGAGACTAACATTTCTCAAATACTACTACTTTTTGCGTGCTAAAAAGAGTTCAAAATGATTGGTAATCAACAGAGGAGATATCAACCCTTCATATGAATCATGTAGAAGAAAGATTTAGCTACTTTGAATATTGACAATTCAGAGGTGAAATATAGTAGCTCTTTCTAGACTATTGCTCAATACTCCACTGATCTTCTGGTCTCTCTTTTTACTTCCCCTCCCATCTTGACTGATCATCCCTGAAGGAACAATAAACCTACAGTTGAACCCATTTAGTATCATGGATTTTCCTGTTAATTTTTAAGTTGTTGGGGTATGTCATATTGTTCCACATGATGAGCACATATTTCACACATTCTCGTCATCTGAAACCCCTCCTTTTTCACCATCTACTCCGGTGTGAAGGTCAGGACTAGGAAGATGACAGGCAAACCTAGAAGCAAGAAGACGTTTTTGGCATTCATACCCATCAATAAAGGCTGCCAAGCTACATTGTTCTACTTTAAGCACTATGTTTATATTGACTATTGCTTAGAAAACAAAGGCTACAGTTCTGTGTAAGAAATAAAGAAAAGCCTTTTCAACATAAAACCTCAACTTTATTTACAGTTACCACAACATATAACTCTACATTTAATAATCTAATTTCTCTGAATTCCAACATGTGCGGTAATAGGAGTTGGGGCACATATCTTAATTCAGCACCCTGTTTGAAATCAGGGCATAAGTAATATCACCATTGTTAGGCTAAGACTACATGTTTTACAGTTAACAAAATAATCACACTTTACAAGGAATAGTTCCCACAAAGGGATAGTTTTTGTACTTTTCACACTAATATGTTATGTTAGCATCACTTAGTGTAGCGCAGCAAATCATCCCCGAAGGAATATCTTGGCGCTTTGCTGAAGCACAAGTCTAGCGAAATTAACTAAAACAGACACGTTTTTAGGAGCTTTTTAAACTTTCCCAGCTCTTCATAAATAACACCTTAAAATTGTAGGGATGTTTATTCCAGTAGAGGGGCGCCAGATAGGAGAATGACGACCTGCCAAATCGGGAGGTACGAATCCACGGAATTTGAGGTAGGGCTTTGTCATTAGATCTCAGCAATCTGATCGGGATATAGTATCGGAGTCTCTTTTATAAGTAGGATGGAGCGTTGCCATTCAAGGATTTGTGGGTAAGGTGGCACATCTTAAAAATGAGCCTTTTCCTAATAGGTAGCCAATGCAGAGAGTGTAGTATAGGAGCAGAGGGAGAACCAGACGGGAAGTTGCATCCAAGTCTGGCTGCAGTATTCTGCACCACCTGCAATTTAGACAGCAAGGTCTGATTTGCACCTAAAAGTAGCACATTTCCATAGTCAAGACAACTTGTAATTAAGGCTTGAACTAGGGATTTCCTAGAGGTACGGGGGAGCCAATTAAATACTTTTTTCAATAATTGCATAGTGGCAAAGCAGATTCCATATATTGTTGAGACATGTTCTTTAATGGACAGAGAGGTTTATAGCTTAACACTGAGGTCTTTAACTACATGTTTTGGGGACGGGGCAAGTCCCAGTTCAGATGGCCACCAATCCGACTTCCACAGGTGTTGGACTTTCGCGAATAGAATTATTTCAGTCTTTTCTCCATTTAGTTGCAGGCAGTTGTTGGACATCCAAGAAGCTATCTTCCTCATACAGTCAGAGAAGCGTGCTTTCACCCCTTCCAGATCGGGGCCAAAGAAGATGACCAACTGTGTGTCATTGGCATAGGATATTGTCTTGAAGCCACATGTCTTGATGATTTGTGCCAAAGGGGCAAAGTATATGTTGGATAATGTGGGGCTTAGTATGGACCCCTGCGGAACCCCTTCCCGACCGGCATGGTACGTGATTTAAAGAGCTTCAGAGAGAGCGTTTGAGTACGGTTTTTTCATGAAATCAACGAACCAATGGAGCGCTTTGCAATAGACTCCAACTTTGTGCAGCTTGAGAATTAAGATATCATGGGAGACGGTGTCGGACGTAATTGGGGGATTAATGGAACTGGAGAGACTCGCCATAATGCTAGGAGGGCACAGGTCCAATGGTGACCCTGATTTAGCTGTTTCTAACTTTGCAATCACATAATGAATGAATGCCTGGCGACTATTCTTCTCAAAGCACCTAGTAAAAACAAACTTATTTCTACCCTTTTCTCTCCATTCACTTAATGTAATAACCCTATTTGTAGCTTCTATGCTTGCTTGTCTACTGTTGAATACATTTGTCCTCTGAGGTCCAGTTCACGCCTCAAAAAGCAAATAAGTTGGTATAGCTATTACATACCGAATCACTGTTTTTAACAAATACTTAATCCTTTGGAATGGATCTTGGTAAGTCTAACAAAAACTTTCTTATGAAAATTCTAAAGGATCGAATTAGTGAAATTTCTCAAGTTGTCTTCCGTTGTAAGATATGATATCAGTCCCATGAATGCCATGATTGGCAATAATTTACCATCATGGATACCGCAATTTAATATTCTGTTAACATTTCACTAAATTACCACATCTCCTAAATCTAGCCCTTTTCCTCTCTCCTTCTACAGCCTATTCCCCTCACTCCCCTTTCATCCACCTGATAGTTCTTGTGGTCTTGCTGCACACTGCATTGTAACCAATACTTTAAGCTATACCTACAGTGGCCTTTGGGTCGTACTCGTAGACATTCAAGCTAGCAAGTCTTGCATGTTTCAATTCCTTATTCTTATTTTGATGGCTTTCCTCCCTAATTTGATTGTCTTTGATCTGGCACACTTTCTTATACCCAATACCCTAGTGTGATCATCTATCGGGTTGCGCCACTGGTCATAGAGACCGTTAATGGTCTACTCAAAATGTATCAAAGGAGCTAGCATCAGCACAGAGTTTCCATTTGAGCTAATCTAATTTGGCTCCGGAAATACGAAAGAGGATGGTATCCAAACCATGAAGTTTTATTAACAATTTAGTCAAAGTTACAAGTTAATCAGTAAAATAATTGATCAAGTAAACATGTCAATGCGATCATGCAATCTAAATGTGTGTATTATGAAAAAAAAGATGCGAAATATAACAAGGTACAATGCACAAAATAGAAAATAGACTGGTTCTATAAAGGAACTTCCTGATTCTAAATAAAGCATTGAAAGCAGCAAGTGTAAATTTAAGAGGAAGGTGCAGCGTCTGATGAACCAAGTTAAGGTTTAGGGGAAATAAGCACAGAGTTTCAAGCATGAAGCTCAACAATCACAAATAGGGGAAATCAGCAGAATTCAGGGAAGGTCTTCCATGTCAGGAAGACTGCTTCTGAGTTCAAATGAAATGTTTAAGTCACTTTTATGAAAACCAGAAACTGTAAAAAAATAAGAAAACCGCACCAATATAAACTCTACCCCCACTGGAGAAACCAAAAGCCTCATTTGTTGCACCTCTTTAGGCTGTGGTTAAAGCTCTCTAGCAAATGCCTAAAAGCGGAAATCCAAGATGTCGGCTGCAATGACAAATTCCAAGGTCAGCGCTCTAGTCTTTCCAATTCCAGTGAGAGTAATGAACTGCCTTAGCACGCACTGAGGATTCAAGCGGCACATTTCAACTGACTTCTTCATGCCTTAAGTAGTGTCTCCTTAGCGCTCCTGGTCAGTGAAGAGTTATACTGGTTATTCCCTTTTTTAAGGGTTCCGCCTCCTCAGAACAATTTGGTGTCCCCACCAGGGGTAATTTCCCATTTTACTGTTTGAGTTTTTGGATGACAAAGAGATGAGTTCTGGTGAAGACGATTACTCCTTTAAGGAAATTCTGAAGACTTCACAGTAAAACTTGATATCTAGAATCTGGAAGATTTTAAATACTAAAGAACAGCATGAGAGAAAGTTCCTTTGCACATTATTATCTTCTTTAGTTAAACTGCAGCATTGACTTTATTGTGACTGGTTGTTAAGCACCACAGAGCCTATTCAGAGATACCTTCACAACTTCCCACCTACAGACAACTATTAATTTCAAAGAGAGAAGCGATTGCCTCTGAGAATTAAGGTACAGAAAATTAATATAAAATGAGGTCATAGTTATAAGCAGAAATGTTACAACATAATGCAACAATGTTAATACATTTGTGCTCATAATAATATTGTATATACTCATATGTACGTTTAGTTTCTGAAGAGTGATGCCTTCCTATGCTCAATTGTAAATGCTGAATCGCCCTTCTACGCAGTCCTTGATAATCTCCTAAGAGAAATGGTAGCGGAGAAGAATAGACAGTTGGGCATCTAACTCCATAGGAAGTCTCTCTTTCTGTCCCAATCCCCTTTCTCCCCTGGCAGTGTATGTGGTGGAGTAGTTAGTTAGAGCTGCTCCTAGTGTGTAGTTGCAGATGGGAGTTGGGAGATAGCATCTGCTCATGTGGAATTTGCGGTACAAGGTCAGTCCTGACAGATTGAAGTTCCAGACACATTCCACCTGGCCAGATGGCAGAGGGAATTGATATTAAGGCTCTAGCCGCAGTTATAGACAACATGCAAAGACAGTTAGCTGCCACTATTGAGGAAAATAAAGGTTTAAGAGATGAGATAAAAAGATCCCAAGTAGAGTCTCAACATAGTTTGGTTGGTTGGTTTGGTTGCAGGTCCCTCCTCTCGCCCTCATGAGACTAAGCCGACTTCGACCTCTACCACTGAGATATCTACTCAAGTTATTCATGCAATTTCACCTATTATTCCATGTGTGTTCAATGAAGTTGAGGCAGAACGAATACCACCACATAGACCATATGATTGCAAGATCGAATCGGAGCCTGTGAATCTCCCTTGTAGCAGGATTTACACTTTGACTGAAGCAGAAAATCAATCTATAAATGAATACTTTGACAAATAGCAGGCCAATCTGGATTCATCTGCCCCTCTCGATCTTTTGTGTCCTTCCCTTTGTTTTTGTTCCTTGAAAGAACCACGAGCACAGAACATGTATCGATTACAGGGCCTTGAAGCATGTGACAATAAAGAATTGCTATCCATTGCCATTAATCTCCGTGCTACTTGATCAGGTAAACGAGGCAAAAAC
Source organism: Calotriton arnoldi (assembly GCA_963921515.1). Taxonomy (NCBI): domain Eukaryota; kingdom Metazoa; phylum Chordata; class Amphibia; order Caudata; family Salamandridae; genus Calotriton; species Calotriton arnoldi. The sequence continues at coordinate 62,950 of CAWUFW010006010.1, forward strand.
CTACACAAAGTTAGACCTGCGTGGAGCTTATCACCAAATAAGGGCTACTGAAAGGGACGAGTACAAGACTGCTTTCTGCACAAGATACGGAGGGGAGAGGAGTTGGCCTAACCGCTAGGGCGGTCGACCTCGAATCTGGGGAACTGGGTTCGAGTCTCGGCAATGACGCTGAACGTCCTGTGATTCTGGGCAAATCACTTAATCTCCCCGTGCCTAACAAATTAATGTGTCCTCATGTAATGCAACTGGTGCTATGTAAAGCGCTCTGATACCCGATTCGGGTCAAGTTCGCGCTATATAAAACTCCGTAAAAAAAAAAAAAAATTTTTTTACGAACATCAAGTGATTCCGTACGGATTGCATTTTGTTAATGATGTTTTCAGGAATTATTTGGATTGCATAGCAGTAGTCTATCTCAATGGCATTTAAATATTTTCAAAAGACATCAAAGAACATGTACAACATGTGAAGGCAATCTTAGAGAGACTGCATGAGAATAACGTCTACATCAAATTGGAAAAATCTGCATTTCATGTGGAGGAAGTCGAATTTCCGGGATTTGTCCTCTCTTCCAGGGGAGACTCAATGGTTCCATCTAAGATTCAGGTGATCCAAGACTGGCCTTCTCCGAGCAACGTAAAAGAAGTCAGAGTTTTATTGGATTTGCTAACTTTTATAGCCGCTTCAACAAAGTATTCTTCAAAAAGGTAGTTCCCATTGTCCGCCTTTTGAAGAAAGGCATACAGTTCAATTGGTCAAAAGGAAGCAGAGGAAGCCTTTCAATTTCTAAAAGATGATTCAATAGCAGATAAGGAATTATATGCCGTCAAAGATGCCTTTCAAGAGTGGAAGCATTATCTATTGGTGCAATGCATGGCGACAGTGTTCACAGATCATAGGAATCTCCTATTTTGTAAATCAGCACAAACTTTAACCCCCAGGCAGTTAAGGTGGTCTTTGTACTTAGCAGATTTTATCTGTGTAATTACTTATAAGCCAGGCTCGGTGAATGGGAAAGCTGATGCTCTTTCCAGAATAAATAAAAAAACTGAAGTGAATGAACAGGTTAAAACTTCCATCATACCCACAGAAAAGTTTGCTTGTGTCACTCTATATTCGAAATTCAAAGAAAAGGTTCGAAAGGCCATGTCCTTAGAGATTAGAGAGAAAAGATTGGGTTAAAGAAGATCCGGAACGTGAAGTCAGAGGAATTCTTCCCTTTTTCAAAGGAACCTTGTATTTGTGCACTAAGGCATTACAGGAATTAGCTCTTCAGAGCTGTCATGATGATCCAATGGTTGGGCATAAAGGAATTCTCAAGACTACAGATTTAGTGAAGAGTCATTTTTGGTGGCCTACAATGAGCTCTAAGATAAGACAATACATGCAAACCTGTGAAAAGTGCTTAAGAGGGAAAACTAGGCAAGCTCCCCAAGGTTTGCTTTAACCCAACACCTCCTCACGCTTGGCACACTGTCACCATGGACCTGAATGTAGACCTGCCATCTAGTCAAAGCTATAACACCATTTTAGTGTTTGTTGACGCAGTCACTAAAATGAATCATTTTGTTCCTCTGAAATGCATCCCAACGGCTCAATCTTTAGCTCAACTATTGATCCAACATGCGATCAGGGCACCTGGAATACTGGAAGTAATCATTTCCAATCGGGGTTCACAGTTTGTGACCCACTTTTGGAAGGCCTTCATGATAAAGTTAATGATTGACTCCGAGTGTTCTACTAATTACCCATCCTGAGACAGATGGGCAGACAGAGTTATTCAAGAGCTGGAACAATACCTATGGTTGTACTTTATTAGACCAGGAAGGCGAGTGGCCAGATTTGATGGGAACAGCAGAATTTGCATATAACACTGCTGTTCATACTTCCACTGAACACTCTCCCTTTTATTTAAGTACTGGCAGAAATCCAAATGTATTCATTGGTAAAGCAGAAGAAATAGTACCAGAAATAATAGATTTAACTGAGCACTTGCAACACGCCTATCAATCAGCCACAAAGAACTTACAAAAAGCTAAAATATCATGCGAAGAGAAGAAAACCCAATCCTAAGTATTGCAAGGGAGATAAAGTCTGGTAATCTATGCGCCACCTACACTTGAATTTTTAGCCCCCTTCAAGATAAGATGATAAATCCTGTGGCTGTTAAATTGGAATTATCTTTACAAATGAAAATACATCCGGTGTTTCATGTTTCACTTATAAAGAGAAGTCACATGAAACTGAGAATGGAGACATCTCCAGTCCCCTGCAGAATTGGTTCAGAAGATGAATTTGAAATCCGCAAAATCCTAGATTCAAAGATTAAATTAGGGAAATTGTATTACTTTGTTGAGTGGAAGGGTTATGGGCCCGAAGAATGGTCTTGGGAACCTATTTCCAATATTTATATATCCAGATTGATTAAGAAGTTCCATAAATTGTATCCTAACATACCCCATGTGGCGAGGGGGGCTTTTATGGTGGGGGTACTGTCAAGAACACTGCTGCTGAGTTCAAAAGAAATGTAAAAGTTACTATTATGAAAACCAGAAGCTGTCATAAAATAAGGAAACAATACTAATATAAACTCTACTCCCAATGGAGATGCCAAAGACCTAATTGTTGCTGTGTTGAAGCTCTGTAGCAATTGCCTTAAAGCGGAAATCCAAGACGTCTGCTTCCAAGATTGATTCCAAGGTCAGCGATCTAGTATTTCCAATTCCAGTGCGAGTACTGAACAGCCTTAGTGAGCATTCAGAATTCAAGAGGCGCACTTCAACTGACCTTTTCCTCCCACGAGTAGTGTTTCCTCAGCGCTCCTGCTCAGTGAAGAGCTTTGCTGGTTATCGCTTTTTTAAAGGTTCCGCCTCCTCAGAACGTTTTGGTGTGCACACCAGGGCTAATACCCCATTTTACAGTTTGAGGTTTTTTTGGACGACAAAGAGATTAGTTCGGTTGAAGACGCTTATTCCTTGAAGGAAATTCCAAAGTCCTTACAGTAAGACGTGATATCTTGAATCTGGAAGGTTTTAAATACCAAAGAACAGCAGAGAGAAAGTTCCTTTGAACATTATTATCTTCTTTAGTTGAACCGCAGTGCCTTGACTTTATTGTGACTGAAAGTTAAGCACCACAGAGCCTATTCAGAAATACCTTCACAACTGTCGACAACTATTAATTTCTAAGAGAGAAGCAATTGCCTCTGAGAATTAAGGTAGAGAAAGAATTAATGAAATGAGGTCATAGAGTTATAAGCAGGAATGTTATTTATTTATTTAGAAGGTTTTATATAGCGCGGACAAGACCCTTGCGGGTATCAGAGCGCTTTACAACAAATAAATGAAAGAACAAGAGGGAATAGCCAGAGGGAATAGGTATATACATATAAAAATAATAATGCTTATAATAAGTCCACACAGACGGTAATAGATCCAGCATAACACCTATCTATAGTCCTGCATCAAATAGATCAAGTGAATTTTGTCAGGAGAATCGATTTAACTTCCTTTTTAAATGATGCCGCGTGAGGGTTCTGTCTTGTATTTGGGGGTAAGGCATTCCAAATCCTAGGGGCCATTCCTGAGAATGAACGGTTATAGGTTTTCTTTTTTTGAAACGTTGTGGTTTCAACAGGAGGTTATATGAGCTCCTGTTAGTTCTGTTGCCGCCCGAAGGAACTAGTTTCTCAGCAAGGTAATGTGGTGTTTTGTGATGCACTGCCTTGTGTGTCATACAGGCGATTTTCAAATGGATTCTGGCCTCAAAGGGTAGCCAGTTAAGGGCACGCAAATCCGGGGAAATGTGACAATTTCTTTTGGAGCCTGTGATTAGCCTGGCGGCTGTGTTGATAGATGCTCTTAGTGGGGCTGTCGTTGCTCTGGGGAGGCCGCAGAGAGCGATACTCCCATATTCCACTCTGGGTATTACTAGCGTTTGGACTGCTTGTTTAAAGTCATTTGCGGGTATGAAGGGTTTCAGTCTTCTTAGGGTGTTCATTTGAAATGTTGCTCCTTTTGCTGCTGCACTGATGTGCTTCTGCATATTAAGCTTACTGTCCAGAGTTATACCTAGCGATTTGGCGGAGTCGATCATGAGCGGTTGGCCGTCTAGTGCTGTTAGGTGCTTCATCCACTCCATGATGGTGTTTGTTTGGTTGGGGGGCGCAATTAGGAGGAATTCAGTTTTTAGGGTGTTTAATTTTAAATGGCTGTTTGCCAGCCAGGTCTGCGTTTTTTGTAGCGTCGAATTAAGGGACTTGATGTCCTCAAGTGAATGTACCTTAATGTAGAGTTGTGTGTCGTCTGCGTACATGTGATATTGGATCTCTGCAGAGTTGAGAAGTTCTGTGAGTGGCTCCATGAACAAATTGAATAGTGTGGGGGAGAGAGAGGAGCCTTGGGGTACTCCTAAAGTGACAGGAGTAGGTTTGGATAAAGATTGATTGGTCTTGAAACTTTGTGTTCTGTTTTGAAGGAAGGAAGTGAACCAGTTGAGAACCGTTCCCGAAAGTCCCATTCTATGTTTCAGGAGGTCTAATAGACTGTCATGTTTGACGGTGTCGAAGGCGGAGGATAGGTCCAGTAGGATTAGTAAACATGCTTTGTTTTGGTCCAGTATTTTTAAGGCATCATCTATTATGTGGGTCATGGCGGATTCGGTGCTGTGCCCTGATCGAAAGCCAGATTGGAATTTGTCGAGCAGATTGAAGTGATCAATGTGGTGGGTAACTTGTGTGTGAACACATTTTTCTAGTAGTTTGGCCAGGGTGGGGATGTTGGATATGGGGCGATAGTTATTTAGGTCAGCTGGGTCAGCTGATGATTTCTTTAAAATGGGGGAGACCTGACCAGCTTTGAGGATATCAGGGATGGATCCTTGAAGCAGAGAGCTGTTTATAATCCTGGTCCATAGAGGCACTAATGTCGGTATGAGGTCTTTTAGGAGGGAAGCTGGGAGTGGGTCAGCGAAGTGATTGGAGGGATTTAAGACCGTAAGCGTTTTTAGAATAGCTTCTTCGCTGTAGAGGTTAAATGAGGACCAGTCTGCATTGTTTTTGGGGTCGAGCTTTGCGGAACAGCTAAGCGGGTTCCTGCAAGGGGTCCCTGAGGCGCTCATGTGAGGGATGGAGAGGGCTGATAGGTCCTTCAATAAGTCTGTCTTAAGGTTTTCCGTTTTTTTTGTGAAGTATGATGCGAAAACCTCGCAATTAGGGAGTGTTTCTGCATTCACTTGAGGTGAGTGGGAGACACCCTTAGATTGCGCTTTGATTATTTCAAACAGTCTTTTTGGGCGATTCTTGGATTGGTTCAATTGATTGCTGAAGAAGTCGATTTTTGAGCGTCTAATTTTCCTGTAATAAGCGTTTCTTGTGTTTCTGAGTAATTTGAGGTGAGGGGAGGAAGGTGCTGCTCTCCATTGACGTTCAATTGTTCTTAGTGTTCTTCTGTCCTCATTTAACCTACCGTCATACCATGGGTTTGTAACTTTGTTTGAGATACTTTTCAATTGTAGTGGGGCTAAATTGTCTAATAATGTGTTCATAGATTGGAAGTAGTGATTGGTTAGCTCTTGTACTTCATGTGAGCTGTCAGAAGGGGGCGTTAAGATAGGGCAAGCTGTTGCAAGTGAGTCGGGATTGATGTTTTTTAGGTTTCTCTTCCAGATTTTCGTTCTCTTGGGTTGGACATGGAGTGGTTTAACTACTTCGTTGATATAGAAAGTGATGATGTGATGGTCGGACCAGTCACAGGGGAGGATAGAGTCCAATTGGGTGTAGTCCGCTTTGGAGATTACCAGATCTAGGATTGCTCCTTTGTTATGTGTTGGGCTGTCACAAATTTGGGATAAGTTAAGGTCCGTCAAGAAAGTTTTTAGGCTATTGACCTGCGGGTCGTCCGGGTCATTCCAGTGGAGGTTGAAGTCTCCAAGGAAAATCTGCTTGTTCTGGAGATCGGAATTTGTAGCTAGGATAACCATTACGTGTTCAATAAAGGTAAGGTTGTTTCCTGGTGGATGGTATAATGAGTGAATTGAGCATATAAGAGTGTTATTATTAGAGATTTCAAGATGTAGGTATTCACAGGAGGTGAGACCCGGGGAGATGAGACGTTTCACAGAGAGGTAGTTCCGGTGTATGCAGGCAATACCTCCTCCAAGTCTGTCAATTCTATCTAGTCTTGTGATGTGATAGTTAGGTGGGACTAGTATGTCTAGGATGGGCGCGGATGAGTCGTTTAGCCATGTTTCCGTTAAGATTATGAGGTCAGGTTCGTTGTTTAGTATGAGGTCAGCTATATCAGCGGCATGACGCGCTGCTGACCTACAGTTTAGTAGGATACATTTTAACCTGGCCTTGGTAGGTATAATGTTGTGGTTTTGTGAGATGGGAACTTTCTTGAGGTTTTTTCCAACAATACCTCTGGTGACGTGTCTACTGGTTCTATCGGGGTTGGGAGGGATGGCTTGGATAGAGGACAGTATCCGTGTGTTGTCTGTGTGCACCGAGGGAAGGGACGGGGATGGGGGTTCGTAGGACTGAAGTAGAGAGGTAAGATCTTGCGGTGAGAGTGAGTTTTTTATTCTGAATGGGCGGGTTAAGGCATTGGAGTCAGGTATTGATTTCCATCTAGGGGGGTTCTGTGATGTGGGCCTAGCGTGTGATTGTTGGTGGAAAATCGCTTTTGTGTTTGGTTGTGTCAGGATAAGGTCATGAAGAGTTTGGATGTCATCTTTAATTTGACTTAGGGCTAGTAATATCTCCTCGAGTCTAGGGTCAGGAGCCAGAGTTGACTTATTTCTCAGCCGGTCTGTGGGTAGGTGAGGTGGGGATATAATACTGTGTTCGTGAGGCGAGAAGTGAGGTGGTTCGATTAGTGGCTGGTTTTTAGTGTGGTGATCCGATGTAAGAGGGGAAGTAGAGAGGGGGTGCGACGGGGTAATGTTTTGAGCTGTAGGGGGAGAGGCGGTAAAGTTCGACGTGAGGGGAGAGGAGGCCTGAAGGAGTGCTGGCTGATCGGATGTAATGGTGTAGGGAGAGGTTGGGGCTGAGTTTGTAGTGGGTATGTTAGGCATAGCGAGATCGGTGGGGTGGGTAGGGATGTGTAATGTGTGGGAGGGGGAATGGATGTGGGATGGGACAGCTAGAGGAGTGGGGACACTTGTGTGCAGAGTGATAGGAATAGAGGAAGTGCCAGTGGAGTTGTGGGAGGAGTAGGCCATGGGGAGATGTATGTCGTACAGTGTGGGGTCAAATGGGGCGGGGGCAGGTGAGTGTAGACAATGTGAGCTAGAGGGAGGAGGACTAGTGGGGAGGACTAGTGGGGAGGTCATGTGGTTGGTCAGGCTGAGTACAGGGAGAGAGGTCTGCTGGGGAGGTAGGAAGGTGTCTCACCACCTTATCTTTGATGTGCGGAAATATGTTATCCAGTAGATTCAGGTTTTGGTCTGAGGCTTGCATGAGGATGATTCCATTATGATATATGGTGATTGTTGCTGCCGCCTTATAGAACGTGGAGGGAATGATGGATAGTGTAAGCCCATGTGGTGTTTTTTTAGTGGATGAAGTCGAGAATAAGGCGAGAAAGGCTTTCCGCCATTGGGCCCTTCTCTTGGTATAGAATATGATGTCATTTGTTAGATGTCCTTTATAGTTTGAAAAATAGGTGTCAGATATTGGGATTTCTGGGTGAGATTTTAATAAATTATGTTTGAAACTCTTTGCCGCTTTTTTGTAAGGTTAGGGGGTATTTAATGGAGTAAGTGTGCAGGCCTGTTAACTCCATGTCTTTGTTGCAATAGAGTTAAGGGGTCAGAGAATGGAATTTTTTATTTATTTTTTATTTTTGGGTGTGGGGTGGTCAGAGAGTATGAGAAGTGGAATGAATTGTTGCGTTGCCGAGGAATTAGGTAGGAGTGGGAGGGTCAGATAGAGGGAAATGCAACAATGTTAATACATATGTGCTGATAATCATATTGTTTATACCCATATGTACGTTGAGTTTTTGAAGGGTAATGTCTTCCTATGATCAATTGAAGATGCTGAATTGCCCTTCAACGCAGTTCTCCTTTGTAATCTCCAGAGAGAAATAGTATCGGAGAAGAATAGACGGTTGGGCATCCAACTCCAGAGGCAGTCTCTCTTTCTATCCCAATTCCCTTTCCCCCTGCGAGTGCACACAGTGGAGTAGTTTGTTAGAACTGCCTCTAGTGTGTAGTTGCAGATGGGAGTTGGGAGATAGCATCTGCTCCAGTGGAATTTGCGGTACAAGGCTCAGTGAGGTCAGGTCAGGATCTGCTAAACGATACTAAAAAACACACAGTTAATACACAGTGGAACCTTCTGGAAGCTTCATCCCATCAACTCCCCCTGGCTGCACCAATTGGGGTACAGCATCTCCTGTGAGCAGGCAAACACCCCATGTTCCCATCACCTAACAAAGAAGCATACAGCTGCACTACCTTAAGAGTAGCAACAATCTAGTCTGCGTGGTACAGGAGGCGCTCTCCCATCCTCACTCACTGCTTGGTTACGGCCAGTTTCCAATTACTGTACTCGAATCCAGAGGTCTTCAAAACTTTTTGCTTCAAGCCCCCCTAAGCAAAATGTTTTGAAGTGAGGCCCCCCTCCAAAACTTTATGGCAAGGATTGGGTAAGTAGCAGGCTATCTCCTCTACCTCTTATACCCCTTCGCCACATGCCGTACCATCACTCTAATCTTGAAACAAGCCCTCTGTCCCTTTCAGAAAAAAAGATCTCCCACATGTTATCCCCCTTTTTCTGCAAGGATGCTCAGTCCTAATGCTAGAAAGGAAAATAAGCTCCCATGTCCCTTCTTTAAAGTGAGACACTCATAATTGTGATGCAGTGGGCCCCAGTGCTACTGAACCTACTTCACGAATGTTATCTACTGCCTTGCAAATTGGGCAGTCTCCTCTTCCCTTTGTTAAAAATCATGAGCTCCCACCTAGCCACACCCCCTTCTCTGCCGTCTCTCTGAGGCCAAACAAAAGTGTCTTCACTACTTTAATTTTTCCCTGCCGTGGGCATTGCTCTGAGGCCCAAATCATCACTGGCAACTGTGCAGTTGGCACTAATGCAAGCAAGGAAGGATAGTAAACAGCCATAATTAAGGTTTAGTTGGCTCCTCATACCTCTGGGCCCTGGTGCCACTGTATCTGCAGTACCAATGATTCCTTCGACCCCTTTGTGTTAAAAAGCAACCAGAGTTACCTGAACTCTAATGCTTACAAGGAAAATGGGCCTCCACTCCACTTCAAGGTAATGAAGCCATAGTTGAGCAGGAGTGGCCACTTACACACCTGACAGCAGTACCTGCTGCACTAATGGATGACCCTTTTTTAAATGTATTTTTTTTAAAAAGCTCCCTTACTTTGCCCCCTTCCTTGGGATCTCTCTGAGGAAGCAGTCTATGCCATTTGTAAACATAGAAATGGGCCCCACACAGTGCTTCCTCTTCTGGGCTATCGCTATAACAATATCTATGAATCTCGCTCTTTTCCTCTTTCTCTTGGACTTACTCTGAGACCTCCGCGGGCGAGAGGATCAGGAGTCTGCATCTGAATGCAACCCTGCTGACCTCCTCCTTGCCACCTCCTGGACTCACCTTTTACAAAAAACAACTGTTCCTGAATAGCTAATGCTGACTTTGAGGTGCCTCTGCCTGAAAGTTGGAATGGGGTGGTAGTGCAGAGAGTTAAAGAAGAAACAAGCCTTCTTACCTGTCATTAATTAATTGAATCACTTAAAGCCAAGGCCACTGGAATTATGAGTTTCTGAGACAGTAGCATTTTCTGCATAGTTACAGGTCTACCAAATTTGCTACATAATCCATCATCCGCTGCATAATCTGCAGATTTTAAAAACAAATGTAGATTGTATCTCAAATGGATCAAAAGTTACTTAGAATGGAGCGCCTCTGGAGGAAAGATTATAGCCCTCCGGCCAAATTGGCCTATAAGGAAGCTCTAAAAGAGCTCCACAAACTGATGAGGGTGGCAAGAAGGGACTATTTTGTGAAGCGCATTAATAGCGCGGAGAACTTGAGCAAAGAAATTTTCAGGCTAGTCAGCTCCTTCACTAAGCCTGTGGCGCTTGAGAGCAAGATACAACTGTCCCCTTCAGTGTGCTCGAAGTTATCGGACTTCTTTGAGAATAAAATTCAGAAGGTCATGACACCTTCATGACAGAGATGGAAACAGCTGAAACAGAAGCCTTGGGAATCCGCAACATTGAGGATTCTTTTTCAGAATTCGTTCCCATCTCACAGCAGGAATCCCTGGCGGAGATCCTCAAATGTAAATCAGGGTCCCCAGAGGATCCATGCCCCCCAAAACTATGGAGGACACTGGCTCACCTGATTAATCCCACCCAGAATCATATATGGAATACCTCACTCTCCAGGGGCATCTTCCCTGATGCATGGAAGCATGCTATGTTATTGCCCCTTACGAAAAAGCCTAATGTGGACCCGGGAGAGCTCAACAACTATCGCCCAATCTCATTACTGCCAGCACAGGCGACGATGTTGGAAAAGTTGGTTCAGCACCAACTGGCCAACTTCATTGATAGGCATGACATTTGGCATGATACGCAGTCTGGTTTTCGGTCCAGTTTCAGTACCGAGTCGGCACTGCTGTAGGCGGCGGAGTCAGTAAGAATGACTGTGGACATGGGAGCTTCAGCGATGCTGGTGCTCTTGGACCTGTCCGCAGCATTCGACACGGTGGACTACCAAATTCTATTAGATCGACTTAAATTGATGAGACGGGGGGGGGATGGTTAACTCCTGGCTACAGTCCTATCTCAGCAACCGCACGCAAAGGGTCACTCTTCAACCTTTTAAGTCGGAAGCCAAACCACTGTGGTGAGGGGTACCGCAGGGCTCGGCCTTGAGCCCGCTACTCTTCAATATATATTTGGCACCCCTTTTTTCGCTCATTGCCAACTGGGAAGTAAAGGCTATATCATATGCGGATGACACCTAGTTGGTATTCTCCTTCAAGGATCATTCTGTGGACTCTCATCAGATTTAAGGGATGCTTAAAGGACATCTCCTGTTGGATGAATAATAACAAATTAAAGCTCAATGGGGAGAAAACTGAGGTCCTGTTCTTTGGCAAGACATCCCCTTCGTCCGCCGGACTGTGGTGGCCGGCAGAAATGGGACTGCCACCTAGCCCTGCAACCACGGCAAAAAACTTGGGCGTAAAATGGGAAACGGATCTTACATTCACAACCCAAGTACGTCACATAGCAGCCTCATGCTTTGGTAAGATGAGAAGCTTGAGGAAAGTTTTACATCTACTACCGGAGGATTTTCGTAGAATCATAGTCCATGCCACAGTGACATCACGGCTGGATTATGCAAATTGTTTATACCTGGGTCTACCTGCCTATCTGATCAAGAGATTGCAGATGGTACAAAATGCGGCTGCGAGAATAATTAGAAAAGTACCGTATCGACACCACATCTCTCCGCATATAAGACAACTCCATTGGCTACCAGTAGCGAAAAGGATAGAATTCAAGGCCCTAACCATGGCCTTTCGGGCACTGCGAGGCAGATGTCCCAGTTACCCTAAGCAACGGATATGCCTCTACCAACAAAAACGATCATTGAGATCCAAATCACAACACCTGCTCTGCGAACCTCGATATGCAAAGGCACGTATTGGGGGCAGATCTTTCATGGTGGTAACGGCCAGATTGTGGAACTCTATGCCTGCCAACATGCGCCTGATCCAATCTGAAATGGAGTTCAGAAAGACTTTGAAGACACGGTTATTTAGCCAAAGCTAGACTCCTGGAAACCACTCTCTCCTGCTTACCCGCTATAGTGCCGGGACACCTGTGTTTGAGGTAGCTGTTGCGCTCTATAAATACTGATATTATTATTATTAACATGGCGATGTGTTCCGGAGCAGTAGAAGGTCCTTCATAAAGGTTGATTGGTCATCTTGCAGTGACTCATCGCTGTATTTGGGTGTTAAACTGGTACTAATGAGGCATAATATTCCCCCTGACAGTATTATCATGAGTAAAAATGACAAAATAATGAAGTATAGCTAACCACAAAATGTACAGCATTATGCCGCATTATTGACCTTTTCTTGTTGCATAATTGAGTCGACCCTGCAGCATAATTTGGTCCTCTCCTGCCACATAATTCCAATGGCCTGTTTAAAGCAACATGGTGACGAAGATGTATATTCTTTTTGAGAGGTAATGTAGGGGTGTTATCAGCTGAGCTCTGGAATAATGGAGATACTTATGAAAATATTGCATTACGCACAGTCTGATTACTTATTACTAAAAACTATATTGTGTATGAACTTATTTTATCTCAAACACTGCATCATTTGCAGCAGCCTAGCTTAGACTGTGTGTAATGCAGGGTTAAAATAATAGCTTACATATTCACAGTGCTTTCTTTCACAGGCTGGGAACTCACAGCACTATAAGTACAATGGTCCCTATTCCCCAATGTACCAACTCTGTTTCAATTATGTGTTGCTCTGGTTTCACACACAGACCTCTGCAGTGATGGTATTTGTCAACTGAGGTTTCGTAACCTAAAAGAGTACATTTACCATGGGTTAGTTTAACTTGCTTTTATTTTTCAATTAAGCTGTTTGTGCATTATTTTATATACAGTTAGCTGACAGTGAAAAAACAAAATACTCAGACCTATTTAGTTCTTTTCTTTTTAGCCAAGTTCTTGACATTCAGTGACTTCCCCTCATGGCACTCCGAATCACAGTTCCCATTCTTTTTAATCCACTTTTCAAGAGCTGCGTGAAAAGGAAGACAGCCTGGAAATGCGGCAAATGAACAAGGTTGCAGCTCCAGGCCATCTTCATTTACATGTAATTGCAGAGGCATTCACTCCCCCCTTGGAAACCATCCATGGACCCCACAGGAGGCCGCGCCCCATAGTTTGAAGACCTCTGCTCTAATCTATCAGTTCTCATCATAAGTAAAAGCCTATTCGAAGTAACAAAGTAGATAAGACACCTAAAACTGAAGGAAAACATGGGAACAACTCAAGAAGAAAGCAAACACAAGGTGATGATGGACGGGGCGCTGAAACTTTTCAGACACTCACCCCCAGTCACAGGGTCAAGGCTGATCTGCATATGGCTTGGTCCAAACTGGAATGGCGTGGTGAGCAAAATAACGATGGATTAATCCCAGATCTGTGACTGAGGGTGAAAGTTTGAGAATGCTCAACATTCCGTCCATCATCTTTTTGTGTTGCATTTTCGCCCTATGTGGGAAGGGTATGCCCAGACGTGGGTCCCGTGCTTGCTACGCCACCGGTTTCAAGCTAGCTTGGCTTATGAGGGGTGATGCCCTGAAACCGGTCCCAGGATGCTTGTTTTCCGGTCGAGGGAGGACCTGGCCTGGCAGTCAGGCTGGATTGTTCCCAAGGGGAACAGGGTAAAGGCTGGTTTGCATATGGCTTGGACTAAACTGGAATGGCGTGGTGAGCAAAATAACGATGGATTGAACCCAGATCTGTGACTGGGGGTGAATGTTTGACAACGTTCAACATTCCATCCATCATCTTTTTGTGTAACAACTCAAGAAGAACATTTTATTCTGAACTTGAGAAAAGACTTGAAGACAATTGGGTCTTGCTTAAGGCCTAGCCACAGCCACACTAACATTATGAGAGAATATCGCAGTCCCACACATTCAAAGCCTCATACTGTGCTGGTCTAGGTGGAGGCTTATCATCATATAACACACGTCTCATATTCTCAATTATTTTCAGATTAATGGTACCATGTCAGTGAAATTGCCAAGCCCCTTGTTTCTCAGTGATCTTGTTCCATTGGTTAAGCCAAATGCATGTGTAGAGCACAACATTGATGACCATATAATGACCTGGTGTACCTTCCGGAGGAGCTTCTTCACCTTCACCGATGGGGACACACACCTCACCCCTCACAAAATCTCTTAACACTTTAAAACATTTCATTTTGTGGTCATTTTCAGAAATCAGGAGCAAACAATCTTGATTTAACAACCAGCAGTTCTCAGCAAATCACAAAACAATAGGTAACACTAACAGTGTCCAATACAGGCCTGGTACCTTCTATGCGGACCTTTAACAGTGCAGCTGACCAATACCAGCGCTGCACCTTGCAAGCATCTCGCTGAGGCTCACCCTACTTTACAATATCTTCGCGTAAGCAGAACTTTAGAAAAATGCCAAAGCAAAATACAAATAGCTCTCGTCTGTTCAAAGTTATCACTCAGAGTGCAGACTCCGAATAAAGCTTCCAACGTTAATTTTGTGAAATATCAACCAGTGAGAAATCACCTTGATTAGTGCAGCTTCTCCTCAGCGCATGAGATCTACCAACACCAAACACTATTAGTACACTCACAACTGTCAATTATAGTTTCCTATCTCAATAGTTCGGCCAACGGCACCTCACAGTCCGACACCACAAACCTTCAACAGACAAGTTAAAGAACAATAATCTTATTATCTATCCTGGTATCTTGGACTAGGACGAGTCCAATAACAACTTCAACTTCTCAGCAACAAGTGCAAATGCGTTAACCTAAACAGACAGTGTACATAAAGAAGCATGTTAGCTCTTCCGTCCAGCTTTGCAGCCTTCTCAGACTTAAAGTAGACACCACACTGCGAGAGACACAACATCAACACAGACACTGCAAGCTTGACACGTAATTTGAGATGCACAACCCTGCTTACGCTCACACCTCGAACACTACAACCTCCTTCAAAACTGCCAAAACACCTCCGATACTCCAAATTGGGCCATGTACTTTAGGGACATGGGTTGGATGGATACACATTCTAGATCTTTTTGGGAATATTTCTGGCTTCTTACACTTGAGTGACTAACTATCCTTGTATCTACCAAAGTATCCGGCGCACTTTCTTATACCTCAATACCTAGTGTAAGCATCCATCAGGTTGCTCCATTGGTCATATGTAGGGGTGGTTGGAATTCACTGAAGTTGACTCCGTGGAATTCCGTGGAGTTACAAAAAAACTCAGTGAGATTGGGATTTTCCTGCGACTAGAGTAGATTTTCTACTCGGGCGGCAACCTTCTCAACTTGAATGGTCACAACTTCCCACAACCGAACACGCTGGAAAAATCTCACCGGATGTCCGTCTAGTGACCGAAAATCATGCTAGGGAATGCCAAATCTTTCTTGCGCTCACCAACTTACCTTCGCAGAATTTGGCCAGAACTCCATGTTACAAGAGTAACGCGGAGTTGCCAAAATTCTGCAAATTCCGCCAGCGGAACTGAATATTTCACCCACCCCTATCATATGGACCTTTGATTGTCGACTGAAAAACTATATAAAAAGACATAGCATCAGCACAGAATTTCCATTTCAGCTAAACCAATGTGGCTCCGCAAAAAGGACAGAGAGGATGGAATGCAGCCCATGAAGGTTTATTATCAATTTAGTCAAAGTTACAAGTTAATCGATCAGTAAAACAATTTTTCAGGTAACCATATTTGTCAATGCGATCATGCAATTTAAATTTGTCTATTATGAAAAAGAAGATGCAAAATATAACCAGGTACAAAGCTCAAAAGAGAAAATAGATTGATTCCATAAAGGAACTTCCTTAATCTAAATAAAACATTGAACGTGGCAATGGGAAATTTTAAGAGGTAGGCGTCAGCATCTCTTGAACCAAGTTAAGGTTCAGGGGAAATGGGCACAGGCACAAGTAGGGGAAATCAGCAGAATTCCAGGAAAGTCTTCCCTCAGCAAAGTCAGGTCAGGATCTGCTAAACTATACTAAGACACACAATTAATACACAGTAGAAGGTTTTTGGAAGCTTTGTCTCACCAACTTCCTCTGGTTCGACCGATATGGGTAGGGCATCTCCTGGGAGAAGGTAAACTTCCCATGTTCCCATCACCGAACAAAGAAGCACACAGTTGCACGACCTTGGAAGTAGCAACGGTCTGGTGTGTTGCGGGGATTCTGCACCTACACAGAACTATGCGCAGGAAAACAGGACCTCGGCGTATAGGGGTGTACCAACCTACCACCTTAGTTCCCAAAACCGACTAGCTATAGTGTCTCATTCATTCTGCTCCAAAATCACGAGGCCACAAATGATTAGACAACCCCTAACACAACACTCCCGACTCTCTCAGGAATCGCGGTAGCAAGACATACCCTTTCGCTCCCTCACTCGTACTTGTCCACAGATAAGAACTGGCAGAGTCACTGTAATAGTTCAAAATGTTTATTTTAACTATTGTGCTCTATAATACAGTATACGAGCCACTACCAGCAGCAAAATGCATAAACTCAGAACAATTAACATTGTTACAATTCCATAGAGTACAAAGGGGGATGTCATTATATAAAGACAGTGGAAAAAGGACTATAAGGCCTAACCACCCTCCCCTTGACTGGAAGAAGTTTATTATATAAAAGAAGAACTCTGGGCTTTGTCAGCAGACCCCATACCTTAAAGCCTGGATGTAAGGTTTACATCATAGGAACAGCATAGCTCTTCTCCATGGAAAGGGCTCTCTCCAAGTGTGTGTTAAAACAACATGCATCCCCGTAATATCAAAGCACCAGTCTCCAGCAGTGCAGCTGTGTTTAGCATGTTTTGTCTAGGTGCTAGGGACTGACCAGAACAGAATAACAAGGGGCATTGTTTATCGACCTTGCACATCGTGTTCAGACTAAACTCCAGGAACTTAGCAGAGAACGTGAAAAGCAGACCGTTCTCATGTGAAAGGCACAAACAGAGTCTTGCAAAACAAAGTCATGTAGTAACGTGCGCAAAAGCAGCATCATGGCAGCAAAGCTCATGCTAACTTAGCAATGTCGAGAATGACCCTAATGGCCATATGACACCTTCCCCCTGGTAAGGTCATAGGACATAGACAAAGGACCAAAACAGAGTTCAAAAAGCCAAGCAGAGTTCAAAGGCGTCTGAAAAAAACAAATTGGAAAAAAATCAAATTTGACGAGTAAAAGAGTGTCGTCTCCGGAAAATGTTAGGATGAAGGAGGTGGTAAATCCATCAAAGTACGTGAACTTAAGAATGCAATTCCCTCCAAAAGAGCATCTCTATCGTTAGTAGAAAAAAGGGATGCCATCCAATCAAGTAGGTCGAAGGAACAAACGTGCTCCTCGTAATCCGATGCTTCCAAAAGTATAACCGGACAACTTGCGTGATATTTGATGAAACTCTGATGCAAGAGGTTCTGCGCAGCCGCACAGATATCCCCTTCAGCCAATACTCCAAGTGCTGCTGCACACGCCATACGGCCATCCCCAGAACAAGCCATGTCATGGGCCTGTAAGGGACCCATTAACTGTATAAAATCCGGGACTGGACATGATGTATTGGAGAGGCATAAATCCATAGCCCAATAGAAGGGGCACCGTCGACAGTAGAAAACTGGTTGCACGCAAGTAAAGTAGGCAAAGCGAAAAGTTAATCCATAACTCACACCAAGCGTTGCTAATGGCAGGCATCCAAAAACCTGTTGCATTCGATCACGGTACAGTTGCAATTGGCCTGGTCTGTGCATTACCACATGATGAGCAGCCATTGCGCAGCAGGAGCAGAAGAAGCAGGATTCCACCAGCTAACGCTAGTAATAAAGGGAATCCTCCGAAGATGCTGGAAAAAATAGAATGAATAAAAGCCGGTATTACTCCAAATATCGTCTGAAAAGAAGTCACAAGGCCGGCTCCCACCTGTTTAAAAAAATGTGCTAGGCCTTTAGTGTCAGACGCATTAAATATTTAACGTCCCACTTCACTTTGGGGAGCTTATACATCAGTGTTCAGAAGTGACTGAATCTCACTAGATGTTCTAGCCACCTGTAACTCGAAGGTCTCTCGAGCCGAAGTGAGAGCCACCTCTTGTTGGAACAATAGCGCTTTGAGCCTGCTCAATTTGTTGAAATCTGTTTTCAAAGTTGGAATGGAAGGCCAAATGGAACTATCTGCATTCCCATGCGGGGGCGGAAATAGCACATTGCTACAACAAGTAACGCTTTGTGAAACAGTTACTAAATACGGGACTCCTGCCCGTAAACCACAGCAGTCTTGGTTGTTCAAAATAAGATAACTGCTGTTTGTAAGCAGGGTAAAAGCGGGAATTATTGATGGTACTGGAGTTCCTTTCAAGAAAAAAGCAAGATTAGGCGCTGATACATTACATGCGCCGTGCAATTTAACATGTTTACAAACTAGGGAATGTCCTACTGTGGAATCTCAGTCCTCCCCTGTTAGGAAGACCTCCTTATCCTCCAGTTGACATCTGTAAGATTGGTCCGGTGTTCAAAAACCAAAGAAGCACGAGAAGGAACTTAACAGTCCGCTTGCAGAATAGGCCCAATTGATGAAGGGCATACATGCAACAGTGCAACAAGCTATTTATGGAGTCTTAAACGCAACCAGCGTCAACCCATATTCATTATTAAGCAGATTCCTTCAGAACCTTAGAGTGTTTGTTTTTTTTTAATTACCAACTGATACCGTGGCATTCTTGAAGATGCGGTATTGTAAGCCTTGGATCCACTACCTATGAGACAAGTTAATAATCCGTGTTATCTGGAGAGAAGAAACCAGACAACTGTTTCTGTTACCAGGAGCATATTTGCCTCCCCGTCAGATAACCAATAGAAAAAGTGGACAGGACTATGATTAGGATCAACTATATGCTTAACCACGAGAGTCTTATAAATGTCTTCATAAAGATGGTATAAAGTTGGATAACACCATCGAAACGCGTCGAAGCATCCGCCACACAATTCGTGTAGTTGGCTGGAACTGCAGATACCAAACGAGTGTCTAAGTATCGGGTTTCAGTCTATATACTGACCAACACGAATGTCTGTTATTCAATGACAAAGTGTACTGTCATTTTCTTCTCTCTTTTTGTGTTAACATCAATAATACACTTGTGGCTTTTGTTATCATGATAATGTGATATTGTTCTAATGTATATGAAATATCTGTCTTGCAATTCCTTGTATTTTTAAACGTTTTTATGCCAGTAGGAAGAAATTTCCTTTGTTTTTAAAAAAAACACTATTTTATACATTAGATTTTGTACATTTCTTACTACTTACGTATCTTTGATCTACTGTTTGGGCCTATAGTTTTATCCCACTAAGTGTGACCGGTATTGATATTTGTGTATTGGGTGAACGGATACGAGTGGTGTGTATTTTGTAGTAACCAAAGGAAGATTTATTTTTTTACTTATGAATGATTATCTACGTCAAAGGTTGAGGCAGCCGCCACAACGTCTAGACAATCAAGGTCTGGCACAAACATTTTAATGCCAAAGAGCATTTCGTATGGGGTCCGCCTACCCAGAGATCTTTTAGGGAGATTGAGTGCACGTTGAACACCATACAAATGGGCTAGCCAGTACCTAAGACCCTAGCTGTCAAGGATTGCTTTAGGTCACGGTTCATCCGCTCCACAATTGAATTGCCCTCAGGCCTGTATGGAGACAAACTGCACCAGCACCCCCATTTACTTCATCGCGTCCTTGTATGCCTTAGAGGCGAACGCTGGACCTTGGTCAGAATGGAAGTGCCACAGGCAAACATCCCGACAAAGACACGCAAATCCTTGATGACATTTTGAGTGTCAGCACTGCGTTGTGGCCAAACCCAAAGGAATCTAGTGCACGAATCAACTGCAACAAGTATATATTTATACGCAGTATCAGAGGAGAATGGACCGCAGTGATCAAGATATACACAGCCAAATGGTTGATTAGAAATACATAGCTGTGTTTGTGGTGGGCGTGTGACTGTAGACAGTTTAATTTGTTGACAAATGTCACAAGAAAGTACATAATTACGGGTTTGTTTATATAAACCACGCCACCAATAATGTTGCTGTAAAATCAAGACTGTCGCTGACACTCCGGCATGTGCAGATGCCATGCCCTCGTGTGCGGCTTTGATCAGAGCATGTCTGCGGTCCAAGTTGGGAATCAGCTGATCCCCAACGGATGAAATCTTAGCATAAGGAACTTGTTCAGGAGAAATATGATGAGTATTTCGAAGGGAAACCCTGAGGATAACCAGTTCCCTCCCTCGTAGCAGCCATCGCTGCCAGAATATCATTATCTATTTTAGTCATGGACCTTGTAACTGCTGCTACGGAACCCGTGGCTACTGCAGATTTGGCCGCTTCGTCAGCCAAAGAATTACCAAGAGCATGTGCTCCCACACGCTGATGGCCAAGAGTATGTATAACATGTGTGAGGGGCAGACGTTGTTTAAGGTCTGCCACTCGAACCCAAAGCGTCTTATGCTTAATTGCGCTGCCTTTAGAGTCGCAATAGTCATTTCGAGACCAAAAGAATAAGTTGTCATTAAAAGACTGGACATAGTAGTAAGAATTGCACACAATAAAAGTATTCACATTAGGATCTGCAAACTCGAGAGCAAGAACAAGAGCACGCAGCTCCGCCAATTGTGCCGTACAGTCCCCAAGCGCTTGAGTATGCACTATGGAAGACTTAAACTCTCCATTGACAATCGAACCAGCAACAATTGCGCAAGCCATTGAATAAGTGTGTTTGGAGCCGGTGGCCGGTTGAGCCGAGCCATCGGTGTAAATGATACATTTGTACTCATGTAAAGGAAGCAATGACAACGGAGGAGGATGAACGTGCTCGTACTGTAAGAACTCCTGTGTCTGAAGTGCAGGGTCAAAGATAAACGTGACATCAGACGATGTCAAAGACATAGCCCATTGTATCCAACGGGGATGTAGAGCCTTAGAGTTGGGAACACTTGCCTTAGTCACTGCCTCTAAGGCAGGGAAAGGCGTGACCATAAGAATGCGTTTTCATTGCGCCAGCGAGCGTTCTTTTAGAATCGCCATTTGGACCACCGTCAAAACTTTTTCAACATTCGAAAAACGCATTTGTGCCGCAGTGTACAAATGTTATTTGTATGCAATAGGTACTGTGTCCCCCTCATTGAACATCAAGTAGGTGAAACCCACTGACCCCGGTACTATACGTATCACCAGGTTTGTGGTGTTATCACGCGTCAACAAGTAGTTAGTTGCAAGCATATCAAATTGCAAAGATTGTAGGATAGTGGTATGTTCCGGAAGCCAGCTGGCAGAAGAATATGTTGGTTGTATCAACGCATAAAGCGGTTTGATACGCTGGGCATAATCGGGAATGTACGTCCTCCCGAAATTCAAAAATCCCAGCAAGGACTGAAGTTTTTTCAGTGTAGAAGGGGGTTGCAATTGTGCACATTTCTCCAGGAAGTGGGGGGCTAACCCCTTACCTTCATTATTGAGCTCATAGCCCAAAAAGAGCACCGCCAAATGAGCGATGTGTGATTTTGCAAAATTGAATTTATATCCATAGTCGGCAAACGCTGAAATGATGCGGTCGACTCGGACAAGATGGGGCATAAGTTCATCGTCCGTTAGATATGTCATCCACGTACGAGAACGCATCTGGATCTATGTCGTGTAACAAAGACACAACACGCGCAGCGAATGCCCTGGGGCTGTTCTTATACCCCTTAGGCAAGCGTGTAAATTTTTCTGATTTCCGACGGTGGTGAATGCTGTCAAGTCACGGCTCTCAGGAGCCAGATTGTGACTGTAGAAACCATTGGATATGTCCAGTGTAGTTTTGTATTTTTTACGAACAAGGTTGCTCACCAGCGCAGAGCTGTGTGTGTTTTGCACCGCAAACGTGCGACAATGACTATTCAAATTTCGATAATCCAACACAATGCGATATGAACCGTCAGGTTTTGATACCATAAAAAAAGGGTTATTTATTGGTGATGTACATGATTCAATCACTTCCTGATATTCTAATTGTGTCAGAATGTCACAAACGTGCGCCTTAGCTTCGCGTTTCATTGGATACTGTGGTTGTGGCATAGACCGTAATGGTATCTCATGGGCCGGTGAATCAATATCCCAGCCCACCTGATTACGGTACACCGCTGGGGCAAGGGCCAAAGCCCACTCAGCTGCTAAAGCCTTTGCTTGCTCCTCAGGGACGTAATGCGAAAAACTCAGAAGTATCATGTCCTCCCCTTTAGAAGCGGCTAACACAAATGGTGGAGGTCAATCTGCCTCCGCCAACAAAATGTCGTACGAGGAGGTTACATTTTCCCAGAAAACCGCTCTGATTGACGCTGTATATCACCTTCAATTTGAAAAATAATCTCAGAGTCTATCCGGGGGGCAACCCGGGAATCTGCTGTTTCTACTGTAATGAATGTATCAGTTGCTGTCGCCTCCAGACAGGGATGCAGTGCCTCCTGCACTATGGTAACTTCCGCTGCGCTGTCGAGCAGAGTCACTGCCCATGTCCAGTCCAGGAGTCGCGTTCTCACCGTCTGAGGCATACCTTGCTGTTAAAGCAGCAACTTTTTTCTTCTGATACGGGGGTCGAAAACGAGGAAGGTCCTCTTGTTTGGCTTTAACGTCAAACTGTCGAGGTTGATCTCGTCCCTGTTGATTAGTTGGACCTTTGCCACGATCCTGGCGCTCCCCTCCACCGACTTGAGAGTCCGATGTGTCCTGTAAAGAACGAGGAGAATGCTGATCAGGGACTTGAAATCTATCAGGAGTCTTAATTTTCGCGCGGTCGCCAAATCATAAGTACGCTCAGAGGACTCTGGTGTCGATGAACCAGCACGCAAACCTTGCTTCTGCTGTTGCTGCCCTTGTTTTTTATTTTTCCAGTTCTTTTTAGGAAAGAACGGGCACCCGTCTTTACCAGGTTGGGCCTTTTGTGTTTGAGATTGCATCTGCGTTTGAGTAAAAGGCTTAACTCCCAGACTATTGCGGCCAATGGTTTTATAAGCCTTTGCAGTAATCTTCGGTAATTTGCGTGGCTTGTCTGCGACTGCGACAGCCTCCAAGCGGTTAGCCACTTGTAAGCTTACAGCATCACCCTTGACATTAGCAAGTATCATATCAGCAACCACGTCGAACACCCCCACCAGTCTCATCCCTAATTTCAGAGCTGCCTCGGCTCCGTGTTCATTCTGAACACGTTTTATCACGGAAGGGAGTACGGTCATGGAAGGAATGCCGAAACACTTCGGATAAATCGCTGCAAACACCTTTCCCCAGGTGTTACAATCAGCTAATTCGGGAATCAAGTCTTTAGGCAAACTTATGGTTAAGATCCTGTGTTTCTCCACAGGAGTGGTATTCGGAAAAACAGCTTCGATTTGTCCAAATTTCTCAGCAAGCCAATAGGGTAACTCATCCTTATTTTGTGGACGCTTGCCCATTA
The DNA here is from genome assembly GCA_963921515.1 of Calotriton arnoldi. Lineage (NCBI taxonomy): Eukaryota > Metazoa > Chordata > Amphibia > Caudata > Salamandridae > Calotriton > Calotriton arnoldi. The sequence goes on from CAWUFW010006010.1 coordinate 86,280, forward strand.
CAGAATTAACCATAAGAGGACTGATGATTACACCACCAGGTCCAGCTGGTTGCACTGCAATGCCAGGTGGTCCCACCTGAAAGTTGCGCGACATAAACTGTATGACAGCTCGAAGTACACGTATCAAAGAAGTATGTAATACGCGGAGCTCTGCAATCGTTGCAGTTGTTAAATAACGTGGGTGTGGGGTATACCCAGCCAAAACGGGCCATGTGGCCCCCTCTATAGATAAAGGGCCTAAACGGACCGGCATTATTGGGTGAGGAAGGATGCCATTAAACCAAATTTGGTGTTGCAAAGCCGTGAGCGGAACCTCAAGAGTCCTATATGGTCTATATTCCCGCGGAATCGCGGTGGCAGTATACTCGTGAAACAAATTGTCTGTTGCATCGACTGCCGGGAAGGTGACCCAAGAATAAAATACCTCAAAGCGGAAAGCTGGATCCGCCTCTACAACAAAGATAACTTCAACTCCTGCATCAGGTAATCCGTATTGATTTAAATAAGCCCTGAGCGGTGCGCGGTTAGGAGCCGGTATGGCAACCGTCATAATGAATAAGAGAGAATAACAACCCAAGCGTGGCAGCGCAACAAAGGGTTAAAAGAAAAGAAAGACCTTTTAAAATTCAAGCTTGAAACACCTGTAATATACCACAATATAGGAGGCTACACCGTCACAGCTGTCGCCGGAAACAGAAGTGAGGGAATTGTGGACAAGCACAAGCACTACTCAGGAGTCTCGCAGACCAAACGTTGGCGGCGCCATGTTGTGGGGATTCTACACGTACACAGAACTATGCGCAGGAAAACAGGACCTCGGTGTATAGGGGTGTACCAACCTACCACCTTAGTGCCCAGAATCCCAAAACCGACTAGCTATAGTGTCTCATTCGTTCTCCAAAATCACGAAGCCACAAATGATTAGACAACCCAGAACAAAACACTCCCGACTCTCTCAGGAATCACGGTAGCAAGACATACCCTTTCGCTCGCTCGCTCACTCGTACTTGTCCAGAGATAAGAATTGGCAGAGTCACTGTAATAGTTCAAAATGTTTATTTTGTCTATCGTGCTCTATAATACAGTATACGAGCCACTACCAGCAGCAAAATGCATAAACTCAGAACAATTAGCATTGTTACAATTCCATAGAGTACAAAGGGGGATGTCATTATATAAAGACACCCTCCCCTTGACTGGAAGACGTTTATTATATAAAAGATCATCTCTGGGCTTTGTCAGCAGACCCCATACCTTAAAGACTAGATGTAAGGTTTACATCATAGGAACAGCATAGCTCTTCTCCATGGAAAGGGCTCTCTCCAAGTGTGTGTTAAAACAACATGCATCCCCGTAATATCAAAGCACCAGTCTCCAGCAGTGCAGCTGTGTTTAGCATGTTTTGTCTAGGTGCTAGGGACTGACTAGAACAGAATAACAAGGGGCTTTGTTTATCGACCTTGCACATCGTGTTCAGACTAAACTCCAGGAACTTAGCAGAGAACGTGAAAAGCAGACCGTTCTCATGTGAAAGGCACAAACAGAGTCTTGCAAAACAGTCATGTAGTAACGTGCGCAAAAGCAGCATCATGGCAGCAAAGCTCATGCTAACTTAGCAATGTCGAGAATGGCCCTAATGGCCATATAACAGGTGTGCCTTTTTTATAGGAGGCTCTCCCTCATCCCAACGCAGTGCATGGTGATAGGCAATTTGCAATTACCATACTCTAATCTATCGGTTCTCATAAACAAAAGCCTATTTGAACTGACAAAGTAGATAGGACACCTAAAACTAAAAGAAAACATGGGAACAACTCGCACAGCTTTGTCAATGATTGTACAGTTGCACAGGCAATGATAACGCCAATAGAGGTGGCTGGCCATTTTAGACATCTATTTTGTATACTTCCAGTGATGGCATTCACATTGCAAATGGATGCAATGTGGCGTCCATATTGAAAATATAAAAAAGTTACATTCCAAAATGGTCGACTGCACCAAATGGCTTTGCCAGAGCTTGTGTTGCATAGAATTTCTTCGGAAATCCCCTATACAGTAAATGACTTCTAGAAAAATTCAGTTATAGCACTTGTGTGATTACCACCATTTTGACCTCGGGCAATTTTGAAAAGTAAAATACGAGCACAATATCAGACGCTTTTCACATGCAAAAGAACTATTTACATCAATATCCAACTTCATCCAAGGTCATTCCGAGATTCGACTGGTTGGGTCTCGACACCACAAGCTTTTAACAATTTATCGTTCTGCATGCACAATATACAATCTCGAACCCATGTGCCGATCGTGTTATACATCAAAGACCACCAGAAGTACTCCCCTACTCGGTTTTTAGTGTCAGACACCCCAAGATATCCTTCGTGGCTACGTTTCCTATATCACCCCATGTGGTGGTATAATTCTTTCACCCCTGACCCAAGGTGCCATTCTCAATTACAAGTTCTTCCTGTACTCTCAAACAGTCCCTCGATTCTCCCTCAATTTTGCATCCTCTCGGCCAACCACATCTGATAAACTCAAATATCACATTCATGGTTGAGTCTCTCTCCATCTCAGTGAACCACTCTGACTCTGTTGTAGGGCCTGCAACACTCACATCCGATTCATGAGCGACCTCATTAGTCATGAAGGTTACTTCACACAGCAGACTAGTTCCTAGGTTCCATATCCCTGTCATAAATGTAGTCTGGACCTGCAATCCACGTGGACATTTTCTTTTCAGGAATGTGCTCCCTGCTGTTTAGCTGCCAACCTGATTAATCTCACTGTTAACATGCATCCCTTTCAGGAGATAACATATTAACTAAATGTTTGTGATCAGTTTTCAATAAAAATTAGATGTCCCTTATAAACATTCGAAATGTTCGATTGCCCACGTGCACAAACAGTTCCCTTTCTATCCCAGAATAATTCTGTCCAGCTGCTTCAAAGTTCTAGATCCATCCAGTACAAACCATTCTTTTCCCTTCTCATGCTGCATAAGAGCTGAAACAATCCCACAGTTACTCTCACTGGCCTAAACAATGCACTCTTGGCCAACCTATTCAGGTGTAAGTAGAGGCACAAGCATGATTTCCCTGTTCTTCAAAAACTAACTTTTTGTTATCTTGCCCCCACAATATTGCACATTTTTATCAAACATCTCAAAGGTTCAAATTTCTTAGCATAACTCACAACAAAAGTGGAATAGAAATCAATTGGGTCCAAAAATTAAGACAATTGCTCTTGCATTTTATTAACGGATGCTTCTAGGATCACGCAGCCGTGGGTTCTGAGATCCAGCTCCCCGAAACTACTTTGCACTCCTCGAGTGAAGAAAACTCGGCTGGGTGGCAGATCTTTCATGTTTGGGGCGTCTAAATTGTGGACTCCCTAACTCTTTGCGTCAGATATCTTCTGAAACACAATTTAGGAAGGCAGTCAAAACTTGGCTTTTTAACCTGGCTTAATTTGATGTTTCTCGACCACTGTCTGTCTCCCGTGTGTCACTTGTCGCTTTAGCGCCGGGACACCTCCTAGGAGGTAGCTGTTCGCGCTCAATAAATGACTGTATTATTAGGATGACACGAAAATGGTTTTGCTTAGGTATTATTTCATCCGTACTTTTACAATGGCCTGGCAGTTCAGGCAGGACTGTTCCTATTGGACCAGGGTCAAGATTGAATTGCATATGGCTGAGTTTAAACTGAGGTGGTAGGGTGTGAAAAATAATGATGGGCTGGGATGCGGCTTGAGTAGTTACCAGTGGCTGAGATTAATTCAATAATTCCATCCATCACTTTTTGTATATTTTACTATAAACACAAATATCATCATGAAAAACTATTAAGTCAGGAATGCCTTGTAGCGAGTTTTCTTCATTAGTTGTTTAAACACTGACTTTGCACTGGCCAGTCCAAATGGCATCCTGTGTTATTGATTGAAACATTCCTTCTAGGGTAATAAAAGATTTTAAATGGTTTGATTAATCCACCATTGAAATCTAATCTACAAAACAACTTTAGCATCTGCAAGGGGAGTTACCATTTCATGTAAACTGTGTAATAGATGGCAGTTCACGCAAATTGATTCATTAAGACTGCACAAGTCTATGCAAAGTCTTAACTCTCCCCTTCTTTTAAAGAAAATCACGACTGGGGAAACCAATGGCAAGGACTCCACAAGTTGAATCATTTACTTCTTGCAAAGACCATTAAGAATTTTTTATAAGCTTTCCTCTGTATGGAACTGACACATTTCTCAACCTTTCTCTCGCAGGAACAGTATTCTCTTTAAATAAAATGGAATATTTGAAACTCTTGAATTTGCCTTCACTGAAAACCTGTTGAAATTTAGTATTGACTCTTTGGACTTAGAGTAGGCAAACTATTTTTATTTTTCCTTTCTCCACAAGTGTCACTGGGGTCACATGCTTTATTAAAAGAATTGGAAGGGGTGGCGGAGATTAGCCCTTGGGTCTAACTTAATGCCCATGTCTTCTCGGTGATGCCACCTTAGTATTGCCTCCCCTTTATCTGCCACATGTACCTTCCTTTAAGGATGTCTCCCATTAAAGTGCATAGCTGTCCCGAAGTAATGAGTTGAGAGCGATACTATGCACTCTGTGTCCCTAAGCCCTATATCAGTACTATACAATTTTCTGCGATCCCATAGTTTATAGTCTAAAGGTTTAATTATGATAATGTACTAAGCAGATGACACTTTCTTTAACAAGGTATTCTTCTCATTATTGTTAACTATGCCTCTTGGAAGTACTTAATGCTTGTCATAGGTTCCCATCCAACTTCATAAAATATTGGATTTAAAGCACCGATTCTTCCTTCACTTTATCAATTACTATAATGACCTTCCTAAAGTACCTGCAGAGTCTCAGAAAATGGCCTTTCTTCTTGCACTTAGCAAAATTATCTATTGCTCGCTAGTCTTGAAATTTCCTACATGTGATTGGCTGCTACAGCGATAATGTAAGGAAACTTTCTTCCAGTCCAAATCTCCACACTCCTTCCCACCCTCATATTTATTAATAATCGCATTAACTGTGCAAATGGGTTCTGTCTGAATCTCCTACACACCAACTTTTGAGTTCAGGGCGGCCTATCAAAGTTTGTAGTTATTTCTGAAAGTTGCAATTATCTCTTCACATGTGAGTGAAGCTTCCCTCTTGCCCCACCTCTTATGTTTTTGGGGGTTCTGGTCCATTCCCTCACTATCCAACCAGTATGCCAATCTCAATCTCCTGTGCCAGTGCATGTACCCTAGTGTACCAATGGTTCTCCAATTCAATGCTATACATCTCTTAGTCACATATAAGACTAAGTGAAGGAATTTATTCCCCAGCTCATGTTTTGGGACAAAACCCAACACTTAGAAGACATCTCCGTGTTCAGGAGTGCTGTTAAGCACAGGGTATAATCTAGAGTGCTAACTACTTTTGCCATTAATGGAAACTTTTGCCCATGTCCAGACCATATAATAGAAAGGAGCCTCTGGATCATCTACAGCAGTTTGAAGGCACTGAAAGGGGTCAGGTATGTTCTATGCAAGAAATTAAATTGCCATCATTTAAATCAAGCATTCCTGGAACACCCTCTGAGAATGACTGGATCTCAATTCTACATCACAGTAGACTCCCTCATCATGTCTTGTGACCATCTGTCTCGAAAGTCTTTAAGATTAGCTTTGCATTCAGGGGCTAATGCCCTATAGAAGATGTTCCCTCCTTCACCTCTATTCCCAGTGTGCATATCAATTACAAAGCACTGAGCACGAGTGGCTCAGCAATAATAGAGGTGCCCCCTGGGACCAAATGTAGAGAATCTATCAATCTATGCCAAAGCATGAACTATCTTTTGGGGTCTTGTTGGGACTAGAATGACCCCTGCATGCTGTACAGTAGTGTTCCCCCCTGCTGTGAGTCGCCTATTACAAGTATGTAGTATTCTGGTTTTTGATTTTTAGCCCTGGTGTCGTACTAATCTAGAACATGTGCAGAGGCCTATCCTGTCCTGTGAACTGGAGGGGTGGGACCAAAAGCACCCTCATTGACAGATGGTGGACTACTTTCCCTGCCGTGGGTTTAGTTCATTGAGCAGTGGTGGCAGTGGACTTAGTTCTGTGAATCCATATTTGTGGCAAGAATTTATATCTGTCACTAGAGTGGAGGCCTACTGGCTAACCTGTGTAAAGGTCCTCTTATATGTGCCTACCCAACTTCTAGAGCTAGCATCCGAGGTGTATGTTTTACTTGTTAGTGTGTGTATCCTGTATGATACGTCCATGGTGGGTGAGTGAACCAGAGCAATGGAGGCCTCTGAGGTTTATTTTGGTCTGGCCTTTTGTACGAGATGGAGTTGAGGTTGTTTTCCCAGACAATGGAAGTGTATTGCCGACATTCGTGAAGCTGGATGGAGGAGAACTAGACACTCAAGCATGGGAAGAGGAGATATTGCTCCTTTAGAAAGTTTATTAGGCATTTTTCTGAGCCCAGGGGATGCAGATTAGTTTTCCTGAAGTACTGTCATTCTGTAGATGGTGAAGATGAAGGATGCCACTGCAGACTCTGTTTTACAAGGTGAAGGTGATTCTTTATAATCCAGCCTCCCTGTTAAGAGATGAAAGGAGCCTGCCTACCCTGCGGGAGAAGTGACTGTACAGGAGGAGCAAGTTGCAGCTGTGACCCTGGTGCTCATGCCAGAAGAGACTGGGAAGAGGTGTGCATGTACCCCAGTGTAGGTGGGTAACTGTCTCCCCACCTGCAGTTCCTGGTAGGAACTGTGACAATGCAACTCAAAGACTGCCAAAGTCCACCTAGGCCTTTGATCTGAGATTGGGTGACCTGTACTGTTGGGAGAAGAGCGGGCGTACTTGGCTGAAATGGCAGAAGAAATCGCAACTTTACCTTAGCTGTAATGCCAGAAGAAATTACTGCCTGAAGTGTGCCGCCTTAGTCAAGAGAAGTGAGGCTGGTCTATGACTTTGTTGCCTAGCTGAAGACTAGCCTATTCATGGACAAGATAAGATCAGTCGAGCGGGGCCACACCGATCTCCTGCCCACCTGTTCCATGTGTGATCCAGACTTCTTCATCGACGACCATCCCTGTCTTCTAGACTGCCATCTACATCCATAGGAGGGGGAAGCAGCAACCCTAATGAAAATTTGTCTTCCGTGCGGTCACCCCAAGTCACAAAGGTGCCAGAGCTGTGTGTTCACTCACCATTCCAGAAGCAGGAGAGGGCATTCAGATTTGAAAAATGGACAGCTGTCCAGTTGCATCAAATCCACCACAGACTGAGAAACCAAGCCTCACCTGGTGAGAATTGTAAACGTGACCTGTAAAACACTGAGCACACTTTGATATATAGGGGGTTAACAGCATCTAAACCTAATCACGATATTACTTTCACCCTGAGGCGAACCGCCTAGACAAACACAGGCCACCCCGGGGAAGTTCCTGGTATTGGGAACACACAGGACACTAAATTGCACCTTGACTATGTCTTGTGTCATAGCTCGGTCTAGTGTGGATTATAGTCATCTTCTTGGAAGTAAAGCTTTGGGTTGAACCATCAATTATTTCTCTGCTGTGTGTTTGTTGATTCGGGAGTCAAGCACCCACACACTACCTCCCTGATAAGCCTCTGACTGTCCAAAATTGCCACCACTGAGAATCAAGTGCTGACAGGGATGCACTTGACACAGTTTGCAGAGCCATAGTAGAATGGACCCAGGGACTACAGAGCCAAAAAACCTCATCCCTGACAGTTAGGGCCTTGTGGCCCCCAGTATGGGGTTTGACAGGGCTCCATAATCCCTTAATACAGAGACCCAGTTGCTCCACCCACACAGGTCCCTTCCGCATTCATGAGTTCTGTGCAGTTATCAAGACTCATGGGACATATCCTGCCTCGCATTGTCTTCTATTTAGACATCGTACCCAACAATGTTTAGTCACCTTGAGTAGTTGCGAGAGCGGTTTTCGAATATGCTTGGGTGTGAGTAACAGGACTATGATTGATGATGAGTTGGAGCTCTGCAGTTCCCATTTGCAATTCATCCATGGGAACATCACCAACCCCACCTGGCCACCCACTGTAGATGTGCCACTATATAGCAGAGTTTATAATCTGGGACACCCAGCATCCCCATCTGAGGAAGTAAGTTGAAGTGCTCGTAGTGAAACCTTACATCTGGTGTTGCTCCATATCAGGGGCAATAAAAGAATATTCAATTTTTAAAAAAAATATTCCCTGCTGTTATCCTACCCATGATCATAACCTGGAGTATATTCCAGGCTAGGCGTTTCTTGATAGACGTGATTGCTGTACCCACAATTCCTTTCACTACATCTGTGGCAGAGTAGTAGACCAGTATGCACATATATCTAAAGGTTCTCAACCCCCTATGAGAGTGGGTGCCTCGACTGGTGAGGACATCGAAACTTGGGTGGGTCAGATTGGGAACACACTCCACTTAGCCCAATTACCTCACAAAACGGATACAAGGACAAATTCTGTTAATACTGTTACTACTCATCCAAGCTTGGTGGGCTAGTCCTATAAATTCTATGACCTGGATCATTCTCGAAATTGTGAGACCAATATCTTTACCCATTGCCCACAGTATACTAGTCAGTGGTTCCATCCCTATTGGAAACAGATATTATCTCCCCAATGCCTGACTGTTGGTGATGTGTGCAAAAATGTAATCCACCCAAGCATCTTCTGCCCTCATTTCTAGTGTTTTCTAGAGCTATAATAAGGACTACTGGATTGGGGCAGGGATAGATAATCTATGAAGAACATCGAACAAACCTTTGATGTTTGCCAATGTGTTCCACCAAGGAACAAACCCATTCTGACCTAGGTTGATTAAAGTTTGTAACACTTAACGAATGTGATTTGATAAAACTTATCCATGTTAAACATTGATTATAAGATTCTTAGTTATTTGCTTAAATGTCATCACATCATGACACGGGTTGGATAGGGAAACTATCAGTGCTTCCTTTGTGGTAGGTGGGAACATTCCCTTTTGCAATACAGTGTCATACAGGCAGAGCAGCTTTGGAGCCAGTGTGGCAGCATAGATTTAATCAAATTCGGCTGGTGAGCCATCGGCTCCCAGCATTATATGCGTTGCTAAGTTAAGCAGAGCACTTTTGATTTCAGATAGTGCCATTAGTTCCTCCATTATTTCTGTTACATATTCCGGTGGTATGAAAGTTAGGTCAGATCGATCTAAATAACGTGACCGGTACAAGTGTGTGGAGACACTTAATAATAGTGTTGAAAAACCTGATTTCTTTCTTTCTGTGTGTTTATCTGGTAATCCGATTTATCATGAATAGTGGTCAGTGGGATTTCTTTTAACGTCGGGTCTGATAAGTGGAGCAGCCTCATTTAGACACCACCCTCTACATATACTATATTCACGTGATACGATATATAATCCATATATTGAACGTGTGCCTTAATTCATTAACTTGTGTGTTTCACCTTTACGCATTATGATAGATCACATTGCTGTGCACGTTTAGAAATCACCAAGTAGTGTGTTGGAGTGAATAAATAACACATAAATTCACTTTTATTATATGTTTATGTTATAATGATGACAATTTGCTTTCTTATGGTCAGTAAAATTATACTGTGCTTCCATTTTGATTCTCGAACTAACTTAGCTTAACATTAAGCCGTAGCTGTGTATTACACATTTTGAGACTGTTAGTATGCTGTTTATTACTTTCTTTGCAGGTGCGTTATCAAGTCCCTCGTTAGCTAGAGAAAGGCTCATTATTTTGTACTAGATTGATAGTGAGGCATGAGGATGGAAGAGTTGGCAGCAGATGCAGAGAAATGACGATTTAAGGAGTCTTCTGTACCCAGTGTACAAGGAAGATGCAACACTCAAGGACGAGCAGATGTGTACCTAATTGTGTTGGGATGGTAATTTAGGGGGCTGGCGGATTCCGACAAATGACGCCATGGGATTGGCTCTGGACGCGAGATATGGATGCTAAAAATAAAATACCCTTTCCTGACTTGGAAGACAGCAGATATCTCGAACTTTTCAGATTTCCCTGAGATTTCCTGAGTGTGAAGCTTCATGCTAAACACTCTTGCCATTCTTCTAAACTTCTACTGAGGTTCGTTCACATGATGTTGATGACGTCCTCATTTCCCCTTTAGAAATCCCCTGTATATTTTCATTTCTTAGTTAGAGATAGTCTCTTTATGGAGCACTCTGTTTGGACAGATTGCATTCTTTACATATTGATTATTTGCATTCTGTACTTAATAATACTCCAATTCAGAGCATTTGGGTGCCATAATATTTTTCCTGTAATAATAAATTTCATTAATCCTTGCCAATTTTGCTGATTGCTTGGAATTTTAAATTAAAAAATAAACCTCTATGGTTGCATACCATTCTGTTGTTATTGTGGAACTGTATTGGTTTAATTGAAATGCAAATGAATTCTGAATGATAGCTCTCCCTCAATGCTTCAAGTCGACCACCAAAGGTGCATACGACCAGTGAGAATTTGTTTGACTATACCGAACTTTAGGATAATCTATAGCCTGTTTAGCTACTATAATCCTTTGTCCCTAGCCATGGGTGGAGTAAAGGGTGGGATCAGGCCATTGGTGGAGACACAGCGCAGGCCCACTCTCTCTGACCAGGGTAGATGACTGAGATGGTCGCAAGTAGATCCAAAGGAATTCAATATGTCACCCTTTACTGGGTGTTGGCAGGAGATATCTACCTGTCTGGATTTGAATTTCTCGGGGGAAGGGTGATATTGACTGCATTTGTATGCACTGCTGAGAAGGTGTTGGCACTACTTTCAGTCCCAGTGGCAAAACCCAGATCAGATGAGCCAAAATGGTTTGATTGACACTGCTCCAAGTCCCTTTGTCTCTTGAAGGTTGCCTTAAAGCAGGTTCCTAGAGACAGGGATTATGTTGCCCACTGCCAGAAGCAATATAAGAAGCATTTATCTGATCGCAAGCTTACATTACGCAAGTCTGCTTCGGAGGACCTAGCCCAAGCTAGTGAAACCAGAGATAGTGCCCTATTCTGGAGGGTGATAAATAAGCCTTGTTTTGCTGAACTGTCAGGGCCTGCTCTGTCATCACATTTCAGAGCAGCAATGGGTGGTTCACTTCAAAGGTGTGTTTAATTTTGGATCTGCTGATGGTTTGGAGGATCAGGGTGGTTTATCGCTGGGTAGAGCTAATGTAGTTTTTACCCTAGAGGAAGTTTATCAGGGCATCCAGGTGCTATCTTGTAATAAGGCCCCAAGATCCGACGGTATACCTCCTGATCTGTTTCGGGATAACACTGAGGTCTAGGGCCAGTCCGGTCATTGGTCCTAAATGCTGCAGTAAGGGAGGGTGCTCCGCTTTCGTGTTCCACTGATGCAACTGTCTCGATATTCAAGAAGGGGGACAAGGATAACCCCCAGTGTTCACAAAATTTCTCCCAACTGCGGCTGACCACGGGTTCAGCACCTCAATCCCAATATTACACTTAGTAAGAGTCCTGTGCAATCCAACCTATGAGACCCGCCGCAATTGGGTCTCACTGGAATCCAGATAGATAGATTGAAGAACATGGAGGGAGCACCAGGGATGAAGTCAAACTCTGTTGAATATAGTCTTTTCAATATCTTTTATTCTTCTTTTGTAAAACATATGACATGACAACAGCCAACGCGTTTAGTTCCTTTCAAAGGAACTTCATCAGGGCTGAAATCAACACGAGACAGCACATAAATACACTACTAAAATACATAAGCACAATTACACATACAAACAAACAACTATACAAACATCACATGGATATGTAAATACCGAAGATAAAAACATATTCTTCTCATCATGACATATAAACAATACACTGTACTCAAATATTCAAAAACATACATAAAGAATATACAAACGTTACTACGCACATAACACCAAATACAAACCACCATCAATTACATAACATATATAAATACATAACATATACTAATACCAATACACACCTATCACACAGAGGAGGTGGAATAAAAAGGTTAACTCGACTGATTTATTATTATAGATATTTATAAAAATACACAGATACATAAATACTGGAAAAAAGGGAAGGAAAGAATTATAAGTAATTTGGGAGTGTTATTGACCAAACTCACTTATTGATGCAGCACTGAAGGTCCTTGGGAGGGTACTTTTAAACAGGTTGATGCTGTGGGCAGATGCAAATGAAATATTCTCAGAGGTTCAATATAACTTCAGGCCAGGCAAATCGAATACTGATCAATGCCTAAACATCCATTTAAGGGGAAAGGGCCTTTACAACCCTGGCTGAGCCATGCGTGCCATTTCCCCTCAAGCGGAACCATGCTTGCCTTAACCACACACTTAACCATGCATATGCATGGCTGAGGCAGTGTGCGGTCTAGATGCGCGGATGGGCGGGCACAGGAAGAAGGATTGAAGGAGGAAGCTCCTGTCTGGTAAGTGGGGCTGGGGCTGGGTTTTGGTGGGGTGGGGGGTAGTTTTTAGGGGTTGGAGTAGTTTTTAGGAGTGTGGTCGTTTTTAGTGCTCAGGGGGTCAGGTTGTTTTTAGGGCAGGAGAACAGTTTTTAGGACTTAGGGCGGGGGGTCAGGTTAGTTTCCAGGGGTAGGGGTAAGTTTTTAGGGCTCAAGACGGGGGCTGGGGTTGGGGTAATTTTTAGGACCTGGGGGCCGAGATTTAGGGCTCAGGGCGGGGAAGAGGGGCAGTTTTCAGGCCTGGGGGCAGGTTTAGGTCTCGGGGGGTGGGGGGGGCTGGGTCGGGGAAATTTTTAGGATGTGGGGGCGAATTATAGTGCTCAGGGCAGGGGGGAGGGGGAAAGGACATTTTTCAGGGCTGGGGAGGTTTTAAGGCTCAAGGGCTGGTGTGGGGTTGGGGTAGTTTTTAATACGTGGGGCCGGGTATTAGGGCTCAGGGCGGGTTGGGGGCTGGGGTGTGATCCTTACCACGCATAACCCTTTACCAATCATGCCTTTACCACAAAATTGCATGGTAAAGGCATGCATGGTAAAGGAATGCGCTGTGAAGACGCATTCGCTGTTGGGGCTACGTTGGAGAGGCATGTGTAGTTTAGCCATGTGTGCTTCTGTCATACAACCTCCATTTAATTTTAAATAAGTACACTGTTGCCCAGCCAGGATCACTCCACCTGGCGCTTGTGGACCTCACGTCCGTATTTGATAGTCAACCGTAAGAAGCTGTGGGATCCCCTCCTCGTGATGGGCGTGGATCTAGAAATAGTACTCCTCTTATTGAACCTACATGCCAACACCTCGGCTGCGGTGAGGTATTCATAGGGGGTGGATCTCGTTGAGCATTTTAGCACCACAAAGATAGTGAATTAGGGATGTATACTTGTAGCGCGGTGGAGAAGCAAGACAGAGACACAGGTATAAAGGTTTAGGTGGTTTATTGTGCATACATCTGCTAATTGAGTTTTGGGTTGGCTCTCTTGTTATAGGGTCGTTTTCTCATGCCCTTTTCCTGTGTAGCAGCCGTCTTCCCTCTCTACCCTTAGAGAGTGGCGTTCTTGTTTTTTTGTCTCCTCCTGTTGTCGTCAGGCTCCGGAGGGTTTATACCAAAATAAAGAGGGACAGAACAAAACAAAAAAAAACGTAAGAACATGGTTCAGGGGGTCCTTAAAAGTGAGTAGGGAAGGGCGTGAAGGGAGGTTTCACCCAATACCAGCACCAGTGTTCGCGGTATATTTACACTGCAGCTTTGGTTACGCACAGCTATGCCAAGGACACACCAAGTGGCTTGCTCTCTCTCAGCTCCCTCCTCCCGACCCGTCTTTGAGAGCTCCAGCTCCCTTTCCACACACGGTCCCCAACCGGCCATGTACCTTGTGTAGCCACGTCCCTCCTGGAACGTGGCTGGCGTCTGCACGATGCCAAATAGGGTCCGGCTCCCTCTCTAGGTCCTTCCCGACAGCGGTCCTCCGGTACTCCGGTTCTGGTGACTTTTCCTCATCTCCATGTGGTCCCGCTACTCCCTTCAGTCCCAGTGAGAAGAAGAAGGTTCTGACGCTTCCACAGTCTTCCTCCGTATCTCCTTCTCCTGCGCTGGCTTCTAGAGTCGAACGCCAACCTTCTTCCGTATCTTCCTTCTTCAAGGTGATTGGATCATGTGACCTAGTCACATGATCAGGAAACGGGTCCCACAGCGTGAGTCCCTTAAAGGAATAGTCCACATCTCGCTCTGCCGACGTTGGCTGAAAACAGAGGAGAGGACATGGAGATAGGTAAGGGGGGAAGTTTCAGTCTCAGTTTCTTGTTCCGCTGTCTGTCGTTGTGGCATCTCGTTACAATACTCACCCCTTTTTTGTTCACCCTTTATATCAGCGGGTTGGAACAGGCCCTCCTCTTAGTGCAGGCTGACTGCACCAGGGTGGGAACGAGATTGTAACCGGTCCTGTTATACACCGATGACGCAGTACACATGGCATGTACCGCCGTAGGACTGCAGTCACTATTGGATACGTTTGTCTACTTTATAGACAGTTTGGACCTTGCGGTTAATTTCACAAAATCATACGTTATGGTAGTTGGCCCTCGGTCCACTAGTTCCAAAACCTTTTAGGTGGGGAGTCATGCCTTGGCAAAAGTTCCAGCTTTTTCCTATCTTGGGGTGTTATTTGATGGCAATATGTGTTGGAAACCCCTAGTTGAGGGAAGGAGATGTGATCTGATGAAGGCCACTGGGGCGGTAGCTAGCTTTGCGCAGAAGTTAGGCTCTTGGTCACCGGAAATCTTAGTTAAGCTTTATCAGGCAAACTGTGTTTCCAAGGCTCTATATGGCTGTGAGGTATGGGGTTACAGAATGGTTGACAAAATCCAACTCGCAGAAAACACGTTTTTAAGATGCATTCTGCAGGTCCTGCAAAGTATCCGGCCTTTTCTGTTCATGAGGAGCTTGGTGTATGGCACATTGTAGACCTTGCTGCTCTCAGGTCCATGCTGTGCTGGATTAAGATTTGTACTGGGAAGGGTTCCCAGCTGAATAGAGTGACCCTGTCTGACTGTTTGTCCCTTGATCACGCGCTGGAAACCCCCTTATGTATTTGCATCTCCTACCAAATGAACATGTTTTATTTGCTGTTTCATGTTTTTTACATGCAGTTTTGAAATCAAGGCAATCTAGACCTGATTAATCATGCTGTTGTACACGAGGATACTCAATGCACTGCATCGTCAACACATCTTTATCTTTTAACTTTTATGGTGTTATAAGAATGTATTCCAACTTGTTTTTACAGCTTTATGAAGTGTATGTTTTATATTTTATTCTCTTTTATGGTTATCTTTATAATTGAATAAAGATTTATATGATGATGACTATACCAGGAGATTGAGGTTTAAAGACCCCCGCTCGATCATGAGCCCCATGCATCTTGGCGTTATGTCTCTTTAGCCCTTCCATGAACGATGGGGTAAAAGGACTTATCTGGTCCTTGGTGTGCATTTAAGTCTCCAATTTCTGTACATCAACTTCGAGGGATTTCCACACACCATATGTCATTTGAATATAGTATCCTTTTATGACTGTTAAATGCATCCCACTCAAATGGAGTGTCTGAGGCAGAGTTTTCACTTTCTCTAAAGTAGTAGTCAATTTCGCTCCCAATGTTTAACTTAAAAATAGGGTCTTCTAGAACCACAGTTTCCAACTACAGTTTCCATACTACATATGTCTCCAATAGCAAGCATATTAAGAGTGGGTTGTGGTCTGACAATATCCTGCATAAATAGTTTGCATGGGGTTATGGATATTTAGAGATATTTGGTGCAGTAGATTCTGTCAAGCCTGCTATGCAAGTCCAGAGCATATGAATAAACTATGGGTTGAGGGTTTGCCATATATCTGGTAGTCCCAGTTTAGCCCCACACTGTTAAAGTTGCCCTTCCCTAGATCATTGGTAACTATTCATATTTTGCTTTGCTTTCTAATATTGAGTCAAGAACTCCTGCTTGTTCAACCTTTGGTGTGTAAATGCTAGCCAGAAGGGCAGCATATAGTCATCCTGCCACAAAGACATACCTTCCTCCTCAGGCTGACTGCATTCATAATGGGCCGAAGAGAACCCTTGGCTTTCCTGTTTATTAGGTTCTTCCTTTGCATAGGTCGTATACCCTTTGCAAATACCTGGCCTCTCCAGCGTTTTCAGTCAGGTGTTTTTTTTTGTCATAGGGCTCTTTGTTACCCCCCTTTACCACAAGTCAGAGTGGATTTTATGTTGCTTGCTCAAATTGTTGATATCCCTAGTGTTCCAGGTCAGCGTTGTGTATTTATTCAATGACATCATCCATGTTCACACTGGTGGATGTGCCTGCCCCTCTTTAACCTGAGCACCCTTGATGCCCAAGGAGCAGAGTAGAGGGTCAAAACAAAATCCGTAGACCATACCCCATGCATACCCATAGCAAGAGCAATATTCTCATCCACCAAAATAGTAAAAAGAGTTTCCTCTTATTCAACACCTACACGCTTGACAACACCTACACGCTTGACGTCATCCCTCCTAATCAACAACATATCAACTAATAGGTTCCAGGTAGGAACAGAGAGGTGAATGCAACATCCAGTAGAGAGTTCCTGCTAGTCTCCCACACACCAATCATTGCATATAAGAGAGTGGCTATCCTTCTCTGCCTCGGAGCTTCCGGGTTCCGAGTCTGGATTGGTTTGCTCCTCTGCTGATTGCTGGGCAGAGATTGTACTGGGCTTGTTGATAGCATCTTTGTTCTATTCCAGGCCTTGACCTCTTTTCCAGCATCTTTTTTGGGGTGATGTTTCCTCCACTGGGAGAGCCATTAAGCATCCTGTGCATGTTTTTTCACGAAGGCCTCCTTGGGATCTTGAAAGAACAAAGTATTGTTGTCAGTCATATTTAGAGGCATGCCAGGATTAGCACTGCATATTTCATCCCCATGTCCCTCAGTTTTGGTTTTACTTCTAGAAACTAAGCATGTCGATGCTACACTGCAGGGCCAGTTTGCTTACTGTCTGGACGATTAGATCTGTCTATGCAGTTTAAGATCCTTAGTACCACAGACCTCAGGGGCCACCTGGGAACAAGGTTTTGCAGGTACCCAAGGCACCCTCTCTGTGGCGCACAGGCCAGATAGCTCTGATGGGGCTACCTTCGCAGGGTTCCATTGCCTCATGTAGACCACCATATAAGACCAATCAGCATGCTCTGGTAGGCTCACCACACTCACATTATTCCCAGTGATCAACCTTTCAAATCCTCTGCCTTGCCTTGACTTCCAGAAAGCGTACTCACTCTCTGCATTTAATCATCTGCTCCTGTAGTCTTATGGTACCAGGTTACAGTTTTGTCAGCAGGTCTTCATTTTTTTTCTGACTATCCTTCAACGTTCGTTGATCAATGTGAAACATATTGAGGGCTACTGTATCAATTGTACTGTCCAATGCTTTGCTCATCACTGTGATAGCCGTCAGGATTGCATCAAGCTGCTTGTTGTGGTGGTTAAACGTGTGTGTTCCTACTCTGATTCACCTAGCACCTTATCAGGGAGCTTGTTCTCAAGTTGCTTGTGTGGTTCTCCCAGGCGGTCTTACATTTCCTTCAGATCTGATGGAAGCCCTCATATCAAGGCGGGACTACTGTAATTCAGTAATGGTTGGCCTCCCTGCCAACATTGTACACTAATGCAAAAGAAACAATTGATGGACGGAATGCTGGACAATGCAAACATTCACCCCCAGTCACAAGGATCTGGGTTAAATCCATCATTCTTTTGCTCACCACACCACCCCAGTTTGGACCCAGCCATATGCAAATCAGTCTTGACCCTGTTCCTTGTGGGAACAGTCCAGCCCGAACTGCCAAGCCAGGTCCTCCCTGGACCAGAAACAAGCAACCTGGGACCGGTTTCAGGGCATCACCCTTCATCAGCCAGGCTAGCTTGAATCCAGTGGTGTAGTGAGCACAGGACCCACGTCTGGGCATACCCTTCCCACTTAGGGCGACAAATGCAAAAGAAACAATTGAAGAACGGAATGCTGGACAATGCAAACATTCACCCCCAGTCACAAGGATCTGAGTTAAATCCATCATTCTTTTGCTCACCACACCACCCCAGTTTGGACCCAGCCATATGCAAATCAGTCTTGACCCTGTTCCTTGTGGGAACAGTCCAGCCCGAACTGCCAAGCCAGGTCCTCCCTGGACTGGAAACAAGCATCCTGGGACCGGTTTCAGGGCATCACCCTTCATCAGCCAGGCTAGCTTGACTCCAGTGGTGTAGTGAGCATGGGACCCACGTCTGGGCATACCCTTCCCACTCAGGGCGACAAATGCAAAAGAAACAATTGATGGACGGAATGCATGACATTGTTCTGCATTCTGTCCATCAATTGTTCTTTTTGCATTTGTCACCCCGAGTGGGACGGGTATGCCCAGACGTGGGTCCCGTGCTCTCCATGCCACTGGAGTCAAGCTATCCTGGCTGATGAGGGGTGAAACCCCGAAACCGGTCCTAGGATGCTTGTTTCCAGTCCAGGGAGGCCCTGGCCTGGCAGTTCGCGCTGGACTGTTCCCATTGGGTGCAGGATCAAGACTGATTTGCATATGGCTGGGTCCAAACTGGAATGGCATGGTGAGCAAAAAAACGATGGATTGAGGCCCAGATCTCTGTACTGGGGTGAATGTATGACATTGTTCTGCATTCTGTCCATCAATTGTTCTTTTAACATTGTACACTAAGCATAGCTCTGTCTCTGCCATAAAACATTGCACTGTACAACATCAGTTCCTAAATGGTCACCGTGTTTTCTTGGTATTCTCCTTTTCTTCTCATGCAATAAGTCTCAACATTTTATCTAAACACCGAAGTTTAAAATAAAACAGACAGGGAGGCCAATTACTGCCTATTCTGACGGCTAAGGCATAAATGTCATGCCCATTTCCCTTCAGGCCCAATCCAATTAAACAGGCTTCAGAAAGGGGTTAAGATCTCATCTCTTTAACAAGTAATGATCTTGCTGAGGATCATGCTGATAATGTTGGGCAACAGTTGTGGAGTTCCATGAAAACAGGCTAGGCTGTTGCTTGCAAGCCATGCCCATTAATTTGCTTTTTTATAAATAGTCGAAATTTTCAGAGATCCAAATCCTTAAATAGCACGTTGGAGCTTAACTTGCTTGCAGCACCCTTGCGAGGGCAGCAACAATGGTATTGAAATGGAGTTTTTCCAACCCACAGGTATTAATACGATAGCTATCCAAGCCTGTGAAAGTAACAATTAAATTTAAAGCCTATGAAATAGTTTCTTGATAGCCTTTAAAAATAAAACCATGTTGTCAGCATATCTTTTTTAGCTTGCCCATCCCTTCAAGTGAGATCTGTATACTTAAGGCACATATTATGGTGTTAAACCTGACCGCATTTGGGGTAGTCTTCCCCCAAACATTTTGCCTCCTCCCCTCCTGTTGATGAAATTCAATTTTGTTGGTTTTAGGACTCTTTACCACTGCTAACCTGTGCTAACGTGCTTGTGTTCACTCTTTAAAACATAGTAAAATGGCATACACCTGATTAGCACATTTAAATTACTTATACGTTTCTAGTAAAGTTGTACGACATGTACCCAGGGCCTGTAAATTAAATGCTACTCGTGGGCTGGCAGCACCTATTGTGCAACCCACTACAGCAGCCCTTTTAAACATGTCTCAGGCCTGCCGTTGCAGCCTGTGTGCTGTTTTAAACTGCCAATTTGGCCTGGCAAAATAAACCTTTGTCAGGCCTTACTCTTCTTTAATTCTAGATATGTCACTCCTAAGGTAGGCCCCAGACAGCAGATAGGGCAGGGTGCAGGGTGTTCAAAAGGTTGGACATTTACGTCTAAGTTTTACATGTCCTGGTAGTGAAAAACTCTTAAATTCGTTTTTCACTACTGCAAGGCCTACCCCGCCCATAGGTTAACATTAAGTACCTTATTACATTTAATTAGTGATAACTTTTCATTGGTAGCAGGTAGGAATGTCATATTTATACTCATAGGAATTGTAATTTAAAACCCTTGTTAATGGTAAAGCCCAATTTTAAGTCCCATTTTGGAAAATGACACTTTTATAAAGTTGGCATTTTCTTGTCCTAACCGTTTGGTGCTTGCAGTCTGTCTCCTAAGGCATATAACTGGGTTCAATTGGCAGTTCCCCTTTGTGTATTTCTCCCAGACAGTGAGACAAAGGGGAACTAAGTGTTGGCAGGATGAGCCATCTGACCTGGATTGGAGGGGCAGAGCTTTTCCCTGCCCCACTTACATTTTAAAGGAGCTGCCTCACTACACTCACAAATAACCTGACACCAGTCCATTATCACCCTAGACCCCTTGGAGCCTGGGCAGGGGAGGAAGGAAATTCCAGAACCAGATGTGGAGAGAAGACAAGAAGTTTCTCCCATTTCAAAGGCTGGCACCAGGTATGAATATTGGACCCTCATACCAATTCTTTAGTTTACTCCTAAACCTGAGGAGGACCCCCTTAAGGATTGCCTTGTACTTAAGAGGAATTCGCTGCTGCTTGAGGCCTGCTTTGTATCTCAGAGGACTGCCCTGCTGCTACCAGAGGACTGACCTGCTGCTTCAAGCTTGTCTTGTACACTCAGATAAATGCCCTGCTGCTGAGGCCTGCCTTGCTGCTTGATCCCAGGGCTACCTTAGTGAATCCAATGGTCAGGTGGCTACCTGTTCTGAGCTACATGGACACAAGTTCCAGAGGTCTCCTTGCAATTGTCTAGCTGACCTGCTGCACTGGACCTGCTTTGCCCTGCAACTGGACCTACTTGAGCCCTACTGGTCTCTGCTGGAGTAAGTTCCCCAGGTCCTGGACCCTGGCTGACATCAGTTGAGCTCCACCTGTGAAGAAGGGGAGAATTCATGAAGTTTTGAGCTCTTTGCGACCTTGAAGGGACCAGTTTGTGCCAAGACTCTGCCACTCATGATGACCGCCAAAGCTAAGTTCTGGTGAAGCCGACTCTTCACGGCTACAGCTGCTGCAAGCTACGACCAGCAACGCAAGATCTGCACTTTGCGCTACAGCAGCAACAGCCCGCGGTGACCGCCAACACAAAGCCCCAGCAACAATCATCAGCGATGCGTGACTGGATCTTTGCGCTTTAGTGATGACCGGTTGCGAAGCCATACCTGATCTTCGGGCTATAGTAGCAACCATCTGCAATGCTCTCCCAGCTCCTCGCGGTCTACTCTACCGTGACTGGACTTTTGTGCCGGACTTTCAGACCTTTGTGCCGGACTTTGAGACATTAATTTTTTCAGCAGGGCCAACCTGGTTTCTGAATCTGGCCCGTGCTCCATCGCGGTCTACCTGAACTTGCAACTTTTTTTTAATTTATTTTTTATTTGTTCTTTATTAGCATTTAGTCTCAGTTATAAAACAGTATTATACCACAAAGTAATGTACAGTAATCTTCAAAATTCAAAGCACAATTCAGTCAATTGAAGCGGAGTATAACCATGTGAGGACACCCTCGTACATTGTGGAGACAACGGAAAAAGCATGTCAAATATTTGTGGTGTATATCAACTTCAATGCCACAAAGACAAAAAACTTCTTTAAACTTAAACAGAAACCCCCCCATATGTCTGTCCAGTCCCTTGGAGCAACATGAGTTATGACAGCAGGTAGACCCTCCATGTAGCCTACGCCACCTATTGATGTACTGTCCCCTCCAGGTCAGGGCTAGCAATGCTCACGTCACCTTGAGTTGTGTCCCCCCGTTCATCTGGTTAGGAGGTCTGATCAGGGTCCCCCTGGAGGTATATTATCATGGCATTCCATGCCGTCCTATCCTCTTCTGCCTTGTCACCTCTTCTCACAAATTTCATTCTGATGAGCTCCGCCATTGCCCACTCCTTCATATCCCTTAGCCAGTCAGTGTAGGTCGGTGGTTGGGGTTGCATCCACCGTATAACTACTCGTCGTTTAGCCAACACCAATCCCAGATTTACAAATTTCCTACTCAGTGCCTTTTTCCTGGGTTTCGGTAGTAGGCCCAAGAGCACCTGTCTGATCTCTCGTGGTATAACCCACCCGCAGCCCCCCCAGGCGTGCCAAAACACTGTCCCAGTAAAGCTGGAGTCTGGGGCACTGCCAGATCATGTGTAGAAAGTCCACTCGCCCAGCAGCGCATCTGGGGCAAGCGTCCGTGCGGTGTGGGTATATCGCGTGGAGGGTGCGCGGGGTCAGATACACCTGATGAATGACATTGTAGTGAAGTAGTTTAATCTTGCATTACCATTTACCTTCTGAACCCCTTCATGAACCTTCCCCCATTCCGCCGCTGTCAGAGGGGAGGGCAGTGTTAAGTCCCACTTATGTTGCAGTCCCAATGGCTCTTGCGGGACGTCCTCTCGTAACGCTCGGTAGAGGTGAGATATGAGGCGTCGCCCCTGTGCCATATATAACATTGTCACTAGTATGTTAGTGGTAGGGGGCTCGGAGGGAAAGTTCGGCCACAGCTCCCGGGCCACCGTTGAAATTTTGGCATATTGCAGGAACTGTCCCGTTCCCAGGCCAAACTCATCTCGCGCGTCTGCTTGTGTTATAAATTGTCCGTCCCTATGAAGGTTTCCCAAAAGTAGACAACCCCCCTCCTTCCAACATCTGATCGACATGGAGTCGGCAATTGCAGCAAAGGGTCGTATTTCCCACAGGGGCATGTCCGGCTCGTATGGGGCATGACGGACTACTCGGTGAACTGCGCTCTCCCAGAGATTAGCTACATGGCGTATTATATATGGGTAGCATTCAGGAACCGCTCCTCCCATCATTAAAAGCCCTGCTAATGTATGCCCTCGGTACGTCCCCGCTAAAAGGGATTTTTCCCAATTGTCCTCATCAAGCCAGTGTACCGCAAACTGGAGCTGGGAGGCCATATAGTAGAGTTCTAGTTTTGGAACCTCGAGTCCCCCAGTCCCCCAAGTCCTCTGCAATGTCCGTAAGCTCACATGCCTACGTTTCTAGCCCCACAATAAGTCGCCCAGCAAAACTTCCAACGTATCAAAGAAGGATCGCGGGATCATGAAAAAGGAGTGCTGCAGTGTATAGAGGCAGCGCGGTAATACAATCATTTTAGTGATCGCTATGCGCCCCATTAATGAGAGCGGTAAATCTGCCCAAAAGCGAATGGAGCCTCTCAGACCCTCCACCACCTGGTTGATATTCAGTCTGTGGAAGGAGTCGGCGGAGCCGCTAGATAAATCCCCAAGTACTTTGACCCTTCTTCCGTCCACGGGATATTCGGGGGAGGCCTCGATTCCGGGGTAGCCACCGCCAGCCTACCCATTGGTATCAGTTTAGATTTTGCGGGGTTGACATGCAATCCGAGATATTGCCAAATGCAGTCATTTCTGCCACAAGAAGTGGGACTGAGTGCTCCAGTTGCCTCAGATAAATCAAGGTTTCATCAGCATAGAGCGATATCACAGGGTTAGTCGTCCCCAACCGTATACCCCAGGGATCCATAACCGACCTCAGTCGTACAGCCAGGCGTACCATAGAAATGGCAAATAGGAGCGGCGATAAAGGGCACACCTGACGGGTGCTTCGCCTTAGTAGAATGGATCTCAACACTGTTTTTCCCACCCGTACTCTGGCTGTAGGGGCCGAGTAGAGTAAGTGACTCTACCGCAGATATTGGGCACCCACTCCCATCGTTCTCAGAACATGCCACATATACGGCCACTCCACCAAGTCGAATGCTTGCGCTATATCTAATGACACAATGGCAGCGTCAACCTCCAGGAGAGCAGGAGCATGCCATACGTGCGCAAGCCGTCGTAAGTTATAAGTCGTGTTCCGTCCCGGTATAAACCCTGACTGATCATGGTGAATCAGGCGTTTCAGCAGTGGGAGAAGGCGCTCAGCTAGGATGCCACTCAATATTTTAATGTCAATGTTCAGTAACGATATTGGCCTATAGGAGCTAGGGAGGTCAGGGTCTTTATCCTGTTTCAGGATCATGACAAGTGCCTCACTCAGGGTAGGCGGGAGTACAGCTCTGTCCAATGCCTCATTGTAGACCTCTAATAGTTTATCCACCAAGAGTGGCCCAAAGCACCTGTAGAACTCCGCGGGTAAGCCATCGGAGCCCGGGCTTCTGGCCGTCTTAAGTCAACCA
Organism: Calotriton arnoldi; assembly: GCA_963921515.1. Classification (NCBI taxonomy): domain Eukaryota; kingdom Metazoa; phylum Chordata; class Amphibia; order Caudata; family Salamandridae; genus Calotriton; species Calotriton arnoldi. Next base: position 110,530 of record CAWUFW010006010.1, read on the forward strand.
ATGGCGCTTTGTATTTCTTCTTTAGTCACCGGGGCATCCAGGGCGTCTTGCTCTTCCCTAGTAAGGTGGGGGAGCCCCAGCGCAGCAAAGTACCTTTCCAGTGCCCTGGAGTCTACGTCAGGACGGTTAGTATATACTCATTCCAAATGGGTAGCCAGCGCCTCTGTAATAGCCTGTTGCGTGTACACTAGGCTCCCAGCCTCGTCCCTCATCTGTAATATTTGTGTAGCAGACGTTTCTTGTTTGACCAACCATGCCAAGAGCGTTCCAGTTCTATCCCCCTCCCTATAAAGCCGTTGCCTATAGTTTGTGTACGTGTATTTTTCTAACCTACGGACATCTGTCAGAAGTGCTTCCTTAGCCTCAGTCCACTCTGTCAATTTGTGTGGGGCTGTACTAATCTCCGCCTCCAGCTTCCCCAGCCTAGACTCGCATTGAGCAACATCCCTTTCCAACTGCATCCGGACGCCGAATGTGGTCTTTATGCATATACCTCGGATCACCACCTTCATGGCCTCCCACTCCATAGCGCGGCTCGAGGCCGAACCCCAATTTACCTGGAAGTAGTTGCCTAGCTGCATGGAAATGGTGGCTACAAAGGGAGGGTCCGTGAGTGCATCAGTGTTAAGTCGCCAAAGGGTTATGTCAGGTCTCACTTTTCTAGTCCCTAATTCCAACAGGACCGGGGCATGATCGGAGAGGTATCTCGTCTGATATGTTATCCCTCCCACACTCCAACCCAAGTCTGCAGACAGGAACCAGTAATCCAGTCGACTGGAAGTTTGTGTAGCCGGTGTTTAACAGGAAAAGTGTCTCACAGTGGGGTGACGCTCCCTCCACACATCACGCAATCGTAGCCCCTGTATCAGCCCATAGAGTGCTGTGGCCATTTTTGGTTTAGAGTGTAGCTTTTGAGGTTCCCTATCTAGGGTGCCGTCTAGTACACAGTTCATGTCCCCAGCCAAAAGTGTTGGAGCTCCCAAGTAGAGGGAGGCCACTGCAAGAAGATCTCCAAAAAAAGAAGCGTTGTCATCATTTGGAGCGTACACGTTAATTATACATATCTCTGTCCCATCCATCCTCCCATGTAAGATAACATACCGTCCATCGGGATCTATAACGTGGTGTAAGTGTTGGAACGGAACCCCCGGTGCTATCCAGATAAGGGCCCCCCGAGCAAAGCCAGAGTAGGAAGTGTCGTAGACTTGGCCCCTCCATCGTTTCTTCAAATATTTCACAGAATCTCCCCAAACATGCGTCTCCTGGAGACATGCCACCGCCACCTTATATCTTTTCAAGTAAGCAAATATTCGCCTACGTTTTTCAAGAGTGGCAATACCCCGCACGTTCCACGTAAGCCATTTACTCATGGTGGCTGCCCCAGCACTTTTCTGTTGACTCTCCATCGTACCCAATGTAAGCGGTCACAGAGAAAGGTGATCCCTACCCACAACTGGTACAGTACAATATTGCTGCGTCGTTGAGCTCTATAAGGGACGGACTGGTGATGACCAAACATTGCTACCCCAACTTCCCCCCACCCCTTGGGCAATACCACATTCCCCCCCTGTGCCACGTGTAGCCTGGTGTAGGTATGTAGGTGTCGAATCATTCCCGATTGAAACTCCCCAATTTATAACCTTATGAATGTACAGAACAAGAAAATGTCAATAACATCCCTTCCCACCCTTCCCCAATGAGATAAGTGGGTGGTTGGCTGTCGAGGTGTGAGGACATGCCTCCAACTCTAGCGACAGGCACCAGCCTCTAAGAAAGGGGGGGCCTCGAGCCCCCGCCATCATGTGTAGAACAGTGACAAACTCCACAGTATGCAAATGTCCCCTTCCCTGTCTACAACAGTTCAATGTTACCAAGTAGGTATCACATATATGCCGTGGGATTTCAAGCAGTTCAGGTATCCTAGTATAGTCCCCCCTCAGGCATCTGTATCTTCGCTCATGTTGGTGCTGGATGGGTGTCCCGGTGATGATGGACATGAGTCAGGCACAAAGTCGGAGGCCGGCAGTGTGCCATCCGAGCAAACCCGGATCCTGGTAGAGCTGCGGGTCCCAGCCGCGTCCAGCAACTGTCCTCAGCAACGGCATCCTCGAGACTGGGTACGAGGTCCACGTTTCTTTGGCGTCATCGTGGAGGGGACCAGACGGGCTCTGGGAGAGCCCCTTGCATCCAGCCAATCTGTCGTGCCGAGAAAAAGAAGAATGTTTTGCCGCCATGCTCCACTCGTAGTTTCGCTGGATAAAGTAGGCTGTACCGAAGGTTCAGGACTCTCATGCGGCGTTTGACAGTCAAGAAGGACCGCCTTTGCTCTTGCACCCTCGGCGTGTAATCCGGGTAGATGGATATTTGGTGCCCTACATATTGCAGTTGGCCTTTGTTACGCGACAATTGCAACAGTAAGTCCCGATCTCGAAAGTTAAGAAAGCGGGCTATTACAGCTCTGGGAGGCGCCACTGGTTTCGGGGGGGGGGGGGTGCGCTCTTTCCACCGTAAAGAAGCGGGAAGGTTTCTTCGGTGCTAAAATGCTGATCAGCCAGTCCTCCAGGAACAGCTCCGGCGATGGGCCTTCCGCCTTCTCTGGAAATCCGATAAAGCGAAGATTGTTGCGTCGGGAGCGTCCTTCTGCGTCCTCGGCTTGTGCATCCAGTCGTACCAGTTTCTGCTGCATACTGATCACCGTGTCCCTGAGCGTGTGCACCTCTGTTTGTAGTGTACCCACGTTCTGTTCAGTGGTTATCACGCGGTCCGCGACCTTTTGCAGATCGCATCTCAGCAGGTTCAAATCTATAGCCACGGAGTCGATTAGGGTGCTTAATTCATCCCTCGTGGCATGGATCGCCGTGAGGACCTCAGTTATGTATGGGGGCCGATCAGCATCCTGCGCCGGCGCCTCCGGGCCCGCATGTAGCAGCGACATAGTGGCCCCGTGTTCCATTGGCAACGGCTGGGCGTAATTGGAGATCTTATTTGCTTGGGCCGTTTTATTCCCTTTATCTCTGACCATTGTAGTTGTGTGGCCGGACAGCAAGGACAGCCCCAGGCGGTATAGAATTTTAGCAGCAACAGTTGTTGACGATGGGCCTGACCCCTCCGGTGAGTCGGCCAGCCAGAAACGCCACTAGAACGCGGCGCAGGCCGCAAGCATCAGGATGAACAGAGACCACCGTTGCAAAGCACCACTAGCGGGGGAGGGATGTCCCAGACTTATGCTCCATATACAGGCAGGGCGTCAGCAGCAAGAGCACAGCGCAGATGCTCAGTCTCATGACCTCCCCCCGCCACAGTGAGGCCCCCAGCAGCGGCCGAAGAGGCAGATGACCAAGGCCTTATCAATGTCTAGGTTCAGCAGGCCCCTCACTTCACCAGGCCGCTGCGGTAAACAGCTAGGACGACGCTCCTCCCCAGCGGGGGAGCCGCCGTTATAATATGGTGCTCAGTGTCGTATCCGTTAACATGCCCGCGTCTCGGGCCACACGGGGAGGCTGCAGGTCTCAGATGTCGCAGCCCAGCCCCAGAGGGCCCCGCCCGGCCGGCCAGCACGCCACCGCCCAGTCTCTTACTAGCGTCTGCCGGAGCCTCGGAGGACCGCCGCAGCAGATGAGGCTCCAGGCTCAGGCAGCACGCGCCACCCAGGTGTCCAGGCGCAGCCCTCCGCAGGATGCAGCACCGCGGCCAGGGGAGGAACGCCTCCCGATGTTGCAGCAGTCGCGGCGAGCCGAGAGCACACGATGTACCGACTGCGCCGTCCACTGCCGAGTTCTAGCACCAGGAGCCCTCCAGCAGCACCCGGCAGTCCGTTTCAGGGCTCCCAACGGAGGCCCGGGCCCCAGCTCAGGCACAACAGCCTCCACGTCGGAGCAGCTCCCAGGTCTCCGGGGCCCGCAAGATGGCCGACAGACTCCCGGCATCGCAGTCGGAGCCCCGCCGCAGCCACAGGCACAGCAGGTTAGTACTCCAACGATTTAGCCCCGGGCGGAGATAGGGGGGACTCGAAAAATACTGGTTAATACGGTCCGTTTATCACCGTCAGGATGTTGCAGGATGCGGAGATAGCGGGAGCTCCCAAAGAGTGCGACTACTCCGCCATCTTACTTGGCCACGCCCCCCCCTTAATTTGCAACTTTTCACAGATCTAGCATGACCAGATGACCACATGTGACACTTTTTGCTTTCAGGCGCTATACTTATCTAAATCTTTGAAATTGCATATCTCCACTTCTACTGACTGAATTTGTGTCGTTCCAGTCTCATTTTATTTATTACAATTTTCACTAAATTCAAGATTCATTTGGAATTTTTCAAGTTCTGCATTTTCACTTTATTTTTTTAAAACAATATTTTATTGGGGTTTATATGAAACAAAGCAAAACAAGAGCCAAGCCTGGCATACAACATACAAGAGATAAAAACACATCAGCATCATTGTACGACGCATCTATCTGTAGTGGCATATTCATGTCCTATAAGCCAGATAGCATATTCCCAGTGGATTGAGCAGACACAGGGGCCATAGTAAGCTGAAGAGCCAATACATCCCTATCAGAAATCTCAACCTGATGAGGCCTCGAAAAATCATGAAATGTTACTAGACCTGCAATTCTAGTGACTTAAATAATCTACCTGACCTAATTGTAATGCTCTTGACCCATAAACTGGCTACAAATAATGTGTTCGTGGGCAAATACTTGAATTCATTGAGCCGCTCTTTTCTTCATCATCACATACGAGAGCACCTTCAAATATGCGAGTTAAGCCTGTCTGCTGTACGACAAACTTTTGATTGATTTAATAGACTAAACTTTTGCTCCAAATATAATACAAATCTAGCCACATATAATGTACAAATGACCCCTCACTTGCCTTGTAGTTCATTAACAGCATTGTCATCGGGGGCGCAGGAATGTTTCTCAAATCACTTTTAATAAATACATAACTAAAGCATGAAGTGATAGCACACTGTTATGTGCAATCAGCAGATTTTACATTGAAAAGGCCACAACATTTCTCACTGACACACAGTTTTATTGATAAAACTATATAGTGTGCAATCAATAATGTTTGAAGTAGAGTTTCTGCAAATATGTGTAATTTGCACATCACCAAGTAAAATGTTCTGATTTGTTTTGCTCCTATTTAAATCTTTGTTTGCATCACAGTTCTTAATTACAAACACAAATGTGCTTTCGTAATTCCGGATATATTTTGAAATATTTGTACTATTCATTTACAGGCTATTTAAATGTCCTGTTTTAGAAAAATCTGACATCTTCAGACAGCTCACTTGACAAAAACCTCTAACTGTAGTAAGAGAAAGAAAAATAAAATAAAATTTCCAAGGAGCAATTAGTAAAAAGACAAACTGACATTCGACCTCTTTCCTTGAACAGACAGCTAATGTGTCAGATAAAAACAAGATTTAATGGCATCTTTATTGCTCATTCACTTTCAGAATGAACTGAGTGCTAGTTTCTTTGTAGCTTATGTTCACTCACCAGAAGGGACTAGTAGGTGCTAAAAATAAAATCTGACTTGCTATTGCGAGTGGGCAAGAAGACTTCTCGAGGCCTGCGGATACAAGCTCAAAGGAGGGCAAATCTTTGTCAATGATCCAGGGACTGGGCGCGCAAGGTTCTAATTGGATCTCACTATGTTCTGCCCAGTCTTTCTATATCTTGATATATTTATGGGGGCATCCTCTAGCCTGGTATAGCGGGCGTTCTAGGCCCATACAGAAATCCATGCCCTTCACCCATCCCTCTCTGAATGGGGCAGCTGCACTCTTCCATGTCCTTGTGATGTCTGTCTTGGCCCCCAGTAGGCCCAGCCAGAGTAATGCCTTTTGATATCTGTTGCCCCACACGTCGTCCGCAACATGCAGCATGACCAGCTTCGGCTCCCTGTGGACCCTCCAGCTCAACACAGTACCCAGAGTCCTCAGCACTCCTGCCCAAAATTGGGACAGAAAGGAGCAGCTCCAAAAGGTGTACACTAAATTTCCAGTGTCATCATTGCAGTGTAGGCAGTGACCAGAACTGATTAGTCCCATATGGAAGAGTCGCGTCTGCATAAGGTACGTGGCGTGGAGTAGTTTGAGTTGAAAAAGGAGGAATCGAGCGGCTATCGCAGTCTCCCTCAGGATGCCACTGCCTCCCTCCATTCCTCATCCTCTAACTTGCCTAAGTCTCTTGATCCAGCTTTAACACCGTCTCCACCTCCAGGGGTGATTAGGCTGGGATTTCAGTGTCCGTGCATAAATATGGGGTGAGGGTGTGACGGCGCTGAAGGTAAAGAAAGAACTGGGAGCGATTAAGTTGATACTCCATTTGCAGTTCTGAAAAAGCCTTAAGGGACCTGTTCTTTAGAATGTCTCCAAGTGCTGTGATGCCAATAGCATCCCATTTGGCAAACCCGCAGAGTGTGCCACCTGGGAAAGCCTAATCCCTTTCCACGGCGGAGTCTCTAGCGTCAGCCGGCCATTCCATCCTGTAGTCTTTGAGTTCCTTCCATGTGGCTAGCACCCTTCATGTGGGGTCTAGCATGATGCATGGCCCTTCACTGCCGTACCTCAAATGTGGAAGGCAGTGGTAGCCTAGGGCCCATACTGCCACTGCATAGGCTAGGTCCCTGAACCTCTCGAACCACGAGTCATTGAACACAAGTAGGTGCGCCGCCCTATAGTATAGCACCTGGTCTGGGATGGCGAGGCTGCAACATTTTGCAAGGGCAATTCAGGTTGTTCCACATAAGCTCCCGTAACAGAGCAACATCCCTGGCAAAGAAGGTTTTCGGCACTGGGAACGGAAAGTTCTGAAGTTGATATAATAGTCTCGGCAGGGAGACCATCTTAAAAATTGCTGAATGACTGAGCAAAGACAGTGGAAGAGAGTTCCAGAATTTAATGTCTTGGGCCAGTCTCTCTAGTTCAAAGCAGAGATTGCAGTTGTTTGTATGGGTGCTGTCTTCCGTGATGTACAACCCGAGGTATATACACCCCTGTGGGAGTACCAGTAATTGCGTGGCCCATGGCATGCCTGTTGCATGGTGGGAGATGGCATATACAGACGACTTGTTAATTCGGAGGCCTGAGTAGGACTCGAAAATGTCTAAGATTTGCAACGCTCGCAGCCCAGAGTTTTGGAGGTCACCTAGGAAGAGCAAACTTCGTCAGAGTACATTGAGATTCTATCCCTCAGTCGATGACCACTGAAAGCCTCGGAACAAGGCATTCACTCTCTACCATGCGGCTCGGGCCTATAGTATTTTCACTTTATTACTGCTTGTGTGCTGCATACAATGTTAACACAGTGCCTCTAAGTTAAGCCTGACTGCTTTTGTGTTAAGCAACCAGAGGGTTAAGCACAGGTTAATTAGTGACTTTTGTTGTTCACCCTGACAAGGATTGTGGTTCTTGCTTGAGAAGGGTTTTTAACCCTCCTCAGTCAAAAACCCAATTTCTTACATATGGCAATTGGAATGAGCTCTAAAAACAAAACAAACTGTATCGGAGAGAGTAGAACCTCTGCTGTGTCCATCAATGGATACAAATTCAGTTCTTTGAATTGATGATTGTTGGTACTGTGTAAAGCTCCGTGATTAACTACATGATGAGGGAAGGAAACTCCATTTTTTTGGTAATACATATATTATTTTAACAATCTTTATTGCCATTTTAGATATTAGTCCAAACTATGTTTCACATATTACATACACAAATAGTAATGTTCCAATCTGTCTGGATCAAATTCACATTTTAACACATTTGTAATATCTACTATGCCTCTCAAACCAGAACGGAACTCCTACCCCCCCACCCTTCCCTTTTGTGTCGTGAGTACATTTTCTTGTCCTTCTAAGCTCTATGTTCTTCATCAAAATGCACTACATTGCACCTATCTTATTCCTCTCTGGCCCGCTTTTTTCCGGCGCCCAGGTAATGTGTATTGTCTCTCCCTACCCCCTCCTCACACCGCAGATCTCTCAGGTCTGCAATCATCGCAGACCACGCCTGAACATCATCTTCGAGTTTTTCATCCTTTATGATTTTTTTCATTCAGGTCAATTCAGCTGTCGCCCATTCATTGAAATCTCTTAACCAATTAAATAGTAGCGGGGGTTGGGCTGAGCCATGAAGTTGCCACTCTTCGTTTTGCAAGCACCAACCCCGGGAGTACAATTTTCCTACTAAGCATTTTCTGTTTCGATCTGGGTATTAGGTCTAACAGGACCAAGCGTATTGTCTTAGGGATGGTCCACCCCGTAGCTGTGTGTATTTTTCCCAGGGCTCCCTCTCAGTATGTGTTCAAGCTCCGGCACGCCCACATCATGTGTATGAAGCTTGCTACTGCCTCACCACATCTAGGGCAGGCATTCAAGCGTTCTGGGTAAATTTTACTTAATCTATATGGGGTTAAATAGACTTGGCGAACTATGTTATATTGAATTAATTTGAATCGTGCATTGAAGCATACTTCCCGCACCCGTGTACCTTTACCCATTTTCGTTCTGTTATGGGTTCCTCTGATTCCTTCTCCCACTTTGTCTGTACCGGAAGGGCAGTGGTTGGTGCGTCCTCCTGAAGCGCTCTTTATATATGGGAAATTAATCGTCCCCCCCCCCCGCCATGGATAGTAGCGTCGTAAGTACTGCTGTGCTTGGGGGTTCCTCCGGGAAGGAGGTCCATACCTCATGGGCCACTGCTGCTATCTTCCCATATTCTAGGAATTGACCCACTCCCAGTTCAAATGCAGTTATAGCCTCTTCTCTTCTATATTCAACTTCCCTGGATTTATACGGAGCCTGGAGAGCTCTCCAAATGTATCCAGCTCACGTAAGAGTACGGGCACCGAAAGGGGTGGGTGTCTTAAGTAGACCAAAATATCATCCGCATATAGGGAGATGACATGTATAGGATCTCCCAAAGGGATTCCCCAGCCCTCCATACTCTTCCTTAACGTTATTGCCAAGGGCACTATCGCCGCCACGAACAGCAGCGGAGAAGGGGCATCCCTGCCTCATTCCCCTGGTCAAGCAAAATTTATCAGATACCGTTCCCCGGAGGTGCACTCGAGCCGTAGGTGCCGCATATAGCAGCTCTACCCATTAGAGAAACCTCGAACGCATCCCCATTCTACGGAGAACCGCCCAAATGTATTCCCACTCCACTGAGTTGAAAGCCTGCTCTATGTCTATCGTTGTCAGAGCGTAGTCGTCGGTCATTAATATCGGAGCATGCCAAACGTGTGCTAACCGTCTCAGGTTATGAGTAGTGTTTCTCCTGGGAATAAATCCCGCCTGATCGAGGTGGATCAAGCGTGGCATGTGAGGTAGTAACCTGTTTGCTAAAATCCCACTCAGCAATTTATTATCTAGATTCAGGAGTGAAATCGGCATATAGGAGCCGGGCAAGACTGGGTTTTTATCCGGTTTTAAAATCATGGAGATTAATGCTTCTTGCATGGATGTGGGCATTGTATTCTCCTCTATTGCCTCATTATATACTTCTAACAGTTTATCAGCCAAAAGTGGCACAAATCTCTGGTAGAATTTGGCCGGGAGGCCATCACTACCTGGGCACTTGCCGTTTTTAAGACGACTGTTAGCGACTAGTAGTTTTTCTCTGGTTATAGGGGCTTCTAGAGCTTCTGCTTCCTCTGATCCAGTTGAGGAATGTCAATATGTTCCAGATAGGATTGTAACGTTACTGGGATTGCGTTGGACTTAGATTGATACGCATTCACTAGGTGTTGGGCCAGTAAGTCTATAATTGCTCCTTTGGTACAGACCAGTCTCCCTTCCTGTCTTGTATTTGTACTATGGGAAGGGCTGTGGATTCTGCCTTAATCAATCGTGCTAATAGGGCCCCGGACTTATCACCTTCCATATGGAGGCGTTGCCGATATGTTATGTGTTTGTGTTTTTCAAGCCTACCCCAGGAAGTCAAGAGTGCTTAGCGTGTCGCCCACCACTCCTCCAAAGATACTGGATCCTTATGAAGGGTCGCCTCCAAAGCACTCGATTTATGTTCCTGTATTTGAATCAGTACTCGATCCAGTTGCTGCCTAACCCCGTATGACATTTTTATAGCTATCCCCCTAACCACTACCTTCATTGCCTCCCATTCCAATGCCCTGCTTCACGCTGTTCCCCAATTTTCTGTAAATTAGTGACAGCCTCAAATGGGGAGAGCAGCAAAAGGGGGGTCTTGCAGTGCTTCCGCCCTAGGGCGCCAAAGTGGTATCGCCGGACATCCCAATACCTCCGTTAAGCTCATCAGGAGGGGAGACTGGTCCGATACATATTGGGGTAAGTATGAAATCCCACCCACTCCTGGGGTTAAACCCATTGAAATGCAGCAATAATCCAGACGACTAAATGTATTAGTTGCTGGGGTATGACAGGAGAACACCCGTTTACGGTGATTACGCATTCTCCACACATCTGTGAGTGGCATCCCACTAAGGTCTAATAATGTTCTTTTGGAACAAGACTTAGTATTCTCTTTGGGTGGGTCCCTATCTAGGCATGCATCCAGGATGCAGTTAAAATCACCTAATAGTATCACTTCCGCTCCTAGGAACAAGGTTGCTACCTCCATCACTGTTGAGAAAAATTCAGGACTGTCAGAATTGGGGGCGTACACATTAATCAGGCATATCACTTTCCCCTCCCACTTTCCGTGTATAACCACGTATCGTCCCTCTGGGTCCGCCACGTTGTGTAGGTGCTGGAATGGGACCCCGGGTGCTACCCAGATAAGTATTCCCCTTACGAACCCGGAGTAGGATGTGGCATATACCTGGCCCCTCCATCGACGCCTGACACATGATATCACATCACCCCATAAATGTGTTTCCTGTAAGCACGCGATCACCACTTTATAATGTTTCAAATATTCGCGGACCCTCCGTCTCTTCTGAAAATTGGCCATACCTCTTACATTCCATGTATAATTTTCAATTCTTGTGCTCCCATGCTTGTGTATAATTCCTCGTAGCCATTGTTTGTCGTGCATTTATTTTTACATTCCCACTCCTCCCCAAACTCACAAATACCCTCCCAAAAATGGACTCTAGACACTTTGAACTTGGTTGTTGCATGAATTCCTCCTTAAACATAACCACATTACCCCCAACCCCCCCCTCCAGGCATTCTTGTAAGTCTTACTCCGCTCATATATTGCGGGCTTGCAGCCCTCAAGTGCGCCCAAAACCACCCTCCCCCCAAACTGTAAACTTCAACTAATCTTATCTGGAAGTTCAACACAAGGTGTTCTCCTCCCAAAAACGGTGAACCTACTGATTGGTTGCTGTGCTAGTGGCCCCGCCACCACAGAGAAAGCGAGGGGAACCCTTCAGCTTTCTCCCGGGGAATGGACCTCTGGTGGGGGGCGTGAGGGGTTTTCCTCTCCCCACGACATTCATTCTGCCAATATAAGTCTCTACTGAACTTGCTTATATACCAAATCCACTCTACTGCATATTGTTATTCTCTCACTTTTTCTCCTTTAAGTATTCTTTTGGCCGCATAGCTGTTCGCCTTTCGAATGAGTCCCATCATACCATTTATTCAACTGGTTCCTCCGAATCGCCGGGGTCATGTCCTGTGTCTTGGGTCGCTGTTTCTGATTCCTGCACTGTTTCAGTGTCCAAGGCCTGCAATGTTCCATCTGGGTGGACCCGAATTCTGCCCGGATTTTCTCTTCGAGTTTGTGATTTCTGCCTTGGTCCCCTTCACCGTTCTCAAGTTTTATCCCCTGCTGTTGATACTTTGGATGGTCCTGTCAAGGGGGCAAGGCATGTACCTGGTATCCCGCTGGAGTCCAACCAGTCACTTTGAATCAGCGGCTGACTGAAAGAATAAGGTTCGGCCGGCAGTCTCCACTCTTAATTTTGCGGGGAACAATAGACTATATTTCATATAAAGATCCCGGAGACGTTGTTTAACATTCCTTTGTTCCTGGACCCGTTGGGTATAGTCTGGGTATACTGATATGGGATGACCCTCGAATAACAATGACCCCTTCGTGTGTATAGCCTGCAGGATTACATCCCTGTCTCGATAATTGAAGAACCGGGCAATAAGTGCTCTGGGTGGCGCTCCCGGCCTCGGAGGGGGAGCCAGGGATCTGTGTGCCCTCTCTATGTTGAAGAACTTGGACAGTCTTTTCAGGGCTAGTTCTTTCTGAATCCATTCTTCTAGGAAGACTTCAGCAGACGGGCCTTCAGCTCGCTCCGGAAAACCTACGAATCTGAGATTATTCCTTCGAGACTTCCCTTAGGAGTCTTCTGCTTTTTTGTCCAAGTTCACTACTCTTTTCTGGAGCGCTATGACAGTGTCTCTGAGGGTACGCATCTCAGTTTGTAGTGTGATTACATTTTCCTTAGTGGTAGTTTACCTGTCCACCACCTTCCTCAAATCACAGCGGACCAGGTTGACGTCTATGGCCACTGCATCTATTCTGTGCACCATGTCTGCACGTGTTGACTGAATTGCTTGAAGTACGTCTAGCAATGAGGGTGGTTCCTTGTCGTTCCGAAGGTCTCCATTGTCACTCCCCGTCATGCTCTCAGCCCGAATCTCTGTACTTTGTGGGAGGGGCATGGTGTCGTTAATTATTTTATTAGCTTGCGACTTGGCGCCCTTATCTTTCACCATGATTAATGCATGTCAGAGACTTATGAAGTGGTGTCGGGATCCCGTCAATGGCAATGAGTGTCCATTTTGAACCTCTGCGGCTCCTCCTTAGCTGCTCCCCTGGTAACTTCGCAAACACTTCCCCTGCACTTTTAATATTCCAGTGCGTGAAGTACTTGATGGGCTCTTATAGTAATTAGTATCTTTTCTGCTGCTTGGGGTTCTCTATATGTAGTATAGCACTTCTAACGTCTGGGCCACGATGCCTGCTCACTTGTGCTCAGTGTTCCTGTCTCTGGTATGAGCCCGACTTTCATTACATCTCCCTGCCCATGGAGGGATGGTGCGTGGTTTCAGTTTCTTGATTGTTCCTGATTTCCCCTCCTCCATGGCCCATGGGTGGTGATAGATTCTTGGTCTAATAGTCCTTCTTGCCTCTGCGACCAGCCCCCCGCCCGTACCACTGCGTACTATGCAGCTGGGCTAGTTTTTCTCAGCCTCCGCAGTTAATTCCTTCACGGAGAGCCCTGCCATGGCACAGCTCCTCAATCGTCCGCCCTGCTGTGAAACTCTTCTGTGGCCCCTTGTGGCTTATCGTATTTTCACGGCCTCTTCACTGGTCTCGGGATGCCCGGCAGGCCTTCTCTCAACTCCGCACTCGGCTGCCATGCAGATCCCCTCACTCTCAGGTGCGCTGTGGGATCCGCACTGGCCATTCCGTCTTTATGCGACTCCTCTGAAGTATCACAGGACGCCTGTCGGGAGCAGGTACCTCCCGTTCTGTCCGTCTGGCTCAGCGATACCCTTGGGCCACTGTCAGCAGGCCCCGGGCTGCCGTTTCTGCCATTGTTTCCTCGTAAGCGAGGCCCAGGGTCCTGGACGTGCACTGGCTCTTCCGCCACGCCGCAGCCACTCAGGTCAGGCAACTTCGCTTCCACCTACTGTTCCTCGTTGTCGGGCGGCGAGATCCTCGTCGTTCTTTTCTCTGGATAAGTGGGACAGGGCTAGCAGGCAACGGCCGAGTGCAAAGTTTGGTGCCTCGGCACTACACTCACCTAGGCCCCACATTCTCGCAATGCCCGGGCCTCAGTGAATTTCTCCCCGCCATGGCTCCTCTGGAGTTCCGTCTCCAGGAACTGCTTCCCCAGGGTCAGCGCCGTCTCTTCGCTCTTCTCCCTGGGTAGCGTTTCTAACCTGCCGGAGTTCAGGAGCTTCCGGGCAGTTTCCTTCTCGAACGCGGCCTGGCGCTGATGGGCTGGTCGTTCAGGTCTCATCTCCCGCCGATGCGTCCCTCAAATCCGGGCATACTGCCACCCTTTAGATTCCTCCAGTGGGCAGTAATGTTATTTTGTGGTTTTGCTGTCGCGGGGAGCTATTGCAGAAGCGTCTATTCGGGCATTCCGGCAGACCACGCCTCACAATTTTTTTGTTAATATTGAGAACATCCCATGTAGTCAAAAGCCTTCCCGGTTTGAAGAAGTCTAGAAAAGATGCACAGCACTGAACAAGGCAAAAAGATACCCACAATCCACACTGAGATAAAACTGTGTGAATCCCGGGAAATAGGACTGCCAATAGAGGAAAATACTCTTAAACTCTTGGAGGAAATCAACATAGTGTCTATAAACATTTCTTATAGTTTAATAAAATTGTGCTTCATGACTCTGTAAAACAAGAAATCAGGTGCACGATTTCATAGATGTTTATTTTATTATTTTCAAATTGTCCGTTTTTGGAACTGCAAGATATGCCAAATTGGTTTGTAAACTGTTATCTGAAACATTGGCTGGTGCCATTCTTAAGGTCTAGACTTAAGTTGACCAATGCACCAACTACATTGGGCGGTATTGTGGTGCAATAAATGGAAGGGTTTTTCTTAAGACTTTGATTTAGTGAACTTGCTTGTGAGTTCATGCTGAGGTCTGTGTTCTACAACACTCTGAAACTTTGAATTTTTGCTTTGATATAAACTTATTAGCCAAAGCAGGAGGTGGAGTTCAATGGGTCTTAATAATTTTGAGTTGGTATACCTGGCCCACTAGCAGGATTTCTGGATATTGAGCCATTTAATTTGAAGGTGTTACTCTCCTTCTAAAACCAGGAGAGGCCTGTGCAGGTAAGAGTGATGGAGCGGGGTGGGGAAAGAGTCGACAGATGATGACGAGGGAAAATTACATTTTAGAAAAAGAAAACCACTTACCTTGTGCTCACCGCATCGCCGAGTCAGCGAGTGGTTTTCATTTTTTCTTTATTTAATTTTCCCTCGTCATCTGTCGACTCCCACCCCGCCCCACCGCTCTTACCTGGACAGGCCGCTCCTGTCTAAAACTTGGGGTTTTTGAGGTCTTTGCTTGTGCCTTCAAAATTATTGTGTTCTCCATGGCCATTTCTGTGTGTTATCCATATAGGAGTGGAATTGCAGATGGTGGGAGCAGTGCATGTCCATAGTAGGTTTTATGCACATGTTAGAGGGAAAGAGAAAGAGGGCATCCCCCAGCGAAACTCTGAATGTGAAGTTATCGGTATCAGACAGGCATTGTCCCATGCTCAAGGTTTGTATGCATTCTTACTGGAAAGGTTTCAGTGGCGTAGCTAGGCACTCTGCCGCCCATGGCGGTCCCTGCCTTCCTGCCTTTTGCCGCAGCGCTGAGGAGGGGGGGGGGTGCTGGCAATGATTTTTGCGGCCGCCGCCGCCCCCGAAACTTGTGCCGCCCGGGGCGCACCGCCCCCCCTTGCTACGCCAGTGAAAGGTTTGATCCACCTAGTAGACTACAACTTTGAGCCTGTGGAGAACAGTATTGTGGTTGTGTAAAATATGGTTAAAGATCTAGTAGTATGCGCATGAGTGATTTTCTGTCAGTGATTTCAAGAATGTCGTCAACATTTATCAATATAAAATAAGAAATGAACAATAAATCTGTTAAGTAAAATAAATTAATGTAACTACTTAAGTATTAAACTGAAATGTGTTTTAACAATATTTAATGTAGTAAGTATTTTAATTGCTGAAAGTAATTTTCCTTAAGCATTTTAATAAAATGAATCAGTTTAACATAGGGCTACGCAAAGTATGGCTCGAGGGCTGCATGCGGCTAACCCTGGGCGTAGTTCGCGTAGTGGCGCTACGCGAGCTACGCGTAGCGCACTTCGCACTACACGAGCTACGCGTAGCACTACGCGAACTGCGTAGTGCGGTAGGAAATGCTGTTTGCAATGATTGCACAGTGCCGGATGCTTGTCCACACTGTGCAATCATTGCAAACGGCATCTTGCACAGTGCAAGCGAGTCGCTTTCTGCCACTCGAGTAGATTTGTACTCAAGCCGGCAGTTTTCTCAACGCTGACTGGTAGTTTCTCATCGCGAGCGGTCGCGAGCATACGCGACCACTCGCAATGAGAAACCTGACCTCCCCGCGCTGGAGAATCTCGCCGGGAGGTTTATTTTCCACGCTCGCGATCGGCAACTTGATGTTGAGGACCGCGAGCAAGCAAAAATGCCCGCTACGCTACGCGCTTTTGCACTGTGCTACGTGCACTCGCTGTAGCGCGTAGCTGCGCAAACCACGCAAACCACGCGAGCGTAGCGTAGTTTTCCGCCCAGGCCTACATGCGGCCCTCCTGACCATTAATTGCGCCCCCTGGTGAACAGCAGCAATGGGCTGTTGTTCACTTGAAAAAGCAGGAACATTCAGAAAGCTGTGAAACGGACATACTTTATTTGCATGTTAATTAAACTAAAGGTAAAGAAGCAAAGAATATTTCCTAAGCAACTTATCTTTAGCATGCATCTGCTTCGCATTCCCCCACGTCCACCTTTCAACACCCCGACCCTCGCCCTGCTGGCATCAGTGCGGCCCTCAGGAAGCCACAGACAGTGCTTTTATCACCCCCAGGGGAATGTTTGCGAGTACCCATGGTTTAACAGAAGTAAGAAATGAACAGCAAAGGAATTACAGATTACCACATTGTCAATTGCACTTAGTTGTATTGTTCATTACAGGTGCCCCTTATTGTCATATCAAGATGATGCATTATTATAGAAACTTAACATTTTGAAAAAGTAAAGCTCATGAAATAAACTATAACATTAATTAAAATTAATGTCCTACTCCTAGTGATCTTAATTATTAGTCTTAAGCACTGAACAGCCCAGCCCAGGGATGGGGTCCTGGAGCACTTTTTTTGAAACTATATAAAGAGGCTTTTCTGTCAGTCTCTTTTTCTAAAAACAAATAAGGTATTTTTGATAGGCTATCTTGGCCAATTTCCGCATATTTTCTTTATTAAAAAATCAATATTAAATGTAGGAGAGTCATTCTAAATAAAATAGCGACAAGAAAATTATTTCATAAACTTCTTTTCAAAAGAAGTTGGAGATGAAAAAACACGACGTAATCTAATAGGCCAAAGCCTGTCAGGCTGGGAAAATTGCTGCCGATCCTTTAAGGAATAGCATACCATCAGTATGGAACGATTACAACTCAACTAAGTAAAACAGTGACAAATGATATAGATGACATGCAGGCTGTACAAAAACACACAAATACACAGCAACATGCAAAACTATTTCATTAATAAAATATGACAAACCTCTATATATAGCAAAATTACATCAAAATTTAAAAACGAGATTTAGACAAAATGGATTGTATAAAAATACATATCTGTATATGTATATGACTCTTACTTATAACAAATCATGTGAAATTCAATAAATATTATTTATATTTCAAAACCCAGGAGTAAACCAAGAAATTAGTCCTGGGTATTCGTCAAGTATTCATTAGTATCCCATCATGTCTGACTAGTGACTGATGAGACAGTTCTTTTTTCTGGTTCCTGGTGACAGGATCTTGGAGCTCTTAACTTGGCCTTTTTTGTCTTTTTTGCTAGGAAAGTCTTTCCAAACCTTAATCAAAACCACTTTGCTTGATTTCTTTTGAGGCTAAGAGCTTTATTCTTCTGCTTTTCTGACAGAAATGTTTTTTCTCTTTTTGTAAAATGCCCTTCTTGCAACAAGGAAAAGGCTCAAAGAGACCCCCACTATGACTGTAGTGTATGCCTTCCTGAATCCCCTTCGATGTTGAGGGATCCAGAGAATGGGTGAAGAAATTGAGACGGATGTGTCACCTTGCACGTCAGGCTCCGAATACTCCAAGGCATTATCTCAACTTGCCATATGTCTTTTCTGGTCCTTCTGTTATCAGGCACTGCGTCTCCATAGAGCTTAAGACCTGCACCTGCCATTCTATCCCTGGAGTTTGCAGAAACAACACCCTTAAGCAGACTCCTGGCAGTACCTATGCCAGTGATTTTACCTTTTACTCTGTTACTGACATCCCATTGCTCCCGAAATATCCGGCTGCCACCCATTGAATAGGCGTTCCAGAGGGCAATTTTGCTGGTAAAGAGTTACCAGCTTAATCCATCCTCCAGCCAACTCATACATAACTTGTATGGATGAAGTGAAAAAAAAATCTTTTTTTTAGAAATAAGAAGTAGGAACCTGTGCAGTTTAGGAGTACTGTATTTGACCAGTTTGTGATTGGTCAGAAATAAGATTATATACTTATGAATTTCGATGAACAAGAGTCTACAACCAAGAAACAGATAGAGGTTATCTTGTGGACTCCTCAAATCTCCTTTTATGTGCAGTTGTTTGCAATTCCATTGGTTTCACCTATTTATCTCCTCATTGGGGCAAGTTTATGTGATTGTGTATTATCCCCATACAGTCACCCAAAAGACAGAATCCATGTTTAGAACAAGTGTTGGTATTTTATTGAACTCCTGCCATCCTATTGGTGTCGTTCCTGTGTGTTGGCCCAAGTGCTGCAGTGTCTCCCCGTTTGTTGGGGGGGCGGGGGCTTACTATTATAGTTAGTGCTTATTACTACTAATTAAACTAACTTGGAGGAGAAGAAATTCTTACCTATATTCATAGTTCTCCTTCAGTGCATTCTTCATTACAGCCATAAGCAACCAACCCTCCTCCCTGAACAAATAGCAAGGAAATCAAGCTCAGCTCTTCTGTGATCCTTGATCTCTCTTAAAAAAGAGAACTGGCTCAATTGCCGCTAACTGGGCATGATGGGATACGGGTGGTATGCCAAAGTTTAGAGGAGCAGCAACAGTTTTCCCAACGTTTCACACTTCAGCCTATTAGACTAAGTTGTCTCTAATTCCTTTAACTCTCCCTTTAAAAGAGGTTTGTGAAAAAGTTTGTCACAGCTATTTATAACTCCTCTCTTGCTGCATTTAAAATAAAGAAATCAATTTTATAGAAAAAGGGGGACATTGGCCAATTTAGGTTTTTATAAGCTGTTATAAATGCTTTGGTTTTAGAAAAACTTTTTTCAAAAGAAAGGCACATAATATTGGTTTTTGTAAAAGAAATGTGATACGGGGTCCTGCCTGTGAGCTGGACCTTTCAGTTTATTGTGACTACATTGAACATGCCGCCGGATGATAGCTATTACTACAAGTAAGTAGCTATTTCTCACTACCCATTTTTACAAAGGTACTTCAAAAGCACTGTGGCCTTTTATTATGAAACATTATAGTCTACTGCTGAGGGCTTTAAGGGTTATTAGAACAGTGCAATGTTAGACTCTCCATTGAAAACAATGGAGTGCTCTGGGCTTTAATGGCCTAGAGAAGCCCGGAGCATCAACATTCCAATGTTTAACAAAGGCCTCATGGAGCCCAAGGGGATTTCAACCCCCTCGGGCTCTGTGAGGCCTCTTATTTACAAATTAGAACATTCTGCCCTTAGGGACGGAATGTTCTAAAACCCTTAGAGCTTAGAGCCCTCCGTAGCGGGCTCTACTGGCCATTAAAGGCCTGCTCCCTTGTTAAAGGCCTGAGCTGAATGCTGTAGCGGGCCTTTAATGGTGGGTATAGCCAGCTACGTCGGGCTCTAAGGCTATATTATTTTACCCTAGTCACGACTTAGATACCCACCAGTTTGTCCATCATAATAGCAAATTCAAAAATATATAGTAAAATATCCTAGCCAGAATATTAACTGACCACAATATAGACAAGTAGAAATAGGCAAGTATACATTAAATGTTTTGAAGTCCACATCTGTATACCATGCCACTGTGTATATCTTTAAGTACATATATGTGGCATCAAGAATAATAAATCTATACTTGCCTCTGTGTACTTATTTCTAGATACTTACCTTCTCGTTACTGTGATGGTTGAGATTCTCGCTACGATATTTTTGAAGGACTAAATGTAAAACACGATTTTCTGATAGAATACATCTGTATTCCAGACTTGCGTTTATGAAATACAACTCTTCTACTTTGAAGAATGTAAATACTTTGGAGGTCGTCGGGTTTACTTACTGATCATTTCTTGAAATTCAACCTTTTATACTAAATCATAAGCATTCTTATTGCAATGTTCTAATCTTCTTTCTGATACAGAACTGCATATGAATATGGGAATTACTCTGTATTTATTTTACATATTTTTCTTTTAAAATCGATCTATAGAAATCTACCCTTTTCAGACCCCCACAAGTGGACTATAATATACTAAAATACCCGCGTCTTGCATTAACATAGAGTTCAATGAAATGGTGACCGTGAAGTTTTATAAAAAATTATATTGACATTGAGTCCGTAGCAAAGCAGTTTATGCTTCACCATATTAAATAATGGTTGCAATTTCTATATTGTCTAAGTCACACTCATAACAGCTAAGCGCTAGGATAGTCAGTCAGTCAAATCTTTATTCGGTTATAGGAAAACGGTCAAGACCGTCTAGGTTTAGGGTCAATGAATCCCTTAGAGCATTTACCTGCCGTTATTTTGGTTTGTTTGTGTTGTGTAACATTTTATGATTGATGCGGAGGTATGCATTGTCCCAAGTGCTCTAAAATTCCCTTCATCAGCATATAAGTGGTTTATGAAACAAAATATGTACATAAACTATAGGTGAACGAAGACCTCCTCCTACCCTATGAAATTATGTTTTGTGAGTGTAACTTCTATGCCCAAATGTGGGTCCTGTGCTCACTGTGCCACTGGAACCAGGCTGCACCCGGTTGAAGAGGCCCAACTAGGCTGTAACCTGTCTTGGTTTGCTTGTGTTCTGGTTTGGGGAGACCTGGCTTGCCAGTTCAGCTGGACTGTCCTCACTGTAGCAGGACCAAGGCTGATTTGCATATGGCTGGATCTAATCTGAGGTGGCATGTTGGGGAAAAAAAAGATGAACAGGGATGAGTCCCTGAGCAATGAGCAATTACCAGAGGATAACTTTAAATCAAGCATTCCATCCATCACTTTTTTATATTTTTCACCCACCGCGATTTTGTATGAAAAGTGTTGGAGCTGAAAGACATCTGTAGAAATGAGTGATGGCTTGTACAAGAGTAAAATAACCCCTCTTCCGCCGTGTATCACTCCCCTCTCTGTGCAGCCCCACAGTGTCTTCTTCACTGCGAGTGAGCGCGGCCCTTCGCGCAGTCTATTAGCGCCTTTAAGCGCCTTTCCTCATCTGTGCTTTAATGCTGTTTACCTCCATTAAATCTCGCTGCAGAGGTATGGTGTAAACAAAATCCGCGACAAGCCATGTTCGCCGCATCGTTTCACACAGAAAATACGAATAACAGCCCTTTGTCAGATCTGCGCCTAGTGGTGTCAGTGCCTCACATGTTTTTAGTGTGCAACAGAGTCTCAGATGTGCTTGAATTTGTTTAATCCATCCACTTTTGCTGACCCTGGAAGATCCTGAGCTAACACTTTGTCTTGATTAGCGACCCAGTCACTGGAAGAGCGTGTCACTCTTTCCCCTCATCACTTGTCTCATTCACTTCGGTAGTGTTTCACTTATGTATCTTGGAATTATTCCATTATCCCTGCGTTGCCTGCACGCGGTGCTTTCCGCTCCACCACACATCTCGCCTGAGCATGTGCTGCTGTGCAATCTTGCACTGAGTCCTTGGATTGGAACTGGGATTTACATCTTTTCCACAAGCCATGTTGCAGTTTTACAATTGTAATAGTTACTTTTCACTACAGGCTCAAAAGACAAGGCAGAAATGAGGGTGTGGACATTTGTCTTACAGTGTGCATCAGCTTAAGCATTGACGCCTTATGGGCAGGACTTTCAATCTTCTCTACACATAGATAAACATCTTGAGAGCCCTTCCTATGGGAGTGATTTTGTATTATGGACTTGGTTTCTCAATAATGAAGAACAGCTTGTGTGGTAAAGAGAACCATGCGAAGTCTTTGAATAGTCAAGAAAGGTGACCCCATTTTATATGCATTATTTATCCATAGATAGACAGATGGACTGAGAGATAGATGGACAAGGCCGATGGGCAGAAAGCTAGACAGATCAACAACAACGGGGTAGTGGGAAGTGAAGGTGCGGAAGGTACGGGCTGGAGAGAGCTCCTTTGGCTTCCTTGCGGCTAAGACCTGGAATGATCTACCTGTTGATTTAAGGACGTGCCCATCGGAGATTTTGTTCCGGAAAAAACTAAAAACTTGGCTTTTTCAGCACCCCCCGGGGGGCCGAAAGTAGGCCTTTTACTTGTTCTTCTTGGGCCATAGGCTAGAGGGAGGGAGGGAGGCCCAGGCCAGTTGCCGTGGCTTTGATGGTGTTCTAGCGCGGGGACACTCCGTTGGAGTAACCAGGCGCTCTATAAGCTGAATAATAATAATAATAATAATTTTCAAATGTGTAGAGCATAAGTAAAACCCTTGTATTGACCAGAACAAGTGAAACTAACTATCTCTACTCTCCTCAAGGCATTTATTTAGGGGGTATCATTTTTCAGGGCCAGCGAATGAATTTTACTCTAGACTTTTTTAATGTAATTACTAAAAATCTATACATTTAGCTAATATTTCCGATGGGCACTCATGAAATATTGCAGTATTTGACGGACTATCGCAATACACAGCTGCATCATGTCTCCACAACAGCAAATCATGTGCCCATTAGGTAGTTGTGTACCACATAGAAAGAAGTTGCTGCAGTTGCTGAGGAAACACAAGATCCAATCTGATGAAGTATTGTGGAATCTAAGGAGATACTCAACTGCGGATGGGGGGGGGGGTGTGTGGCATTGCAGGCAACAATAACACAGATCTTCTGTAAGATCTTCCTTACTGTTTCAAATCTGCACCTGCCACACCCATCGCACACCGTACCGATAAGACATTATGCAGGGGAAAGGATGAACCAATGTCCTACATCAAAGGTAAATTCTTGATGCAAATGTATCAGCAGGAAGCTCTTGAGTGCCTCTTTAATCAGTCTGCATCCATTTCCAGTAGTTCTCATGCTCTCCTCTTTAGCCTGAGGAATGCAGTGGACTGGATCAATGCCCACTGTAAAAGCTCCTCCGCGAATTCTTGATCTAGTTGATGACTTATTCTTCGAAGAAAGAAACCAAACAAAAAGAGGAGTGTTGAAAAGAAGTGGAGGCAAAGTCTGTGCATTGACTTTTCACCACATTTATTCACAAGGAGGTCAAAGGGAATGGAGAACTGCGTCCCCACTAAGCCCTTTGAAGTGCAAGCCAGGCCTAGGAGGGAAGAAGGGCTTATCTGCTGCTGGTTTATGTCAAAGGTGTGGGCCCAGGTGGACAACAGCAACCTCTGGATCTTGATCTCTCATTGCTACCACAGGTGGTAAAGAGGCTGGGAGCTTCAGATCAATGGGAATCTGTAGCATTTGCAGGAGCTGGCCTCTAGAGAACACTCCCAGAGAATTGTCCTTTTCACCTTGCATGGGTGAAGGTGACACCATAATTTAACATGCCACATGGATGAGGACATCTCCAAAGCTTTGAAAGGGTCAACATAGTTGAATAGGCTCTTAGTTAAACTCTTTCTGAAAAGAAAACCCTTGTTTACAAATGGGACCTGATTACAGGAAGGGAGAGAGGGTAAATTCTAATCTCTACACAAACTGCCGTTTGTGTAGTGGTTGGAGCTACGAGATGTGCGGTAAAAACCACAACCCCAGCATTTTCCTCTGAGAAATTTTGGCAGGTTGTATCTGTTGAAATTTACTAAGGGAGTTCTGATGCATGGGAATTCACTGTGGAGCATACCATGCAATTCCTCACTTTCCAGAGGAAACCTTCCGCCCTCTTGTGGCTGTAATAATAGGTGTAATATACACCCCACTGACCGCTGTGTTCTAATCCACTGGAAATTGGGGCCTTAATTTTGTTTAACAACTTTGGGTTATTTATAGTCCTGATGCTTTGTCTCTTTCAGTTGGGATAGTTGTATTTGTATTACTCAGGAGACATAGGGGATGTTGGACCCAGCCTCAGAGGACGATTGCCAGTATGCATGCTGTTGGCGAAGTCATTTTCAGGAACATAGACAATGTGCAAGACATTCCAATGTGTCTAGGAGGCCAGAGGCGTAGCTAGAGCTTGTGGCGCCCGGGCCATCCCTTAGATTGGGGGGGTGCTGGGGAAAAAGGACGGCGAGCACTTGAAAGAGGTCAGAGAGACACGTAGTATCGCCGCTAATAGTTACCTCGATCATGCAAGTTACATGCACATACATGACACGGTCCAGGGCTAGACAGCCCCCGTCCCCAAAATAGTGCCTCCTGGGGCGGACCGCCCCCACCTAGCTACGCCGCTGAAGGAAAAGCAGAAGGAAACCCAAAACTTACATCAGTTCTACCTACCCTGTTTGTGACATCTCACTCATAACATCAGTTTGTGCAGGACCCTTATCCCCTATCTGCCCCGTCCATGACATCTCACTTATGACATCACAGCACGTGCAGGACCTCTGACCCCTGTTCCTTACCTGTCCCATCCATGACATCTCATCCATGACATCACAGCACGTGCAGGACCCCTGTCCTCTGGTCATATTCAAGCCACCTACTCCCATCACGTGCCCAGCTTCTGTGGCACGTAACACCTACTCCTCTAGGCATAAGCTGCGATTGTAGAGAACTGGTTTTAGGGTGTGCTAATCTGGTTAAATTTACAAGATCTCACTAGAAAAGTCACCCTGACCATCTCCCTTGGACAAGGAGGCAGAGGACACTTACATTTCATTAGAGACGATTCGTCTGCTCTCCAGGATTTGGACCGCCGAACTACTTGTGATTTTTCACTCTCTTTTCCTTCTCTTTCGACATGAACAATGGGGTGTGGTTCAGGCGCAACACCCATTGGGCTGAAAGGGCTTCAGCCCCCCCCGTCGTGTATGTCAGCCCGGCGGAGACAGCTTCCCGGGCAAACCGGGCCGCACCGGAGTACTTCACCGGTCTTTAAAAGACCATTTACTTGCTAACGAGGCTTTGTTGTGTTTTCACCCCTTCTTAGAGCCCCTGCATCTCCACTCTGACTATTGCTGGAAGAATCAGCCCCCCCCCCCGAAATTTTTAGTAGCCCCCCCCCCCCCGAAATTTGGCTCTAGTTGCGCTTCTGGTGTGGTTCAAACCCACGATGACAAGAAACCCCCCTTTCCCCCCCCCCTGCCTCTCACGACCTTACCTGGGTCCTGCAGCACCCACCGGGGCTGCCCTCATCCTTGGTTTAAGTGTCTGCAAACCCTCTTTAGAATCCACCTCTCTCCATGACTCAGCATCACTCTGTGAATGAGTTCTTGTTCCACAACACATGACCTTCCTCGTCTACCTCACAGATGTCCGTTACAAAGTGCGCTGTGCCGAATGCTGAGTCATCCTTTCCTACCTCAGAAAAAGGTGAACTTTATTCTTGTCACGCTACGGCTGCCCCTCTCACCCAACCACGCTCGCAGGTGGAGGAAAATGTACCCTTGGTACATCACTATGAAATAAACCGAGTACCACATGTCATTTACTGCTCCTAGAAAAGGTAAGAGGGTGGTATAAAGCAGCCCATGAAAGCGTCCCAGAGAGATTTTCTCTAGCTAATTGCTCCCAAGAGGTATTAAGTTACTGTGGCTTGTCTTTCTCGTTTTAGGACTTGTGTGCAACGGAGGGAGGACTAAAGCCATTGAGAAGCCTTGACTTGCCCTCCTTCCATTGCCCACAAATGTTGCTGTCCTGTGATGTTTATCTGCCATGCGATACTGAATGGACAAGTGCCCACTTCTAGGAATGCCCATCCAAACTCATGGGGGTATATTTAAGTGTCAAGACCATCTTTCACTTTACTGCCTAAATCTTGCCCTTGAAAATAAGTTCTGACCCCCCACTTCTTTTTATATGACTTGTGAACTGCCACTCACCAAAGATCCTTTCCTCCCCTCTGAAACCCGTTTAAGCTCCCTCTTACCTCACTCAGCCTCCAGTACTCCACAGTGGTGGCAGCCAGGGTGTCTATGTAGGGGTTGGTTCTCTTCTGCTGCAGCAGCAAATCTCCCAGCACTGCCACTGCCACAGACTTGACTCCTCACAAGAGCGCGTAGTGGTTAAGCACGTGACGCGTCACTGCTACGTTCTCAGCGCGAGGGCTGGCCAAAAATGATGCCCTGGGCCGTCATTGGTAGCGCTGGCGCGCTACAAGATTGACGGCCCTGGGACGGACGTCACGGACCCACAGACGACTACAAACGTGGAGGTATGTCGCGCACCGCACCACCACTAAGCTAGGTGGTGGTGCGTGCACTGCAGGCAGCATTTTTTGCTTTTTGCAAGCAGGTGCGCAGCATTGCACTCAACGGAGTCACACGGCACTGGCTCGTGGTGGCGTTTTATAATTTATTTGGGTACACTGACTGACCGTAGTGTCAGTGAGTGTCCCCAAATAAATTATAAAGGCCGCCGCCACGGGCCAGTGCCGCGCGGCCGCCGCCCTCAAAATAGTGCCGCCTGGGGCGGACCGCCCCCACCGCCCCCCCTAGCTACGCCGCTGTAGGAGGCAGCACTCACATGCATTGTGGGATTTATGAAGAACTTTTTGAGGGCCTTTGCAGAGTAGATATTAGAAGGTATTATGTCGGGGCCAATGTGGGCATAAGACAGGATTAAGGTCAATTAAACGTTTCAACATTCAGCTCTCTGAATAGTAACATTTCCCAGGTCAACGTTTGTCAAATGGATGTTTTGATACATTTTTGATGTTTATAAGCCACCATGAGCAGAATGAGGGCGGTAGATAGCCATGGGGCCAATAGCTCATCGCCCTGGGTATCTGGCGTGATGTCTGCCCCGACACCGTCATCTGACAAAATGGGATATGGCCAGGGTAGGAGACAGAGTATGCCCTGGTCAAGGTTGGAGTGAGCCAAATAAAAATCAGTACAAAGGTTAGCAGGTACATGAGGAGAAAGAAGTAAAGGGTCATCTTCTTGCCTCTAAGGAGTTTTTACATGCTGTTGATGCATTTGGCATATGGATGAATAACGTAGATAATAGATAATGAGTACCGCTCTATTGTTTATTTGGTGTGCTGCTGGAAAGGTGTCTGTGTCACAGGAGACCGCGCCAGGAGGTGCCAACGGGAGACCAAAGGGGTGGGGGGGGGAAGAGTTGACCACACCCAGCTTCATGCTACAAAGTACATCATGGGCTTCCACTAATCAAGACGCGCCCCGGTGAAGCCCGGGCCACGGGCAGGCCCGTCTTCGCCTGTAAGAGACTGGGCTGGGCCTCGTCCCTTGGCTTGCCTCTTAAGACCTCAAAGAGCTTGTTTGCTTAGTCCATCTCTGGATAAGGTAGAGGAAACATCCATACATTTATATTTTGATTGTTTGCCACTACTTTGAATTTTTAGCTCATGTTCAAGTAGGGGGAAAAGGAAGTTAACTGAGAGTGGCCCAGTTTCCACTCCGTTGCGCAAGAGCACCTCCATTGATCGGATGCTAGAACGTGCTGTGAATGTGGTGAGCAATGAAATAGCACTTGCTGAAAGGAGACTGTCTCTTGGCTCCACCGGTCTTAGTTTCGATCAAGTTTGTAGCTGTGGAATCAGCTCATTACTGGCCTCCCAGTATTATCATCCCAACTGCAGCTGATGGTGCTGCTGCTTCAATGTTTCCAATGCCTCTCAATTCCCCAAGTTTAAGCCACCAATTAATATGTGATACAAAGGCCCTTGCCCTTGTGACGAGAGGGATAATGATGACTCTTCCGTATTACCTAAGAAATCCAAGCATGGTGCGCGTTCAAAACAACCTTTTAATACAGCTATTACCCTAATACAGCCTGTTACTTTGCCTCGTTGTTCAGCTGGGAAAAAGCTGATAACGCTCCTCAAACAGGGATGGAGATCCATGATTGTATGTAACAAAAAGGTGCAGAGTTGCTATTTGAGGATTTCTTTATCCATTTAAGTAAATTGATAAAAATTAGAACTTTCTCTGTAGCTGCGCTTAGATGCTTTGGAATCTAAATTGTTATCCTCTACACCTCATTTGGTTCTCTTGCCTCACATTGGAATATCTCCACAACCTCTAGCTCCTTTGTGTTCGTCCATACTTCAAACTAATTCGGTGACTGTCATATGCTCCAAATTTAGTACCTTCAACAGATGAAGTTCATCTAGTTGAGCACCATGGTCAGACTCGCCCTCAGTGGCCCGCTATGAGCCCAGAAACTTTTTCTCCATCCCAACGGTCAATTGATTTGGGGCCGCATTAAACATGCAGGGCATTTTTCTTTATCGTGCTGGGCGCACCTTTTAAAAGGTGCACCCAGAGCAATGAAGGAAAATACGCTGTATTATGATGAATGCGCTGCGCTGGGGGCAGCACATTCATGTGAAAAAGACAGCGGCTGCTTTGAAGACGCTCCGTTTTCACAGTGCAGGCGGCAACCAGCCTGCACTTTCAAGGGGGATTAAAGATCCCCTTGCAGGCTGGTGCAGTCAGTGACAGCACACGCCTGCAAGGGGATGTCTGGGTTCCCCCCTCCAGAGGACTACTCTCAGGGGATGCACTGACAGTGCGCCACCTTTTAGACGCGGGCACAGAGGCAGAGGCAAAGAGATTCCCTCATTTGCAAATGAAAGAACGGCCCCTGAAGATAGCACTGGTGCTTTATGTGCGCCAGTGCTATCGGTATTATAGAAGGGTCCAAACAAGCATCTGCGGCCCCTTCTGTAATACCAACGTGCCCTGGGGGCATGCAAAGTGGGCGCAAACGTCCGTTACGCCCTCAGGGCACTTTGTGTAATACAGCCCTTGGTGCATTTTCTTCAATTGATTGACTTTCCAGCATGGTTAATATATACTGTTCCATATCCCAATTCCAAGGATCTCTGTACACCTTCATTTGGAGCCCCTGATATCATTTATGAGCATATATGTGCTGTTAATTCCAGTCCAAAGTGTCATCATAATAATGAGTGCATGTGCAATTCCCCTTCATATTCCAATTCTAAGGAACAATGCACTTTTCAAACTGGAGCCAATGACAATATTCATGAAGATATGTATTGTTGACCCTAGCCTTATAGGTCAGCATAACAATGAGCATATTATGTGTAATATCTCTCCAGACCTGGACGGCTGGTATAAATTTGCCACATGGAATGTGGGAGGGTTATCGAGTAAGTTGGGAACCTTGGAATGGGATAATACCATATCTGGCATTGATGTTATCTGTTTACAGGAAATCTCTAAACATGTTGAGGGATTTTCATCTTATTTCTTAGGTGCTATACTTCCAAACGCTGGGCGGGTCAAAGGAGGGTTACAGATTCTTATTTCTAATAAGCTCCCAGTAACCTGCAGAAAGTTTTCTTAAGTAGGCCCACATTCTCAGTTGTTGTGGTTATCCATTAAAGGGGGTCCTGATTTGGTCTTGGTCAATTTTTATAATAACATCTTCAACTCCACACGCAGTGAGGTGGCCTATGCACTTGAATCGGGACTGGATGTTTTTTTATGCTGCATACATACTCGCTTGTAGTGCTATGGACAGGCGATTTAAATATCCAGTCCTGCTCACTACCATCCAAACGGGTACGTGGCCATACAAATTTGGATGGGCAGGGTTCTATACATTTTTGTCATAATGATTACAGGGATGCACTAAACTCGATTATTTCGAAGTGTGATCTACTGTTGTTGAAGTGTGAATGTGGTGATAATGGGGAACACATTCCACTCTTTATAAGTAGAAATGCTTCATCAGTTATTGATCATGTTTTAATATCTGCCTCTACCAGCTATTCGTGTGGTACCCCAAGGATTGTTCAGCCACCATTGAGTGATCATGACCTAATTCTGATGCCTTTTCTTTTCTGGGCTAAGAAATGTGTAGCTCCCCCATTAGTTAATAGCATCATTCTCACAAAATATCAACAGAATATTACAAGAGCTAGTAAATGGGAACCACTGTGATATTGCTTACTGTTTAAAGGAGGAGACCCCTAATGGGCTGTTGTCAAGCTTTAGACTCATTACTTGCTCTATTAACTCAAACTTGACTTGGAATTTGAATCCTTCCCGTACAAGAAAGTGGGGATGGTTTGATCATTCATGTACCAAGGCTTCCCAGCAACTGAAAGTGGTCTTGCATTCCCACCCACGGGATTATACCCTAATTAAGTCCCATTGCCTGGAATATAGGCGGGTCCTTACTGCAAGAAGGAAGGTGTTGCAGGAGGAGTAGTGCTCCAAACTAACCGTAGTCGCTGAATCCAAAGACCACGAGGTATTTTGGGATACAATCAATGTTCCTTTCCTAAAAAATGATACTATCCCAGAGCTTAATTCCTTCATTTCCTGTGAAGCTTGGGTAGCACATTTTTATGCAATCTTGTGTTGAGAGGGTTAGCTGGGACCACCTTCCGTTAGACATCACATTGGACGAAGTCATCTGAGCTTTGCATGATAGTGCCAGTGGCAGGGCTCCAGGGCCCGACGGGGTTCCCGTGGATGCCTTTATATCGGCGGTAAAACTATGGAGCCCCATTTTGACGAGAGTATTTAATGCAGCTGCTGTCAGTATGATCCCTATTTACTGAACTATCTCAATAGTTATACCTATCTATAAGAAGGGTGATAAATCAGACCCCAAAAACTACTGTCCAATTTCACTTTTAGATTCATCAGTTAAAGTGATAAGTAGGATTCTACTCATGAGAATGGAGGAG
Organism: Calotriton arnoldi; assembly: GCA_963921515.1. Classification (NCBI taxonomy): domain Eukaryota; kingdom Metazoa; phylum Chordata; class Amphibia; order Caudata; family Salamandridae; genus Calotriton; species Calotriton arnoldi. The sequence goes on from CAWUFW010006010.1 coordinate 141,224, forward strand.
TGGGTGCAGGAATTTTCTATTTTATCCAGCACACAGTTTGGTTTTAGAATGGGTATAGGTACTATTGAGCAGTGCATTAATTTAGATCTGCTGATCAGGAAATACAGAAGAGCTGAACCTATATCTTTAGACCTTTGTTTTGCTGACTTAAGCAGCGATTTTGATCTTGTTGATCATGTTCTTCTGTGGTTGTCACTGCTTTCTCTTGGTGCCCCTAAGGCTATTATTAGTTTTTTAGCACATATAAGTTTGCTATGGCCCACAGGTTGAATGCTCCCCTTCGCTTAAAGTAAGGAGAGGAATTCAACAGGGTGGTGTTTTGGACCCTCTGTTATTTTACCTTTTAATTAATGGGGTGGATATAGCTCTGCAGTCCATACAAGCTGATGCCTCGCGTGCCGCTGGGTGCCCTAAACCAGTGTTATTATACGATGATGACGCTGTTTTGATATCTTGGACCCCAGGTTGGCATGCAGAGACTTAATGCTTTTGGGGATTTTATGGCGTCTAAACAAAATGGTTAACAAAAAGAAAACTTTCACCATGATATGCGGTCACAAACCAATCAAATGCAGACTCTTTTTTATTGATAATGCTGTAATTTCTAGAGTTAACTCTTTTGTTACCTGAGAGACTTATTTACGAGTACTGACTCTTGGGCCCAACAGATTTTAACTGCTAAAGAAGAAAAGATGAGCATAAACTCTCATGGGATTTTTAGATTCTCCTCCAAATTGAGATGTTGACCCATTAAAGAGATGGTGGAGATCTATAGGGCCAGGGGGTGGCTGCTGCAACTCATGGGGCTGGCCTTTGGGGCTACGTTTCTTGTAAGTCACAGTCGGTAGAGGAAAATAATTTTCTTAAATTTCTAGTCTATTTACCAGCTTCCGCCTCAACCATGATTGTTAACCCTGAGGTGGGCTTACAGTATTTGGATTATCTGATTCTGGTAAGACCGCTATTACTATGGCGTTCTATATGGTCAAAAGAAGAAATAAGCTTTACCAAATCCATTATTTTAGATTGTTTAGCACTGGATAATGTTTTACATATCCCCTGGTTAGTATACAGAGTCCTCTTTTAGTATTTTTTTTAAACTGTCAGTGTGGATTAGCCCACTCCAAATGTTATTCCTTACCAAGAAAGGTATTAAAGACGCCTTCTTATTACATAGAACTGAATGGCGGGAGGGCATCGAGAAGATGGAGCTGACAGTTGCTTTTAATCTGTCTCTTGGATTCGAGAAGGGCTATCAGAAATACCTGTCCTGTGTTACTAATAGGTCTGGGAGATGAACTCTGCTCTGTTCGTGGAGTTTGCGTAGTTTTCTGCACTCCGCGGAGAACTCTAAGTTCTGAAAAACTCCGCTCCGCAAAGCAGAGCGGAGTTCTTTCCTCGCTCCTTAAGTTAAGTTGGCAAGCGAGGAAAATCCAATGCTAGTCCACCTCCCAACGAGATTTCTGAACTAGGGTGTTTGCGGATGGTCATGACCGCTCGAGTTGAGAAGCCATCTGTTCGCGTTGAGGAAGCTGACGCTCGAGTAGACAATCTACTCGAGCGGCAGAAAGAAGTAGCGCCCTCTTGCGCTGCGCATGGTGCTATTCTTGCTGATTTTCCAGCGCGGAACAAACACCTGGTGCTAAAAATCAGCGCAAACTGCGCTACCTAACCACTCCGCTGCTTGCGAGTGAGGAAAATCCAACGTTAGACCACCTCCCAACGAGATTTCTCAACACGAGTGTTCGCGGAGCGTGGCGACCGCTCGCGTTGATAAACCATCCGTTTGCGTTGAGGAAGCTGCCGTTCCAGGAATATGTGACGTTACAACGCAATCAAAATGATCGCGTTACGTTACATCGCAGTTTTTACAACGCAAGTCGTTACAACGACTTGCGCTGGAGGGCGCTGGACTTATGAATAGTATGATTTACTATTCCAACATAAGTCTACGTCCAGTAGGGAAGGTGTTGGAATAGTAAATCATACTATTCCTTAGGTTAGAGCGCCATCCAGCGCAAGTCGTTGTAACGACTTGTGTTGTAATACCCGCGATGTAAAGGCATTGCGATGCAATGCCCGCGTGGTAATGGATGTCTCCCCCGTTCCAGTAGTAAATCTACTTGAGCGGCAGAAAGAAGCGCCCTCTTGCGCTGCGCATGGTGCAGTTCGTGCTGATTTTCCAGCAAGGAACAAACACCTGGCGCTAAAAATCAGAGCAAGTGGCACTACCTAACTCACTTTGCCGCTTGCGGAACTCCACATAGTGCAGCAGAGTTTTTGGTCACTTCGCAGAGTTCCGCGTACCGGAACTTTGAAAACTCCACCCAAGCCTAGTTACTAATACCCAACATTATTTTGTTTTGACTAGGTTCAGACTTGGAATTGTGCATCACTTGGTTCCCTTCCCTATTATGAGGTCCTGTCCCTCAACCTTGGTTATATATCCATGTGATTGCATTAGCAAACAAAACACGCTGCACTTTATGCTGTTCTGTAAAATTTATTCTCAGTACAGGCACTATTACCTCAAACCACTGTTTGTTGCACAGAATATTAGATCCCATGTGGATGCTTTTAAATTTCTACTTGCATTGAATGATCACCAGGTATATTTTAATGTTGCTCTTTTTATTTTGAAAGCTGTAAATCTAAAGAAAAGTGTCATGTATTAGATTCCCTGGATGTTGTAATGATTGTATGACACTAAAATTATTTTTATGTTTTTTTTAATTCATGTGTTTCATGTACTTTTATGGCTGTTTTCTTAACTTTCTGAATAAAGATTTTGAACTGAACTGAATACCTAATGGAATCTTGTATTTTTATTGGATGGTTTTAAAAAGCTGAACCTACCCAACTGAAATTGTATCTAAAGTAGGAGAGAAGAGAATGTGGTTATAACAGCTGCGGCTGGACGTGTCCAGGGTCCTTGAAGGAATCAGATTTTTTTAATAGTATATGCTTTACGGCTACTAGACTGTTTTTAGGCTGTATTGTATGAGTAATTGAGCGCTATGGCATAAATATAACTATCTGCTCATTATGCTTCGGGGGGTGGATCACATCTATGAGGTAAACAACTATAAGGGCGAGTATGTAATGGAGCAAATAAAGAGGTGTCCAAATGCATGCTTTGCATTGATATCAGGACTTCTAAATCACACACTTTATTTCAAGTATTGTAGCTAAGCATATTGACAAGCTGTTAGGAATAGTCTGTCTTTTTTTAAAATAAAAAAATGAATTCCCAGGCGCTCCGACGTACATGCGCAGTGCAGTTATTCATCTGCACTTGAATGATTTAGATTGAATCCTTGAATGTTACAGTGATGACACATTGGCGGCTGGTTCATAAATGGGTCCCCACCCCATTGAGGCTACTTTGACTGTTGGGAGGAGCTCCACAGCCCTTGACTCAGCCTCTGCCAGACAGAGGCTACTTTGATAAAGGTAACATGAATAAAGAGTGTCATCGGTGTCCTAATGCCCTTTACTTGGAGTGCCCTTTACCTAAAATGGGGGTCTCCCAGAAATCAGAGAGGGCAATCTACAGATGGGTAAACAGATAGCTTCAGAAATAAATGGATAACAGCAACAAATTGTAAATGGTACATTGGACAGAAGTGAGTCTGGTGGCTTAGTAAACTAATGCGTCCACTGCAGGGTCCAGTGTTCGAACTCAAATCTCAGCGGGTCTAGTCAGCCTTTCATCCTTCTGAGGTCGATAAAATGAGTACCATTGAGTTGGGTAACAATAAACATCTGTTATTCAGTGCCAAGATACCCTTCTGGGTGAACGTGTGCTTTACAAAGACACGTTACTATTAAAGAACTAAGCCTTATGTAAAAATGAGGTTGCGGACCATTGGACGTTCATGTTTCACTTAAAGTACTTGGACATTCTGTTAGGTCAGAATAAGAGCTATTAAGTACATATGTTATCATATGGAAAAAGAAACCATGTGCTACTTGTGTGACATAACTGTATAACAGAGTCATAAATCGTCAGTGAACGTTACAAAACCAGCTACTCATTCTGATTATGGCGTCCCTGTTGCTGTCTCATAACCAACTGTGAGAACTATCAGTGGGAACAGAAGCTGTTGATAATGTTTGAAAAACCCTTCTCAGCTAGCACCTGTAGATCAGATTATGCCCAGTAGCGGCTGCTACTGGACCCGGGTAGTGCGGTGGGGGGGATGAAAAATGAAGAAAAAAAACACCTGAAAACGGCCGGCCGCCGCCTCTCCTCCGTCCTCTTCTTCCTGTCTCCGGTCCAGCAGCAGGTAGCACCCGGGTTCCCAGGCCCCCTAAGCCAATCACAACGCTGCAATGCAGCGCTGTGATTGATCTGAGTGCCGTGGTTTGGCGCACAGACGTGGACAGGGAGCCTGTGCATGTTCCTCACCAGGCTGTGTAATGCAGCCGGGTGGGGAAGATGCAAAGTGTGCAGTACTGTCTGGCCAGCCCCAGAGGGCTGGCCAAGCCATTGTGTGCACTTAGGGAATGCAAACCACTCCTCCCCCCTCCACTGGCCAGTGACGATACAGTATTGTCATTTTATTTTTCCTTTTGTTCAGTGGGGTGACGCTGCTGCCACTGGTTATACAGTATTGATAAGTGCCCTCCACACTCATGGAGCCGGGACCAGCAGCTAGCACATAGATGGCTGCTGGAGCAGTCGGCTCAAGCCATTCCAGAAGAAGGTTGCTTAGGAGCGGATTACACACGTGGTACAGGGAAGCCTGAGGCCTGTGTGCTGCAGGCCGCTGGGAGAGACAGGAGAGATGGTGACAGGAGACCCAAATGGGTGGTCATGCTATGCTTGCTATGTAGGCCCACTACGTCTACCCCATATCTGTTTTCGTAGACTGCTTCATTTTCGTGATTTCTTCTTTTTTTTTTTTTTGTTTACTTGGCCTACCCATTTATGCCCAATACTTTATCGAGTTGCATTAGATGGCTTCAGAGAGGGTACTGTTGATTGATTTCACTTCTTAAGACTTCATAAAGCATATTTAAGACAATGACTTGTGAATATTCGATATCTGCATGAGCCCTCTACCCCATAGTTTCTGTTCAATCATATTACTTCGAGACACTCAATTGGTGCACTCTCATAGATCTATTAATGTTTCCATAAAAATTCTCACACTTTAAAGGGTTGAAGGAAGCAGTGAATGGAGGCCGGCAACCGCTCCATCATAAAAATCAAGAAAAGAGTAAGCATTAATCAAAAATATTGGAAATATTTGTCAATTAGTCCTAAATGTTTGTGCTGATAGTAGTGTCAGAGGGCCTAAGGTTTTCTTGAAAAAACGAAGTAAGGCTATAGACGATGCTATCAAGACGACTGTAACCTTACCAGGCCCACTGAATTAATGGTTGCCAATCCGAAATACACCAACCAAATGGGACCCACTGTTATTTTCAGCGGGTATATAGTTGGATAGATTCCAGCTGAAGTAAAGAAGGTGCAGCTGCTTCTCGATTCCAATTTTCAAACTTAGGGGCCGATTCCGATTCGGGCCGGAAAACGTACCGACCGACTCGGCACAGGAATTTAGTCCGACCGACTCGGACCGGCGCCGCACAAACCGGGTAGTACGATGAAATGCATGTGAAATCCGACAGACTCGGACAGAATACAAAACGACCGACCGAGCCGGACGGAAACAAGGCATCCGGCCGGGAAATCACGCGAAACGAACCGACCGACACGCACTCGGATTGAACCCGAACGAAACGTACCTGCGAACTCCGACCCGCGTAGTACGATGCTGTGCGTGCAAAACACGACCGACTCGCCCGGAGCACAAGCCGTACGACCGACACGCATACAAAACCCAGCCGAAGCAACCCAATACTACGCGACCGACTCGTACGCCGCATATGAAACCTAGCTGACACACAGCGGGAACGAGTCAGACAAGATCGCACCAGACAACTGCAGCATCCTACTCGGACACAAGAACGACTCCTACATGCACCAAAAACACCAAGGAAAAATTAGAAAAAAAGGGCCAAACAAGCAACCACTAAGCCAATAAATATAGGGAGGAAAAAAAAATGGAACAAGGACACACCTCCAACTCCACCTTCATAAAGGCCACAAATCCCGACCATGATCCCTTGCAAATTCCACTGACCTGCCAGACAGAACACCATCACACAGCAACCACAGACACACTCACAGCTCATACATCACACAAGCCACACACCATTACCACACCTACAAATAGCACCCTCACACACACCCAGCTAAACCTACACTCACACCCCCCCACTTGCACACACACACATCAATCACCACCACCACCCATCACCATGCCCCCAAAGAAGAACCATAAGTTCCTAGATTGTGAATTGGAAATCCTGGTAGACGAGATCCTGAGGGTAGAGCCACAGTTGTTTGGTACATTGGTACAACAGACCCCCATGTCGCAGAAAACCAAGATGTGGGCGAGTATTGTCGGCAGGGTCAACGCACAATCACCATGTTTGCGCACAAAGGAAGACATCCAGAACAGGTGGTATGATGTGCGCAGGAGGGTCAGGGACCTACTCAAAAAGGACTACCTCCTCAGCCAGCACACCGGCAGTGGCCCTCCTGCAAAACCAGTATACCTCAGGCCCTGGGAGGAGAAGGTGGGGGCCATCCTACCACCAGTGAGCGTATACGGACTAACAGACATCCCAGAGCCTGGTGAGTACACAACTAATATACACAATATGGTGTGACTACACACACACATCACAGTCAAGGGGATAGGCAAACCATGCACACTTAGCAAATACACACCAACCAAAAGATATCCATCCCAAGATGTGAATGCTAGTCAGACAAACACAATACCTGCCATCCCATAGTGATATGTAACTGTGTCATGACATCTACAAACCTAACAACAAATACAGCAAGGCAGGGGCACAAATAGAACCAACAAATACTCCCAGATATTTACCCACCACTAGAACACCACCTCACAGGGAAGCTCACTGAAAGGAAGGAATTCTGTGTATGCTGGTCAAGTCAGTGTAGCCAATAGCATGATGGGAGTGGTAGTCACAGATATTGGTCACACCCACAATTGGCCCATCAACACCACTCTGAACCATGCTCACATCACAGGGAGTGGAAAACAACTGACAAGATGGCTGACACTGGCTACTGCTGTGGGGAGCACAAGTTCCTGCTGGGAACTGGGCACCAACAAACAACAGGAACACACTGTCAGCCATCTTGCCATTGCTGTCACACTCACACACACTGAAGTCCACTCAAAAGGAAGGAAGGATGGGCATGCTGGGAAGGGGGGGTGTAGGCAATAGCATGATGGGCGTGGTAGTCACAGATCAACATCTCACACCCACATGGCCCAGCAAGTTAGCACTGAAGCATGCACACCTCACAGGGAGTCAAAAGCCACTTCAAAGATGTCTGACACTGGCCACAGCTGTGGGGAGCACAAGGCCCTGCTGGGAACTGGGCACCAACAAACAACAGGACCACACTGTCAGCCATCTTGCCATTGCTGTCACACTCACACACACTGAAGTCCATCCAAAAGGAAGGAAGGATGGGCATGCTGGGAAGGGGGTGGAGGCAATAGCAGGATGGGAGTTGTAGGCACAGATATTGGTCACACCCACAATTGGCCCATCAACACCACTCTGAACCATGCTCACATCACAGGGAGTGGAAAAGGACTCACAAGATGGCTGACACTGGGTACTGCTGTGGGGAGCACAAGGCCCTGCAGGGAACTGTGCAACAACCAACAGCAGGACACCACTGACTGACATCCTGAAAGAAACTTGCACTCCCTGCAATGGAAGCACGTTCCATGGTGTGATATCTGGCTGGGTGTGAAGGAGGATTGACAGCTATGACCATAGTTACAAGGACCTCCCCTCACACACCCCCTCAACACTAACTCCACATAACCCACCTGGGAGAATGCAATGCCTCACATCCTAACTGAAGATCCCACAAAGAACCACCACCCTGGGTCATGCTGTGTGAAGCACAGGGACACTCTTGGGACTTGTAGCCAAACAACTGCCAGGACAACACTCCCAGCCATCCTGTCAGCACAGGCACCCCACCCCACAGGGAAGCAGAGTCAAAAGGAAGGAAGGATGGGCATGCTGGGAAGGGGGGTGGAGGCAATAGCATGATGGGAGTTGTAGGCACAGATATTGCTCACCCTCACAATTGGCCCATCAACACCACTCTCAACCATGCTCACATCACAGGGAGTGGAAAAGGACTCACAAGATGGCTGACACTGGGTACTGCTGGGGGAGAACAAGGCCCTGCTGGGAACTGTGCAACAACCAACAGCAGGACACCACTGACTGACATCCTGAAAGACAACTTGCACTCCCTGCAATGGAAGCACGCTTCATGGTGGGATAACTGGGCTGGGGGAGAAGGAGGCCTGGATGGCAACCAAATACCACCAATGCTGGTCATGCACACACCTCAACATACACATTGACATGCCACAGGTTGGCAGGACAATGTGCTACACCAATATCACTCTCTGACTGTCACAATTTTGGAGAATGCAATGTCCTGGCCCACATCCAGAGGTACAGTCACAACTGTCAGGTGTTTGAACAATTGATGCCAGTAGAAACATAACATACAATCTGTGTCTCTCCCCAAAACAGGTGATGATGGGGACACAGCAGCAGGCGAGGAGGAGTCCCTGTCCCAGGCTCCGGGAACACTGAGCTCACTGGTGTGGATCAGCCACTGCACTCCTCGGATGGCGAAGAACCAGCTGGAACCTCCGGTGTGAGTCATCATGCAGCACCAGCAGGACCAACATCTGCACCCCCTGCACCCACCCCTCCAACAACTGCCAACACACAGGCCACCCCTGCCAACACGGACAGACCAAGGACCACAGATGACAACAGCGCAGGGACCCAGGCCCAAACTGGAGCTGGTGACAACGAGCCCAGGAACAACACCCAAGTGGGCCCACGGTCACCTGTGCGTGCCACCGCAGGTCCTGCACGTGACGCCAGGGGTGGTGGGAGGGGTGGTAGACATAGGTCGCTGTTTGCAGAGGGGTCTGGACTGCATGATGACCCACAACTGGCACGCATCGCGGATGCGTACCAGACTAGCACCGGAGAGGTCAGCCAGGTAGTGGGTATCCTCAAGGACATACAACAGCAGCAGGCTGCCCATCATGCCCGCTTGGACTCCCACATGTCCCGTGTCGACACACACGTCACATGTCGAGACACACGTCACGTGTCGAGACACACGTCTGGCATGGAGTCCAAGTGGGACACATTGGAACAACATGTCAGCGGTGCATAGGGACATACTCGCATGCCTCCGCCAGATCAGCACCAACATGGCCTCACCTCCCTGTGTGCCCACAACAACTGCTGCTGAAACAACTACAAATGCCACAGGGAGGGAGGAGGACTCTGGCAGAGAGTCCCCTGCACCGCCGCAGCCTGCACCTGAGGGTCCCCACCCCAAGAAGAGGGGCCATCCGAAGAGGCCAAACTGAAAGTCCGATGGCCATCTACATCCCCCAGGAAGCCAACACCTGTTCTGGAACTTTTCCTCTGTGTGCAAACTGCACGCCCTGTCGAAGCCAACCCAACTCTCCCACATGACATGGGGAGCTCTAGTTGGCCAAATTCATCAGATGACTGTGGACTTTACTCTGGACATTTCAGCTACCAAGACTTCCAATACACATGGGAACTTTGGATTCCAATTACTATGTACAGCACCCACCATCCTGTGCACCATCCTCACACCTGTATGTAAATAAACTCACCAATACACCATATCTGCCTCTGTTGTGATTCCAACGTGGTTTTTGTCATGTAGATGGTGATCTGCTAAATGACACTGTGCATGCTAACTGCTACAGCAAGACAACCCCGTCAAGTCAGTCATGGCGACGTGACACATATGAGGGAGACACACCACTAGGGCCACACAACACATACACACCAGGGCCATCAGACTCATCACCTATACTGATGTTGCAACTAAATACAGTGGAATGCACAGACACGCCACCTATTCACAGTCACTGTCAACTAGACTACAGGTGCAGTAAGCAAATGTCAGTCAGATGTGTGACTACAGACAACGCACATCCCAAAGTGAAGCACAGGTTTAATACACATTTGCAACATGTTGTTTCCACTACAAATGCAAGCTAATCCAACCTGGCTGTGGCCACAAAGTCAAAAAACAGAAGATAGAAAGTCCAGGGGTGTGTGGCACATCACCTGTAGGGAAACGACTGCTTCCACCTTGGAAGTTGAATCATGGATTCGGGGGATCCAAGTTGATCAGACAACTCCGGCAGCACCCTGTGAAGGACAGACATGACACACTGTCAAAAACAATGAAGAACAGCACAGAACGGCAATACTCATGTCTAATGCATGTCACGAGATAACTACACAAAACCAAGTTAGCATGTCAACACTGTTGGGCAGTACAGACCACCTGCAAGGACACATCGCTGCACGCATCCAGTCAAGTAGCACATGGGCACACTCAAACAGCACCAGAGCACCACACACACATCATGCAAACTCAAATCATTGACATCACAACCCTCTGGAGACTCACATTCAGCTGAAGAAGTTGGTGATGAGCTGTGTGCGGACATCACCAACATCATCATCATCATCATCATCATCATCTTCACTGGCATCGTGACCCAGGCCAGGATCTTCCACAGGTGGCGGACGTTGGTCATCGTCATCCAGGGTGAGAGGCAACTCCTTCCGCACTGCCAGGTTGTGTAGCATGCAGCAGACGATGACAATCTTGCACACCTTTGCTGGGTCATATGGGAGGGCCCCTCCTGTCTTGTCCAGGCAGCGGAAGCGGCTCTTCAGGAGACCAAAGGTCCGCTCAATCACCCTCCTCGTCCGACCATGTGCCTCATTGTAGCGCATCTGGGCTGGTGTCACAGGGTTCCTGAGGGGTGTCAGCAACCACGGCATGTTGGGGTATCCCGAATCACCTACAGACAGACAATTGCACATTAGCCGATTTGAAAATGTGTGCGGAAAACAACATAGCAGAACACACACAATGGTACAAAGTCAGTACACACCAACAAGCCAGGCACGCTGGTTCGGCATCTGTGACATCATCCTCGGGATGCGACTACTCCATCACGTAGGCATCGTGTGCCGAACCGGGGAAACGGGCACACACAGGTGAGATGGTCATATCTGCAAGATATACCACCAGAGCATTGATCGAATGGTAATGTTTACGGTTGCGGTATGCCTGCTCATGTGCCTGTGGTGGTATCAAAGACACATGTGTCCCAACAATGGAGCCAATTACATGTGGCATCCTCCCCAGGGCATAGAAGTCACTCTTGACGTCAGTGAGTCGTTGACGTGTTGGGAAATAGATGTTCTGGTTGAGGTATCCCAACATTGCCCCCAAAACATCGCGTAGCACACGGCTGAACATAGTCTGTGACATCCCACCAGTAGTTGCCACAGTGTGTTGAAAGGTACCGGTGGCAAAGAAGTGTAGGGCTGCCATCACCTTCACCTTGGGGGTCAGCGCTGTAGGATACGGCCTGTCAGTCTGCAAATGTGGGGCCAACCGCACTGCCAAATCCTCAATCAGCTGCCTGGTGAAGCGGTACCGTCGGATGCTGTCACGTTCCACCATCGTTGCCAGGTCTGGGAATGGTCGATGGACAGCAGGAGCCCTGCAGTGCATAGGTGAAGAAAGCAAGATTGTCAGTCACCCCACCTATGTGCCGTTCACCATACTCAATTTCACATGATACATCATCAACATACACAAGTACTTGATGTGTGTGTCGTTCCGTTTGGACATATATGGCACCTACATGGACATCAGGTAACATCTCTGTTCAACAAGTGTTGACAACAGGTTCCAGGGTGTGCTATGGGACACCATTAGGGTGTGTCACAGTACCCATTAACTGCTCTCACGTTCCACACACATACCACAGTGACATGTCTGGACAGATGCTCCACAGGCATCACAGCTCATTGACAGGTAGATTCCCAGGGAGCCTGTCTTGCCACATGGACACTGGCATGACATGGCGTATCATGTACACGTCAGAAAAACAAACATGACACCCACAGGTAGTGGCCCCTGTAGCCTCTGCAGGACAGACATGGACGTATGTGACACACACACACACATCAAAGTTCATGCACAAACCACGTGGATGTGGAGACCGTCTCCCATTGTGCACATGGAGTCAGAGACATGTGACACACAACATGCACACAGACTGTGGAGGGACATCACTATTGTTGGAATGGGCCACCCTGTGACATACATGCCTTCCCACATGTGAGCCTGGGGGTATGTGACATGTCATACACATACACAACCTGGAAATGTGACCATGACACTTGCTCAGAAATGAAAAGTTGCACACCACAGCGGTCAGGTGCACAACACACAAAGGACCCTGTCCCCATTAACACGTGCACAGCCTGGGTGTGTCTGCCCCCAAGTGCCACCCCAAAATCCACATGTTCACCCCCATACACAGATAAGGTTATGCTGCCACACATGCCTCATAGACAGTGTGGACTGGGTGTGGTGTTGTAGGTGTGCCCCTGAGTCCCTGGAAAGTAAATGTGGCTGGCATAGGTTCACCAGTGACCAGCAAGGTGACATATGCGTGTGACCTGTCCAGGGATCGCAGTTGTAGAGCAATGGACCGATCGGTGTGCCCGGCCGGCCCATTGCATTGAATGTGAGCGGGTACGCGTTGTATGCCTGGTACGCGTTGTACAGCAAAGGACCGATCGGTGTGCCAGGCCGGCCCATTGCATCGTATGTGAGCGGGTACGCGTTGTATGCCTGGTACGCATTGTACAGCAATGGACCGATCGGTGTGCCCGGCCGGCCCATTGCATTGTATGTGAGCGGGTACACGTTGTAGAGCAATGGACCGATCGGTGTGCCCGGCCGGCCCATTGCATTGAATGTGAGCGGGTACGTGTTGTATGCCTGGTACGCGTTGTACAGCAATGGACCGATCGGTGTGCCCGGCCGGCCCATTGCATCGTATGTGAGCGGGTACGCGTTGTATGCCTGGTACGCGTTGTACAGCAATGGACCGATCGGTGTGCCCGGCCGGCCCATTGCATCGTATGTGAGCGGGTACGCGTTGTATGCCTGGTACGCGTTGCACAGCAATGGAACGATCGTGTGCCCGGCCGGCCCATTGCATTGTATGTGAGCGGGTACGCGTTGTATGCCTGGTACGCGTTGTACAGCAATGGACCGAACGGTGCGCACACATTGGCTGGGGCCTGGCATGGCAACGGACGCGTTTTCGAAGCTCCAACGAGTCTGATGCAGTGAATTCAGTTGGCCAGCCACAACAATGTTGCAAAATCATGGGTGTCATGAAGTTGAAGATTTGACGGATGCTGTAGGCGTGTATTAGTGCTGCAATTCCATGGATAGGTCAAATTCAGAAGATGCAAACGACTTGGACCTATCACTTTGCACACATGGGACAGTATCTGCCTCTGCAGCACACATATAATGCTGGCTGTTCCCCTGAGAGCTCACTTGCCTGCACTACATGCTCCAGGATGACATCTGCCACCAACACTGCTGCTGTTTATGCATCCTCTGGCTCCTGCAATGGCACGTACTGTGGAGAGAGCCCCAGCCTTCAGCCTTGAGGAGAACCAGGCCCTGTTGGACAGCCTCCTTCCACAGTACAGCAAGCTGTATGGGACACCAGGGGAGCAGGTGAGTGTGCTGTCCACTGCCTCACTAATTGTGCATGTTGTCTGACTAGCAGGGCTTTCAGTGTGCACACCACTGGCTAGCATGCCCACTGAGTAGTTGTCACACCCCAAAGTGTGTAGTCACATGCACAGAACTGGTACAGTGCAGTAACAGTGCATTCCAACTAGGTTTACTTCCCATGCAATTATACCATGTAGTGACTGTTGGCAAACTGTTCATAGCCATTGTTGCACTGCCTGTGTACATCATATGCCCCTGTGATTGAGACATGTATATCCAACTGTGTGATGCACGTATATGTTGCATGTGTAGTAATGGCCTTTTCACTTTGTCATCCTCACAGGTTGATGCCCACCAGAAGCAGGAAATCTGGCTGACCATCGCCCGGAAAGTAAGCTCCGTGGGGGTCTACAGGCGCAGGATCCGCAACTGCCAAAAGAGGTGGCAGGACCTTCGTGGCTGGACCCGGAGGATCGCAAGGGTCCAGCTGAAGCTGTCACCTCCTCGCAGGAGGGGCGGACACCGGACCCTGACCCCCCACATGCTCCGGATCCTGGCGGTGGTCTTCCCTGACCTGGATGGGCAGCTGAAGGACAGACAGCAGCAAGGAGGGGGTGAGTCCATGACTGCACTGTGCACTTTTTCTGCCATGCTATGTGCCCTCCTCTGTCCTGGTTAAACTTCCACAGTACATCAGTCATGTGGTCCAGGACCCATGTCCCTCATTTGTTACATGCCCACTTCTCCTCTGATACGCATATGTGTGGCCCTTATAGTCAGGAAATTGTCTAATTTGGGGACTGTGTCATTGCATTTTGCTTTGCTCAAGGTGGGGGACAGCATTTGTTCCCGTGACTATGTTGTGCAATTCATGGGTGGGTCAATTGCTTACACAATGCCTAAGTTCTGACATGTGATCTGCGTGTAACTTTGATATGTGGTCTGCTTGCTGCTCTGACTCACCACATGTCCCTGGGGAATGTGGCACACACCCATGCTGCTGGTGGGAACAATATTTGGGCCTTAGGAGTATGTGTATCCAGTGTGTCACACATGCTTAGCCACCTGCCTACTGTCCAGGACTCATCCCTCTTACAGGTGGAGCTGGACAGTCATGCCTACTCCAGTGCATACAATACACTCTGTACTCCCACTCCCGTGTATCATCTGGCATGTTGTGGTAAGTGAAATGTACCCTCAGGTGTCTGCCTCTGTCTCATTGTGCTGTGTCTTCGTTGTCAGGACTACTGGTATGTTCATCGTTTGGGGCTCAGCATGCCATCTGAGATGTGACCATGATAGACGATACTTCTGTGACTTATAGGTGTCTGATCACTTGACTGTGCACACAGGTGTTTGCGACTGTGACTTTCAAGCAGCTGTATTTTCATTCACAGCACACTGTGAGGTGCTCATGTTCAGAGAGTTGTGTTTCATGTCCCCCATATGTCCAGTTGGTATGACGTGGACAAATAGTAGTATAGATGATGTGGTTTTTGGGGGATGGACATGTGCACTTGTCAGTCACATAACTTGCATTCCCCATGCCCTCGGATTGTGACACAGTGCAGACGGTTGTTGTCTGGCTGCCATGGCCATGTGACTTGAGACAGTAATGTATGACTTTGCACACATTCCTGTGTCATGGCATTCAACTTCCTGGGACTGATCCTGCAGGGGAGTGACATATGCAACATGCACCCCATTGTGGCATTGACTATCCGGACATGGGTGCATCATGGTGTCTGGTGCTGGTATGCATCACATGCATTCCTAATTAGAATCTGGCCATCCCTTTATCTGGACACCTGCACTGACTCAGTGGCAAGAGATGTGATGTGTGTATGTTCACATGCTTCACCGTGTTCCCTGAAATGTCCAACAACTGTGTAGGTGGTGCATGTGTCCACACTGGGGTCTTACCATCAGACAGGCACCAGACAGATGGGTGCAAGGGCAGGAGGGGTGTGAGTCCCATGGTTGACCATCAGACTGAAAATTGGCTTCCCCGAATCTGTGTGAGGACTTTAGGCAATGTTCAACTAAGGATGCCAGGGCTTGCTCTGTAATGTGCTGTACTTACTGTGGTGTGTGCGGTCAGTGCAGGTGACTGATGTTTGTCTGTTTCCCTAATTGTTTGCAGATACATCCACGGCCACAGGAGGGGACAGCTCCACGGACCAGGAGGAGCAGCGGAGCCAGACTGGGTCAGCATTGGACGAGTGGTCAGAGGGACCCAGTGGCACGGAGGACGAGGGGAGCCACACCGAGGAGTCCTCAGCACCATCCACCTCAGCTGAGGACCACAGCAGCTCGGAGGATGACTCTCTTGTGGAGGCGGGTCTCGGCAGCCACCAAAGGCCAGCTAGTCTGTCTGGCCCCGCCACCACCACCACCACCACCACCACCACCACCGCCCTCCCATCGGCTCCCATTCCTGAGGTCCGTGGAGGCTCCCGTGCTCGGGAGCGTGTCTCCTTCATGCCAGGCACCGCAGCCCCTGCCCCTGTGTCCCCTGCTGCCCTGAGTGAGGAGTCTGTGTACCTCCTTCCGCAGCTCCATGTAGGGCAGACAGCAATGCTGAGTGTCCTCCATGCACACACCACTCTGTTGACACAGCTGGTGACGTTCATGGAGGGCATCTCGACGGGTATGTCTGCCCTACAGAGGAGCAATAGGTCCATGGACTCCTCCCTGACGGCAGCAGTGTCCCTCCTCCAACAGTCCCTCACCCCTCCCACCTCTGCCCCATCCACACTTCCTGCCCCCTACCTGTCCAAAGCACATGCACACCTGCACAGTCATCCATACACACAGACACAAGCAGCACAGACACACCCAAGAGTAAGGCAAGACGTGCACACAAGCATCCTCAGGGAACTGATACCACAGACACAGGGAATGGGGAACACACACACACACACAGGCATCCACATTCACTCCGCAGTCCTCCAAATCCTCTCCCTCCAAGACCCCTTCCCTTGCCTCGCCTGCTACCCCACATACACAGCAGGTCTTCCTGTGTGACCTTGGCCTCTTCCCCACCATTCCTGCTGACCCAGCACACCAGGGGAAGAGGAAGTCCACCCACACAGAGAGGAGTGCCCCTCTCCCCGGACACCCTCCCCCAGGCGCAGGCAGACACAGGAGCCCATTCAGTAGTCCCCCCGGAGCAGGAAGAGCAAGACCCCACCACCACCACCACGCAGCTCCAGTGCTCAGTCTCTCTCCTCCATCCCCCAGGCCACCACTGCACAGGTTCCCCCACCACACCCTGCCCCAGGTTCCCCCACACACAGATACCGCATCCCCAGACTGCTTAGGCCCTCCCCCTGCCACTTGCTCTTCCACCCCCAACCCAGACGCTCTGCCTGTTAGTGGCACTGTTGTGGGGACCGGGTCCCCCCTCTGTCCTGCCCACCTCATCTGCCCACCCTTCCACTCCCTTGGAGTCATGCACTGCAGTGGAGTCCACAACCACCACGTCTGACTCAGGCACTGCAGTGGGTACCCAGTCCACTACATCAGTCCAGCCCACTGCAGTGGTTGCGGCACCCACACCAACTGACTTGTGTACCACGGTGGTGCCAGCCCCCCCTGAGTCAGACACCTCCACTGCAGTTGCCGGTGACACTCCTGCACCCACCACCCCTTCACTGCCTCACTCTGCCATCCCCTGATCCTGTCCCTGCGGTGCCTGGCCTGCCCCTTGTATGCCCCTCCAAGGGTGATGTCCCCCAACCGTACCAGTGCAGGCAAGCAATGTGTGACCAGTTATCACTTCTCACCCCGTTGGTACTGTGATTTTGGACTGGCCATTGGCCTTAGTTTCTTTTGGACTTCCGTTTTTACCCTGACATTTGCTGAATAAAGCCTCTTTTTGTTTACTTTTGGGTTCTCTTTTGATGTACATGATGTGGATGAGTAGCATCCTGCATTTGCAGTTGTAATAGTGTTCACATCAGGACGATGAAGTGTTGCAGTGATGGACTCCATGTGGTCCATGGGATATGTGTCCTGTTGTATTCTGGATCTATGGCATCCTTTGCTACAGTCTGAGGGTGTAATGTTCAGCATTTGACACAGGGATGTCCTTTTTGCATTAGTAAATGAACATCTTTGTCTTACACTGATGCACATCTGGTGTGCTTACCACTGTTCAATGTTCCAATTTCCCTGACTGTGTGCCCAGCTCCACTGGACATGCAGTTTTGCACATCAATGTCGAAGGACTCATCTGTGTATACAGTGCAACTTGCTTGACACGTGTTTGGTGTGTGTGCAGATGACTGACATGACACCCCCGTACCCAGGCTGATGTGAGCAGAGCCTTCTGTGTGTTGTGGTTGTTGACTCACTGACGGAGTGTTCTGCCGACATGGTTGGGTCGTGCACAGACAAGGTTTGGCACAGCGGACCGTCCACAGGAGTGGTGTGCCCTCATGGCAGTGTGTGATCTGGTGACATTGCGTGGGCCTGTGTTGTGTGAGCATGTCTGTGCATGTTCCCTTCCCTTTTCCTACACAGGCTGTGTCCCTAGGGATGTTCCTGTTTGTGATGCTTGCTGAGTTGTTCTGTGTTCATCCAGCATCTTGGACCTGGTTTCTCTGTGATGTGGGTGCATGGCAAACTAATGTTCATGAGGTTGTCATCCCAGGTTGTCTTTGTTGTCAGTGCTGGGGATGCGGGCAAACGCAGATGGGACACATTCAGGATTCCCCTTGGCACTTGTTGTTTACACGAGTAATGTGATTTACAGTTTGTGTTAGGTTACAGTGATTGTGACACGTGTGTGTGACAGCTGCCACTCCTCAGGGTCAGAGCTGCAATGTTGGTAGTTGTGTACGTGTGTTCTTCGTGTGTCACCTTGGCTTCTTCATTGGTGTGTGACTATGGCCAGGATCCCATTGACTGTGGTGGATTTCACATCATGCCCATGTACAGCATACTGTGCTGTGTGTCAGACATTGACAAGTCTTGTTGACTGGCCATGTGTGATGGGTTTCTGCACCTTGGTTCCCACCACCACCCCTGGTATTGTCATGGGTGCATGTGCAATGTCACCAGTCCATGTGAGCTTCACTGCTGCACATTGGTGGAGATCAGGGTGTGTGGTGTTGAGTGTGTGCAAAAGTGAGTTGTTATACGGCCAGACCCCTACCTCCATATTGGCCTTGGCTGGCAGGCCGTGCTGATTGATTGGAGCTTGTGTAGGTGTGATGGTAGTTAGTTGCTCAGGACACATGGCTGGGGTTCACAGTGTGAACGACATCTAACATTGTCATCACAGTGGGATTATCATGCAGGCTAGTGTCAGCACAATATGGGGTCCCTGGGGATAGTGCTGTGGTGGGTCTGTCTCTTGCTGTGTTAGTTGCTGTTCCTACAAGCTTGTGTGACATGTGTAATTTGTGCTCCCTCTCATCTAACAATGCCTGATTGCCCACATAGGGGATTTGGATCCATGAGTTACTTTTGTGTGGCACTGTATGTGCATCTGTGTAATTGGTATTGAGGCCTCATCATGTGTTGTGTGGTTACCTGGGGACACTGGCACCCCCCTCACCTGTTGTGTTTGATGTGCAGTGTGGGTCTGCCTGTTTGTGCATCTGCACCACTGCATTGGCATATCTTTAGTGTGCTATTGGCTGTATGTTGTTTGGTGGGTTTCACCTGCTGTCCCTGGGACTCCTAGGTCATCAGTCAGCACAATGATCATTGTTTGTGTGTCCCATTGCTGCCATGGTATGTTATTTGTTCACCTCCCATCTACAGTCTCCACAGGGTATCTACATTAGTGTGCCCATTGGTGCAAATATGTGGGTCTGCATTATGATGGTCACTTCTGTCATTGTGTCATTGATGGATGTTGACATTGTCAGCCCCCATGGGTGATGTTTGTCTGCACATGGCCAAAGGTATGTCTTATTTGCACTGCACTGTTTGCCTCCCCCAATCTATGTTGCTATGGGACA
Organism: Calotriton arnoldi; assembly: GCA_963921515.1. NCBI lineage: Eukaryota > Metazoa > Chordata > Amphibia > Caudata > Salamandridae > Calotriton > Calotriton arnoldi. The sequence continues at coordinate 160,991 of CAWUFW010006010.1, forward strand.
CAAGCACTACTTTGCCACTGATGTGTTTATTGTTCTGTGACCAGGAATCATCCATGCAGTTTGGCAGTTGCAGATTTTTCAATGTCAACACTTACATTTTGGTCACTGTGATGATGGGGGTTGAACCCCATTGCCACAAGGTTCAAAATGTGTTTCAGCTATGGACCCCACACTTACCTTATGGTCACTGTGATGATGGGGGTTGGACCCCATTGCCACAGTGGTCATGGTCTGCTTGCATTGTGGGGGCCACACACATTTATGTGTGACACGTGATAGGGGATCACATTGTATGTTCAAAGTCATGTTCAGTGTTGTTGGCATTTGACACAGTCTACACACGCTTGTCATGGTGTTGGGGGGGATGTATTTTTGTTGCATTCCTTATGTTGGTGTGTGCTTGTTGTGTCATGCATTAGCCATCCTGTGAGTGGGGGTGTTGTTGGTGGTAGGCATCCTGCCCCCCATGGGTAGAGGTGGTAGTAGTGGTAGGCATCTGGCACCCATGGGTAGAGGTGGTAGTAGTGGTAGGCATCTGGCACCCATGGGTAGAGGTGGTAGTAGTGGTAGGCATCTTGCATGCCCTGAGTAGGGGTGGTAGTGGTGGTAGGCATCCTGCCCCCCATGGGTAGAGGTGGTAGTAGTGACAGGCATCCAGCCCCCCATGGGTAGAGATGGTAGTAGTGACAGGCATCCAGCCCCCCATGGGTAGAGGTGGTAGTAGTGACAGGCATCCTGCCCCCCATGGGTAGAGGTGGTAGTGGTGGTAGGCATCCTGCACCCCATGGGTAGAGGTGGTAGTAGTGGTAGGCATCCAGCCCCCATGGGTAGGGGTGGTAGTAGTGACAGGCATCCAGCCCCCCATGGGTAGAGGTGGTAGTGGTGGTAGGCATCCTGCACCCCATGGGTAGAGGTGGTAGTAGTGGTAGGCATCCAGCCCCCCATGGGTAGGGGTGGTAGTAGTGACAGGCATCCAGCCCCCCATGGGTAGAGGTGGCAGTAGTGGTAGGCATCTGGCACCCATGGGTAGAGGTGGTAGTAGCGACAGCCATCCAGCCCCCCATGGGTAGAGGTGGTAGTAGTGGTAGGCATCCAGCCCCCCTTGGGTAGAGGTGGTAGTTGTGGTAGGCATCTGGCACCCCTGAGTAGGGGTGGTAGTGGTGGTGGGCATCCAGCCCCCCATGGGTAGAGGTGGTAGTAGTGGTAGGCATCTTGCACCCATGGGTAGAGGTGGTAGTAGCGACAGCCATCCAGCCCCCCATGGGTAGAGGTGGTAGTAGTGGTAGGCATCCAGCCCCCCATGGGTAGAGGTGGTAGTAGTGGTAGGCATCTGGCACCCCCTGAGTAGGGGTGGTAGTGGTGGTGGGCATCCAGACCCCCATGGGTAGAGGTGGTAGGAGTGACAGGCATCTAGCACCCCCTGGGTAGCGGTGGTGTTAGTTGTTGGCATCCAGGCCCCTATGTGTATATGTGGCATTGGTGATGGCCATCCCGCCCCTATGGTGCTGCTGTTGCTGGTGTAAGTAATTTCTGCATCCCTCTGTGTGTGTGTGTGTGTGTGTGATATGTTGGGTACGTGTAGTTTGTTTTTGTGGTTGGTGTCTGACTTACCTTCTGCGCCGTACTCGTCCGTGCCTGTTCCGGTAATAGAGGTAGAATATTGGTAGGACCTGCGCGATGGGATTCATGGTTGGTTCGTCTCGTTCGTCTTTCTCTTTGCTTCGCCTCGTCCTCGTCGCTGGCGTGTTCGTCTCGTAGCCGTGGATCGTCTTGTGGCGCAAATCGGAGCTTATGTACACCTCTCCCGGATGCTTTGCCGTGCGTAGCGACGGGTTCGGCGCGTACGGAAAGCGCATCGTACTTGTCCGGCCGGACGGGGCTGCATTTTGGCTTCCGTGCGACTCGATTCTGCGTTTCCGGATCCGCATCGGTCGAAGAACAGGACCTGTATTGGGTGAGTACGACTGGGTCGGGATTTGGGCAGTTGTGCGCATCGTACTTGCTCGTTCTAACGTATGTGCGAATCGGTCGGGAAACAGGCATTCGCCTGGCTTTTTTCCCGGCCGAATGGTATTCGGTGCGCCTCCGACCGGGATCGGAATCGACCCCTTAGTTTTGAATTGATGATCATGTGGCTTAGTTTCCTAGACTGTGATGCAGTTTTGTGAGGGCTATTTGGATCAATGTGTTATAGCATTTTTTGAAATATGCAAAATGTGAAAATATTGTGTGAAAAATTATTTTTGAATAATTAGAGTTTTCATGATGCATAGAGTTGTAACTGATGAGCTAAAGATGTGGGACCTGAAGCGAGTTACCTAGGTCACTTAGAAGTATAAATAATGCTATGAATAGTTATGCCACATTTTCGTGTGAAATGCCAATATTTTAAAAAGCTTGTAGTTTCTAGTGTTCTGTTCAACTTCTCCTGCTCATTTCCCCTCCCAATCTATGTCCAGCTGCAAAGCCATCTCTCCCCCTTGTTTCTGTGGAGAATCAAGTGAATGACGTCAATGGACTGGTGATGTACAACGTTGTTAGAAAGTGTGCGTTTCCAATGAAGCTTCCTTGATGTACGCAAAGTATAATTTTCAAGGACTTGCCCTGGAAGTTCCGCTCAAGACGTGTTGGTGCTAGTTCTATGAGCCGTTGTTTAAGGAAATGTTTCATTTGTGTTGTACATCTCCGGAGTGCCACGGAAGAGGAAGCAAGTGGAAGGTTTCTCTTACCTTAAGAAATGGACTAGTGCTAAATAATTTCGTAGTTTTTAGGTCGAGCCTAGACAGCGCTTGCGCTGTCTGGAAGATCTGCTGTATGTTCTTTGTGGGATCTGGCGATCAGCCCTAGGACTTGTCTGCTTCCGCCTTTGCTTAGGGATTTTTTTCTGTTTAAATGCCTCTATTTAACTGTCTTAATAGAAAACGACCAGTAGAGGTCAGTAAAATATCAGAATTGCTTTCTGCTTGGTCAACTGCCTCTAATTAACTGTCTTGATAGAAAACGACCAGTAGAGGTCAGTAAAATACCAGAATTCCTTTCTACTTAGGGACTTTCTTTTTTTATTTTTCTGGCAACTGCCTCTATTTAACTTTCTTGATAGAAAATGACCAACAGAGGTCAGTAAAATGCCAGAATCACTTTAGAATTCCCTAGATTTCAGGCCATAGAAACTTGTATTCAACGACACCCGTAGACAATAAAAAAAATTTCAAATCTTATATTTTCAGTGATATGACCACTGAAGGGGCTGATTTTATATTAAAAACCGAGCTTTGGACAATACAATTTTCCGCTGATAGGCAGTATTTCTCTCCATGTGTTCCCATAGCTGGAATGTTCCGCAGTTTGGTGCTTACTTTCCCTCCATGTTAAAGAACTGATGGAGCAAGGACTCACAAATGAGACTTGCTCGAATGCAATCTCCTCACAGTATTAAATTATTAATCTTGTATTGTTATATTAACTTTGCATACACTACATGAATTAGCAAGGAAGCTTGCCTATGTGTTCTAACTAACAAGTAACGCTTGTCTTTTTCTAAAATGGCCGCTAAAGCGCGGGAACTTTACTGCGCATGTCTCAACCATATCACATGGTGTGACGTCATTCTTTGCTTGGTGGGAAATTTCTGCTTCTGCGCAGTGTGCATTAAAATGGCTGCTTGATGTTTTCACATGCTTCAGCTTGCTCTTGCATTATTATTAAATTGTCGTTTCCTTAACGCTACTAATGTGGGATAGATTTATAAGTAAATAGGGATAGAATAGAGAGAATGGGTATACAGTGAAACATATTATTTGTGATTTTAATATTCTCTTCTTTGACTTTTATTAGTTCGTAAACTTGGGCCTGGGGTTGGTGAACTGAAAACTCGAATGACGTTGGTTCCGCGCATGCTCTATGAAAGACTGCCCAGAGCGGAAAAGGATGAAGTCAACCTGGACGTCGTCCAAGGCCACGACCTAATGGCCGATATTGATGTATTCATGTGTTCCTGCCAAACTTGCAACTATGTATATGGAAATTGAATAAACTTTGTCGTGAGACGGGTGGGAAATAAAGCCAATGTATTAAATTTAATGGGCGGTAGTTTAAAAACAAAGGTCTTCAGAAATGCGTACCAAATTAATATGGTGTGAGGATCAACCCCTGTCCCTGTCCAATCAGAAGTAGTGGTCCCATATTTTTAGCAACATTAAGGGGAGGTACATGGGCGTAGAAGGGTATAATAGATATAGAATTAGTTAATTAGTTTAGCTCAGACTGCAGAACGCGTGAAGAAGGCATTGCATTAGCATTAGGACGCTGTCCGAGTGCATGCTGAATCGCTGTCCAGAGCGGTCCTGAGGAGGGGGCGGCGGAGTCCATTAGAAGAAAGGCACGGGAGAATCGAGGAGAAGTCGAATATCAGAGAGGGGAACGACGCAGGCGTCGTTGTAGAGACGTCACCGGTCCTGTCCTGATCCTGGAGGAGGTCTTTGCTCTTCATCCTTCCTAGGTCCTAATCTTTCCAACTCCTTGGCCAAGGGTTTGGTTCTCGCATTTAGGTAAATATAAATGCAACCTTTAGTTGCGCTGCTGTCTCTATCTTCTCCTTTCTGAGGGACCCTCATTAATTAATAGTTATTTTCTCTACTTTATCCGTGATATGCGATTAAGTACCATGTGTTTCTGTAATTTACTCTGCTAAATCTTTAGATAAACATTTTAAAACTTCCTGACTCAGTGGTTATTTCAGGATTATGTACTATAATGAATGTCACTCATTTTAAACTTCCCAATTAGCAAAGGATTCATTGGTAAGTCATTACTCTTCAATCGGAAGGTAATTGGTAGCAGGGATTTGATAAAGAGTAACAACTGATAAAACCCAGCCTAAGTATTAGCGTAGTACGAATGTATGGGCCCAAGTGAGTATCTGGTTTATGAATGCTGTTTTCTAATATCGTGCTGGATCAGAACAGTAGATGTTTCAGCACCCAGGCTAATGTGCTGCATCGCTAAATACATATAAGGTCCCAAAGGCGAGACCGATTGCATTGCAAATGCTTGTTAATTATTCCGTTGTTGTTTCTGATTTGCCAAATGCGATCCTATCCATGATTATACCACGCAGAATTTGCAGAATCTATTACTAGCTTGTATGATTTGTCTGTAAAATCTCTGGGAATCTGTTTTTCATGGGATTCTTTTACCATTTTCCTCGTAGGTGACTTGTCATTCTGTCAGTGCTCTTTATGAGTTGACACTTAGAATTTTTGCTAGATTATGCTTAACTAAGGGTTATATAGTTTTCTGCGTAGGTGACTTGTCATGCGTTCGGTGCTCTTTATGAGTTGACACTTAGAATTTTTGCTAGATTATGCCTAACTAGGGATTATATCTGTAATGATGTGTATACACTATGATGTAAGATAGGAATTGTATGAGGAAGGCGTTCTAGGATGGAAGGTTAGGGGTCTTTCAAGGGAATACAAGTTCAATTATAACTAAGGACTTGAGGAGTTAAGAACCTGATCTGTGTGTGCTAATAAAGCAATTAAGCACTTACTTGATGCCTGAAGTAAGTCATTATACTGGCGACGATATGGAAAACCTTAAAAAATAGCTCACCAGGAACATCACATCGCAGCCCTGCCTGAGGCTGTCTTTATCTGAAGAAAAGAGCGTCCACGTCGCAGCACAGTTTGAGGCTGTCTGAATCCAAATTGTGGCACTGTTCGGAATAAATCTCAGGCAAGATTAAAGTGCCCGACGATACCGGGAGGATAAATGGTGAGTGTGGCGCGGAGTTTTGCCTCGATTGAAAATAGTGGTGCGGCGCTGTGCCAATCTGATGCGCTATGCCTCAATTTTTTTTTTGTTAAAAAAACAAACGCGGAAATAATTAAGCACACATGCGCGCCTTGTAAGTTTTATTGAGTCAAATTTCGTTGACTGTGCATGCGCAGTGCAAGTCACACTCATCGGCCCTTTTGAAGTCAGGCATGAAAGATGTTGCGATCATCGGAGAGCCGTGTTTAACAGTCATGGAGGGCTGCGCATTACAATCACGTTAACAGATGATTTGTCCAACACGCTGATACGCACAGCTACATTTACGCAACATTATTACGTAGCCTGCAGCTATTTTGGCAAGCTGGAAATTTGTATACAATTCTCCATAGAAATGAGTTGGTCATTCGAAACGCTGATACACACAGCTCTATCTTCATCTTGTGTGTGTCTCATTTTACATAATGCAATAAATAAATTGTAAACAAATAAACATTAAAGGAAAGAAACAATATTTAAAGATATTTGTTCAACAAAAGTACAATAGAAAATTGCAGTCATGACAACAGAAAGAGAAGTAACAATAAATATGAATTCTGACATGCATGATGAGGAAAATGATGCAGGAAAAATATCAAGTACTGTCTTTAGGAGGCCATTACCTTTTGATCTCTCAGAACAACAAAATGTTGCTCAAAGGTGGGAGAAATGGACAAGGAGATTTGAACATTTTTTAAATGCAACGTGTAAGAATCATACTGACGAACAAGCAAAAGATCTGCTGCTTACTCTTGTAGGAGATGAAGTAGAGGACTTAATAATTACATTTCCTGAGCAAGACCGGAACACACATAAATGGCTCATGAAATGTTTAAATGATAAATTTGATCCTCACAGAAACGTAGATTTCGAGAGATATAATTTTAATATGGCATGTCAAAAAGAGGATGGAACAATGATTGATTTTGTTACAAGGCTTAAAAACTAACATTTTGTGAATTCGACAAATTCAATAACGAGGAAGCAATAAGGCTAAGAGTGATACAAGGTTGTAATTCCAAGAAATTTAGGAAAAACTTTTAGTGAAGACATGATGTACAAGAAATTTTACGCATGGCAAGAACAGAATCGCGAGCTGAGAAACATGCCACGAACATGGAAGAAGGAAGAATAAAAGCTTTAGAGCAAGTGAGGCAAATGTCAGAAAAAGTTAACAGTGGAAAACAAATAGAGACACGTTACAAAGAAAAGAAATTGTGTTACAGGTGCGGATTTCAATTCCCTCATCAGAAATTTTGCCCAGCAATGGAACAACAATGTAAAGAATGTGGGAGATATAACCACTTTGCAAGTGTGTGTAAATTCAAGAGGGTAAAGAGGAAAAGTTGGACAAAGAAAGAAAGTGGAAACAGTTTGGTCCGGATGGAAAAAGAAAAAATGAAAATATAAAACACATAAGAGAAATGGAAGGAATTGAAAGAGAAGGAGAATCTGAAGAAAAATTTGAACATAATGAAAGGCTATATATGATGCAAGAAGAAAGTGAAGTTCAACAACTCAACATGATAAAGAAAAAAGATATAAAAAAAACAACTACAGTTGACTGGTAGGTTCTCAAAAGGTACAGTTTGTTCTCGATAGTGGAGCAACATGCAATATGTGTGTAACCGAATATGCAAAAATGGCCGAACAACCTCCTCTTAAACCTTTGAGTGCAAGTGTTTTTCAATGGGGAGCTAAGCGTCCTGTCTCTTGTCTAGGAAAATTTGAAGAAACTTTAAAGCATCGAGATATAAGTAGCAAAGAAGAAATGCATATTTTACAAGGGGAAGTTGCAGGACCATGCTTATTAAGCAATATTACTGCTCAGTTTATGGGGTTATAGCAGTGACCTGTAACCTAACAACTGATCATCCTATTCTGCGAAAGTATCCAAAATTGTTTGATGGTCTAGGAAAATTAAAAGATGAAACAATCACCTTACACATAAATGAGACAAAGCCTGTAGCGCAAACTCACAGAAGGATTCCAGTTCATATGCAAGCAAAAGTTGAGAAAGAAATAAAAGCCTTACTGGAACAAGACATAATTGAAGAAGCAACAGGCCCAACACAGTGGGTGTCTCCCATTGTAATTGTCCCAAAAAAGGACACTGAAGATATTAGAATTTGTGTAGATATTAGAATTCCTAACACTGCCATTGAAAGAGAGCGATATCCAGGCCCTCATTTGAACGATATGATCAGTAACATCAATGGAGCGGTTGTTTCTTCAAAACTTGACTTATGTAAGGGATACCATCAATTGGAAATTGACAATCAGTCAAGATATATTATAACATTTTCGACGCATTTGGGTCTATTCAGATATAAGCGATTACATTTTGGAATATGTTCTGCTGCTGAAATCTTTCAAGAAATTATAAAAAATGTCATAAGACCTGTACAAAACCGCATGAACTATAGTGATGATATTCTAGTCTTTAATAAAAATCAAGAAGAACATGATCAAGCTCTAGAGGGTGTATGTCAACAACGTCTTAAAGCTGGGTTAACTCTCAATCTCAAGAAATGTGAAGTAAATAAAACTGAATTAACATTTTATGGGCATATATTTTCTCGTGAAGGAATGAGACCAGATCCCAGGAAAATAATCGCTCTAAATGCAATACAAAGACCCAAAGATGTAACAAACTTGCAATCATTTCTAGGAATGGGCAGTTATTGTGCAAGATATGTCAACAATTTTGCAACTTTAAGTTCGCCTCTCAGGGAACTAACAAGAAAAGGTCAAAAATTTGAGTGAAATGATGATTGTGAACAGGCATTTAAAGAAATACAGTCACAAATAACAATGGCAGCAAACTTAAGGTATTTTGATCCAAAACTTATGTACAGAATTGGTGGTGGATGCTAGTCCTGTAGGGCTAGGCGCAATACTGGTACAGCACAAGCCTGGAAGATAGACTCCAAGATATATAGTTTCTCATGCTAGCAAAAGTCTTTCTGAGATTGAACAAAAATATTCCCAGCCGGAAAAAGACAGTTTGGCGGTTGTCTGGGCATGTGAACATTACCATGACTCCATATATGAAAAGCCTTTTGTAATTATAACGGATCACCAAGCTCTCACTTCCATCTTTGGGAATCCAAAAACAAAGATGCCACGGAGAATAGAAAGATGGGGAATGAGACTAATGGATTACGATTTTAGAATCCTTCATAAACCTGGAAAATATTATAACCCGGCAGACTACTTGTCAAGACACCCTTTCAACTCAAAAACAGGCAAGAGTTGGAAGCAGAGGAAATATCTGTTTTATAATCAAGTCAGCAATACCTGGAGTTATTACAGAAAAAGAATTCTTTGAAGCCACATGTTCGGATGATACTATTCAAGAAGTAATCAAAATTATAAACGGAAATAATTGGAGATTGATAAATGGTGCAAGTTGTTTCAAACCAAGTGTGAAAAGAAGTGACATTTTGGCGTTCAAAAATATACAGTCAGAACTGCCAGTGGCTTTTTTAGGAATATTACTTAGAGGAAATAAGATAATGATCCCAGCTTGTGTACAACGATGAGTTATTGACTTAGCTCATGAAAGCCATAGAGGTATATCTGCTACAAAAAACTTTTTAAGAGAAAAACTGTGGTTCCCAAAACTGGATCAACAAGTAGAAGTAATTCAGTCATGTCACATATGCCAATGTACCTCAAGAGAAAAAGAAATAGAAGAGCTACACATGTCAGAACTACCGGATGCTGTGTGGGCTAATGTGGCAGCAGATTTCTATGGACCTTTAGACTCAAGACATCATCTGTTGGCCATAATAGATGACTATTCACGGTTCCCTATTGTAAAAGTAGTATCAACATCAACAACAGTGGTGCTTCCAGTTTTAGATGACATTTTCTCAACGTGGGTAATACCTAGTATACTGAAAACAGATAATGGTCTTCCGTTCAGTGGAAATACATTTCAAAAATTCATGAATTATCTAGGAATTGTGCATCGAAGATTGACCCCTATGTGGCCACAAGCTAATGGAATGATGTATAGGTTAATGGCCACCATTAAAAAAGCTGTGCAAAGAGCGAAATTGGCACAAATATCAATAAATCAAGCGTTATGTCAGGTATTAAGAGATTATAGAAACACTCCACATACATCAACTGGAAAGCATCCTTCAGAAATAATGTTTGGTCAATCAAGACATACTCGCTTACCACACTTGCGAGCAAATCCACCAAAAATTCACAATGAAGTACTAAAGAAAGACAAAGAGGCAAAAGAAAAAATGAAATACTATGCAGAGAGCAGAGGAAGATAAAGTCGAATATCAAGTAGGTGACCTAGTACTGGTTCGTCAACAAAAAACAAAGAAGTCACAAAGTAGATTTCATCCAATGCCTATGGAAATAACAAATTCGTGGAACAGCAATAACGGCGGAAAATGAAAGCAGGACAATAACAAGAAATAAGACATTCTTCAAGAAAGCTAACCTCGCTGAGCATGAAAACATGCAACCAAATACTCAACAAGACAAACAATTAAACAGGATGTCTGAAAGAGTTTCAAAGAAACCTATATGCTTAATTGAACAGTGCTAAATGTGTTTTCTTTTATTATTGTTTTTTTTCTGGTTTTTTTCTTTCTTTCAAAAGGGAGGAGAAATGTAATGATGTGTATACACTATGTTGTAAGATAGGAATTGTATGAGGAAGGCGTTCTAGGATGGAAGGTTAGGGGTCTTTCAAGGGAATACAAGTTCAGTTATAACTAAGGACTTGAGGAGTTAAGAAGCTGATCTGTGCGTGCTAATAAAGCAATTAAGAACTTACTTGATGCCTGGAGTAAGTCATTATAATATCGTTTTCTGATTTTGTATTAATTTGCACTTCTGCAATTGGGCCTTAATGGCATTTCATGCATCTTTTTCTCTGTGCCACATTTTTTACTATTCAGTAATAAGTACCCTTTGCTCTATTTTTGATCTAGAACTCAGCCCTATATGTGTCTAATATTTTATTTTTGTTTAACTCTGCTACATGGTGTTTTCCTCATTAAGAATGTAGTCTCTAACCACTAGATCAACTGGAGAGAACCGAGCAGAATTATTGTATTAAAAATTTTGGGGTGATAAAATATTGGGGTTTAGGTGATTATTGAGGTTCAGCTACCACAAACATAAGCCGACTGGTCTCTTCTTATCAAATGCCTACCAAAACTACTGAATGTCATGATCTCTCAGGCATTTTTTAACCTCCAGATAGGAGGAGTGACGGCATTGTACTGATAAAGTATAGTCCGGATATATATATGGACCATGGAGTTGTCAACTTGCCAGGGGCCCCTGGCCTGAGTGGCTTGCAATATGCGGTCCCTGTTGCAATAGTTAAACAGTGTTGCCACCACCGGTCTGGGGAAAGCTCCTGGATGTGGGGGGCCCCCCGGCACCCTGTGTGCTCGTTCTATCGAGAAGAACTTTGAGATCTTGCCTTGCAGGATGTCTTGAGAAAACCATTCCTCCAGATAGAGTTCCATGACAAACGATGCGCACGTTGTTCCAGCGTGAGCACCCTTCTTGGTCCTCCACACGTGCTCTCAGATAGTTTACCTCTTGCTGGAGGGACTGCAGCTGGGTGGCCATCGCGGTCACTGTGGGACGCAGCGACGCCAATGTAGATTCGGACTCCTCCACTCTGCCCTTCATTTTCTTATGGTCCTCCCTGAGGTACCCCATGTCTATACTCAGTGAGTTGATCTTCTGGCCTAGGGTGGTTTTGATGTAGAGTATCGCCGCCATCAATTCATCGAATCTGTGCGATTGGTCATTGCGGTCCCCTTGTGTGGAGGGCCCCAGGTGCTCCGCACTCTTCACGCTTAAAGGTACCAGTTCCACCTCCGGGGGTCGTGCCTGGGGCTTCTCCACTCTGGGTTTACCCATCGTGGTGTTGTCAGGAGGCAGGGGTCCAGTTGCAGAATGCCGACAGTGGTGGAAGGTTTCGGGGCAAGATTCTATGTGGCAAGTTCGTGGACCCCCTAACGTTGCGTCTGGAGTCGTCGGGACTCAATGCAAGCCCGTGTGGGAACAGCCCGCCACAGTTGGTTCGCAAGAAGGTGTGAAGGTGGGTAGGCAGAGTGCCGCTATGAGCAAGGTTGTGGGTGGGTACTAGGTCGGTCCAGCAGGTTTTGCAGGATATGTCCCCGTGTTGCAGGTCACCCCGGTGTCCGTGGGACCGGAGGGTCGTCAGGGGGCCCCTCCCCCAGTTTGCGCCGGCAGCAGGCCTAGAGTCGCAAGGCCCTATGTGTTGGCAGGAGAACGGATCTGGATCTCCGCCGGTTCTCCACCCCTACCACGGGGGAGGTCCGAACGTGCTCCTGATTTGCGCCGCACCAGCACCTTTGCGGCTCCCAAAAAGGTGTGGGTGAGTGGTCCATTACTGGTGAGGGCGAGGACCAGGCTGAGCGCTAAGGGCGCAGTGGCTGGATGATGAAGGCCCAGGCCGCACTGCGCAGCGCAAGGGGTGGAAGGGCCGAGGGAACCGAGTTGAGGCCTTTGTGTTGCCCCCGCTTCCACTATGGGGGGTCCCGATGCCCCTTCAATCACGCGCCGCGCCGGAGGCTCACCCGCAGCAAAGTAGACTGCCGTGGCCGCAGACCGCATAGCCCCGTGTACCTACGAGGTAGCAGTGCTCCGGAACTATTTTTTCCCCCAGAGCCGCAGCGCACCACGGCAGCAGGATCATGGGCGGCGCAGCCAGGGTCCTTGGTGGATCAGAATCAGGGTCGGGAACTGTCGTAGCCCCCGGTCGCCGTCAATGGCTGCGATGCATGGGCGGGCCGAGTAGGTGTCGGCCTGCGCTGAGTCACTGTGTCTCTGGCTTGGTCCTCTGGCCTCGCGGACACAGCGCCGGATCGCTCGGGAGTCGGGCTCACAGCAGCCCTGCAGGTCGCTCGTCGGCACCGGCGAGCTCAAAGAATGGTGCGGGGAGACTTTAGCCACCGGGATCACAGGGCATACTCGGCCAGGGCAAGGTTAGGGCAGGCTTTTTCGGCAGGCTCGGAGCAGAGCTCAATGCAGTGCGACCGCTCTCGCCGCCATCTTGGCCAACCCCCAGGATAAGTAATTGGAGTTAGAGAGGCAGAAACTTGCCATGGAGGAAAAGAGGATGCTCCTAGAGCATGAGAGAAGTTTGAAGGAGCTGGACATAAAAGCCAAGAGTGTGGAGTCCAATTCCAATGGTGATAGCTTTGCTTCAGTGCCTGGTTAAGGGAGGGTGTACATCCTTAAGGAAGTGATCAAGGATTGTGTGAAAAGTGATGACAGTCAGTGGTTCAAGGGGTATGAGGTAGCTATGAGGTCCCACAGAGTCCCTGAGAGAGACTGGGGAGCGGGGTTGTGGAGCCGCTTCTTAGCAGAAGGGAGGGATACCTTGCTAGCCTTACCAGAGGAGGTAAAAATTGTTTATGCTCCTATGAAGGAGGCCTTAATCAGGAAATATGGCTTGACCCTAGAACTATATAGGCAGAAGTTCAGGGCTTGTAAGAAACTTGAATCACACATTTGGGTGGAGTATGTTGCCTACTTTTGCAGAGCGCTGGATGGTTGGGTGAAGGGCAGGCAGGTAAATGATTTTCAGGGGCTCTATGATTTGATGGCATGGGAGCACTTGTCTGCTAATAGTTTTCCAGAGCTATGCCAGCACTTGATTGACAGTAAGCTGACTGACCCCAGGAAGCTTGCTGTGGAGGCAGACCGCTGGGTCAGCACCAGGATCCACAAGGGGCATGTGGGAGACTCAGCCAAGGGTGAGCAGGGTCCCCAGCAGAAGAGTGGGGGGGACAAGGGTAAATAAAAGGAGTTCCAAAAAGGGCCCCAACGAAATTCCCCAGGGAACCAAGACAAAGGTTCCCAGCCCCCCGGTGGTAAGAAACCATGGGTCTCTTCAGGGAAGCCTGCAGAGAAGGGTCCCTGCAAATGTTTGCTTGTGATCAGGTGGATCACTTCATAGGGGATCCTAAGTGTCCCAAAACCACCACAGCCCCGTGGGTTGACTAGCGGAGCCTTGGGGGAGGAGTTGGGTCCCACGGAGGGTGGGAGCCAGCAGAATTGACTGTTCTCACTAGGGGACAGTGAGAAGGTCCCAAGGACCCACCTGCCCCCTAACACTAAGAAATACGGGCAGTGGGTGACCATTAATGACCATGGGGTGCAGGCTCTTAGAGACACTGGAGTCAGTGTGAAAGATGGCAGTTGTCGGCTAGTGTCTGAAGAGCAGGTGGTCCCCAACGTACTTTACCCAGTAGTTGCAGCTGGCAACTCAAGTGCCTCTGCAAAATGGCACAAGTTCCCTTTGAGTGGAGGGGTCTCAGGTACCTTGAAAGTAGTTGTGAGACCAGCCATGCCTGTTGACTGTCTGCTTGGTAACGACCTGGAGAGTTCCCCTTGGGAGAAGGTGTAACACCGGTCTCATCTGGAGATGTTGGTTCTGCCTGAGTGGGCGTGTGTGACCACTCTATCAATGGCAGCTGGTAAGGGCAATCAAGAGGACCTGGAGCCTGAAAGACTGGCCCAGGTGCCTGCCAGAAAGAGAAGAGGCAGGGGGCAAGGGAAACCGGCCCGAAGTTCCTATGGTCTAGGAGGAGGCAGATCTTGAGGGGGATGCCCCGCTGCCTACAGGGGAGCAAGTGGCCAAACTGGGGGACCTGCCTGAGCTGACCCATTGACAGCAGGAAGGGGGCCCCTCCAGGGAGGAATTCTGCAAGGAGAAGCAGGAATGCCCTTCTCTTGGTTTGCGGCAGCATGCTGCAAACCAGGCTGCAGGTGATCAGTCTGGATCACATTGGATTTACTGGGAGAATGGTCTCCTGTATAGTGAGCTTAAGGTTGCTGAGCCTGGGTCAGCCCGTGTGCTGGTGGTACCCCAGTGCTTCAGAGCCTTCCTACTGGGTCTGGCTCATGAAGTACCTTTGGCAAGGCATTTGGGGCAGGACAAGACCTTTGAAAGGCTTGTCACCCACTTTTACTGGCCCCAAATGCACAAGCACTCTGACACGCATTTTAGGACTTGCCAGACTTGCCAGGCAAGTGGTAAGAGTGGGAGGAAGTGCAACCTTTTCCTGTAGTCAGCACCCCCTTTAAGAGGGTGGGTATTGACATTGTGGGGCCACTGGAACCCAAGACAGCCATGGGTAACAGGTTCATCCTGGTCTTGACGTACCATGCCACCTGGTACACTGAAGCTATCTCTCTTTGGACTATGACAGCCCCTGTGGTCGGCAGGCGTTGATGGGGATCTTTTCCCGTGTGGGGTTCCCCAGAGAGGTGGTATCCGACCGGGGTACCAACTTCGTATCCAAGTAGATGAAGTCCTTGTGGCAGGAGTGCAGTATTACCTATAAGTTCACCACTCCTTACCACCCCAACGTAATGGGCTGGTTGAGAGATTCAACTGAACCCTAAAAGGCATGATTATGGATCTTACAGAACCCATGAGGTGTAAGTGGGATGTCCTCTTTCCATGCCTGCTGTTTGCTTACAGAGAGGTACCGCAGAAGTCCTTAGGGTTCAGTCCCTTTGAACTCCTGTATGGGCAATCCTATAAGAGGACCTCTGAGTCTGGTCAAGGAAGGCTGGGATAAAGCTCCCAGTAAACCTCCCCAGGATCTATATAGCTTCATGCTGGCCTTAAGGAACCAGACTAAGCACTTTAGACAACTCGCTCAGGTGAATCTGGAAGCTAGCCAGGAAGAGATGAAGTGGTGGTACGATCTGAATGACACTCTGATCAAGTTTCAGCCTGGCCAAAAAGTGTGGGTCATGGCCCCAGTGGAGCCTTGTGTGATCCAGGACAAGTGGACTGGGCTCTTTGAGGTGGTGGAGCGCAAGAGTAAAATCACCTACCTGGTGGACTTGCAGTCTCCCAGGAACCCTTTGAGGGTCCTACACGTGAACCGCCTCAATCCCACTTGGAGAGGTCCGAAGTGGGCATGCTCCTAGCGACAGATGATGGAATGGAAGAGGAGAGTGAGCCTCTCCCTGACCTCCTGTCTGCTAAGGAGCATGATGGGTCAGTGGATGGTGTAAACCTCTCCCCCGCCCTGACCCCTGAACAGCAGAGGGACTGCCACCAGCTGTTGGGGCAGTTTGCTACTCTGTTCTCCTTGACCGCTGGTGTCACTCAGTGGTGTATTCATGATGTAGACACTGGGGACAGTCCTCCTGTAAAACACTAAATCTACAGGTTGACTGACAGGGGCAAAGCTAGCATCAAGGAGGAAGTCTCCAAGATGTTGGCTCTAGGGGTGATTGAGCCCTCAAACAGCCCTTGGGCCAGCCCAGTGGTCTTGATCCTGAAGGTTGCCGCACCCGGTGCCACGCCAGAACTCCAGTTCTGTGTGGACTACCGAGGGCTCAATTCAGTCACGAGGACTGATGCACACCCCTGCCCCAGAGCTGATGAACTCATGGATCGGTTGGGAGCTGCCAAGTACCTTAATACATTTGACTTAACGTCGGGGTATTGGCAGATTGCCTTGACTGATGGGGCCAAGGAGAGGTCTGCATTTTCAACCCCAGAGGGACAGTACCAGGTGATGCCCTTTCGGTTGAAGAATGCCCCTGCCACCTTTCAGAGGTTGGTCAACCAGGTGTTGGTCGGACTGGAGGATTTCAGTGCTGCCTACCTGGATGACATTGCAGTGTTCAGGGCCACTTGAGAGGAACATCTGCACCACCTCTGGGAAGTGTTAAAGGCCCTGCAGAGGGCAGGCCTCACGATCAAGGCCAGCAAGTGCAAGATCAGGCAGGGATAAGTGGAGTACTTAGGGCACCAGGTAGGAAGCGGCCAGGTGGTGCCCCTACAGCCTAAGATTGACACCATTCTAGCTTGGGAATCCCCCAAGACCCACACCACTTTTTAGGTCTCACCGGATATTACAGGAGATTTGTCAAGGGGTATGGCACCATTGTTGCCCCCTTGACTGAGCTGACTTCCAGGAAGCAGCCCAGAAAGGTGAACTGGACTGACGCCTGTTAGAAAGCTTTTGATGCCCTGCAATCTGCCATGTGCACGGCACCTGTGCTCAAGGCACCCAACTTCTCAAAACAATTGTGGTGCAGACAGATGCTTCAGAGCATGGTGTGGGGGCTGTTCTCTCGCAACTAAATGATGAGGGCCTAGACCAACCTGTAGCCTTCATTAGTAGGAGGTTACTTCCACGGTAACAGAGGTGGAGTGTGATTGAGAGTGAGGCTTTTGCTGTGGTCTGGGCACTGAAGAAGCTGAGGCCCTACTTGTTTGGGACTCACTTCCGGGTTCAGACCGACCACAGTCCCCTCAGGTGGTTGATGCAGATGAGGGGTGAGAACCCAAAATTGGTGAGGTGGTCCATTTCCCTTCAGGGGCTGGACTTTACAGTGGAAAACCGCCCTGGTACAGAGCACACCAATGCTAATGGTCTGTCCAGATTTTTCCACCTTAGTGAAGAGAACTTCCAGGAGTGTGGGTAGTTCTCCCCACTTTTCAGCTGGAGGGGACACATGTTAGACCTGGCATCCTTGGAGTGGTTTTCCCCTGTATTTGTGCCTCTGCCTCCTGTGTTTTTTGCTGTGTACTTGACTTTGATTTTGCTGGTCTAGATGCCATTGCTGATCAGTGCCGAAGTGCAAGTGCTCCCTCTGTAAATTGTTATAATCGATTGGTGTTTCCATGATTGGCTTATTTGATTTACTACTAAGTCCCTAGTACAGTGCACTGTGTGTGCCCAGGGCCTGTAAATCGAATGCTGCTAGTGGACCTGCAGCACTGATTGTTCCACCCACACAAACAGCCTTTTAAAAGGGTCTCAGACCTGCCACTGCAGTGTCTGTGCGCAGTCTGGTACTGCCAAATCGACCTGGCAAGTGCACCCACTTGCCAGGCCCTAACATTCCCTTTTATTACATGTGAGTCACCCCTAAGGTAGGCCCAAGGTGTACCCCTGTGGGCAGGGTGCAGTGTATTTGAAAGGTAGGACATGTACTAATGTGTGTGACATGTTCTGATGGTGAAATACAATGTATTTCGTTTTTCACTATTGAAAGTCTATCTGTCCCATAGGATAGAATGGGAGTTTATTTATAACATTTTATAAGTATAACTTCCCATTGGGACAAGGTTGAAATATGGAGTTTAGTATGACTGAACTCAGAATATAAAAATGCATCTTTTAGTAAAGGTGATTTTTATATTGTGTGTTTGAAAATACCACTTTTAGAAAGTGGGTATTTTCTTGCTTAGCCATCCTGTGTGCCTCTGCTGGGTTGTGGATTGACTGTCTGGCTTTGGAGTGACAGGGGCTGGGGATGTGCATTCACTGTAGACAACCACTGGGGGGTGAGGTGTGTCCTGCCTTTCTTGGATGAGTCAGGACTGGGCTGAATAGACCTGGGCTGCTTTTAGAGTAGGGGGAAGAGATTTCCTTTCACCTGAATGGGCCTGGTCTGCTGAAGGAGAAGTACTGCACCTTTTTTGTGTGCTGTCTTGGGTTGGCCTGCAGTGACAGAAGCCAAGGAGAGGACAAAGACTTTGCTGTGTGCTGTGTATCCTGCTTGAAGATCTCCAAGGGCTTGAAGTAGAGCTTGCCTCCTGTTCTGAAGTCTCAGGGACACAAAGACTTCCCTACCAGCTTCCCTGAACTTCCTTGTTGGGAGTTCTGAGCTGCCAAGAGGTGCCTATTGCTGTGTTGGGCCTCTGGAGGTTGGTCCTGCTGCTGGGAGCTGGAAAAGAGACGCAATTAAGAGAAGCGCAACGCATCCGCACCCATTTCCGACGCATCGCCGCTGAAGAAACCAATGCAGCGCTTGCCCGCAGCTGGAGAAATCGCCACACGCTGAACCCTGTGCACCAATCTTCAAAGTCCGAGATCACCACACCGATTCCGACGCAGGCCCTGATGTGCGGCTGCAAGAACCAACACATCTTGGGACCGTGGTTGGAGAGACCAATTCAGCACCTTTGCTGCCGCATCGAGAACTGCAGCATCCCCGATCCCCACGCGTCGCACCGGGGCGCCAAGTCTACAAGAACGCCAGGGCCGCAGTAAGAAACCGATGCATCAACTCCCAGCACAGTAAGAATCCAACGCATCACTTCCCCTTTAATAAGGAACCAACGCATCACCTCCCCTGCATGGCAGTAAGGAACCGACACATCACCTTCCCTGCGGCAGTTTTTGTTTGATTGTGAAGCATCCAGGCACTTTGTGTTGAAAGTGTCGCATCTATAGTTTGCTATGGACAGAACTGTTTTTCCAAAAAGGTCTTTTTATTATGCATCTTAAAGCACATGAACAGTATGAATACAGTTAGGGAGTGCAAGCTTCAGGGTCAGATACAATCAGCTAAATAAGGTTCAGTTTCAAACATCCCATAAGCCCAACACTCCTCCCACTGATTCCATAGGAAATGCTTATTTTACCATCTCAAAACGGGCATGAAAATGCCACAGCTATTAACTCTAACGTTGCCCCTCCCATGAAAACTCCCCCCCCCCCCTCCCTGGTGGTGGTGGTGTCGCAAAATGAAATCATAATGAACAATAAGTCTTCTGTAAAGCCTGTTCGTCGAAGTGGGACGCACTGTATTTGACCAACTAGGCCATCAAGCCGTGCGCTAAGATGAGCCACATTAAAGCTGAAAGAGATGCATAGCTCTTACTGAGGGGGGACAAACTGCGGAGGGTAAGCCTCGTGAGAGAAATGTAACTAGTGGACCCCATTTAAGTTCGAAAGCTGGGTAGTCATCCTTAAAGATATCTGCAAGTCGTTCCATGGAAAGGAGTCTCCACAAGCGGGCGTGCCAGAGTGATGTCGCTGGTGTTCCAGCCTTTTTCCATGCTGCTGCTATTGTAAGCTTTGCCGCCCCTAGACACATCCACATGATCGCTTTGTCAGAGGATAGCTTATGTTCCAGCTCTGGGTCCCTGACTCCCAATAAGACCCCCTCGATGTCCGTCGGGATCGAGTACCCCAACATATCTTTAAGGTGAGAGAGAATCTCCTCCCAGAATGAACGGATACTTGGACAGTCCCACCAAATGTGGCGGAAGTCCCCTTGTAACCCGCATCCCCGCCAGCAGAGATCTGAAGTGTCGGGGAAAATCCGCCGTAACTTAGTGGGATAGAGATACCAGTCTAACAGAGTTTTGTAATGGGCTTCCCTCAGGGCTATTGATTTATTATGTCTAGTGATGTCTCCCCATAAGTGTTTCCATTCCTCCTCAGTGATATCTCGCCCTATAATCTGTTCCCAGAAGGACATGTAGCGTGCCCGGGGTGCGTGCAGTGTATTCAGCAGCAATGTATAGAGAGTGGAAATGGCACCTTTCATGGAACCCGCCTTGTGTACCGCCAGTGTCTCCATAGCCGTTAGGTCTCTGGTAGCAACCTCTTTTATGTGGGGTAATGTGGCCCAGTGCTTAAGCTGGAGGTAATGGTAGTGTTCGCTGTGTGGTATCAAGAATTCTCGCTTGCAGCTCTCGAACGTCAGGACATCACGATTGTGGAATAAGTCGGAAAGTTTTAGGCATTCCCCCTCTCTCCAGCAATCAAAAGCTCCCTCTTGTAAGGCCGGCTGGAAAGCCGGGTTAAAGTGGATTGGAGTATAGGGGGAGGGGAATGTAGTCCAGCCCTCCCTTCTCGTGATCTGGTCCCAGATTGTCAGGGTAGTGCGTGTAGGTGTACTTATATATGCATTCGCGGGCCGGTCACTCTTAGGTTTCCATAAGACATCCCAAATGGAGCGCCCCACAATTGAACGATCCATGTGAAGCCAATGTTTGTCGGACGCGCGTGCCGTCCATCCTGTCACTACTCGTAGCTGCGCCGCTTGGTAATATAAAGTAAAGTCTGGCAATGCTACCCACCCGCAGCCCTAGGCCACCGCAGTACGTGAAAAGGGAGACGCGCTCGTCCTCCCTGCCAAATGAATTTGGTAACTAGTGAACGGAGGTGTGGTAAGAGGTCGCGGTTCTAGGAGCAATTGGCAGAGCCTGAAATAAGTACAGTAGCTTGGGAAGGACCGTCATTTTAACCGCGTTGATCCGTCCTAGCCAAGAGATGTAGAGAGGCTTCCATCTCTTGAAGTCCTGCTGCAGCTGGGCTACTAAGGGGGGGAAATTAGCCCTGTAGAGGTCCCCAATTTTGGCTGTGAGGTGGACCTCTAGGTATAGAAGGGAATGTTTAGCCCATTGGAGGGGAGATTGACCTGTCAACCGCGCCACTTCCCCAGCAGTAAGCGTGAGGTTGAGTATTGAGGATTTGGAGAGGTTGACCTTAAATCCTGCCACCCGCTCAAAGTCGACCAGTTCGTCTTGTACTGCCAGGAGGGAGGAGGTCGGCTCCGCGAGAGAGAGAAGAATATCATGGGCAAAGAGTGACACCTTGTGGTCAATGCCACTAAATCTAATTCCCCGTATCTCTACATTAGCCCGGAGCCGCGCCGCTAGGGGTTCGATGCTGAGGGCGAATAAAAGAGGGGAGAGAGGGCACCCCTGCTGCGTGCCTCTGCTGAGAGTAAAGGGGAGAGAGGTGCAGCCATTGACCACCACCCGGGAGCTGGGGAGCGAATAGTTGGCCCTGATCATGTTGAGAAATGGGTCTCCGAAGCCAAATCGCTGCATGGCGAGAAAGAGGAATGACCAGTCCACCCTGTCAAAGGCTTTTTCCGCATCGAGCCCGACCAAGATCGCTGGGAGCTTAAATTTAGATACTTTTTCAATAAGGTGGATGGTGCGGCAGATGTTATCGTGTGTTTGCCTCCCTTTTATAAAGCCAGATTGATCAGGGTGGACGAGGTCGGGCATCAAGTCCTCCATTCTTGCTGCGAGAATCGAGGAGTAGAGCTTTGCATCGAGGTTAAGAAGGGCTATAGGCCTGTATGAGGAGCATAGTGTGGGGTCCTTCCCCGGTTTAGGTATAACCGAGATCATTGCCTCGGCCATTGAGGTGGAGACCCGCGCATCGGCCGCGATCGCCTGGAATAGTTCAGCGAGGTGGGGAATCAGCTCCTGTGCGAAGCATTTGTAGAACTGCGCCGTTAGGCTGTCGGGTCCAGGGGCTTTATGCAGTTTAAGCTGACCGATGGCCCTGCCCACCTCCTCAGCAGAAATGGGGGCGTCTAGGGACTCTGCCGCCGTGGGGGAGATCCGGGGGAGGGTCACTGTGTCTAAGTAATGTTGCTGTAGAGCCGCGTCCGGGGGAGAGCCCTGATAAAGTTTCCCATAAAACTCTCCAAAAAGGTTGGCCTTAGTGGTGTCAGTGTGGGCGATCTGTCCCCCCTGGTCAAGGATACCCCCAATGAATTCCCGTTCCCGCTTCACGCGTAATTGACGCGCTAAATGCGGGCCCACTTTATCCCCCTGAGTGTAAGATGTCTGACAAAGATTCAGGAGCGTGTATTCCGCTCTGTTATTGTAAATGGAGCGTAGTTTGCCTCGAATAGCGGTAAGTTGTCGCTGCAGCTCTCGGGTGGGGGTAGCCTTGTGTGCCTTTTTGATTGTCTCTAACTCCCGTTCCAGAGCAACTCGTTCTTCCTGCCTCCGAATGTTAAGGGTTGCGTTGAGTTGAATACACTTGCCCCGAAGGACCACTTTAAAAGCGTCCCAGTTATTTTGAGGGTTAGTGGCTTGTGGGGTGTTTTTTGCGTAAAGTACTCACTGATGGAAGTCCTCAGTTCCTCACGGAGGAGTGTATCGCGTGTAAGTGCTGTTGGGAAGTACCATCGTGGTTTACCAGTTTTGGGTCCCACCCACGTTAAACTAATAGTGATCAGGCTGTGATCCGAAATAGAAATCGGTAATATCTGCGACGCCTGCAAGGGCCCCCTTAGCGACTGGCTAATGAAAATATAGTCCATCCTAGAGTAGGATCGGTGTACATGCGAGAAGTAAGTGTAGTCTTTAGTAGTGGGGTGCATTGTCCGCCAGGCATCGCATAGGCCGAGCGAGGACATTTGTTGTTTAAGCCCCTTAGAAAAGATGTTGGTGGTCACCCTGTGGGACTGTGAGCTATCCAAGGTACCCTGCCATGTCAAATTAAAGTCCCCCAGAAGAACCACCGGACCCTCCGCAAACTCGCCAAGCAGATTAAGTGCATGTGTAAGAAATGTGAATTGGCCTGAGTTAGGTGCATAAAGAGTAGCGAACGTGCATAAGGTGCCCCTGAGCCGCCCCTTGACCATCACTATGCGACCGTCCCGATCTGTTTTGGTCGCTTCATGCAGAAACTTGGTAGAACCATGGAAGAGTAAGGCCACTCCATTGTGTTTGGTGCTAGAGGATGACTTGTATATGAAGGGGTAAGATTTGTGGCGAAGCCTGGAGTCCTCTGATTTTTTAAGATGGGTCTCCTGAAGGCCAACCACCTCAAATCGACGGTCAGTTAAGTATTTCCAGATCTTTTGGCATTTCTGGGGGGAATTCAGTCCCTTGACGTTCCAGGATGCAATGGACACCATTAGCAGGACTTACCCTCTCCCCCCCCCCCATGTGACTCCCGGTTGCCCTGTCCCGGCTGCCGAGACGCCTTCTATCTAGGCAAAGACTACTCTTCCTGCGGCTCCCCGGCGCACATCCCCTCTCCTCGCTTCTGCCATAAGGTTTTACAGAGAGTAAATAAAAACAATTCCCAGGCACCACCACCAGAGTTCCCTCCCTCCCCACAAGAACCCTCAACAAACCCCCAAAAACAATGAGCCAAACGGCCAACGGGCCTATGGCTCGGAATTCCCCGAGAAAAATGGGGAGAATTCTGGGTGGTCCGGACAAGGCCCGTACCCCCCGACTGCCGTGTGCTAGGAAACAGGAGAGCGTACAGCAATAAAACAAGAAAAGATTGAGATCAAATAAAAACCTCAGTGTCCTTGCTAGGCGAGTGGTATCGCACAATGCCCGGGTACGTGTAGTGGGCCAAAGTCTTCACTGGCAGCTCTCGAGTGTCAGGACAGCAGCGTTGCGAAATAAGTCAGGGCACTTCAGGCCTCTCCCAGCCATGGTCTTGTGCCTCTAGGATTCTTAGGTGTACAGTGGATCTGGAGCCTCCCATAATCGGGCGTCGGCACAAAGCGAGCCTCTAGCAACCATCTCCCCGCGTTCTAGCGGGATCTCGGGAGCAAATCCAAAGGAAGGAAAATAAAAACCTCAGTGTCCACAATAATCAAATGCAGTGACAAGGGCAGCAGCCTCGCTCACCATGCATGCTGGGTTCTCTTCTCCGCTACTCACTACCACCTCGTGAGGCGGTGACCAGGTCGACGGCCCCGGCGGCCAGGGCGATCACGGAGGCCCGTTATCTGTAGAAGTGCCGCTCGGGGATCTTCGGGCCTTCGTGATTGTATGCCAGGGTCTGGAGCCCCTCCTGGGCAGACCCGCCTCCGCAGAAGACCCTGATGTGGTCGCATCGTCCGGGAGGGGGAGTCCCAGGATGCGCAGACCCTTGGAGAGATCTGTGACAAGATGTGTCTTGTTGTGGTATTTGAACGAGAGGCCAAAGGGAAATGTCCAGCGATAGCGGACATCCTCGTCCCGTAGCTTGGAGGTGACTGGTCGCAGCGTTTGGCGGCCCGCCAAAGTGGAGGGAGCCAGGTCCTGATAGAGGGAACAGTTGTAGCCTTGGAAGGACACTTCCTTCTTTTTCCTTGCCGCAAGCAATATGGCCTCCTTTGTTGCGAAAGAGTGCAACTTAACCAGGACGTCACGCGGCCTCCTACGCCCTCCGGTCTGCAGACTGCACACGCGATGGACCCGGTCCACTTTAAGTTTCAGTTGCTGAGGTGCCAGGAGTTCTGCAAAGAGGCCCGTCACGAATGCCTCCAGATCAGGCCCCTCCGCCCTCTCCTCCAAATCGCGGACCCTTATGTTCTCCCGCCGGGTTCTGTTTTCCAGGTCTTCCGCTTTCAGTGTGATCTGCTGAAGTTGGGCCTGGAAGGTGTGTTGGGAGTCCTGCATCTTGGCGACACGGGCCATAAGGTCCTGGGCCTGCTCCTCCACCTCCAGCACTCTGGTGCCAACGGCGTCCACATCTTGGCGGAGAGTCGACATTTGCTCCGTGAGGTCCGCTTTCAGTTGGTCCATGGAGGACCGTAAGTCTCGCTTGATTTCTTGGCATAATTCTGCCTTGAAGTCCCGTAGGGTAGCCACCAGATCTTTCGTTAGGGACATGTTCTGCGGGTGGACCGATTCTGCTGAAGGAGTGGTCTTTTCCGATGCGGTAAAGTAGCGAGAAACCTTGTTTGCGTTTTTCTTAGGAGGCATAAGGGCAGTGCCCAGCCCGGCGTGTGGTCCGACTTTGCGGGTTCAGGTTAGGTCTAGTCTGCAGAAGTCAGAGAGCGAGCACAAACTGCGCGATCACTCCACAGGTTGGTAGCAGACCTCTGCTGGATGGTGGAGTCAGGATGTCATGATGAGGTCAGGCAAAGCGAGGCATGCCACAGAGGGGGGATCAGCAGCCCTCAGGCGATTCTGTGCTTAAAAAAGCCAGTCCATCCACGGGGAGGATCGACTCTCTGGCTGGGGAACACCTCCTGGCCATGGCACACGATGTGAGGCTAATTAAGGCCGGACCCGCTGCGCCGCCGCCATCTTAGTCAGGCGGCAGACTTGTGGGCCATCATCCCCCAGACCCTCCGTGTGCGAGCCAGCAGAGAAGGGACTGACCTGCTTCAGACGCTCCGTGCAAGCTACCCGCCCATCGATGGCCGATACCGCCTCAGCGGACCTGCTGCTCCGCAACCTCTCCGGCGCACTAGGCGGCCGCCGGTACCATTCCAGCCGCTTCCACAAGGCCAGCAAAGTCGCGGGACGCGGTAAGTGGCGTCCGCGTTCCCCCGCAGGCCCGCAAGGTCGAAGGAAACTCAGCGCAGCTCCCGGTGAGGCGTCGGTCGCCGACCGCATTGAGGCAGAGAGGCCCGTAGGGCATCCGGGTCGCGCCGCTACGCCATCTTGAGTGCGGCCTCGGGGCTCCGCCGCTTCGGGATCGAGGTGAATTATGCAGCACCGCCCTATCACTCCCGCGTTCTCGAGAGTCCTGGCGATTCCCTGGACACAGCAGGTTGTAGGCTTGCAGCGTAGAGCTCACCACATGCTGTGGATGATCATGTGGCAGCCGTCAGGGTCCGGAGCTGAAGCGGCTCACGTCCGCTAAGCCATCTTACTTGGCCACGCCCCCCCAGAACTGTTATTACCTTCTAAGAATCACATTTTGATTATTGTATGTTGGATTTTTGTCATTTTGGTCTTGTTTGGTTTAGATAAAGATTACTTATTTTTCTAAACTGGTGTGGTGTTCATTTGTAGTATTTTCACTGTATTACTGTATGTGCGCACAAATGCTTTACACACTGCCTCTGAGATAAGCCTGCCTGCTCATGCCAAGCTACCAAGGGGGTGAGCAGGGGTTATTTTAGAAGTGGATCCCCCCTTACCCTGACTAGGAAGAAGGGTCCCTACTTGGACAAAGGTGCAAGCCATTGTCAACTTGTCAATTTCTAACACTGAGTTTTTGTATTTCACTATGTTCTTTTTAAAATGTTGATACTCTTCTTTTTCTACACTTGGTGCTTGTCACGCCTCTAAATTTGTACTCAACAGGTTTGCCCCTTCTAAAGTGGTCAACTATTTCATAGTGCTAATAAATGTGAATGTTTTTTTTTTATTCTCAATTTTATTACCAGAGTGTGTCCTGTCACTAGATTTTGCCTGTCTTGAAAACTCTTGGCCTCCAATCATGTGTTTGGGTCCCATTTTCGGGTCTTGTAACTTTTCCATTGTTTTCCCCTCTGACTGAACTTCACAAAAAGAGAAAGGATACAAAAACAAATGTTATGCAAAGAAGGTTGGAATATTTTGACCATCGCATCATTTATGTGCAAATGTTTTCCTATATTGCTTTTTCCCCTATGGGGTATCTTCTTACTTAACTCAACTTCCTCAGGTGTTGCAAAGTGTTTTCGATTAATGCTCCAAACTTCGGTTTTACTTCATGTGGAATGCTGAGCCTCTTTACACCTTCATCTCTCTTTCTGTGTAACGAAGTTTGCGTTTCCTATTTTCTCTGCAGAGGTACAGGTTGCTGAACATAATCAATCAAACCAAGCCGTTCACGCAGCTTCACTGTATATATTTAAGTTTACAATGGAAGGTGGGCGTCTCCCTTCGCTTTCTCATGTGGCATTTTATCTTCTGGCAAGAAAGAAAAGCTTCATTACACTTTGTTATGGGTGTGGGTGCAGGCACTCTACTTTTTGTGGCATCATACTTTGGTGGTCTCAACATCAAAAATGTTTCCTAAATAAATCTAAAAGGTTCTTAATTCTATTAAGAGTTCTTCCGCGTATGGGGCAGAGAAGGCTCTATTCATCTCCTATCGCGCTTTCTCGTTGTGTTTCACTAAGTGTTTATCAGGGTGGCTAGCAGTGCAGTCAGGACATCTACTGTAGTTTGCTTTAGGATGTTACATGCTGGTGTGGTGTTAGGGTTGACATTTCACTTGACAACATAGTGGCCGCACGGTCTAGGAGTGCACTGCATGCTTAAAGCGCCCGTCTTCATGCAGGGGACGCTTGTACGGGGGAACGCTTGCTGTAGGCAAGGTCAGTGCACTTTGTAGTGAGCCACCCGGCCGCATCCCAACAATGTATCCACAGGCAACCCTCTGGGCCGGGTGCGGACCGGAGAGTATAAATAAGGGTGACGTCAGCGCTCGGGCTGTCAGCACGAAGATACCATAATGAGTGTGTTGTGATTACTTAGTGTGGTATCGTAAGGCCCAAAGTACACCTCCCCATACCGGTGGCAACACCATACACCCCCACTAGGTAACCCCGCTACATTGGCGACGAGGGGGATCGCATTCACTGCGTGCACAGGAGTGAGGAATTACCGGTGGCAGCCGTGGTGGGGACCCGGAGCTGCTGTCTGGAGGCGCGTCAGACCCGGCAGGTGAGAAGCAGTGCAGCGGAGTTGGCATGCTGCTTGGCCGGAGGTGTCCGGAAGACGAGCTGCAGAGAAGGAGCGTGTGCGGCTGCACAGGAGTGTGGGGTGTGGCACACAGGCACTGGAGCGCGAAGCGGGCCCGACGATCCAAGTAAGGAGGGTCGGGCGAGGTAATAGTGCAGCGGCGCGGAGGCCTCTCTGACTGCCACGTGCTCACACAGCGGGGAGGAAAGGAATAAAAGACAGAATCTCGGTGCCACATGAGGCCAGGGAGAGGAATCCCAGTGGGCGTGGAGAAAGTGAAAGTAGAAGCAAGGGAGGAACAAGGCTGAGTTCAGTGGAGCAGAGGCCAGGGGCAGATCGGCGCATTGATCGCGGAGAAGGCTGAAAGCGTCTGTGTGCCACAATATACAAAAAAACAAGAAAAAAAATGCAATAAAAGAAAGAAAAGGCAATAGAAGGGGAAGGACGACATGAGTGGCAGCACGTAAGCTGATCAGAGCCCAGAGCAGCCTGAGTGAACATAGCAGGGGATGCCAGGGGAAAAAGTGATCGGAGCAGAAGGGTGAAAGACAGTCGGAGGCACGGAGTACTGCACACAGGAAAGTAGCCACACAGCAGGACAGGGACACCCATCATGTCAGTGCAGGCAGAAGGTGGTGTTGAAGGGACCACGGAGCATGGTGCTCGCACTACACTAGCGGCATTGCCACCATTCAGCCAGTTGGCGGATCCGGCCACAGCGGCCCCAGGATGGCGCAAATGGATAGGACAACTAGAAAACTACTTTGTAGCTGCTCGTGAAACGAATGGTGCAGTCAAGCGATCCACCATGCTACATATGGGAGGTGACGAGCTCTATGAGCTATTCCAAGACTTGCCTGATACTGGCGATAGAAATGATTATGAGAAGGCGGTGAGAGCACTGGACCGCTATTTTTGCGTGCAGGTGAACCCTGATTTTGAACACTTCAAGCTGCGACAAGCTAAGCAAAGGGAGGAGGAGTCGGTGGACATGTTTTTCACTAGGCTGAGGAAGCTAGCGAGCTCCTGCACAGGAATCGACAAGCAGCTAGAAATCAGGGCACAGCTAATTCAGGGTTGCAAGTCGTCGGACCTCAGAAAACTGATTATGCGCCAGCCATGCATTTCGCTGGATGATATTTTGGTGCTAGGGAGATCTCATGAGTTAGCGGATGTGAGAGCGGGGGAAATGGAGTCTGCGCTGGCAAGGAGAGCGGTAGGACCACTGCAGGCACACCCGGTCACGATCAAGGAGGAGAGTGTGGAGGCCATTTGGAAGGGGTCCGGCAGAGGAAGAGGAACAGGCGGTGCGCGCACAGGCGGGAGAGGGTGTGGAAGCTGTGCACTAGACAGTCATCCACCGCGAGGATGTCTGGCCCAAGGAAAAACGTGCCTGAAGTGTGGCAAAATAGGACATTTTGCCAAAGTATGCAAGAGTACAGCAAGGACCACCATGTCAGGTGGGGTATCAAGAAAGTTTGGATCACACAAGCAAGTGGTTAAAGCGGCAGATGACACAGAGGATGTGGACAGCCTATGCCAGAGGATGAGTCACCAATGATGATGAGAAGGATGAAGTATTTGTCATATCATACACAGGATGAGCAAATCAAAAGAGGCGCCCGCCTCCGATGTGTCAGATACACATTGGAGTGAACAAGGTGACAGCACTAATAGACACTGGAGCATCAGTGAATATCCTAGATGCAGAACACTACAGGCAACTCGAGCCCCGTCTGCCACTGTTAGCAATGAAAGCGAGGATCTTTACGTATGGAGGAGACAACCTTATCCCACTACAGGGGGTAATTGAGGTGGAAGTAACTCATAGAAAAATCTCAGCGATGATGAAGTTTCACGTGACACAGGACAGTGCTGGAACCCTGTTGGGCTGTCATTCGGCCAAAGATCTAAGGCTAGTAATGTTCGCACGGCAAATACACCAGTCTCATGCTGCTGACATGGCTGAATTTACAATGCTGTTCGAGGGACCTGGGCTGTTTGAAGGGTGTAAAGGTCAAGTTACGTATCGATAAGGCAGTCAAGCCGGTGGCCCTTCGCCACTGGAGAGTACCGTTTCATCTGCGGCCGCTGGTCGAGGCCGAGTTTGAAAAGCTCGAGAAGGCGGGGGTGATTGAGAAAGTGTCTGGGCTTACCCCGTGGGTGTCACCATTGGTTATCGCCCCTAAGCCCAAACAGCCCGGTGCTATACGTTTGTGTGTGGACATGCGGTTGCCCAACAAGGCAATAAGGAGAGAGAGGCACATAACACCAATGATAGATGAGATAGTTGCGGACATCAACGGGGCAAAATGGTTCTCGAAAGTGGGCCTCAACTCGGGCTACCACCAGCTCTTGCTAGATGAGGCTAGCTGTTACATCACCATGTTCTCCACGCATGTGGGGCTGTGGAGATTTAAAAGACTTAGTTTTGGCATATCTTCGGCAGCGGAGGCATTTCAGGACGCCATCCGCGAGGTCTTGTCGGGGCTAGTAAGGGTTATTAATGTCGATGTGCTCATATTTTTAAAGTCACTAGAAGAACACCATGAACGTCTAAGAGCAACGCTGAAAAGGCTGGTTCACCAAGGGTTGGCACTGCATAAGGAAAAATGTGCCTTCTATACGAATGAGGTCGAGTTTTGTGGATACAAATTCTCCAAGGAAGGGCTGCAGGTTGACCCAGCGAAGGTGGAAACAATACGCGCTGCAACTATACCGCAGAGCCAGACGGAAATGCGGAGTTTTTTAGGCATGGCAATTTATTGCTGCTGTTTCATTCCTCATCTGGCGACAATATCAGAGCTGTTGAGAGCACTCACCAAGAAAGACATTAAATGGCAGTGGATGAGTGAAGAAGCAAGAGCTTTTCAGGAGGTGAAAGGAGCGCTGTTACAAGGGGCGACGGTGTCCTATTTCAAACCAGGACACTTAACGGAGCTGGTGGTGGATGCCAGCCCGGTTGGGCTAGGAGCAGTGCTTCATCAAAATGCGAGCGAGGAGTGGGTGCCAATAGCATATGCAAGCAGAGCGCTAACAGCAGTGGAAACGAGATACGCCCAAATCGAAAGGTAGGCACTGGCCGTCAGATGGGCCTGCGAGCATTTTGGCATCTACCTTTGCGGGCACAAGTTCAGAGTGGTCATGGACCACAAGCCTCTGGTACCACTGTTTGGAGGGACTGCTAGAGGCGGGCCACCCCGCTTTGAGAGGTGGGCGGTACAGCTCCAAACTACAACTTTGACATAGTATACCGACCCGGAATCAACAATCCAGCAGACTACCTGTCATATCCCCTGGCGGTGGACCCGAGACAGCAACGAGAGGTGGACACAGGGGCAGAAACATTTGTCAAGCACATCACGGAGGCAGTGTGTCCTCGAGCATTGTCAATAGAGGATATCGTAGCAGCCACAGGGGAAGATGCGTGCCTAACGGCAGTCAAAGAGGCTCTGCAAGGACATAAGTGGAGAAACTTCCTGGAGGAGTGAGCAGCCTAACGGAGGAGGAGAAAGAAGCCAGGATGGGTGTCTGGAGGTGTCAGGATGAGCTAAGTGAAAGCAGTGAAGGGCTTGTCCTCAGAGGCTCGAAAATAGTTATGCCGGTGGGGCTGTGGAAGAGAACGGTCGACTTAGCTCACCAAGGGATTGAAGAAACGAAAGCACGCCTGAGAGCCAAAGTGTGGTTTCCCAGAGTAGACAGAATGATTGAAGAAAAAGTGAAGAGGTGTCATGCATGCATAATCACGGGTGAGGATGTGCTAACACCTCCTGTGATCACGGAGCTGCCGAGCAAGAAGCCGTGGGAAGCCATAAGCATGGACTTTGGAAGCTTCCCGAACGGGAGGTTCACATTGGTCATGATTGAAAGCCACTCAAAATTTCCGGTGGTAGAAGTTGTAAAGTCTACATCGTTTGAGTCCATCAGATCAGTGACGGAGAAGACGTTTGCTCTGATGGGAACTCCTGAGGAAATACGCACTGACAACGGCCCGCCGTTCCACGGCCAAGAGTTCAAAGAGTATCTTCAGCACTACAACATTCGTCACCGGAAGGTAACTCCCAATGGCCGCAGGCCAACGGGAAGTAGAAAAGTTAATGCGTACTATCAACAAGGCGCTAAGAATTTGAGTTGACCAAAAGGAAGATTTGGAAGGATGCCTACACCAAGTTCTGAGGGCCTACAGGCAAACGCCCCACAGCACAAGTGGATGTTCACCCAGTGATCTCATAATGAGGAGAGCGGTAAGAGATGTGATGCCAGTAAGTGAACACTGGGTCCCCAGCGAACTGGATGGTGAAGCAGCACAGGCTAAAAAAAAAAAAAACAATGACCAGGCTAGTCAAAAGAGAAGAGCGAGGGTGGTGGAAATACTCCCAGGAGACAGAGTGGTGGTGAAAGATCGACACCCAGGGTGGAAGTTTAGAACCCCTTTGAGAAAGAGCCATGGGAAGTGGTCAATGTACAAGGGACCATGGTCACAGTGAAGCGAGGTGACAGGAGACTGGCAAGAAATATATCATGGTTTAAGAAGCTGGTGTTTCCAGGAGAGGATGACCATACAGTAGCGAAGCAAGGGAACATACCGACGGGAGTAAATGAAGAAGGGGATAATGAGTCAACAGGAGTGGAAAACGGTATGGTAGACGCAGAGAGGGAGAGAGAGAAGAAGGAGAACAGTCAGCGATAAATGATCAGAGCAGAACGAATACAAGATCATCGCAGAGGGGATATCCTTATAGACTCATAGACAATCCCCAACCGAGTCAAAAGTTATTAGACTTTATGTGCTAAGAAGATTCAGCTACACGAATTCACATTCTGAGAGAACTGCACCTGTTATTATTATTTTGGCTTATTTTGTTAGTTCATTATTTTAGTTTGTTTTGTTCCTTATGATTGGTTGGGAGGGATGTAGTGAGCCACCCAGCTGCATCCCAACAATATATCCACAGGCAACCCTCTGGGCCGGGCGCGGACCGGAGGGTATAAATAAAGGTGACGTCAGTGCTCGGGCTGTCTACACTAAGATACCATAATGAGTGTGTCGTGATTACTTAGTGCGGTATCGTAAGGCCCAAAGTACACCTCCCTATACCTGTGACAATACCATACACCCCCACTAGGCAACCCTGCTACACACTTCACACCAGGAGGGAATCCTCTTCTGTTCACTGCATTATACGAGCAGCTTCTAGGCAACACGCACTTCAGTGATTTGCTTCAATATTGCATCTTGTTTCTGCAAATCTTTGCCTGGTTCTGTGAATTTCTGGAGTTGCCCCACCAACGCTTATTTCTTTCTTTTTGCTGTGTTTTTTTCTAGATTTTCTGCATTGATTAATGCCAATCTGCACTGATTTTGGGTGGACTGTGTACTTCTGTGAAGGGTACCAGATGACTTCCTGTCATCAAGCTTGCTGAGTTGCAGTCCTGGTTTGTGTTTTTTAACAAGTTGATCATCAAGGTGTCAGTTCAATTGGATCAACATAAGTGAACAGCACTCCGACTCCCACATTGTGCATTAGGTTGTTAAACTAAAGCTCAGCTCAAAAGCACTGAACTGTGTCCTTGTTTACATGGAATTATCTGGTAACCTTAACTTCAGGGATCTGTTAACTAGTACACTACTAGCTTGCTTCATTGGCACTATGTTGAGCAGACTAGAACATGATCAATCAATCGGAACATGTAGAGCGTGCTAATCACAGCAAGGGTTATCCAGGTGTGGCAAGTATGTTTGTCACCTGCTACACATGCTTGGTGTGTTACAAGTGGCGCCCAATGTGGTGTTTCTTGAGAGGATTAATTTCTGGTGTAGTCATCTTCATTCAGCAGTTGACAAATGACCTTCAGATTATTTGAGTGTATTTTATGCTAGCCATTCCAAGAGTGTTCTCCGCACTGAGGTAGGGATGTAGTTACTGCTGCCAGGAATAAGCCTAGAAACCTTGGTTCAGATATGGGCCCTGTTTAAAAATACTGTGATCCTGTGCCCAAGAGTGTAAATATGTGAAACACAATGTAATTGTGCAATTCAAAAGGTGTCCTAATGTCCAGTGCTCTGTTGCACTCTAGCTAGGTTTGTGCTCCATAAATACCTATACATAAATTGATGCCTTGCATTCCCCTAGTCATTGTCCTAACTGGCAGTGAGTAACCCGAGTGACCAGTCACATAGCTTATGATGGAGGGGACTGGAAGAACAACCAACCCTCCTACTGATTGGTTCATCTCAGCGTTTGTGCAACAAGACTCCGAGCTGCCGTCCTGCAATTCCTGAATGTTAGTGTTTTGTGGCAGTTCCATTCTGGTTCTAGTAGTTTCATATTTCTCATAAGAAGTCTGCTATTAGTAAAAAGCACTTTGTGAACAGCAAAGCCAATGTTGCCCAGGCCCCACAGTGTAGTAACTGGTTTATTGATTACACAAAAAGATAATTTAGGAAAGTTTGACAAACAATTTTTATTTACAAATTGCTATTCTATTTTACTTATTACGTACAGAAGTCCTAGCTGACTGGAGGACCTCAAAGCAAACATCTCAATGGACTAAGAGTACCCGGGAGCCCAAATGTCGCCACAGCCCAGCTGATGGTGGGAAAACCAAGATCTACAGGATATCGTTAGGACAATGAGCCACGCTGTCCTCAATCCAAACTGGGCCCGAGAGCGTCTGCTTCAGCCCCAGATTAACAGAATGTAATCAGCCTTCAAACAGTGGCATACTGTTCAGCTGTGACGCCTAGGGATATCACTCTGAAACTATTAGTTATCTTTGTAACCCTTATGGTACAAGAGGAGTCAATAACTTCAGTCAAGTTCAAGACATAACTCTAACAAACCAGGTCACAATTGGGCCTCCTTAGACCAGTGCTTCCTGTATGCCCCTAGCCCCATGGGGCTACCACCAAGTAAAAATGTGATTGTAAGCGGTTTTGAGCTACAGGACCCTAAAGTGAACAGGCATTGGCAAAGCCAATAGGCCTCGCCCAAGCCATTATGTTTTAGCCATGTTGCACACCAGTGTGGCTGCTGTTCAGCATTGCTAAAAGTTAGTGGCATTGGAGTGGGGCAGACTGGGGTAGAGTGGAAATAGATTGGAGTGGGGTAGATCGGCATAGAGTGGAGTGGGGGTAAAGTGGGGTAGAATGGAGTGGGTGGATTGGGGTAAATTGGAGTGCAGGAGTTGGGTAGATTAGCATGGTAGTTTCGAGTGGGGTAGATTGAATTGGGGTAGATTGGGGTGGAATGGGGTAGATTAGACTAGGATATATTGGGGTAGATTGGAGTGTAGTGGGGTAGCTTGTGGAAGAGTGGAGCACAGTGGATTGGGATAGATTGGCTTGGGGTATATTGGAGAAGGGTAGATTGGATTGGGGTAGATAGATTAGAATGGAGTAGATGAGAGTGGTGTGGGGTAGATTATGGTGGAGTGGGGTAGATCAGAGTGAGATAGGTAGAAGTGGGGTAGATTGCAGTAGAATGGAGTGAAGTGGGGTAGATTGGAGTGGAGTAGGTTGGAGTGGAGTTGGATAGAGAGGTGTGGAGTAGATTGGGATGGGTGGGGTAGACTGGAGTGGGGTAGAGTGGTTTAAGGTTGGGTAGATTGGAGTGGTTTGAAGTAGACTGGGGTGGAGTAGTTCAAGGTTATTTATGTTTAGACAAAAGCCTTTAAAACAATAAATACATACATACATTCATAAAATAGTACTCCCCCCAACCCCACTCCACCCTACCTATTCCCAAACCCAGACTACCCAGAGAGCCCTACCATAACTGCTCTGCGCAGCCAGCTAGATTCCTGATATATCTCCATATAGTACTTTTACCAGCCAATCCATTTTAAATTGCTTTAAGCCCAAAGTTTTGTGATCACCATATTTCTAGTCCACACATGCTTTTACGAACTTTGCGAGGGCTCATGCAAAATCCCAAAATTCCATGTTTGCCATAATTGCAAGTACTTCTGTCCGGTGAGAAATATTGCGTTTTATAAAAGGCAGTTTTAAAATTATACAATGGATCCTATAAAAATGTAAACAATCTAATACAAGATGAACATTAACATTTTGAAATCCTAGACCACAAGTACAATTGTTCTCAATATTCAAAAGTGCATTAAACTTCTCAGGCTTTAGATAACGCACATTCAGAGAAGCCAGTTTTAAAAATAATTGACATAACTGGGCATTGGGCAAGGCGGCTATATATGGGCGCACCCTCTGGTTCTCCCATGATTCCAACACAGTTTTCTGAGGGTTTATTCTTTACATATCCAAAATCCAACAACCTTGACTCCCTTCCACACGTCTTTTTCAATTCACCTTTTGAGAGATGGGAGGCCTCCGCCCACCTAAAATTTTCCATTTGTAAAGCTGCCGCAAATTTTCCTAATCTAGGGCCTGATTAGGATGGCGGTCGGACTAACATCCTACCGCCATCCCTTCGGAAATGGATCTGCCCGACTAGCTGTTGGTGGTCCTGCAACCGGAATCACGATGAGAGTGCCTTCACGGCGGTCGCAATGCGTATCTTTTAGATTGCTGCATGTGCTGCGGCCTGCAGCACACACTGCATTACAAAAAATACACTCTGTACATATCTCTGCACTATGTGGCAGGCAACAGGTGGTGCAGGGATACTATGGTGCCCCCCAGGGCCCACGTCGGAGGGTCAGGGGAGAAGGAGGGCCCGCTACTGGCCCCCAATGTCCCTTTCTGCCTGCCTTTTCATGGTGGGTAAACCGCCATGAAACGGCCAGCGGGAAGGGACATCGTAATCCGTACGGCGATGCCTGGCAGGCATTGTAGGGATGGTGGATCCTCCGACGGGCTCCTTGAGCCTGTCTGATCCGTGGCGGTCAGTCACTCCGACCACCAAGTATCCGCTCGCAATATTTAAAAGAGCCTTGAGGAAAAAGAAGAGATGTAAGAAAGAAAGACCGCAGCATGCAGGAGGTATAGAAAAAATGGTCAGGTATAGAGAGAATTGAGGACGAGAGAAAGGTAGTGAGAGGAGTGAATGGTAGAACGGGAAATGTGGTGTAGAGTGAAAAGAAGAAGCTGAGAGATGTATGTGAAATCCAGAAAGTTGAGGCTTAAACACATGTAGAGAGTTGCAAGATATAAAAAGAGTCAGATATGGTGAGATAAAGAGATCTAATAGGGACAGTTGAGAGAGCTAGTTATGGTGGAAGGGGTGAATTGAAATCAAGAAGGCAGTCCAGAGAGAGATGTGTGTGTGTGGGAAAGACTGGCGAGAGAGGCACAGAGGAGCTGATGATATAAAAGAAAGGGGTAGAGGTAGAGAGATAGCGGTACCAGAATGGAATACAATATTAAGAGACTAAAGAGTACCAAGGTAGAACAAGAAAAACGAGAGGTGAAGTAGTGAACTAATGCTGAGGTACATTGAGAGGCTAGGTAGCAAGAGAGAGCGTGGGGTAGAGAGAGGTGAGGTTGATGTGAGGTAGAAGGCAAAAGATTGTCTACAGAGTTGTGAAGGAGTGGGGTTTTCTATGCCTTAATCTTCAGGTGTAATCATTAAATAACATCCGCCACTAGTCGTATGAACCTTTGATCGTCGACAAAGAGAAGTAAGGAACAATCATCTACATTAGTCCAATAACATGTTGAATCGCAATTACTTTTAGTACAGTCAATAAAGAGAATTTTGAGAGAGTTAAAAGTTTTATTTTTCAATGTCTCAGGTTTCTCAATTTTATTCAGTAAGAATTAGTCTTAACGTCTTAATGTCAATTATTAACATAGTTCATAAGTGACATTTCAATATAAGCTAGAATAATACATTAGTCAAAGTAACACTGATTATTGTTAGAATGTGGCAAGTGTGTTCCATAAAGGAAATTCCCTAATCTAAATATAAGGATGAAAATAAGCTGTCAGTTCAGATTCTCAAGGAAGAGTTCTAATGAGAGAAATCTATGCACAGTATAAACCCTTTGCATAATGAGCTGGAAAGTATTCTCAGCTCTAAATCAGCAGACAATCAATGAAAATAGGTAAAGAACCTCTGATTTAGAGAAGTATTAGAAACCCAAAGATGATTCTCCAGTCACAGAAAGATTCCCACTGCTACTCTAGGAACACACACTAATATAAACACACACTATTCTATGTTGCAACATTATTTTCTTTCGTATCCTGCATCCTCCAAAAGAATTTCAGTAAACTTTCGGGAATAGGCGAAGTCCCCATTTTCTTAGACTGGTACAATAGTTATTAGAAATAAAAAATTACATTGTTCACATTTTGTGGTCCAGACTGTTCTTCTCATGACTCATCCTTCGTGTAGCCTCCTCTCCTCCCAGTGAGAACCTGACTATCAATTGTCTAATACAAAACAAGTGCCTATTTACTAGCTAACAAAAGGCTTCTGGAAAATTACAACGAAAAACGAGAGCCCTACTCAAACGTGTGGGTAAAGCCTCCCTTTAGAAAAAGCAGAACGCTTGATGGCATGTTTCATCATTGGGGTCTTCCCGTTCCGCTGCGGATCGGGGCGTGCTGTTAACTGGGTGTTACACAGGAGTACTGTGTAGTATCTAACCACAAAATGATGGATGATGGGAGTTGGAGGGGTTCTAGTCAGGTACTGTGTTTTATTCATTCCTCCAGGCAGTATGATTAAAATATGGGAAGAAAAGGTAGAAAGTATCCTCAGCTTTAATGTCCCTGCCATCTTTACTAAAACGTGGTCTGGAAAATTACATCTGCAGAAAATAGAGAAAAACATCTTGTGCAAACACCTATTGAACATGAAAACAGGCATTTAAATGTTAATGCATTATTTTCAGTTAACATGGCATCAATTGTTAGGTTAACTTAAGCCATCACTTATTTATTTCACATTAGGCTTATAATATTTAATTATGATTGCCTACTGCAAATCTTCGTGTTTTAGTATATGTGCTATTTAAAAGTAGGCATTGCACGTTAGTAATAAAAAGCATTTTTGTTTGTGAATAAAATTCAGCTGTTTAAGGGTGTGATAAGAAACTGAAAGGGAGAGAGAGAGGGTAGCAAAGACATGAAGAGAGCTTGAATGGTGAGGTAAAGTTAGAAATGCTGTTGCGTGAGACGTGAAGTAGATGGAGAGATACAGGGAGGGCAGATGAAATAATTCAGTGAGGTTAGAGAGGGGTGATCATGTAGAGAGAGTTGAGGTATAAAGAGGGGATCAATAGTGATATATATATATATATATCTTATTTCGTTCGACTAAAAAACTATATTAAACGCATATGTCGATCTTGTAGGTAGATTGAGGATAATTGGCGAGCGGCATAGCCCCGTTGAATTTGCCTTTTTGATTAGCGTGACTGTGGGCTGGAGCCAGAATATATACGCGTATTCTAACATGTATTGTGACTCTGCATGAGTATGTGCGCATATTTTGCTTTGATTATAAATGTATAATTTTTTGTATGCGGTTATATTCTTTAACTGTTGATATGCAAAGGAGATGGTATTGTATTATATTTTACTGTTCCATCATGGCCGCCAAGTTTCTGTCTACTGACATGTCCTCTTTTGATTTCTAGTGTTTGTACTCGTGAAAAAACTTTATCAGCTACCGTAGTCTGTGTGCTCTTTTCACGTGATCAAGGCTGTTTACAGCCGAAACGCGTTGTGGAATAAACTTGGATTAACTACACTAGTGTCCTGCTTCCTATCCTGAGAGCGTACTTCATTGGACTTTTGTTTTGAGGATAATATTGCTGGTACGCTCTGCCGGCGTGTACGCCACCCTCCTTGGGTCCCTGCACTCCAGAAGGAGCTACGTGCATTTTTGGATTTATATATATATATATATATATATATATATATATATATATATATATATATATTCACTGAAAAAACCATAGGTTTTAGGGACAGTTATAGTTAGTTGGACATTTCACTCGTACAAAACCATAGAAATTCCCCCGTTATAGTTAGTTCAGCTAACTATAACTTGCGCCCCCGCAATGCACTGCTGATGACGTCACATATTACATCACTCATGACATGGTCAGTGACATCACTGATGACATCACTGATGACATCTCAAATGACATCACTGATGACATCATCCAGTGACTGTGTGTTTCTGTAAAGTTTAAATATGTTTAATATATATAGGGAAAGGCGTATTGAAGAATGAGTGGGTGGATAAGTGTCTGAATGGATGATTTAGTACGTGAGTGACTGACTCTACAAGTGAGTGATTAAATGTATCTTAATGAATGCATGGGTTAGTGACTAAACTGTGTGAATGTCTGTATCCGTCTGTCTGTTGCTTTTAAGCGGCTGCATGGCTTTCTGAATAGCTACATGAGTGTCTACATGGGTTATTGATTGATTGTCTGAGTATCTGTATGGGTGCCTGAGTGTTTGTGTGGGTGGGGTGTGTGTGACTCTGTGCATAGATGTGTGAGTTGGTGATTCACTGGGTGCATGGTTTCAAGAGTGCATCTGTGATGGACTGTATGGGTGGGTGAGTGTGTGTATGGGTGTGTTAGTGATTGAATGTATATCTCAGTGGTACATGTGTGAGTAACTACATATGTGAAAGGCAGTATATATGTGTGTTGGAGTATATAAATGGCTATAAGTGAGAGTGTGTGATTGTGAGAGTGGCTGTATGGATGAGTGTGTACTTGTATCAGAGATTGTATAAGAGTGTAAGAATGTGCTAGTATTTGTATGAGTAAGTGAACTGGTGTGTGTATAACTGTATAGGTGAGTAAATGGGTGTGTGATTAAGTTTTTTGCATGACTGACTAGGTGTGTGAGTACCTCTATGGATGAGTGGCGGTGTGTGAGTGTTTATATAGGTGTATGAGTGCATATGATAGTCCTGTACTGAGTGAC
This sequence comes from Calotriton arnoldi, assembly GCA_963921515.1. NCBI lineage: Eukaryota > Metazoa > Chordata > Amphibia > Caudata > Salamandridae > Calotriton > Calotriton arnoldi. Next base: position 201,646 of record CAWUFW010006010.1, read on the forward strand.
TAAGTATGAGTGACTGTACGGGTGAGTGAGTGGATGTGTGTGTAGACCTAAGAATCAGTGAGTGGGTATGTAGTTTTTGGTGTTGGAGTGTCTATGGTTTTGACAATGGCAGTCTGTAATTTAGAGTGGGTGTATCAAAAGTTATATTAGGGTGTGAGAAGATGCATGAAATTATCACATGGATGATGTCATCAGTGATGTCATCAGTGATGTCACTGACCATGTCATGAGTGATGTAATATGTGACGTCATCAGCAGTGCATTGTGGGGCGCGAGTTATAGTTAGCTGAACTAACTATAACGGGGGAATTTCTATGGTTTTGTACGAGTGAAATGTCCAACTAACTATAACTGTCCCTAAAACCTATGGTTTTTTCAGTGAATTTCAAAGGTTTTTTAAATGCTAATTTCTAACTATAACATGTCTGAAACCTATGATTTTTTCAGTGAATTTCAAAGGTTTTTTAAATGCTAATTTCTAACTATAACGTGTCTGAAACCTATGGTTTTTTCAGTGAATTTCAAAGGTTTTTTTAAATGCTAGTTTCTAACTATGCCTACAGAGGTAGGACATGTGAAGAAAGAAGAAAAAACGCACAGAAAGAAGCAAAAGATGTGCAGAAAGAACCAACAGAGGAGCAGAAAGAGGCCTTGTTGCAAAATCATCCTGTGCCCACAACTTTTTCAGACGGGTACTGGTGGTAACTGACTCTGACTAACCAGAGCCAGTGCTATGCTAAAAGACACTTAAAATACAGTGAAAACACCTACATACACTAGGGAACACTATGCGTTGGGGTACCCCTGTGATTAGCATGACCTCCTCTGCAAGTCCCTAGTACATAATAGGGCAGGGGGATTAAAACTACCTCTTAAAATGCGCTACAGGGCGCGTTTGCACAGTGGTGAAGGGAGGGGGCCTGAGGTGACATGTGTGCAAACGCACCCCGTGGCGCGTTTTAAGTTGCGGGATTAAGTCCCCTTGAATTCTGAGGGTCCCTGGGGCCCAACTAGCCCCCAGGTACCTACAGTTAGGACCACAGAGCTGAGTTGCAGAGAGGCGTTCCGAGGCCACGCACCTTTTTTCACCTCTCTGCAACGCAACTCTGTTGTGCTTACTGAAGGTACCTGGTGGGCTAGTTGGCCCCCAGGGTCCCTCAGGATTCAAAGGGAATTAATTCCCCAACTTAAAACGCACCACAGGGCGTGTTTGCGCACATGTCACCTGAGGCCCGCCCCTCCCTTCACCACTGTGCAAACGCGCCCCGTGGTGCGTTTTAAGTTGGGGGATTAGGTCACCTTGAATCCTGAGGGTCCCTGGGGCCCAACTAGCCCACTAGGTACTTCCAGTAAGCACCACAGGCCTGCGTTGCAACGCCTGTAACAAATTGTGCAGTTGTGTTTAGGTAGTGAAGAGGGTCGTGCTGGGGGTAGTGTTTTAGGGTTTAGGGTAGTGCAGTGGTGTTTGTGTAGTGTAGGGGGTCATGCTGGGGGTAGATTTAGGGTTTAGGGTAGTGCAGTGGTGTTTGGGTAGTGTAGGGAGTCGTGCTGGGGGAGTGTTTTAGGGTTTAGGGTAGTGCAGTGGTGTTTGGGTAGTGTAGGGGGTCGTGCTGGGGGAGTGTTTTAGGGTTTAGGGTAGTGCAGTGGTGTTTGGGTAGTGTAGGGGGTCGTGCTGGGGGTAGTGATTTAGGGTAGTGCAGTGGTGTTTGGGTAGTGTAGGGGGTACTGCTGGGGTTAGTGTTTTAGGGTTTAGGTTAGTGCAGTGGTGTTTGGGTAGTGTAGGGGTACTGCTGGGGGTAGTGTTTTAGGGTTTAGGGTAGTGCAGTGGTGTTTGTGTAGTGTAGGGGGTAGTGTTTTAGGGTTTAGGGTAGTGCAGTGGTGTTTGTGTAGTGTAGGAGGTCGTGTTTTAGGGTTTAGGGTAGTGCAGTGGTCTTTGGGTAGTGTAGGGAGTCATGCGGGGTAGTGTTTTAGGGTTTAGGGTAGTGTAGGGGGTCATGCGGGGGTAGTGTTTTAGGGATTAGGGTAGTGCATTGGTGTTTGGGCAGTGTAGGGGGTCATGCGGGGGGTAGTGTTTTAGGGTTTAGGGCAGTGCAGTGGTGTTTGGGTAGTGTAGGGGGTCGTGCTGGGGGGAGTGGTTTAGGGCAGTGCAGTGGTGTTCGGGTAGTGTAGGGGGTCATGCTGGGGGAGTGTTTTAGGGTTTAGGGCAGTGCAGTGGTGTTCGGGTAGTGTAGGGGGTCGTGCTGGGGGAGTGTTTGAGGGTTTAGGGCAGTGCAGTCGTGTTCGGGTAGTGTAGGGGGTTGTGCTGGGGGTAGTATTTTAGGGTTTAGGGTAGTGCAGTGGTGTTCGGGTAGTGTAGGGGGTCGTGCTGGGGGTGGTGTTTCAGGGTTTAGGGCAGTGCAGTGGTGTTGGGGCAGTGTAGGGGGTGGTGTTTCAGGGTTTAGGGCAGTGCAGTGGTGTTCGGGCAGTGTAGGGGGTCGTGCAGGGGGTTGTGTTTCAGGGTTTAGGGCAGTGGTGTTCGGGCAGTGTAGGGGGTTGTGCTGGGGGTGGTGTTTCAGGGTTTGGGGCAGTGCAGTGGTGTTCGAGCAGTAAAGGGGGTCGTGCTGGGGGTGGTGTTTCAGGGTTTAGGGCAGTGCAGTGGTGTTCGGGCAGTGTAGGGGGCAGTGCAGGGGGTGGTGTTTCAGGGTTTAGGGCAGTGCAGTGGTGTTAGGGCAGTGTAGGGGGTGCTGCAGGGGTGGTGTTTCAGGGTTTAGGGCAGTGCAGTGGTGTTCGGGCAGTGTAGGGGTCGTGCTGGGGCTGGTGTTTCAGGGTTTAGGGCAGTACAGTGGTGTTCGGGCAGTGTAGGGGTCGTGCTGGGGCTGGTGTTTCAGGGTTTAGGGCAGTGCAGTGGTGTTCGGGCAGTGTAGGGGGTTGTGCTGTGGCTGGTGTTTCAGGGTTTAGGGCAGTGCAGTGGTGTTCGGGCAGTGTAGGGGGTCATGCTGGGGCTGGTGTTTCAGGGTTTAGGGCAGTGCAGTGGTGTTCGGGCAGTGTAGGGGGTCTTGCTGGGGCTGGTGTTTCAGATTCTAGGGCAGTGCAGTGGTGTTCGGGCAGTGTAGGGGGTCTTGCTGGGGCTGGTGTTTCAGGGTTTAGGGCAGTGCAGTGGTGTTCGGGCAGTGTAGGGGGTCGTGCTGGGGGTGTTTCAGGGTTTAGGGCAGTGCAGTGGTGTTTGGGCAGTGTAGGGGGTCATGCTGGGGCTAGTGTTTCAGGATTTAGGGTAGAGCAATGGTGTTCAGGCAGTGTAGGGGGTTTTGCTGGAGGTGGTGTTTCAGGGTTTAGGGCAGTGCAGTGGTGTTCGTGCAGTGTAGGGGGTGGTGTTTCAGGGTTTAGGGCAGTGGTGTTCAGGCAGTGTAGGGGGTCTTGCTGGGGTTGATGTTTCAGGGTTTAGGGCAGTGCAGTGGTGTTCGGGCAGTGTAGGGGGTCGTGCTGGGGGTGGTATTTCAGGGTTTAGGGCAGTGCAGTGGTGTTCCGGCAGTGTAGGAGGTCGTACAGGGGGTGGTGTTTCAGGGTTTAGGGCAGTGCAGTGGTGTTCAGGCAGTGTAGGGTGTCGTGCTGAGGGGTGGTGTTTCAGGGTTTAGGGCAGTGCAGTGGTGTTCGGGCAGTGTAGGGGGTCGTGCAGGGGTTGGTGTTTCAGGGTTTAGGGCAGTGCAGTGGTGTTTGGGCAGTGTATGGGGTCGTGCAGGGGTGGTGTTCCAGGGTTTAGGGCAGTGCAGTGGTGTTCGGCCAGTGTAGGTGGTCTTGCTGGGGGTGGTGTTTCAGGCTTTAGTGCAGTGGTGTTCGGGCAGTGTAGGGGACTTGCTGGGGGTGGTGTTTCAGGGTTTAGGGCAGTGCAGTGGTGTTCGGGCAGTGTAGGGGGTCTTGCTGGGGTTGGTGTTTCAGGGTTTAGGGCAGTGCAGTGGTTTTCGGGCAGTGTAGGCGGTCGTGCTGGGGCTTGTGTTTCAGGGTTTAGGGCAGTGCAGTGGTGTTCGGGCAGTGTACGGGGTTGTGCTGGGGCTGGTGTTTCAGGGTTTAGTGCAGTGCAGTGGTGTTCGGGCAGTGTAGGGGTCGTGCTGGGGCTAGTGTTTCATGGTTTAGGGCAGTGCAGTGTTGTTCGGGCAGTGTAGGGGGTCGTGCTGGGGGTGGTGTTTCAGGGTTTAGGGCAGTGCAGTGGTGTTCGGGCATTGTAGGTGTCGTGCTGGGGGTGGTGTTTCAGGGTTTAGGGCAGTGCAGTGGTGTTCGGGCAGTGTAGGTGGTCATGCTGGGGGTGGTGTTTCAGGGTTTAGGGCAGTGCAGTGGTGTACGGGCAGTGTAGGGGGTCTTGCTGGGGGTGGTGTTTCAGGGTTTAGGGCAGTGGTGTTCGGGCAGTGTAGGGGGTCTTGCTGGGGGTGGTGTTTCAGGGTTTAGGGCAGTGGTGTTCGGGCAGTGTAGGGGTCTTGCTGGGGGTGATGTTTCAGGGTTTAGGGCAGTGCAGTGGTGTTCGGGCAGTGTAGGAGGTCTTGCTGGGTGTAGTGTTTCAGGGTTTAGGGCAGTGCAGTGGTGTTCGGGCAGTGTAGGGGTCATGCTGGGGGTGTTGTTTCAGGGTTTAGGGCAGTGCAGTGGTGTTCGGGCAGTGTAGTGGGTCGTGAAGGGGGTGGTGTTTCAGGGTTTAGGGCAGTGCAGTGGTTCGGGCAGTGTAGGGGGTCGTGCTAGGGTATGTGTTTCAGGGTTTAGGGCAGTGCAGTGGTGTTCGGGCAGTGTAGGGGGTCGTGCTGGGGGTAGTGTTTTAGGGTTTAAGGTAGTGCAGTGGTGTTTGTGTAGTGTAGGGGGTCGTGCTGGGGGCAGTGTTTTAGGGTTTAGGGTAGTGCAGTGGTGCTTGTGTAGTGTAGGGGGTCATGCTGGGGGTAGTGTTTTAGGGTTTAGGGTAGTGCAGTGGTGTTTGTGTAGTGTAGGGGGTCATGTTTTAGGGTAGTGCAGTGGTGTTTGGGTAGTGTAGGGGGTCGTGCTGGGGGTAGTGTTTTAGGATTTAGGTTAGTGCAGTGGTGTTGGGGTAGTGTTTTAGGGTTTAGGGTAGTGCAGTGGTGTTTGTGTAGTGTAGGGGGTCATGCTGGGGGTAGTGTTTTAGGGTTTAGGATAGTGCAGTGGTGCTTGTGTAGTGTAGGGGGTCGTGCTGTGGTAGTGTTTTAGGGTTTAGGGTAGTGCAGTGGTGTTTTTGTAGTGTATGGGGGGTCATGTTTTAAGATGCAATGCTCCAATACCTGACCAGTCTGCACTACATAAAACTGCAAAAAACTAAAAATAAAAAGTGTTTTGCACACTTTTGTCATTGGGCTATATGTGGGCTACATCTGGGTAATATTTGTGCTACATTTGGGCTCTTTTTTCACTGGTGGCCATCTTGGAAGACTTCTTTGTTATGAAGTTTCCTAATTTCCTCATTTACTGCAGTCTCCTCAGTAGGAAATGCTTTCAGTTTTTTACTTTGATTCCATCAAGAAGGCATTCAGATGTGTCACACATTTGCCATAAATTCAGAATGTTATTACTCCAGTTGTTCATTAGATCACTGTAGTAAAGCTACTGCTCACCAAGGAGTTAACTGGAAGTCTACTGCTGGTATTGAAAGTGATTGTTTCAGTCTGCATGTCAGAATTTTCTAATGAAATAGAAGAGGATTTGAGATCTCACTTAAAACATGCACTACATTTTCTTTTTGCAGCACTAAACATAATTTCTATGGCAAAATGAACCCCTCATTTTGTTCCTTTTAAATTAAATGTTTTAAGTGTTACCAGTTTATTCCAATCAAGATGGTTTCAGGTGTGCCATACCTTTGTCATAAGTATGGCTGTTAGCACTCTAGTTGTTCTTTAGAACACTCTGGGAAGCTGCAGTAGAACACAAAGGAATCAACTGACAGTCTCTGCCCTTGTTGGATGTACATGTTTTACTGAGAATGTCAGACTTCATTCTCACATGACTGAGAAAGATAATGTGAATTTACAGAAAATATGCTCTCATTTTAGCTTCTGGGGCACCTTCCAAAACTGTATGGGACAAGCATGTGAAAATAGTTTTCTCTCAAACATGATTCATGATATCCCAGCAGAAGGTTTTTCACAGGGTAAAATCACCTTAGAACACACCACAATTCCTGAAATTAGTATGGTACCATCAACAAATGAATTCTAATGTAACTAAAGTCTGTTATCACCCTTTATAGTTCTCCTTTTGGTAACCCTCAAAATCTTCGATTCACTACAATGCATTTCAATGGGGTACTATCATTTATAAGATGGCTGCCAGCAATTCCAGGATGAAGTGCTGACAGCCAATCAGATCTCACGATGACATGTGTGGTTAGGCTCCGCCCAGATATATATGTGTTTTTACTTTTGATTTTCTCAGCAACTACTGAACGGATTTACACCATTTAACAAAAGGGTTCTTTTTGAACCAAGAACTACCTCTTTGCCAAATTTGGTGTAATTCCGTTCAGCAGTTCAGGCTGCAGCTTTGCATAAAATTTCCTATGGGAAATTGATTTTTTGACTCTTATTTTTTTAATTTCTCTGCAACTACTGAACGGATTTACACCATTTAACAAAAGGGTTCTTTCTGAACCAAGAACTACCTCTTTGCCAAATTTGGTGTAATTCCGTTCAGCAGTTCGGGCTGCAGCCTTGCATAAAATTTCCTATGGGAAATTGATTTTTTGACTCTTATTTTTTTAATTTCTCCGCAACTACTGAACGGATTTACACCATTTAACAAAAGGGTTCTTTCTGAACCAAGAACTACCTCTTTGCCAAATTTGGTGTAATTCCGTTCAGCAGTTCGGGCTGTAGCCGTGTCTAAAGTTTCCTATGGGAAAATGAATGGGGAAAACATATATATGATCTACTGGCGGTCGCCAGTAGATAGTTATAGTTAGGACCTATTTTCCATAGGAAATCCGCGACATTCTATTTGAAATAACTCTTGCGTCGGTTGACGAATCTTCGCAAAATTTTCAAACTTTATGGCCCGCTCCGGTCCGCTCCTACCCTGAAAGTCTCAGGGTGATTCGTCAAGCGGGGACCGAGAAAAAGGGGGTCCCAAAACGTGTTTTCCCCATTCATTTTCCCATAGGAAACTTTAGACACGGCTACAGCCCGAACTGCTGAACGGAATTACACCAAATTTGGCAAAGAGGTAGTTCTTGGTTCAGAAAGAACCCTTTTTGTTAAATGGTGTAAATCCGTTCAGTAGTTGCTGAGAAAATCAAAAGTAAAAACACATATATATCTGGGCGGAGCCTAACCACACGTCATCGTGAGATCTGATTGGCTGTCAGCACTTCATCCTGGAATTGCTGGCAGCCATCTTGGGACCAATATAAATGATAGTACCCCATTGAAATGCATTGTAGTGAATCGAAGATTTTGAGGGTTACCAAAAGGAGAACTATAAAGGGTGATAACAGACTTTAGTTACATTAGAATTCATTTGTTGATGGTACCATACTAATTTCAGGAATTGTGGTGTGTTCTAAGGTGATTTTACCCTGTGAAAAACCTTCTGCTGGGATATCATGAATCATGTTTGAGAGAAAACTATTTTCACATGCTTGTCCCATACAATTTTGGAAGGTGCTCCAGAAGCTAAAATGAGAGCATATTTTCTGTAAATTCACATTATCTTTCTCAGTCATGTGAGAATGAAGTCTGACATTCTCAGTAAAACATGTACATCCAACAATGGCAGAGACTGTCAGTTAATTCCTTTGTGTTCTACTGCAGCTTCCCAGAGTGTTCTAAAGAACAACTAGAGTGCTAACAGCCTTACTTATGACAAAAGTATGGCACACCTGAAGCCATCTTGATTGGAATAAACTGGTAACACTTAAAACATTTAATTTAAAAGGAACAAAATGAGGGGGTTCATTTTGCCATAGAAATTATGGTTAGTGCTGTAGAAAGAAAAATTAGGATATGTTTCAAGTGTGATCTCAAATATCTTCCTGTTATATTTCAACAGGAGCAGCCTGTCAGTTGATGCCTTTGTGTTCTACTGCAGCTTCCCAGAGTGTTCTAAAGAACAACTAGAGCGCTAACAGTCTTACTTATGACAAAAGTATGGCACACCTGAAGCCATCTTGATTGGAATAAACTGGTAACACTTAAAACATTTAATTTAAAAAGGAACAAAATGAGGGGGTTCATTTTGCCATAGAAATTATGGTTAGTGCTGCAAAAAGAAAATTTAGGGCATGTTTTAAGTGAGATCTCAAATCCTCTTCTATTTCATTAGAAAATTCTGACATGCAGACTGAAACAATCACTTTCAATACCAGCAGTAGACTTCCAGTTAACTCCTTGGTGAGCAGTAGCTTTACTACAGTGATCTAATGAACAACTAGAGTGCTAACATTCTGAATTTATGGCAAATGTGTGACACATCTGAATGCCTTCTTGATGGAATCAAAGTAAAAACTGAAAGCATTTCCTACTGAGGAGACTGTAGTAAATGAGGAAATTAGGAAACTTCATAACAAATAAGTCTCCCAAGATGGCCACCAGAGAAAAAAGAGCCCAAATGTAGCACAAATATCACCCAGAGGTAGCCCACGTATAGCCCAATGACAGAAGTGTGCAAAACACTTTTTTTTTTTTTTTTTGCAGTTTTATATAGTGCAGACTGGTCAGGTATTGGAGTGCTTTACATAAGCATTGGTTACATCACACAAGGACAAATTCATTTTGGTTGACCCCTACACTACCCAAACACCACTGCACTACCCTAAAACACTACCCCCAGCACGACCCCCTTCACTACCCAAACACAACTGCACTACCCTAAACTCAAAAACACTACCCCCAGCACGACCCCCTACACTACCCAAACACCACTGCACTACCCTAAATCTACCCCCTACACTACACAAATACCACTGCACTACCCTAAACCCTAAAACACTACCCCAGCACGACCCCCTACACTACCCAAACACCACTGCACTACCCTAAACCCTAAAACACTACCCCAGCACGACTCCCTACACTACACAAACACCACTGGACTACCCTAAACCCTAAAACACTACCCCCAGCACGACTCCCTACACTACCTAAACACCACTGCACTACACTAAACCCTAAATCTACCCCCAGCATGACCTCCCACAATACCCAAACACCACTGAACTACCCTAAACCCTAAAACACTACCCCCAGCATGACCCCCTACACTACACAAACACTACTGCACTACCCTAAACCCTAAAACACTACCCCAGCACGACCCCCTACACTACCCAAACACCACTGCACTACCCTAAACCCTAAAACACTACCCCCAGCACGACTCCCTACACTACACAAACACCACTGGACTACCCTAAACCCTAAAACACTACCCCCAGCACGACTCCCTACACTACCTAAACACCACTGCACTACACTAAACCCTAAATCTACCCCCAGCATGACCTCCCACACTACACAAACACCACTGCACTACCCTAAACCCTAAAACACTACCCCCAGCACGACCCCCTACACTATCCAAACACCACTGCACTACCCTAAACCCTAAAACACTAACCCCAGCATGACCCCCTACAATACCCAAACACCACTGCACTACCCTATACCCTAAAACACGACCCCGTACACTACACAAACACAACTGCACTACCCTAAACCCTAAAACACTACCCACAGCATGACCCCCTACACTACACAAACACCACTGCACTACCCTAAACCCTAAAACACTACCCCTATACTACACAAACACCACTGCCCTACCCTAAACCCTAAAACACAACCCCCAGCATGACCCCCTACACTACACAAACACCACTGCACTACCCTAAACCCCCTACACTATACAAACACCACTGCATTACTCTAAACCCTAAAACACTACCCCCAGCACGACCCCCTCACAACACAAACACCACTGCACTACCCTAAACCCTAAATCGACCCCCTACACTACCCAAACACCACTGCCATACCCTAAACCCTAAAACACTACCCCCAGCATGAACCCCACTACCCAAACACCACTGCACTACCCTAAACCTTAAAACACTACCCCCAGCACTACCCCCTACACTACACAAACACCACTGCACTACCCTAAACCCTAAAACACTACCCCAGCACTACCCCCTACACTACCCAAACACCACTGCACTAACATAAACCCTAAAACACTACCCCCAGCACAACCCCCTATACTACACAAACACCACTGCACTACCCTAAACCCTAAAACACTACCCCCAGCACGACTCCCTACACTACCCAAACACCACTGCACTACCCTAAACCCTAAATCTACCCCCAACACGACCCCTACACTACCCAAACACCACTGCACTACCCTAAACCATAAAACACTACCCCCAGCATGACCCCCTACACTACACAAACACCACTGCACTACCCTAAACCCTAAAACACTACCACCAACATGACCCCTACACTACACAAACACCACTGCACTACCCTAAACCCTAAAACACTAACCCAGCACGACCCCCTACACTACCCATACACCACTGCACTACCCTAAAGCCTAAAACACTACCCCCAGCACGACCCCCTACACTACTGCACTACCCTAAACCCTAAAACACTACCCCCAGCACGACCCCCTACACTACCCAAACACCACTGCACTACCCTAAACCACTACCCCCAGCACGACCCCTACACCACCCAAACACCACTGCACTACCCTAAACCCTAGAAAAGAAACCCCCCACCCCATGCCCAATCCCCCTTACCTCTCACTCCTCGTGGTTCCTCTCTCCTCGTGGTTCCTGCTTCTCGTCGTCTGAGGGGCGGTGCACGTCGTTGTGAGGAAACGGAACAGCCTCTGTTTCCTTACAACGACATGGATCGTCTACATGTTTTTTAGAACGCATGGTCATTTACCATACATACCTTTACAACAAAATTTGTTGTAAAGGCATGCGTGGTAAATGACCATGCATTCTAAAAAAATGCGTAGTAATGACTTTGTGATGTACAACGCATGTGTTGTAATGCATGCGTTGTAATGGTATCGCAAAGTAAAAAAGTCGTTGTAACGGCTGTTTACCGATCGAAGCTGGCCCCTGTTCTTCAGTGAGACGTTTATTTGATTAATTAGGAGGAAGGAATGTGTTTTTTACCTAAAAGTGCATTCCCGGCTGTTGTATTGTGAAAGTGTCCGCGTGGCCTGGTTTCACTTCCGGTGAGAGAGTGGAAGAGTCTGTTTGGATCTAAAGGAGTTCTGTTGTTGGACGGGGCCGGCGCAACATGTCATCAGAAAACATAGCTAATGGAAAGCGTCCTCCCTGAAGTGTGGAGCAGTGCCATGAGAGGTCAACGAGTGTGCGTCCCACCGCAGTATGACCGTACCGCGTGACCCATGTGCCACCTCCAGGGTACGGGAGGCAGAAGCGGCATCGCAGGTCCTCTTGAAGACCGTTGTAGCACTAATTCTACATTTTGGTACTAGGGCATTTTAACTTCGTTGTTCCTGCCAGATACAAAGAGAAGATCCTGTGTTATTCAGTGCCCTCGTTACCTTTTTTGTGGGTTGTGGTGCTTATCACTTCGCTGCCCCGCCGGTGCACACGACTGGGCACCCCACCTCATGTGCCATTTGCAGGGCCTCTGCCCTCGGATCACTGGTTTCGGTTTCTGGAGTGGCAACATAAACAGTTGCTCCCAAAGGACTAGCCTGAACACTTAGGTGAATATCCCCTGCACCAGCATTCCACGGAAATTCTTTCCTAGCTCTCCCACGTCAACGAGGACGTCATAATAGCACGGCTCCGCTCGCGACACCGTATGACGTCATCGGAGCCATAAGAGAACCTCGTCGGCGTGCTGACGTCAGTTCCACCCATTTTTTCCGTGCCACCGAGGCAAACAGGGGACTGAGACATTTTCACATGTATACATAGTATAATAAATATATATATATTCACTGAAAAAACCATAGGTTTCAGGCACGTTATAGTTAGAAATTAGCATTTAAAAAACCTTAGAAATTCACTGAAAAAACCATAGGTTTCAGGCACGTTATAGTTAGAAATTAGCATTTAAAAAACCTTAGAAATTCACTGAAAAAACCATAGGTTTCAGGGGCGTTATAGTTAGTTGGACATTTCACTCGTACAAATTCATAGAAATTCCCCGTTATAGTTAGTTCAGCTAACTATAACTCGCGCGCCCGCAATGCACTGCTGATGACGTCACATATTACATCACTCATGACATGGTCAGTGACATCACTCATGACATCACTGATGACATCTCAAATGACATCACTGATGACATCACTGATGACATCATCCAGTGAATGTGTGTTTTTCTGAAAATTAAATATGTTTTATATATGTATATCTCAAGGTCGATGGAAGAATAAATGGGTATATAAGTGTCTAAATGGATGATTTTGTTTTGTAAAATTGATTGTATAACTGACTAAGTGTATCTTAGTGAATACATGGGTTAGTGAGTAATGTTTAAATATGAAAATATCTGTATCAGTCTCTCACTTTGTGTATAAGTGGCTGCATGGGTTGGTGAGTAGCTACATGAGTGTCTATATGGGTTATTAGTTGGTTTTTGAGTATCAGTATGAGTGTCTGTATGGTTCGGTGGGGGTATTACTTAGTGCATAGATGCATGAATGAGTGACTCACTGTTTGTATGTGTTGAAGACAGCATGTGTGCAGGACTGTATAGGTGGATGAGTATGGGTGTGTTAGTGAGTGAATGACTGTCTCAATAGTGTCTTTATGAGTAACTACATATGTTTTAAACTAGTATATGTGAGTATTGGTGTATATAAGTGAGCATATGTGAGCGTGAGAGATTGGAAGAGTTCCTGTACAAATAAGTAGGTGTTTCTATAAGTGATTGTTTAAGAGAGTAAGTATGTGTAAGTTTCTGTAGAAGTAAGTGTGGTAGAGTGTGTATAACTGTAGTTGCAAGTAAATGGATGTTTGATACTTTGTTTGCATGTGTGACTGTGTGTGAGTAACTCTATGGATGAGTGGCGGTGTGTAACAGGATGTATAGGTGTATGAGTACATATGATGAGTGAGTACATGTATGAGTGACTGTATAGGGACTGTTGGTGAATGAGTGGATGTGTGTGTAGATCTTGGAATTACTGAATAGGTGTGTTGTAACTGGTATTGGTATGTCCATTGTTTTGAAAATGTTAGTTTGTATTTTTGAGTGTGTGTATCAAAGGTTATATTAGGGTGAGAGGAGGTCTGCCACTCTATCACAAGGATGATGTCATCAGTGATGTCATGAGTGATGTCACTGACCATGTCATGAGTGATGTAATATGTGACGTCATCAGCAGTGCATTGCGGTGCGCGCGAGTTATAGTTAGCTGAACTAACTATAACGGGGGAATTTCTATGGTTTTGTACGAGTGAAATGTCCAACTAACTATAACGCCCCTGAAACCTATGGTTTTTTCAGTGAATTTCTAAGGTTTTTTAAATGCTAATTTCTAACTATAACTTGCCTGAAACCTATGGTTTTTTCAGTGAATATATATATATATATATATATGTATACATAGTGATTGGGGCATGGTCATGAGAGATAGGTAGAGATAGATGAAGTCAAGTAAGATATATTGAGAAAGTGAGGAAGCCAAAGAAGAGCTAGGATAAGAAAGAAGGTTAAGGTGGAAGAGGTGAGGTGGAGTAAAGAGGTAGAAATTACACAAAGATTATTTTTCAGAATAATTACCGCTAACTGCCTGAGTGAGAGTGGTAAGGATGGGCAGGCCAAGCATACACACTCAGGGACAGATGATTTTTAATGCTGGACAAGCAGGACAAAGCAGCACAGAGCCATGTTTATTAAAAATGGCCGGCTACTGCTTACTATGCCTGCATTGGTGCGCAAACAGACTGCCTAGTGCCATGCACAACTTTTGCACCATGATGCAGGGGTGTGGGTGAGCTGTCTAGCATAAGATTTGTACTGTAAGCATACCCTTCCAGTATAAAACCCTGTGTCTAGACAAAATCTCAACAATTTCACACATGTCCTGTACAGTGCAATGCAACATACATGCAAGATATGGCACTTTTGGAGTAATGAAAATGTTTCCACGTTAACACCTGCTTCAAGGAAAAATATTTTTTTATGGAAATTCAGGCTTTGTGTAAAAAACTATGTGCACGTGTGCTGATCCTCACAAGTTAAAGCCAACTAACGACCCCTTGACCAGTGGCGGCTGGTAATTTTGGCAGGGAGGGGGGCAGGTGGGCCAAACATGGACACATACACACTCACACCCATGTATTAAAAAACGCACACACCCATTCACAAAACTCACAACAAAATCATACATTTATACATAAATGCACGCACCATTCAAGAACATAAAACTTACCTGCCCTACAGCTCCTGGAGAGGAAAGCCTTGAAGGCCCCCAGGTGGGGTGGAACGGCTGCCTGCTCATTGGCTGACCTAAGGTCAGCCAATGAGGGGAGGAAGCAGTCCCTCACTCGTCACATCATGGGATGGGTCAGTGAGATTTGCTGACTCCACCCCACTTTGTGACAAGGTGTCACTGATTGACACTCAGCCCTGGGCACTTCAGGGATCAAATCTGAAGCTCCCCGGTCTGAGGCAATCAATGACGCTCCCCCTCATCATGAGGGGGAGGGCCTCGAAGCACTTTTGCCAGGCTGAGGAGGTCACGGCCACAGGGCTGTGAAATGCTTAGCCTGACAAAGTTCCGCTCAGGCAGCCAGGAGCATGCGCATTTAGCACGTCTAGATCCTGGCTGCCTGACCTGAACAAGAAGAATGTCTGTCAAGCTGACCTTTGCTCAGCCTGACAGTCACTCTTCTTCTCTGGAAAAAAGTGAGGGGGCGTGGCCCCTTTGCCCATATGGATGGGCTGTGGCTGCCCTTGATGCAAAATGACACTAAGCAGCATATAGCACAATTTGCACTGAGAAAATATCACTGTTTACAGAGTGAAATACCCTTTGCACTGGAAAGCAAATGCCTTTGCAAAAGATTGTGCTGCTTTACATCAATTTGCATGACTGTTAGAAATGGGGTCTCTAGTTGGCAAGGGTTTGCACCTTTGTCCAAGTAGGGACCCTTCTTCCTAGTCAGGGTAAGGGTGTTACACTCGTGAAGTAACCCCTGCTCACCCTCGTGGTAGCTTGGCACGAGCAGTCGGGCTTAATTCAGAGGCAGTGTGTAAAGCATTTGCACATAACCAACAGTAATACAGTGTAAGCACTACAAACGGACACCACACCAGTTTAGAAAAATAACCAATATTTTATATACTCAAGACAAGACCAATTACGACGAAAATCCACAATACTGTACTTTAAAAACGGATACTTGATAAGGTAACTTCTTCTTTGCAGGAATAGTCCAAAAACAAAGTTCGTACGAGTCGGTAGCTCCGTCTGAGCCTACCGCGATGCTGAAAACCACAGAGTCTAACAGTTCCAGCCGACCGCGTCGATACGGGCCAGCAGAGTCGTGAACAGACTCGGTTACAGTACCTTTCTCGTTGTGGCTGGTACGGAGTGTACGAGCCGGTCGGCGTTCGTTGCGGTGCAAGACGGAGCGATGCAAGGTGCGGTGTCCCTCGATGCGGTGCAGGCAGCGGCTCGATGAGCGTCGTGCAGACGGGGTCGGTGAGTCCAAGGCGTGCGATGCAGGGTGAGACGATGCTCGATGTGGTGCTGACAGGTTGCGATGCAGGCGACCAAGCCGGAGTGCGGGAGCTGGCGTCGGACAGCGGTGCGAGTCGGAGCGGTGCGTCGCAGACGTGCGAGCGGTGCCCCAAATGCGGTGCGGTCACGACTCTTGAGCCAGTTGCAGCGACCGCGTCGGTCGGGTCCGGCTGGTTCAGTGATGCGATGCGAACTGCGGTGCCCACAGGTCACGGTGCAAGCAGCGGCTCGATGTTGGCGGCGTCGGACGTCGCCCACGGTGAGACCAGGGTTGCGATGCGAAGCGGGGCGATGCGGTCTGCGGTGCAAACAGGTCACCGGCCAGGGATGGATTCGGTTGACGGAGTCGGTTGCGGTTCCCTTCCTCTGTGGCAACTGAAACAGCGTTCCAGAAGCGGTACCCAGAGGCTTGTGAAGTCTTTGCAGTCCCTGAGACTTCTTAACAGGAGGCCAGCTCGGTTCCAGGCCCTTGGAGATACTCAGCACAAGTTTGTAGAAAGTTCAGTCCAGTCCTTTCACTGCCCAAGGCAGAAGCAGCAGCTGCAGGCCAACCCAACAAAGCAACAACACAGCAAAGGGGCAGTACTCCTCCTGGCAGCTCTTCCAGCTCTTCGTCTTGGCAGGTTCCTTGATTCCAGCGAGATCTAAATTCATGGGGTCAGGGCCCCAATATTTATATCCCAAATTCCTTTGTTCTCTGAAGGCAGAGAGGCCTTTGCCTAGTCCAAACCAGTTCTGGAGCACTTTGTTGACAAGTCTCCGTCCCTTCTTTCAGTGAGTAGGCCAGGGACATCAGACGCACCACAGGAGGTGGAGCCAGCATTGTGGAGGGAAGGCACTGTCCTATTCCAGGGCCCAGGTGCGACCCCTCCCACCCATCTACATGTAGATCTTGCTATTCAGCCCTGCGCTGACTCACCCTGTCTCCCGGCATCCCCCAGCCCCTGTCACTCACACTCCAGACAAGGAATACACAACCTCGCAGAGGCAGGCTTGGATGGTTAGACAAGAAAATACCCACTTTCTAAAAGTGGTATTTTCGAACACAGAATGTTAAAACCAACTTCACTAAAAGCTGCATTTTATCATTCTGAGTCCAGGCATACTAAACTCGAATTTCTACCATGTTCCCGGGGTCAGTTAGGATTATAAGCTGTAATAATCAAAACTGCCCGTTCTGGCCTAGGGGAACAGGTAGCCTTGCAATAGTGAAAAACGAACTAGGCTGTAATTCACTATCAGGACATGCCACACACACCAGGGCATGTCCTACCTTTCGCATACAACGCACCCTGCCCACAGGGGTACCTTGGGCCTACCTTAGGGGTGACTAACATGTAGAAAAGGGAAGGTTTAGGGACTTGCAAGTGTGTGCACTTGCCAAGTCGACATGGCAGCCCCAGGCTGCGCACAGGCTCTGCGATGGCAGGCCCGAGTTACACTTTCCGGGCTTTTTGCGTGGGTGGCACAATCCAGTGCTGCAGCCCACCAACAGCATTTGGTCTATAGGCCCTGGCACTCGCAGTGCACTTTACAAGGGACTGATACATAAACCAAATAGGCCAATCATGGAAACACCAATCCATAACACATTTCATAGAGGAGCACTTGCACTTTCCCACTGGACAGCAGTGAGGAAAGTGCGCAGAATCATTACACCAGCAAAAACAGAGTCAAAACCGGGAGGTCAGAAAGCAAAAAGTCAGGGGAAACACGCCAAAAGATGCCAAGTCTAACACATGTCCCCTCCAGCTGAAAGTAGGGAGAACTACCCAACCCCATTGGAGTTCTCTTCACTAAGGCGGAAGAACCTGGATAGACCATCTGCGTTGGCGTGTTCTGTACCAGGACGGTGTTCCACCGTAAAGTCCATTCCCTGTAGGGAGATGGACCACCTCAGCAGTTTTGGATTCTCACCCCTCATTTGCATCAACCATCTGAGGGGCCTGTGGTCTGTCTGAACCCGGAAGTGAGTCCCAAACAGGTATGGTCTCAACTTCTTCAGCGCCCAGACCACAGCAAAAGCTTCCCTTTCTATGGCACTCCACCTCTGTTCCCTGGGAAGTAGTCTCCTGCTAAGGAAGACTACAGGCTGATCCAGGCCCTCTTCGTTCAGTTGTGAGAGCACCGCTCCCACACCATGCTCTGAAGCGTCAGTCTGCACGACGAATTCCTTGGAGAAGTCAGGTGCCTTGAGCACGGGCGCCGTGCACATGGCTGCCTTCAGGGCATCAAAAGCTTTCTGGCAGGACTCAGTCCAGATCACTTTCCTGGGCTGCCTCTTAGAGGTCAGCTCTGTTAAGGGGGCAACGATGGTGCCATAGCCCTTAACAAATCTCCTATAGTAACCGGTGAGACCTAAGAAGGCTCTCACCTCTGTCTGGGTCTTGGGGGTTCCCAAGCCAGAATGGTGTCAATCTTGGGTTGTAGGGGCGCCACCTGGCCGCTTCCTACCTGGTGTCCCAAGTACACCACAGAACCCTGCCCGATCTGGCACTTACTGGCCTTGATCGTGAGGCCTGCACCTTGCAGAGCCCTCAACACTTTCTCAAGGTGCTGTAAATGTTCTTCCCAGCTGGAACTGAACACAGCAATGTCATCCAGGTAGGCGGCACTGAAATCCTCCAGCCCAGCCAACACCTGATTGACCAACCTCTGAAAGGTGGCAGGGGCATTCTTCAACCCAAAGGGCATCACCCGGAATTGGTAATGACCTTCTGGGGTTGAGAATGCTGATCTCTCCTTGGCCCCATCGGTTAAGGCAATCTGCCAGTACCCAGACGTCAAATCAAACGTGCTGAGGAACCGGGCAGCTCCCAACCGATCAATGAGCTCATCAGCTCTGGGGATGGGGTGCGCGTCAGTCCTGGTGACGGCATTGAGCCCACGGTAGTCCACACAAAACCGGAGTTCTGGAGTGGCACCGGGCGCCGCAGCCTTTGGGACCAAGACCACTGGGCTGGCCCAAGGACTGTGGGAGGGCTCAATCACCCCTAATGCCAACATCTTAGAGACCTCCTCCTTGATGCTGGCTCTGACCTGGTCAGTCAACCTGTAAATCTTGTGCTTCACAGGAGGACTGTCACCAGTGTCCACGTCATGGGTACACCAGTGAGTAACACCGGGGGTCAGAGAGAACAGTGGGGCGAACTGTCCCAACAACTGGCGACAGTCCCCCTGCTGCTCCTGAGTCAGAGTAGGGGAGAGGATCACACCCTCTACTGACCCATCATGCTCCTTGGTAGACAGGAGGTCAGGGAGAGGCTCACTCTCCTCTTCCACCCCATCATCTGTCGCCAAGAGCATACTCACTTCGGACCTCTCGAAGTGGGGCTTGAGGCGGTTCACGTGAAGGACCCTCAAAGGGTTCCTGGGAGCCTGCAAATCCACCAGGTAGGTGACGTCACTTTTGCGCTCCTTTACCTCATATGGCCCAGTCCACTTGTCCTGCAAGGCACAAGGTGCCACTGGAGCCATGACCCACACTTTTTGCCCAGGTTGAAATTCGACCAGAGTGGCATTCTGGTCATACCATCTCTTCATTTCTTCCTGGCTTGCTTCTAGGTTCGCCTGAGCGAGTTTCCTGAAGCGGGCAGTTTGGTTTCTAAAGGCCAGCATGTAGCTAAATACATCCTGGGGAGTTTTCCTGGGAGCTGCCTCCCAGCCTTCCTTTACCAAACTCAGAGGTCCTCTGACGGGGTGGCCATACAGGAGCTCAAAGGGGCTGTACCCAAGAGACTTCTGAGGCACCTCCCTGTATGCAAAGAGTAGGCATGGCAAGAGGACGTCCCACTTACGCCTCATGGGTTCTGTTAGACCCTTGATCATGCCTTTCAAGGTCTGGTTGAATCTCTCCACCAGACCGTTTCCTTGTGGGTGGTAAGGAGTGGTGAACTTGTAGGTTACACCACACTCCTTCCACAGGGATGTCATATACTTCGATATGAAATTGGTCCCCCTATCAGAAACCACCTCTCTGGGGAATCCCACACGGGAAAAGATCCCCATTAATGCCCGGCCAACCACTGGCGCCGTCGTTGTCCTGAGAGGGATTGCCTCCGGGTACCGGGTGGCATGGTCCACCAAGACCAGGATGTACCTGTTGCCCATGGCTGTCTTGGGATCCAGTGGCCCCACTATATCCATCCCTACCCTTTCAAAGGGTGTTCCAACAACAGGAAAAGGTTGGAGAGGAGCTTTGACCTTCCTCCCACTCTTACCACTTGCCTGGCAAGTTTGGCAAGACCTACAGTGTGCATCTGACTGCCTTCGCATTTGGGGCCAAAAGAAGTGGGTGACAAGCCTGTCAAAGGTCTTGTCCTGCCCCAAATGTCCTGCCAAAGGCACGTCATGAGCCAGACCCAGTAGGAAGGTCCTGAAGCGCTGGGGTACCACCAGCACACGGGCTGACCCAGGCTCAGCAACCTTAGGCTCACTGTATAGGAGACCACTCTCCCAGTAGATCAGATGTGACCCGGACTGATTACCAGCTGCCTGGTCTGCAGCCTGCCGCCGCAGACCCTCCAGAGTAGGGCACTCGTTCTGCTCCCTGCAGAACTCCTCCCTGGTGGGACCCCCTTCTTGCTGCCAATGGGTCAGCTCAGAGATGTCTCCCAGTTCGGCTACCTGCTCCCCTGTAGGCACCGGGCGTCCCCTCGAGGTCCGCCTCCTCCCGGTCCGTGGGAACTTTGGGGGCCGGTTTCCCGCGCCCCTGCCCTTTCTCTTGGCAGGGACTTGGGCCACTGTTTCAGGCTCCAAGTCCTCTTGATCACCCTTTTTGGCTGCCATTGACCGAGTAGACACGCATGCCCACTCTGGCAACCAAAGCATCTACAAGTGAGACCTGAGCTCAACCTCCTTCCATAAGGACTGCTCGAGGTCGTTTCCTAGCAGACAATCTACAGGCATGGTAGGGCTCACAACCACCCTCAAGGGACCTGAGACCCCCCCATTCAAAGGGAACCTGCGCCACCATACATTGGCGCTCTGAGTTGTCTACAGCAACTACTTGGTGGAATGCTCCTGGGACTACTTGCTTCTCAGACACCGGACTGAGGTCACACTGGCTCCAGTATCTCTGAGAGCCTCTACCCTGTTCCCATTAATGGTCACCCAGGTGCTATATTTCTTTGTGTTAGGGGGCACCTGGTTTCCTGGGACCATCTCACTGTCCCCTAGTGAGACCAGGGTCATTTCTGCGGGATCCCCACCCTCCTGTGGGCACCCCTCCTCCCCAAGCGCTACACTAGCCAACACTTTGGACTGTCCACCGGTGGGCAGCTGTGTCCCCTTCGGGCACTTGGGGTCCCCCTTAAAGTGACCTACCTGGTCACATGCATAACACTTGCGGGGGCCGGCCTCAACAGGCTTCCCTGTGGAGACCCCTTTCTTCTTATCACCGGGGGGCTGGGAACCTTTACCCTGGGTACTAGTTTATGGCCCTTTAGAGAACTCTTGTGCTTTACCCTTGTCCCCCCCACCTTTCTGCTGGGGACCCTGCCCACCTTTGGCTGAGTCTCCCCCAAACGCTTTCTTGTGGACCCTGGTACTCACCCAGCGGTCCGCTTCCATAGCAAGCTTCCTGGGGTCAGTTAGCTTACTATCAACTAGGTGCTGGCGCAGATCTGCAAAACATAGACTAGACAAGTGCTCCCATGCAATCAAGTTGTAGAGCCCCTGAAAATCTGTTACACTACTGCCCTTCACCCAACCATCCAGAGACCTGCAGAACACATCCACACATTCCAACCAAGTGTTGGCATCAGACTTCTTACTGGACCTGAACTGATCCCTGTACTTTTCAGGAGTAAGACCATACTTCGTGAGAAGGGCATCCTTCATGTCAGCATAGGTGAGGTGATACCCCTTACCCAAAGCTATCAGAGCATCCCTTGCTTCTTCAGGGAAAAGTGGCCACAATCCTGCTCCCCAATTCTCCTCAGGGACCCCATTCATGTGTATGGCTGCCTCGTAACCCTGAAACCACCTTTGTATGTCATCCCCCTTCTTGAACTCCTTGCCTACGTTCTTGGGAATGTGCACAATCCTGTCTGCCTTTCTGGACGAATTGCTGCCACCATCTGAGCCTGACTTACTCCTAAGTTCTAGCTCCTTCAGTTCTCTCTCGTGCTCTAAGAGCATCTTCCTCTCCTCTATGGCCAACCTCTTCTCCTCCCGCTCACTCTCCAGTCTGAGCTTCTGCAGCTCAAACTGCCTTGCCTCCCGCCTGTCCTCCAGCTCCTCTGGGGACAGACTGCTGCTGCCTGATCTGGCGGGTTCCCCCTACCCAAAAGCACATCCACCCTGGAAATAGGCTCCTCCACCTCCTCACTGAGATTACCAGGCTGCCCATTGGCATGTCTGGCTGCTACCCAGGCCCTCAGCGCCTTCTGTAGCTCCTCCTTCCTTGTGAGGCCTTTAATTTGGACTTTCAGGTTTTTACAAATCGCTCGTAGCTCCTTTATGGCGTAGGATTCCAACCTATCCTCCTCAAAGATAACTTCCAGAGATGCAACGGATGATGCAATTGATTCAGGCATGACAAAAGTAGTGAGTTGAAAACTGGCAAGATCAAAAATAGGCCAAAAGAAAAAGAACCAGTATGTGGTACGTAATGGTCTGCGATATGGTAGTAGTGCACACCAATCACTGTAAGTCAAGTGCAAACACAAGTCCTATCCTCACCGCTGACAACCAATGTTAGAAATGGGGTCTCTAGTTGGCAAGGGTTTGCACCTTTGTGCAAGTAGGGACCCTTCTTCCTAGTCAGGGTAAGGGTGTTACACTCGTGAAGTAACCCCTGCTCACCCTCGTGGTAGCTTGGCACGAGCAGTCGGGCTTAATTCAGAGGCAGTGTGTAAAGCATTTGCACATAACCAACAGTAATACAGTGTAAGCACTACAAACGGACACCACACCAATTTAGAAAAATAACCAATATTTTATATACTCAAGACAAGACCAATTACGACGAAAATCCACAATACTGTACTTTAAAAACGGATACTTGATAAGGTAACTTCTTCTTTGCAGGAATAGTCCAAAAACAAAGTTCGTACGAGTCGGTAGCTCCGTCTGAGCCTACCGCGATGCTGAAAACCACAGAGTCTAACAGTTCCAGCCGACCGCGTCGATACGGGCCAGCAGAGTCGTGAACAGACTCGGTTACAGTACCTTTCTCGTTGTGGCTGGTACGGAGTGTACGAGCCGGTCGGCGTTCGTCGCGGTTGCGGTGCAAGACGGAGCGATGCAAGGTGCGGTGTCCCTCGATGCGGTGCAGGCAGCGGCTCGATGAGCGTCGTGCAGACGGGGTCGGTGAGTCCAAGGCGTTCGATGCAGGGTGAGACGATGCTCGATGTGGTGCTGACAGGTTGCGATGCAGGCGACCAAGCCGGAGTGCGGGAGCTGGCGTCGGACAGCGGTGCGAGTCGGAGCGGTGCGTCGCAGACGTGCGAGCGGTGCCCCAAATGCGGTGCGGTCACGACTCTTGAGCCAGTTGCAGCGACCGCGTCGGTCGGGTCCAGCTGGTTCAGTGAAGCGATGCGATGCGAACTGCGGTGCCCACAGGTCACGGTGCAAGCAGCGGCTCGATGTTGGCGGCGTCGGACGTCGCCCACGGTGAGACCAGGGTTGCGATGCGAAGCGGGGCGATGCGATCTGCGGTGCAAACAGGTCACCGGCCAGGGATGGATTCGGTTGACGGAGTTGGTTGCGGTTCCCTTCCTCTGTGGCAACTGAAACAGCGTTCCAGAAGCGGTACCCAGAGGCTTGTGAAGTCTTTGCAGTCCCTGAGACTTCTTAACAGGAGGCCAGCTCGGTTCCAGGCCCTTGGAGATACTCAGCACAAGTTTGTAGAAAGTTCAGTCCAGTCCTTTCACTGCCCAAGGCAGAAGCAGCTGCTGCAGGCCAACCCAACAAAGCAACAACACAGCAAAGGGGCAGTACTCCTCCTGGCAGCTCTTCCAGCTCTTCGTCTTGGCAGGTTCCTTGATTCCAGCGAGATCTAAATTCATGGGGTCAGGGCCCCAATATTTATATCCCAAATTCCTTTGTTCTCTGAAGGCAGAGAGGCCTTTGCCTAGTCCAAACCAGTTCTGGAGCACTTTGTTGACAAGTCTCCGTCCCTTCTTTCAGTGAGTAGGCCAGGGACATCAGACGCACCACAGGAGGTGGAGCCAGCATTGTGGAGGGAAGGCACTGTCCTATTCAGGGCCCAGGTGCGACCCCTCCCACCCATCTACATGTAGATCTTGCTATTCAGCCCTGCGCTGACTCACCCTGTCTCCCGGCATCCCCCAGCCCCTGTCACTCACACTCCAGACAAGGAATACACAACCTCGCAGAGGCAGGCTTGGATGGTTAGACAAGAAAATACCCACTTTCTAAAAGTGGTATTTTCAAACACAGAATGTTAAAACCAACTTCACTAAAAGCTGCATTTTATCATTCCGAGTCCAGGCATACTAAACTCGAATTTCTACCATGTTCCCGGGGTCAGTTAGGATTATAAGCTGTAATAATCAAAACTGCCCGTTCTGGCCTAGGGGAACAGGTAGCCTTGCAATAGTGAAAAACGAACTAGGCTGTAATTCACTATCAGGACATGCCACACACACCAGGGCATGTCCTACCTTTCGCATACAACGCACCCTGCCCACAGGGGTACCTTGGGCCTACCTTAGGGGTGACTAACATGTAGAAAAGGGAAGGTTTAGGGACTTGCAAGTGTGTGCACTTGCCAAGTCGACATGGCAGCCCCAGGCTGCGCACAGGCTCTGCGATGGCAGGCCCGAGTTACACTTTCCGGGCTGTTTGCGTGGGTGGCACAATCCAGTGCTGCAGCCCACCAACAGCATTTGGTCTATAGGCCCTGGCACTCGCAGTGCACTTTACAAGGGACTGATACATAAACCAAATAGGCCAATCATGGAAACACCAATCCATAACACATTTCATACAGGAGCACTTGCACTTTCCCACTGGACAGCAGTGAGGAAAGTGCGCAGAATCATTACACCAGCAAAAACAGTCAAAACCGGGAGGTCAGAAAGCAAAAAGTCAGGGGAAATACGCCAAAAGATGCCAAGTCTAACAATGACATTCCCCAGCGCAAACCCTTAGTGTTACAAATTGAGTTACTGGTTGATTGGGGTGTGAGCCCTGGTCAAGCAGCAACCACAATCTTAGTCGGGGTAAGGCACACAAAAAAACAAATTAACCTGTGCTCAACCCGCTGGTAGCTTGGCACAGAGGAGTCGGGCTTAACTTATAGACAATGTGTAAAGTATTTGTGCAATCTTCAAACAGTAAAACAGTTAAAACACCACACAAAAAGGATCCAACACCAAGTTAGAAAACTAAAGCTGAATGTAATAAATAAAACAAGACCAAAATGATAAAAATACAATCAATTGAACCAAAGTGAATTTTTAAAGAATAAACTGTAAAATAGCACCTAAAAACAGAAAGCGCCAACCGTGGCTAACTGGCCACAGACCTGGTCAAAGACTCAAAAGTTCAGGAAGACCGCGATGGAGCATGGATCGGATACAGTCCCAGATTAGTCCCACTGAAGGTTTACCTGCTCAAGTTTTGGGTCCAACAGACCCACTCACATTGGAGAGAGTCAAGAGAGCAGTGGTCGACGTGGCACGAAGAGCAGGCCGGGTGTCACGGATGGGCGGGTTGGAGCTTCGCGGTGGCAGTCCTCGGCGAGCGAGCCAGCAATACTTGCTGTGCCAAGAGCTGGGCTTGCGGCAGCTTGCACTGAATTTCGCTTCTGGTGCAAACGGACCCATTCACAATCACAAAGAGGTAAAAACCTTGATTTCAAGAGCCCATGAGCCAAACCAATGGTCCAGGGCCTGAGAGGCACCACTTGGGGGTAAGGAACACACTGAAGACAGGCCCAGGAGCTGTTTGGGAGCCTTTTATGTCCCTGAGGCTCAGATCAGGAGTCAAGCAGACTAGCCCTTTGAGTCAATCTGCGGTCCTGGGTTCAGGATGAAGTTGCAGGTCCAGTTCTTTTTCCCTAGGCAAGAGGGCAGCAGGTCAGCTCAGCAGGGCAGCAGTTCCTTTAGAGCAGCAGTCCAGCAGAGTGTCAGTCCTTGTAGCAGCAAAGCAGTCCTTCTTCCTGACGGAGTATCCATGGGTCCAGAAGTGTACTAAAGACTTAGGGGCATATTTACAAAACATTGTCTGAGCGCAGAGCAGCGCCAAATTTGGCAGCGCCACGCTCCGACATTTCCAAGATGCATGGACGTGCTGTATTTACAACAATACGGTGCATCCAGGTGTTTTCCATAGCGCTGGCGCTAAAATTAGCTGCCTAGTGCCAACGCAGGAACCCTTGCACCATAGTGCAGGGGTGCCTGTGTTACAGGGAATGATTGTTTTTGTGCAGGAAGGTGTCCCTTCCTGCACATAAACCATTCATAATGGCCATTTGTTACTTCTATGTGTGCAGTAGAAAATCATCATTATTTAATGATTGTTTATGTGCAGGAATGGACACCTTCCTGCACATAAACAATCATTAATGGCGTTTTGCTCTTTCTAAGTGTGCTGCAGAATGCAGAACACATAGAAAAAGCAAAAACGAAGAGAAATAAAAGTATTACTCCTCGTTTCGCCATTCTAACGTCTGCTCTTGCATGACGTTAGTTTTTGATGCTGCCTCATATTTACAGATCCTTGTAAATCTGGGACAGTGTAAAAAAGCAGTGGGTGTTGCGGGGGAACTCCCACAGCAACACACAGTGCATGCCCCTTTCATGCTAACTGACGCGTGCAAATGGCACGTATTTACAAGGAGGCATTGAGCCACAAAAAGTGGCTTAGCGCCACTTTGTAAATACGGAGAAGGGCATAGCGCCGCCAGAATGTTGCTAAAAGAGACATTCTGGTCGCGCTGTCCACTTGTAAATATACCCCTTAGTGTCTGAGGTCCTGCTTTTATACCCTGGTGCCCTGGTTCTGGAAGGTGAGAGAAACTTCTAGACAGTGGCTCAGAAGTGCATGGAATTTTCTGCCTCCCCTGCCTCCAAGCTGGCTGAAGTGAGAATGCAGGGTTGTTAGGCCCCTTGTGTGAAGGCACATGTCAAGCTATTCAGGTGTAAGTGGGGCTGTGCTCTCCTCCGCCCCTCCATTCTGCCAGCAGATGGCCCACTCAGGCACACCTAATCCCTCTATTTTGTGTCTGTCTGGTAGGAAATGACAAAGTGTAACTGTTAGTTTTACTTCTAGTCATGTGACCCAGGGCCAGCTTTAGGCACAAAAGGGCAAAGGAAAGAAAAATACCAACTTTCTAAAACCGGAATTTTAAAATTGTGATCAAAAACCTGACTTCACTACTAAATAGGACTTTTCACCCCAGTTCCAAAGACACCAATCATGAGCTGGTTATGTCTTCTCATTTGGAAATGACACTAATAAAATGTAATCAAGCAACTCCAATGTTATCCCATGGGAGAGATAGGCCTTGCAGTAGTGAAAAACGAATTTAAGAGTTTTTCACTACCAGGACATGTAAACCTTAAAAGTACTTGTCCAACATTTTAAACATATTGCACTCCGCTGTCTGGGTTGTCTCGGGCCTACCCTACCCTACAGGAGGCTTATATGTATTAAAAAGGAAGGGTTTGGCCTGGCAAAAGGCTTACAATGCCAGGTCGAAATGGCAGTTTAAAACTGCACACACAAGCTGTGATGGCAGGCCTGAGACAGGTTTAAAGGACTATTTAAGTGGGTGGCATAATCAGTGCTGCAGACCCACTAGTAGCATTTAATTTACAGGTCCTGGGTACATGTAGTACCACTTTACTAGGGACTATACCAATTAGGTATATGGCAATCTAATATGTTTTAGGGGAGAGGACGAGCACTTTAGCACTGCTAAGCAGTGGTAAAGTGTCCAGCGGCCTAAGGCCAGCAAAAATAGGTACAGCCAAATGGAGGAGGTGAAGCAAAAAGATTGGGGAAAGACCACCCTTTAGTGTATGATAAACTGGACCTCTTTTTGTTCCCGCTGTACACTGTAGGCCTGTGATGTAAGTGTTGGAGAGATGAGTTGAAGTCATGCTTAGAATGTTTAATTCTGACTTACACGCAGTGGAATAAAGACATGTACAAACTACTCTCCGTGTGTGGCCTGGCCATTGGCAGGTACCTGGACTGGCAGGACGCCACAACTGATGACGAGACAGGGCATACGAAGCTTGTACATTGTAAGCGCTCTTTCAGAGAGTTTGTCATTGTCCAGCAAAGTGCTTATGTGTGCCACGTGTGCCACATTTGAAGTGCAGAATCAATGTTGGCACCGGCGGAGTCTCGGTGCAACACCAGCCTGCAAAAATGCTTAAAGATAAAGAAAGAGACATTGAAAAGGTACGTGTTGGTGGCCAGGATCTAAATGAAATGGCCGTGATTAAAAGATACTGTGCCATAAAGCAAATCAATACCATATGCAATTCGGAGTAAGAACGCAAAAGCAAGATGCAACCAGGTTACGAAAGCAGTGCACAGCCATAGTTCAGTACAAGTCAAACTGAAATTCATGTACTATGAAAAGAGATTAACCAAGTGTTTGTGAAGAAACAGTTATGCACAAAGCCGACCAAATATCATAACGTCATGGACCAGTAGTGTACCAGGTTTATCTACTTAACAAAACCACCAACGATTCATTGTGTACAGCGTGCTGTGGCTCACCCTCGGAAGGTTGGGGTTGTGTTTAACAGCTGCGCGGCCACCACAAACGCTGCGGCATAGGGGCCCAGAACAACTCCATATACACCTATCAAATAAAGAGCTCAGATGGGGAGCCAGGGCGAGGTCCAGGCTTCAGAAGTCATTATGGCTGACCCCGAACCCAGCACGTCACAAGGTGCTGGAGAAGCTTTGCCTGATCGAGTTATGCACGAAGCGCCTGAGAGACCACCACTGTCCGCCAATGTATATACAGCTGCTGCATTCCTAAAACCGCCATCTGTATTTGATACTGCCAAAAAACACATTATTGGCAATAGATGGACTGTATGGATAGAGACTTTTGAAGATTTCAAGGATGCAATAGATGAAAAAGATTATAAAGTATCTGAAGAACATGGCTGGTGAAGGAGTGAAAGAAACCATGAAAGAGATACAACAAGAAGGTAAAGTGATGTACGATCGAATCAAAACAGCCTTGAATGTCAAATTTAATCCAGTGCCAAATGTGGATTATGAAAGATACATATTCAGTCAAGAATGCCAGAGACCAGGTGAAACCATCAATGAGTTTGTTGAGAGACTGGAGTTTCTGGTGAAGCACTGTAACTCCAATGAATTTAATAATGAGGATGCTACCCTCCTCATAGTAATCGATGGATGTCTGTCAGATTCCTTTCTATGACAAATGCTGAAAGAAACTCCGAGTTGAAAACAAGTCCTCAAGGCTACCCACGCTGAAGAGATTGCTGATCATCAGTTGACTGACATTGAGGCCGGAGGTGCCCAAAGTGTGTCAGTCATGAGCATGAAGAGTAAGCAAGGTACAAGGCTGAGTGACGTAAGGCGATGTCTCCACAGAAAAAGAAAATGTGTTAGTTGTGGAATGTTGTTTCCACAGGAAGGTATATGTACTGCCATTGGACAGATGTCCATCAGCTGTGGTAAAGCAAACCATTTCATGATGACTTTCCAGGTGAAGAGAAAAGTAAGTGTGTCGCAGCGTGAAGACAAAATGGTCGACTGAACGCTACCTTAGTGACGTTCGGTGTGTTCCCAAAAGACCAAGTGGTCACACCAATTGAGTTGATGACTGACTTCGTTTGGTGTCAATTTGCCTCAATCATCGACAAAGAGTTCCTCAGTATCAGCTACCAGTGAAAGTGACAATGGCAATTGTGCAATGTCGATGTTTACTTCAAAAAGGCATGCACATGTCGGACTAGTTGAATGTGCTGAAAAATCCAAAGTAAAGAAAAATCGAAATGAAAAAGCACCACAAGAATTCATATATTCCAAAGATCACTCTAAAGATGAACAGGTTTTCATTGCCATTCATAATGGATAGCGGTGCGTCGATAAATATCAAGCCTGAGGGGAAGTATCAAGAATTATCTCCGTTAACTCATCTTACAAAGTCAAAC
This sequence comes from Calotriton arnoldi, assembly GCA_963921515.1. NCBI lineage: Eukaryota > Metazoa > Chordata > Amphibia > Caudata > Salamandridae > Calotriton > Calotriton arnoldi. The sequence goes on from CAWUFW010006010.1 coordinate 231,495, forward strand.
ACTAAAGTATATACATGGGCTGCCACAACGTCCTTTAAGAGTCAAGGTTAGTTTCCAGCCACAATGAAACATAAGAAAACTATGGTACAAGCACCTATTCATGTAGTTCAAGGAACAGTTTCAAGTGCCTGTCTGTTGAGTTTCAACACTGCTGCTGATATGGGACTGATATCAGTGAACTACAATATGAATGCTCATCATGAAATTGTAAGTCAATTTCCTTCATTAATTCATGGGTTAGGAAAACTCAAAACAATGAAAGTAAAGTTGCACATAAAAAAGGATGTTCGTTCTGTTGCTCAAAGACACTGACGAGTTGCGTTTCACTTGAAAGAAGCTGTTGAAAAGGAGCATAATTTGTTGATTAAACATGACATCATTGAACGTTCCACTGTTCCAACACCCTGGATTTCTCCCATTGTAATAGTGCCTAAAAGAGACAGTGAAGGAGCTGTATGCATATGCATTGATATGCGAGAAGCCACCAAGGCAATTGAGCGAGAGCGACATCCTTGTCCGCACATTGCTGAAATGATAACTCAATTGAATGGTACAGAGTTCTTCTCTCAGCTCGACCTAAATAAAGGATTTCACCAATTGAAGCTTGAAGAAAAATCCAGATACATTACAACCTTTTCTACGCATATTGTTTTGTTTCGCTACAAGCAACTGAGTTTTGATATATCTTCTGCTGCAGAACTTTTCCAAGACTTCATTCGACATATCATACAGCCTGTAGTAAATGCATTTAACTATAGTGATGACATTGGTTTTCTGAACTACACAGAAAGAGCTTGACAAAGCTCTCATGCAAGTATGTTGTGTACTGAATGATACAGGTTTATCTCTGAATGCTGACAAATGTGAATTCCACAAGAAAAGCTTGAAACTCTTTGGCATTGTCTTTTCTGCTGGGGGTATGAAAACTGATACAACTAAAGTAAAAGTGCTGTCTACTGCAAATCCCCCACAAGACATTTCTATGTTACGATCATTTTCTTGAAATGGCCAATTACTGTTCTAGATGTTTATTAGAATTTTGCAAGGGTCAGTACTCCGTTACTAGAACGAAAAAAAAAATGTCTTTTCATTGGTCATGAGAATGTGAGAAGAGCATCCAAAAGATCAAGAAAGCTATTCAGAGTGCCACTAAAATGGCCTACTTTGATCCCAAACTTTATACAGAGATTGTAGTTGAAACTAATTCTGTTGGGTTAGGCGCAATCCTTGCACAGCACAACGGACAGCCAAATGCCCAGAGACATATTGTGGCATACGCCAGTAGAATCCTGTCACAAATGGAATGTGATTACTCGCAACATGAAAAAGAAAGTTTGCCAGTGGTTTGTGCCTGCGAATATTTCCATGTGTTTTTGTACGGAAAGCCCTTCGCAGTCGTGACTGATCATGAAGCACTGATGACTATTTTCGGCAATCCCAAAACCAAAATGCATCCTAGAATTGAACGTTGGGGTTTGAGGTTACAAGAATACAACTATGCGATTCTTCATCGTCCAGGGGAAGATCAGAATCCTGCTGAATATTTTTCAAGAGTGTCATTACAATGCCCTGGTACCCCACCTATGACAGAAGAAGCTTACATCACACCAGCTGCCATTCCTTTAGATCACTGCCACGAGCCAAGTGTCAAAGTTAAAAGCCATTATTGCTCATCACTTGTGGAACCAACACTCTAAACCTCTCTCTAATACCAGTGAGTATGTGAAGTAAAGAAAATGTAGGAGAGGAACTTTCAGTGACTCAAGAAGGCATCATTCTGCTAGGTACACAAATTGTTATTCCTGAGAGTCTTCAATAACAAATAATCGACGTCTCTCATGAAGGACATCGAGGAAAAGGTTGCTACTAAGAGTTCTCTGGGATCGGGTCTGGTTTCCGTATCTCAACGAAAGGGTAGAAAAAGAGTTGAAGACTTGTCACATATGCAACTGTCTTTCACCTCATGTTTTTCAGTACCCTTTGAACATGCCAGAATTGGCACATCATGCTTGGGAGAAACTTGCTATTGATTTCTTCGGTCCTCTTGAGAATGGACATCATTTTCTAGTTATTGTTGATGAATACTGTTGTTTTCCATTAGTAGAAGACCTTTCATCCACTACACATGAAAAGGTTATTCAAAAGTTAGATGGCATCTTTGCGACATGGGGTGTACCAACAATCTTAAAATCTGACAACAGCCCACCTTTTAATCGTCGAGAATTCAAAGACTTTCTACATCACCTCAATATAAAGCATCAGAAAAGCCCTCCTCTTTGGCCCCCGGCCAATGGTTTAGTGGAACAGTTCATAAGTACTCTAAAGAAAGCTGTTCAGCATGCTGCATTGGAGAAGCTCGACCTCAAAGTTGTTTTGAACTCTCCTCTTCGAGCTTACTGTCAACCCCTCCCTCAATGACAGAGAAAAGCCCTGCAACTCTCATGTCGGGAAGAGCCATGATGACCAAGCCTCCCCATTGGACCAACCTCAGATCCAAGAATGAGGAAGACATTCATGCTATGGACTTTGGTCGCAAACAGAAGATGAAAATATATGCTAACAGACGACGTCATGTGAAAGATGTCACCCTTACAAGAGGAGATTGAGTGCTTGTCAGACAACCCAGAAAAAGAAAGTCTGATGCTCCTTTTGAGGCTGCACCATTTACCATCACTAACACCAAAGGATACATGGTGACTGCCCAGCGTCCTGGGAAGTCCCTTACAAGAGATTCCTCTCATTTTCAGCATGTGGCCCATCACTCACCAAACATCGATGTCAATGTAGAGACTGGGACCCGACAGACTGTTGATGACTCTGTGTTTGCTGATGATTCCACCTCACCTGTGCAGATCACTGACACTTCCACTGCCAGTTCCCAGTTTCCAGTGACCCGATCAGGACGTGTGATTCAGGCGCCACGATGATTAATTGAAGAATTGTAATTGCCTGTGTATCTTTGATCATCTGTGTATTTATTAATGTATTTATTTTGTATGTTTATTCATTTACTTATCTATTTTGAAAAGTTGTAACTTTTAATTTAACAAAGTGGGAGATGTAATGTCTTGTAAATAAAAGAATGCTGGAACTCTCTTGATTCCCACTGTACACCGTAGACCTCTGATGTAAGAGTTGGAGGGATAAGTTGAAGGCAGGCTTAGAATGTTGAGTTCTGACTTACATGCAGCGGAATAAAGACGTGTACAAACTACTCTCCACGTGACAGGTCTAACACTTAGTATATCTGACCCCAAGTTTCTGTTAAGCATGCTTGGCTATCAAATTAGAAAATAAGCAGTTTTTTATGAGCAACATTATTATAATAGCAATTTCAACTGCCCCACTCACTTGAACGGGGCCCCCCTTGGAAGGTGGGGGCCCTGGACAGTTGCCTACTTTGCCTATACCTTAAGACGTCTCTGATTCCAGGCTATTCCTTCTGCTGCATATCCTATGTGAATATTAGGTGAATTTTCTTATACAATGCAGGAAATTACACAGGGCACTTCATTTTGTTAATGAAGCATGTTTTGTCCTTGAGAGCCCATAATAACCCTTATTATATGTGCTCTGTACCACAGGATTTTCTGTCCCTTAGCATTATAAGTACCAAGTATTACCAATTTAATGGTGCGAAATATATTGACCCTGGAAGGATGGCAGCCTAAGTCGGCTTTGCCAGGATTTTAACGAGGGCCGGCTGGTTACACCCAGCAGATGTTAGCCGCTAGCGTTTAACTGCCTCAGCCAATGTCTTCTCAGGGAAGAACAGCGAGAGTAATTAATAATGAGCTCCATAAATATTTATTGATTGTACCGTATTGCATGGCCTCCGCTGCACACATTTTTATTCCTAGAGTTGAGGTCCATTCGCATGATTTTCTCGTTTACACTGTTATATTCATACAGAGGTTGTTTTGTATTATTTTCTCATTATGATATTGTATTAACCTGATGCTTCCGGTACTAACCTGGTTTAGTTTCTGTAATCGAGGTCCCGTCACAAGTTGGAGTTTATTTGGTATAATTTACCTATCTTTTTTTATATAAACAATGCATATAATCGGTCAATTAACGTGATTTATCTTGGACTCCTGTAGCAATCCTTATTTCAGTAGCCACGGAGAAAAATATCTTTGCAAACAGTTCTTTTTTCCGTTCTCGGCTTGTCATTTCCATCCACTGCCTTCTATGAAATGTTTAAATATGTAATTGGATTCCCCAGTTTGCAGCGCTCTTCAACAATGAAACCAGCATCAGACTGGATCAGTGGTCAGCAGTCTATATGGAATTAGCAAAGATTCAGTGAGCATTGAAAACGTCGTTCTTTTTTGTCTGATCTTCCAAAGCGTAACCTCGAAACAGTTTTTTCCTACTTGGCATATCGCATCAAAGACAAGAATTTTGATTTTCTATGGCTAACAATCAAAAACATCTCCCTTTTAATAGCGAGCGCCGTCTCCATGCAATAAATATGAATTCTCAATTAAAACGCTTAGCTCGCTGAGCTTTTTTCTAAAAAAAAATCGGGTTTATTCTTGACGCCGGCCAGCTTCATCACAATAGTACTACTCATAAGAGGCGCTGAAGTTCTCCATTTCGCCCCTAGAGAGCAGCAAAGCACTGTTAAAAGAGATTATTTGATGTCCGTATTCCAAGAACTCGTACTTCCCTTTCATCCTTTTCCTTGTGTTGTCCCCTTGACATCGTTTATTGAAGGTTTAAGGAAATAATACTTCAGTCAGCAAAAGGGCAGCGTCCCGAGCCTGGCCACTCTCCTGTCGTTAGGTCATATTTAAATCAGACGAGCACTTTGGGTGTGCTGCTTCCCGGGGAATCGCCATGCTGTCTCACAAGACGGCTGTTGTCGCGACCAGGGCCCTTGTCTCAGGTGGGCATGGCAGCTTTTCAAAGGTAGGCCGGTGATAGACAGAATCTTTTACTTAGCTGCGCATGCTATACAATCGACTCTTGTTAGACGGCACTCTAGCGAAAAGTTCACCCTTGTTACATTGGCCCAGAGGTCAGGAGTTGAAACGCAGCAGCTCGGGGAGGCTCGCCCTCCTGCTACACTTGACATCAAAAGCGTACACAGTGCCTTTCCCACCTGTTTTTTGACACAGGGCATTTTTGTACATATCGACATTCTCTCGATTTTTTTAAAGATTTCAAAGTGGGTGCACGGGCGCTTCCCCACAGCCTCATTTTTATCTCGAGCTAATCGGCCTATTTCGCCAGTAAAATTGACAATCTCGATTCTTCCGCAAGTTTTCATGGATTGATGTCTTAATTATGTCTTCGTTTGGTGGCATTTATGCAGCAATCCACCTTGGTATGAGACACTACTTGTATGCCTTCACATTCTAGGTTATTCTATTTGGGGGTTGATCGAGCGCTTATGTGACCAGATCAAAGCACTTACATCTGTAAATGGAGTGGGGTATAAGAAGAAATGCTTAAAGAGCCAAAGATTAAAAGGTAATATTTAGCTATGTGGACTCAGTTTTAAAATTGTGCAGAAACCAGCGACCATTTAAAGTCATGATTTTCACTCGATTTTCATTTTTTTCGTAAGTTACAGACGAGAACATTTTAAGGAACTTAAAAAATACTCTGAGAAAGTGAGGGGCTTTTTTTTGAGTATTTCGGATGAGTAAAGTGAATTCTCCACATCTGTTTCTGAATTTTATAGGTGACGGTCAAGAACCCGTTTTTAAATCAGGGTGCTCAGCCTGGATTTTAAGGCTTTGTTAGGCATTAAACTGGAAAGGATCTTCTATACAGATAGTCCTATATTCTTTTTTTAAAATGTAAGTTTCTTGAATGCCATCTTATTTTATTTCTGAGTTTATACATATTGTATTTATTTTATCGCTCAATTTGTACAAACGTTGCAAAGTTCCTTCCAGTGATTTAGTACTCATAAACATAATCCCCTTTCTTAAAAAAATAGGAAGAACATAACATCTACATATATTTTTTTAAATAAAAAATAATCAAAAAATCCTATGAAAAGCTTCCAAGAGTAAACAATAATTTTTCCCTCATTCGTGAAAGTGTACAAATGCTTCAAATATTTAATGACTGGTCCATTAACATTAAAAAATCAAACGGTAAAGTATGATAGGCAACAAAGTACGTTGTATTCCTATCTTGCTGTAAAACATTCTCGCCTGACTAACAAGGCCTCCAACAATCCCTCCCAAATGGGGGGAAAAGAGGAGTACCAATCGAAGCTTTAAGTACATTTAGTGAGCTTGAGGGTCTCTGTTCGGGAGAAACAGAAGATACAGCCAAGACCAATCATTTTTTTTCCTGTCATTTTGAAATGTTTCATCATTGGTAGTTTAAATAACAATTCTGTTACCGTTTACTTCCACTACTGTTTTTTTTCCAGTACTTCTGTTAAAACCTTTTTGCCACAACAGAATAAATGTACTCCTCGATGTGACAGGATTTTAAATAACTAATGCAAATAACTCATGTTATATTGCCCCACCCCCATCCCCGTTCAAGAACATTACATTGGTCAAAACATGCATTTCGTGAAAATATTGAATTCCCTATTTGTAAAGGAACTGCCTCTAATAAGACAGTTCAGCTGAAGTGATACATCCCATCTCCACACTTTACCTTACACAACGTTGGCTGATTAACCTTCGTTGCACACACACACCCGACTCCCCCATGTTCCTCAGGGTTGCCACCTTTCCCAGAGGAAAACACCTGCCATCTGTTCATGTTTTAAGGTCCTGCAAAGACCCAGGCATGATTTTTAAGTAGAACTTTATATGAAACCGTCTACATTCATTTTTAACATTACTTTTATTACTTGGTTTTACTTTAAAATGTGTTGTACAACTGCATTGTAGGCAACTGACTGATCATTAAAGAGTTTTCTTCCTACATTTTCTATGTAACGTATGTACTGATAAGGGGAAAAAGACCAGCTTTCGGTGATTTTCCTAATTTTTGTACCAGCAGGGACATTAAAATACTGGACATGCTGGTATTAAACCGGCCATGTGGCAACCCTAGCCCCCGCTATGCCCCATATTTCAGCACCAAAAATTGGAGGGGAAGCAACGTCCCAAATATAGCATTTAATAGAGAAAAAAGCATTTACCTTAAGCATTGATTATTATTTTTTGTCAATAAGTTTATTTAGGTTTAGAAGCAGCCCTTATAAACATTGTAAGAAATTGGATTATTTGTTGATGTGGGTAAGTACACACCTCATGTAATAATCACAACCGTTGTCAGTGCGAACCACTAAAGTCACTAAATAAACCAGAGCTTAACCCCATGATAGCTATGGCACAGAACAGACAGGCTTAACTTGGAGGCAATGTGTAAAGTGTTTATCAAACAGTAATAAAGTTGAAATGCAAAACTATAAAATCCCAAAGCGAATAAAAAAATTGAGTAAAATTTAATAAACAAAATGACATCACAATGAAAAAAATTCTGTAAGGGGAACCAGAGATATGGATTTGTACATGTTTAAGTAAAAATAGCTCCAAGAAAGTGCCAATTATCATCAATGGTCACAGTAGAGCAGGACCCAAGCACAATTTGACACAACCACTTTGGAGCACAGGTCAGATACACTAACTAGATTTACCCTGGTCAAAGATTTCACCTTCAAACTTTAGCGGATCTACAATAGTCAAAGGGCCACACACAGGAATAGTTTATACAAACATTAATGGAATGAATTTACCTGAAATGAGTGCTTAATATTTATGTTAAACACTGCAGATGCAAATGTAAAATATTTTATGGAACAGACAAATATTTTTTAACTTTGGTAAATAGAACATTTTATAAAGGGACAAAAAAGAATATTTTATATACTGCACTTTATGGTTATAAAAAAAAACAAATAAAGGACTTTTTGACTGACTGACTGACCTTCTAACATTATTCCTTCAAGTCCACCACAGGAGTACTCTTCTAAAGCACCTCAGGGAAGGTATCTGCTAGCTTGTTGCATCCCCGTATCAATAGCATTATGTCATTTGGAGTGCCCTTCTTTGTCCCGGGTACAAGGGTACAAGAGAGAGCAGGTCTACTTCTGGACCCTTCTCAGGTTGCAGACTGCAGATTCAGTCATCTTCTTCAGGCTATGAGTGTTCTGCAGTGGGTGCCTGGGAATTCTACATTTATGCCTGGTATAAGCTAGTGGGTGGGAATGACCATTGAGCATGCCCTAACCACTGGGATAAAGATTCCTGGGGCTAACCCTACCCACTTTGGGCATTTTCAAGATTTCAACAGTCTTCTGCCACACTGAATTCGGGCTCTAAGGATTGTGTGTGTGTGGGGTGGGGGGAGTGAACTATGCTAATACCATGCCCCCCCTCCTATTAACACCAAAATCCAGTTTGAGGCAGTCCCCATTCCTTGAAGAAACACAGAGGCTGAAGTCTGGTAATACAAAGCAGGGTTCATCAGCAACTAGACAGTGGAAGAATTGTTTTGGTATCCGACTTTTGCCCTTCAAGTGTATCCTAAGTGGGATATGTAAAATCAAGTAGATCTTGACACCCCGGCAGGATCTGACACTGTGCTGTCATGTAGAGGCCAACTGTGATTGGAGCCAGTCTAGCTGGGGGTACAAAAGAAGGGTGAAGGCCTGGATGTTAGCTACATCTGCTTGTGACACAGTAGGCCTCTTTGAAGTTAATCAATTTCCTGAGCTCAGCCCACAGGTCCTCCTTTCAAGGGCAAAGCAACAACTCCCCACATGCAAGGCCTTTTGTCCCTGTCCTTTGAGCAAGTTCACTATATTCAAATGCTAATTACTGGCTGGCAGAAATGGGAGAGCAAATGCAGATTAAATTGGATTCTGAATAACTTTAAAAATATACTTTAAATTAATTTTCTAGCTGCTTCCCAACTGAAATTAGCATTATTAAATGGAATAATATAACCAAGTATCTTACTCTTAAATACCATGCACCCTACCTTATAGGGCATAAGGGTTCTTTAGGGGACTTGTTAATATTTAAAAGGACGATTTTTACATGTTTAAATGGTTTATTTTGACAGGTTGAATTGGCAGTTTAATACTGCACAGCTAAGCTACAGTGGTAGGCCTGGAGACAGCTGTGCTGGGTCACTGCAGTGGGTGGTATAATAGGTGCCGCACCCACTAGTAACATTTAACTTACAGGCCCTGGATCCACTCTCTAACATATGCTAGGGCCTTATCGGTAAGTTGAATATGCCAATCGTGTGTATACCAACTTCAATATGTTCAAAGGGGGAGCACAAACACCTTACTTCTGGATAGCAGAATTTTATGGCCAACTAAAAAAAGAGTTCAGCATAAGATCTAGTGTGACATGGATGAAAGGCAAATTTCCAACAAACATTAGTGTAAAAAATATTTTTAAATAAGTTCCATGTCAACCCCTGTGTAATTAATTTAAAGCAATAAGGTTGCATAGCTATCATGAGAGGCAAATTTTAATTTTTTTCAGTTTTGTGACGTGGACCCTAAGTCCTAGCAACCATGTTTTGAAAAGTCTTCTAATTAGTAGCAACACAACCTTAGGGAACCCTTGACTAACGTATTTTATTTTACCTGATACGCTTTTTCACTGAGGCCACAGAACCCCTAGGCATGGCCTTTGGGCGAATGCACAAAATGTAAAAATTGTGCCTCATAGACTAAGATTTACATACAGAATTATGGATGGGTAGCAGATAATAATGGGGTTGTTATTTACAGAGGGATTGTGAGTGACAACAAATAGATCAGATTGAAGCTAAAGTTGTCTTTGTCACTCAGAACCCCGAGGTGAATAACATCCCTAATGTTCATGTTTAACCCATCTGTAATTTTGTTGTATCTACCTCCCACAATAATCTGTCCCTGCTTCCTACATGCATGGGGGGGCGGGGAGTTAATGGAGCTCCATAGACAATATGTATTTTTCTTTTTTTAAAAAGGTCACAAAAATATACCTACCATCCAGCCCGCCCACCCCCACCCTCTCCACTCCCATGCTTTGCACAACCCTCCTGCCGAAACTGGAAAATTACCACGTCTCCTGCGGCCGATTCCCACAACACTCTTCCCACTCCTTTCTCCTCCCACTCCAAAGGTGTGCTTCCTGATCTCGCAATGAGAGCAAGAGTTGGCACTGCACTGACAGTGGCTTTGTGAGGAGCAGCTTGCTGCCGCTTCATTTCCATCTACCTTCTCAGGGCAGGTCTGCAGAGAAATGTGCTGACAAGGGAGAAGGCGGTTGGTGCCACCTGCATTCTCCTGTCTCCCTTGGGTCTGTGGAGATCCTGGATAGGCAGGAAAATGCAGGTGAGACCACCAACTGCCATCCTGAGATTGCACTCGGGTTTTCTGGAGACCTGAGTGAAGCGGTAGAGCAAAGGGAAGTCAGTGCTTCCCCTAGTTGATGTCACAACAGTGATTAACTGCTTTGGTAACATAATGACGAACGCCTTCAGCAGACAACCAATTTAAATGTTTATGTTGGGGGTTTGCAAAAATCACGTAATTTGCTGTATCGTAATCACACAAAATTATGGCAAAATAACCTGAAATGCATCTTGCACTCAAAAACTACTCGATGGGTTGTTTGGGTAAAAAGTAAACGAGAAAATGTAATGTCGAGTTAATTTCCAGTTGCTCGTGTTCAAAAACCTCGTGCCAGCTCCCCGCTGCCTCGCTTGAGTTCCCGCTTAGCCATTACTGTGCCATGTTTCTGCTGTCTGGTATCCCCTTCTCTGCTTTCCACTATTGTGCCTGTTTTCTCTGCTGTTGTCCCCCCGCTTTCCTCATTGTTCCTGTTCTTTCTGAGGGTCTCCCCCCGCTTTCCTTTACTGTGCCTTGCACTTATGTTGTGGTAACCTAAGTGTATTTCGCTATTGACATCATTTTGCTGTTGTTGTGACCCTGTATTTTACTTTACTGTTGTTTCCTTGGTGTGCGTTTATTTTTTTAATAAAGCTTTTTACTTATCTATTGTTCCCTTACTGTGTGTCTATTTTTTTATTCCTTTTGCTGATACCCGCTCATGTTCCCAACACTGCTGCCGTTTTTTCCCCGTCCACTCACCCCGCCCAATGCCCCTCCCAGGACCTACTTAATGGAGGCCGCAGCACGACCCCATTGAGCAGGTCCCCCATGCTAGCTCCCAGCTGCCTCTGCCTCGCATAAGCTCCCGCTTAGCTATTACTGTGCCATGTTTCTGCTGTCTGCTAATCCCTTCTCTACTTTTCACTACTGTGCCTGTTCTCTCTGCTGTTCTTTCCCCACTTTCCTAATTGTACCTGTTCTTTCTGCGGTTCTCCCCCACTTTCCTTTACTGTGCCTTGCCCCTGTGTTGTGGTAACCTAAGTGTATTTTGCTATTGACATCGTTTTGCTGTTGTTGTGACCCTATATTTTACTTTACTGTTGTTTCCTTGATGTGCGTTTATTTTATGAGTAAAGCTTTTTACTTTACTGTTGTACCATTGGTGTGCGTCTATTTTTGATTCCTTCTACTGAAGTGTTTTTTTCCACCCGCTCACCCCACCCGGCGCCCCTCCCAGGACCTACTTAATGGAGGCCGCAACACGGTGGCATAGCAAATGCGCGCTGTGGGCGCAGCGCTGGGACAATGAAGGCATGCCCGTCCACGCCGTGACTGCACCCAGCGCCAGGAACCCTGGACCTCCCGTCATCTACAGCTACACCAGCACCGAGCTCGTAGCCTTGGACCCCAGACTCCGCAACAACAACAACTGCTGCTGCAACTCTCCGCACTCAACAGCAGCACCTTTCTCATGCTGCCACGGTCTCTTCTCCTGCCACACCGGAGCACCCACACACGCAACCCCACCACGCCAACCACGACTGCACCTGACAACTCAACTGCCTCCTGCTCAACGCCTGGTCACTATGCAAACTCGCCACTGAGATCTGGGACACTATCACCCCCCTCACTCTGCCTTCATTTTCCTCACAGAGATTTGGTTCAACCCTGCATCAGCTCCTGATGTCACCATAGCCACGCCAAACAGCTACAAGATAGCACACCAGACAGCATCAACGAACACGGAGGATGAATCACTATCATCCACAAGGAAACCATCCACTGCACCACTGCCGCAGATGACACCACCCCGATCATGGAACACCTCAATGTCCAACTCCAAACAGATGCGAAAACTATCAGTCACCCTTGCGTACAGATCTGCAGGTCCCCACTCTGGCTTTTGTGACGCCATCCTCAAATTCATTGCACCACAAGCCATTCACACCGAACACTACATCTTCCTTGGAGACCTCAACTTTCACCTCGATCACCCTAGCAACACCAACACAGCCAACCTCCTCAAAAGCATGAAGAACATCGGCATCACCCAACTAGTCACCAACCCAACACACAATGCTGGAAACACACTTGACCCCATTTACACAGCCATCGACAGAATCAAGTACAGCCATGTCACTGAGCTCACCTGGTGGGACCACTCAATCATCCACTTCACCATCACAGCAGCCCCCAGCACCACCTCCAAGCCACACATCACCTCAGACCATAGCTGGAACGAAGTATCCGAACGCCAATGGACCGATGCCCTCAACACCTCCCACCCTAACACTACAACCATCCTGGAACAGGCTGTCAAGAACTTCACCACCTGGATCACCGACTGCGCCGACAGAATTGCCCCCATCAAACTCACCATAGCCAAGATATTCACCAAACATGCCAGTTGGTACACCCTGGAATTAAGAACCACAAACACAACTGCAAGCAACCAGAAAGTAAATGGCGCACCAGCAAAGACCTCACAGACCTCACCACCTTAAGACATCACTCAACCACTAAGACCAACTCCTGAATAAGACGAAAAAGAATGCCCTAGCCGACGTCATAGAAGCCAGCTCCAACCACAGCAAAGAACTCTTTAGCATTGTCGAGGAGTACTCCAACCCCTTAGCAACCGGGAACATCATTACCCCTTCCCAAGAATTCTGCGTCACAGTGGCGGAGTACTTCTACAACAAGATTGCCACCAGCTACAAGCACTTTAAACCCCAACCCACCACCTCCAACATCCTCAGCGTCCTCACACCCACAGACGCAAGTTCCAACCACCGGATCACTGCTTGTGACCAGCACACCACTCAATACACCCACAGACCCCTGTCCCCACCACATGTTCAACCTCAAACCAGGCCATCAGCAACAAACTCACCTCCATCTGCAACATATCCATCACCTCGACCACCTTCCCAAATGAATGGAAACACACTGAAGTCAGACCCCCTCCTCAAGAAGCCATCTGCAGACCCCAACGAGCTCAAGAATTATCAGCCCATCCCATTGATCCACGCCCCTTCCACGCCAAAGTCCTCAAAAAGGCCATTAACCACCAACTAATGGAATACCTCGAACAACAACATTCTGGACCCATCCCAATCTGGATTCTGCACAAACCACAACACCAAAACTGCTCTGATCGCAGCCACCAATGGCATCTGAACCCTCCTTGACTGGGGAGATAGGGCTGCCGTGATCTTCCTCGACCCCTCAGCAGCCTTTGATACTGTGTCCCACCACACCCTGATCAAGAGACTTCATCCCATTGTATTCCAAGAGGGCGCCCTCAAATGGAATCGCATCCTTCCTCACCAAAAGAACCCAGAGAGTCTGCCTAACTCTTTTCACCTCGGAACCCAAGAACATCATCTGCGAGGTCCCTCAAGGCTCATCCCTCTGCCCTACTCTGTTCAACGTCTACATAACCCCCCTGGCCAACATAGTCAGAACCCAGGGGCTGAACATCATATCCTATGCAGACGACACCCAGGTAATTCTCTCTCTATCAGATGAACAATCCACCACAAAGGCCAACTTCCACCTGTGCATGACCAGTGTCGCCAACTGGATGCAAAACAACTGCCTCAAGCTTAACACAGACAAAACAGAAGTACTGATCTTCGGGAGCAACACCTCCCTGTTGAATGACTCCTGGTGGCATGCTGAACTCGGACCCTCACACACTCCTACAGAACACGCCCGGAACCTTGGCATCATCTTGGACAACAAACCCACCATGAAAAATCAGAGCAATGCATTCTCTTGCCCCTGCTTCTTCACTCTTCGCATGCTCTGAAAGATTTTCAAATGTCTCCCAGTCAACACCAGACATACCGTCACTCAAGCTCTAGTCACTAGCCGCTTGGACTACGGCAATGCACTGAACGCAGGAATTACCACTCACCTCCTAAAGAGACTGCAGACCATACAGAACTCATTCTTGACCTCCCCAAACACACCCATATCACCCCTCACCTCAAGAAACTCTACTGGCTCCCCTTTCACAAGAGTTGACAATTCAAGATGCTGACCCATGCCTACAAAACTCAGCACAATAAAGGACTGGCATACATCAACCACCGACTGAGCTTCCACCAACTCTTCAGACTCCTTCATTCCACCTCCCGCTCTCTCTCGCTTACACCCCCCGCATCTGCAGAAGCAAAAGTGGAGGACGTTCCTTCTTCTATCTCGCCACAAAGTCCTGGAACAGCATCTACCTCTGGATCTCACCCTCTCTTCAGGAATTCAGAAAGGGACTCAAGACCTAGTTGTTCAACTAATTCCACCCGAGCAGATAGCTATCAGCATGTGGATACCCTCGCAGCTGATTAGCAGCACTCTATAAATCCTGATTGATTGCAAATACTGCCAATCGGGTTTGATGTGCAAAATTGCGCAAAAAATTACCTCACGATCGGCTCGGGTAAAAAAAATCTACCTGAAAAGCCACTCCCATTCAAAAATTACCGGAACGGTATATCCTGCTTTAAAATTTCTCCCTGAAAATATGGGCTGAGCCGTAATGGAATAATCTCAGTAATTTTGAGTAAATTAAATTGCACTAAATTACCAAAATTACGCCAATTATGCAGGAGCAATCAAAATCTCGCCCTGGCCTAATTTATATCTTAAGATCTTGGATTGCTTCAAATCTGTTTACTAACAAACCAAAACCATATTAGACCACAACATTACATTAAGCACAATTCAAAACAATTTCAGAAATGCATGTATAACGTTACAATGCAATGCAAATTTTCAACTTAAATGTGATTGTTGCTCAACCGTTAACAAGACAAGATATCATCACTCCGCAAAACAGTTACTCAGTCAAACAATTTGAGCTACTTAATCCATATAACACCATTCACATAAGACAAGTCCTATTTATACATGCTTAATGCAATGTACAGCAACTACTTCAACTGGACTGGTACATCGAAGTGAATCTGCGACCTGAAACCATGGGATCTAACGATCTTCCTAACTCTAACAATTTAAGGAGGGTGCAAATTCATATTGCAGAATTTCACTGAAATCATCAAGGGCCTGATTAAGAGTGCAGTGGTCAAAACACCGCCGCACACGTGCTGGTCTGTCCACCGTATTACAACTGCATGTAGTTGTAGTAGTGGCGGAGGACCACCAGCTGCACTAGGGGATAATTATTCCCCGACGGTGGTGGAGCAGCACCACAATGTATCATGCTCAGCGGGACTGGCGCAGTCCTGCTGAGCATATTACAAGTTACTGCACCACCAGCCATTTCATGGTGGGAGCTCCGCCATGAAAGGGCTGGTGGTGCAGTAACAAACGGGCCCCCTTGGCCCCGCCATGGGGATAAATTCAGGTGGGCAGAACATGTGCCCCCGTGTCTGTATTCCCCCCAAAGTCACAGTCCATGCTGTGCTGGAACTTTTTTTGCCGTTCCCATGGCGGTGGCTGTTTTTCAGGCACTGCCATGGGAAAGGCAAAGGACCGTCCGCCTTACATGAGTTCAACTCGTAATAAGGCGGGCGGTCCTTGCGTGGCTTTGAACCCAGAACCCAGAGTGACCCCAAGGGCTAGTTGGCTGGCCTGCTGATCTGAAGCCTCGGGGACAGAACAGGCTTCCAACAAACTTGCACCTGGACTCTGCCATCTCTGAGTCTACCCTGTCATGTCCTGGACCCTTAGGAGTGGGCCTAAGGTGCTTGCCAGGGGAACCAATGCATCTTCTCTGCTGAGTGGCGCATCCCCGAGCAGACCGACGCATCATCTCTGCTGAGCGGTGCATCCCCGTGAAGAACTGATGCATCTTCTCTGCTGAGCAGCGCATCTCCAAGCAGAACTGCCACATCGCTGCTGCTGCTTGGAGTGGACCTGACGCAAGGATACTCATCACCGCTGCACCCGTATCGCTTTCAAAACCGCCACTGGGCGACGCATCCTCACCGCAGGCTCGCGCATCTTTTGTCTATGGCAGCCTCGAAGGCGATGCCGAAATCCATATTGCTGCAGCGCACTCTTCGGAACCTACGCATCGTCAGCTGCGTGCCGCAGCCCTGAAGCCAGACTTTGCATCACAAGCCCTGTTGGCGGGACCCCCAACGACTACCAACAGGACCTCGCACTGCAGCCTCACTGCATCTCGGAACCAACATATCACTTCGGCTGCTAGATGCATCTTTGATGTGGATCGACGCAAGGCTCCTCAAACCAGGATTTAAGGTACTTTGTTCAGCAGACCTAATTGGTCCCTGTAGCAAACCCACGCTCCATCAGGGTCAGCCTGAACTTGTGACTTTGTCCTGATCCTGAGCAACCAGCTATCCCCAGTGGGCGTTTTGTGCTTTTTGGCACTATTTTCACTAATATATTTCAAATTGAATATCACCGGTTCTACTAATTGGAAATTTGCCATTTTGGTCTTGTTTTATTTATTAGAAATTACTCTTTATTTTCTAAATCTGCTGTGGGATCATTTTGAGGTGTGTTTTCACTGATTTACTGTTTGAAGTGTTAGACAAATTCTTTACATATTGCCTCTGAATTAAGTCTGACTGCTCTGTGTCAAGCTACCAAGGGGGTGAGCACAGCTTAATTTGGGGTATGTTTGTGCCTTACCTTGACAAGGATTATGGTTGCTGCTTGACCACTGCTTACACCCCAGACAAACAACAACCCAATTTCTTACACTTATCTATCATCTTTTTATACAGACATTCAAACCGTCGGGTCTACAGCACCTCAGATTTAACAACGTTTACCACAAAGCAGTAAAACCTGTTTCTTGCACACTGATTTTCATGTACAGCTTTCACGAAACTCATTTTGCAAGAGTGTATTAAATCCATCACTATTCCAGCTGAAATTTCAGTATTATATCTTGGAGTGGTTGTTTAAAGCTCCTAAAGAAGGTGAGAATGTATAAATACTGTAATCCAGAAGCACTCCAAGAACAGTAAGTACAGTTTTTAATGCTTGGTGTAAAGCACAGAATAGCATCTTGGTCTTTCCATTCCAAAAAATATCAGAATAGTAGGTTTATAGGATCCTGTTTCCTGCTGTTTGGTTTCATTTATAACTTGTGATAATTTAATAGTTTGGTTCAAATTACGTCTTATGATAAACCCAGTTGCATCTGATTTACAAGCTACTGAAGGTATGCTATTTTCAGCAAGCCTTTGTGCAGCCTGCACAGATACTGGTTTAGCTACATTTGGTGATGACTTGCACTGGGTATTTATATTCTAGAACAACAGTTCTTAAACCTTTGACTGTTGTGGACCCCGGTGAATCATTATTGGAATACAGGGATTCCCCTACTGAGTCATTACTGGAAGCCCGAGACCCCCCGCCTTCGGCATTTTCGATGATTTGACTCACAAAACAATATTCACAAAATACAGAAACAAGCATTCATCAAACAAATACAAAAATGATGAAATAATTTGATTAAATCACAAATCTTAAAAACAATTTTTATTTTAATTGGAAGGTTGGAACTTTTCTAAATTCAATAGAGGCCACTCATCATCCATACATATTCTGTTTGATGCACTTGCACTGCTCAAAAGAATCATTCTGAGGATACTAACTAAATTTTTAGCCTCCTATTTCAAATCCCTTCTCATTTACAGAAGGTTTTAAAATGTTCAATTGTATGTTTTGCTTTTTATTTATGTACATTTTATTAATATGTTAATATTTAATGTTCTAAGCAGCAGCGGACCCCATAAGTAGGCTTTGCGGACCACCACGGGTTCCCGGACCACAGGTTAAGAACTACTTTTCTCGAATATGTCAAGCAATCCTAAACGTAAATGTTTTTATTTGCCAGCACTAATCACCAAGCTTAGCTATTATTAACTCTCTCCTTTTAGGAACAGTAATGGTTTTTCCAGTGCGCTGCTAAAGTTGAATTATAAAAATGACATTAAAGCACCCTGCGCAAAAGTACCTCACCAATAAAAGCTTTTTTAAAAAAATCTAATTCAGACTGGTAACAGATGGCCCCCACAATGCATTTTCTTCTAGAAGGGGAAAAACTAAAGTTTGAAAGTACATTTTTTGTGGAATCAATTTCCTTTGTTAATTTCTTGCCACTTTTGTACATTAAAAGGCCATTCATGCATGCATCCAACACACATTATTTTATTAACATCAAGACACACACCCACCCCCACACACACTTTATTTTTATTACCATCAAGAGGTTGCAGTGGGCTACATTGCCACCACTGCACCATCTGACCCTTAAACCATGTGACCACTACATTGTGATCTATAAATCAGCGAGTACTACATTGTCTGTCACTACATTGCTATACATACGTTTAACCCCTTCGCTGCTAGGCCTTTTCCCCCCCTGTGCTAAGCCTTTTTTTGGCTATTTGGGGTAGTGCGCGCTTAGGCCCCTGTAACTTTTTGACCACATAAGGTATCCATGCCATATTTGCGTCCTTTTTTTCTAACATCATGGGGATTGTAAAGGTACCCAGGGTTTGTGGATTCCCCTGGAGGGGACCCAGAAATTAGTCAAAATACAGCTAAATTTTGTTTTTGGGGAAAAATGCGAAAAAGGGCTACAGATGAAAGCGTCTTGATTTTTCCCTGCAAATGGCATCAAAAGGGGTTGTGGTGCTGAAATCACCATCTTCCCAGCTTTCAGGGACAAGCAGACTTTTGTCAGAAAACCAACTTTTTACACAGTTTTGGCATTTTTCTGGGACATAGCCTATTTTTGCTATTTTTTGTGCTTTCAACCTCCTTCCAGTTAATGGTAGAAATGGGTATGAAACCAATAATGGATCCTGGAAAGCCATACATTTCTGTAAAGTAGACAAAATTCTGAATTCAGCAAGGGGTCATTTGTGTAGATCCTTAAAGTTTTCCTTATAGAAAATAACAGTTAAATAAAGGAAAAATTGAAAATTAGTTGAAAAAAACAGCCATTTGTGTCAACGTTTTCACCTGTAACTTCTTCTAATTATGACAGCTATTTGAAGGCAATATACCGTTATATCCGCTGGACCTTTCTGGTTGTGGGGATATATAGGACTTGTAGGTTCACCAAGAACCCGACGAACCCAGAGCCAATAATTGAGCAGCATCTTGCAATGGTTTTTTATTATGTACCGGGTATATAGCAATTATTTTGGGAAAATGTATACATGGAAAATTTGTTATGAAAGACACCTATGTATTTCTGAAATGGGAACAAAATGTAGATTTTAGAAACAGTAGATATTTGCACATTTCCGAAATTGGGAGTACCCATACTAGCATGAGAATTATAGGTCATTTTTCAAAATGACTTATTTTTTACACTGTCTTTAATTTGGAAGGCAGAAATGCATCGAAAGTCAATAGGTAATAACAGTTGCTCTACAATTCTGTGTTACCCTAAGTCTCCCGATAAAAATGGTACCTCACTTGTGTGGGTAGCCCTTGTGCCCACAACAGGAAATGGCTCAAAATGCAACGTGGACGTACCACATT
The DNA here is from genome assembly GCA_963921515.1 of Calotriton arnoldi. NCBI lineage: Eukaryota > Metazoa > Chordata > Amphibia > Caudata > Salamandridae > Calotriton > Calotriton arnoldi. The sequence continues at coordinate 251,329 of CAWUFW010006010.1, forward strand.
TCCACAATGAAAAATTACCCTTTTTGCAAAGTGCCTAGGTGTAGTTTTTAACCCTAGCTCTGCCGGCACCTAGGGAAACCTAGCAAACCTATACATTTTTGAAAACTAGACACCCAGGGGAATCCAGGATGGGGTGACTTGACTTCCTCCCACCAGGTTCTGTTACCCAGAATCCCTTGCAAACCTAAAAAATTGTCAAAAAAACCACATTTTCCCCAAATTTCTGTGGTGGAAAGTTTTGGAATCTGCGTGGATCCACAAATTTCCACACACCCCGCGTTCCCCAAAGTCTTACGAGAAAAATGGTACCTCACTTGTGTGGGTCGGCCTAGTGCCTGCGTCAGGAAACGGCGCAAAACGCAACGTGGTCACACCTCAATTTCGCAGTGAAAAATGACCCTTTTTTGGCAAAGTGCCTAGCTGTAGTTTTTGAACCCTAGCTCTGCCGGCACCTAGGGAAACCTAGCAAACCTATACATTTTTGAAAACTAGACACCCAGGGGAATCCAGGATGGGGTGACTGGACTGCCTCCCACCAGGTTCTGTTACCCAGAATCCCTTGCAAACATAAAAAATTGTCAAAAAAACACATTTTCCCCACATTTCTGTGGTGGAAAGTTCTGGAATCTGCGTGGATCCACAAATTTCCACCCACCCCGCGTTCCCCAAAGTCTTACGAGAAAAATGGTACCTCACTTGTGTGGGTCGGCCTAGTGCCTGCGACAGGAAACGGCGCAAAACGCAACGTGGTCACACCTCAATTTCGCAGTGAAAAATGACCCTTTTTTGGCAAAGTGCCTAGCTGTAGTTTGTGAACCCTAGCTCTGCCGGCACCTAGGGAAACCTACCAAACACACACATTTCTGAAAAGTACACACCGGGGGCTTCAGGGAGGTATGTCTGCGTGGATCCCCAACGTTTCCTTACCCAGAATCCCTGCAAACCTCAATTTTAGCTGAAAAATCACTTTTTCACACATTTTTGTGTGGGAAAGTGTGGCATCACTAGCCTCACACAAATTTCCTACCACAGCGTTCCTCCAGGTCTCCCGATAAAATGGTGCCTCACTTGTGTGGGAGGCCCAGTGCCAGCGACAGGCAAGGGCCCAAAACATTTTTTGATAGGCAATGTTGATGTTGCCTCAAAACGTTTTGTGTCCTTGCATGTCGCGGGTACTTGGGCCTCCCACACAAGTGAGGCACCATTTTTATTGGGAGACCTGGGGGAACGCTGGGTGGTAGGAAATTTAGTGAGGCCAGTGATGCCACACTTTCCCACACAAAAATGTGTGAAAAAAGTGATTTTTTCAGCTAAAATTGAGGTTTGCAGGGGATTCTGGGTAAGGAAACGTTGGGGGATCCACGCAAGCCATACCTCCTGGAAGCCCCCAGGTGTCTACTTTTCAGAAATGTGTGGGTTTGGTAGGTTTCCCTAGATGGCCGCCGAGCACAGGGCCAAAAACCCAGGTGACCCCCTTGCAAAACCAGGTGGTTTTGAGATAGGCAATTTTGAGGTCGCCTCACTACGTTGTGGGCCCTTGCCTGTCGCGGGTACTTGGGCCTCCCACACAAGTGAGGCACCATTTTTATCGGGAGACCTGGGGGAACGCTGGGTGGTAGGAAATTTGTGTGAGGCCAGTGATGCCACACTTTCCCACACAAAAATGTGTGAAAAAAGTGATTTTTTCAGCTAAAATTGAGGTTTGCAGGGGATTCTGGGTAAGGAAACGTTGGGGGATCCACGCAAGCCATACCTCCCTGGAAGCCCCCGGGTGTCTACTTTTCAGAAATGTGTGGGTTTGGTAGGTTTCCCTAGATGGCCGCCGAGCACGGGGCCAAAAACCCAGGTGACCCCCTTGCAAAACCAGGTCGTTTTGTGAAAGGCCATTTTGAGGTCGCCTCAATACGTTGTGGGCCCTTGCCTGTCGCGGGTACTTGGGCCTCCCACACAAGTGAGGCACCATTTTTATCGGGAGACCTGGGGGAACGCTGGGTGGTAGGAAATTTGTGTGAGGCCAGTGATGCCACACTTTCCCACACAAAAATGTGTGAAAAAAGTGATTTTTTCAGCTAAAATTGAGGTTTGCAGGGGATTCTGGGTAAGGAAACGTTGGGGGATCCACGCAAGCCATACCTCCCTGGAAGCCCCCGGGTGTCTACTTTTCAGAAATGTGTGGGTTTGGTAGGTTTCCCTATGTGGCCGCCGAGCCCCGGGCCAAAACCCAGGTGACCCCCTTGCAAAACCAGGTCATTTTGAGATAATGTGTTGTTTATTTCTGCAGCGTGAAAATTTTGGCACAATATTGCAAGGAAAATGTGACAGACATTTTGAGGTTTGCAGGACATTGTGGGTACCATAACTTGTTGGGATCCACAAGAGAGATATCACCATGTACTCCCATGGGTGTTTCGTTTACGACAATATCTACAGTTGGTAGGTTATTCTTAGACGGAATGTACACCTTGGCAGACAGACTAAAAAGACAAAGATTACTGCACAGCCATCTATTCCTCAAGCACACACACATACTGGTTGGATTTGGCACGAGGGCAAGTGATGGTTCAGTATATACAATTTTATTAACAAGAGATTTCACAAAAATGAAATGCACTGTCAATAATTGAAAGGACAAAAAACGGAACCAGTGACTCGCAGCTCGTGAGCTGTAAAGCCACGTCAAGGCCCCAACCGCTTTACAGGCCATTCACACACCTTTCATACGTAATACACACAAGACCATTCACACCCCCAGGCACGAAACAAACACATTACAACATTCACAAAAAGGGACAAGGTACACCCTGCTTGAGAGACAAAAAAAAAATATTACTGCACAGCCATCTAATCCTCAAGCACACACACACATACTGGTTGGATTTGGCACGAGGGTGAGTGATGGTTCAGTATATACAATTGTATTAACAAGTGATTTCACAAAAATGAAATGCACTGTTAATAATTGAAAGGACGAGAAACTGAACCATTGACTCACAGCTCGTGAGCTGTAAAGCCACGACAAGGCACCAACCTACTTACAGGCCATTCATACACCTTTCATACGTGTGACAAATACAAAACCATTCACACCACCAGCCGCGGGCCCATCACATTACAACACTCACACCAGCAGACAGCGCCATTCAAGGGCCCATCACTTTCACACGCCCACATTCCTAACACAGCAACCACACAAGCTGATGGATTGCGTGGAGTGTCGCTCGGCTAGCAGTGTGTGTAGTGACCAGCAGCAAGTCACTACTCACACACTGCCAGCCGAGCGTCAGTCCACGCACACCGCCAGCCAAGCGCCACTCCACGCACACCGCCAGCCAAGCGCCACTCCACGCACACTGCCAGCCAAGCGCCACTCCACGCACACCGCCAGCCTAGAGCCACTCCACGCACACCGCCAGCCAAGCGCCACTCACGCACACCGCCAGCCTAGCGCCACTCCACGCACACCGCCAGCCTAGCGCCACTCCACGCACACCGCCAGCCTAGCGCCACTCCACGCACACCGCCAGCCTAGCGCCACTCCACGCACACCGCCAGCCAAGAGCCACTCCCCGCACACCGCCAGCCAAGCGCCACTCCACGCACACCGCCAGCCAAGCACCAGCCTACACACACCGCCATCACATTTAGGATTTTTTTATACAAAAAAGAAAACACAAACAAATTGCAAATAGATACAAATCTACTAACACAAAATCAGAAACTAAATACATTGCACTAATGCCAACCTTGAAACAGAACAACAATTCTTAAACATTACAGACCAGGCAGTTCACTTTACCACTCATGGTTGCTCCCAATAATTCTTTTGCTTGTGGTACGCTCTATAACAAGCAGGCACACACAGCCCAGGGTTAGAAGGACACTCAGGGCAGTACATACGAGTCTCCTTCCGCGTACCTCTTCGCCAACAGACTCTACATCTCCTAGTGGGAAAGTCTTTTGAGGGTGTAGGAGGAATGTGATCAGGAAAGTGGCGATCTTTCAATCGAGCCACATCCTCCACCACTCCAACTCTAGGAACATTTGCCTGTTCCACAACAACAAGGCTGCCTATGACAGACTCCTGAAACTGAACAAAAGTCAACTTTGACGCAGGAGAACACTCCTTGAACACAACAAAAGCATTGAAAGTTGCTAAATTGAAGAGATGGATGGCCAACTTCTTATACCAAATGTAAGACTTATGAATAGCAGTGTAAGGTTCCAACCTCTGATCTACTCCATCAACACCACCCATGTGCTTATTGTAGTCTAAAATGCACACAGGTTTGCGCACTTCAGCAATCTGACCCCAAACAGCCACAGGTGAAGTACTCTCATCATGGATGGTAGTCAGCATGTACACATCCCTCCTGTCCACAAATTTCACAGCTAGCAGTTCCTCACTACGCAAGGCACTGCACTGTCCCCTCTGAAGTTTTTTGCAAACAAGCTCTTTTGGATAACCTTTACGGTTAGAGCGGATTGTGCCACAAGCAAAAGTGTCCACTTTGAACAATTCCTTAAACAATTGCACAGCAGTGTAGAAGTTATCAAGGTACAAATGGTGGCCTCTGTTAAACAGTCCTCTAGCAAGATCCCACACAATTTTCTCTGAAACTCCAAAAGTGGACGGACAACCAGGGGGGTCAATAGTGGAATCCCTACCAGTGTACACACGCAAATTAAAAACATATCCTGTCCTACTCTCAGACAACATATACAGCTAAATTCCATAGCGTGCCCTCTTGCTAGGAATGTACTGCCTAAAAACCAAACGGCCCTTGAACAGGACCAAAGACTCATCAATAGATATTTCTTTCCCTGGAGTATAGATCTCTGAAAATCGATCTACAAAGTGATCAAGAACAGGCCGAATCTTAAAAGACGGTCACATTCAGGGTGATCTCGTGGCAACGCCAAACCATTATCAACAAAATGCAGCATCCGAAGCAAAAGTAAATACCGATCACGAGTCATAACTGCAGGAAATATGGCCGTTGCCATCAAGGGACTGGTAGACCAATATGAACCCATGGACGGCTTCCTTATCAAACCCATCAAAAAAGTCAAACCCAAAAACTTCTTCATCTCTTCCAGATTTGTGGGACTCCACCGGGTAGCTCTAGAATGGGGCCTACGTCTGGCACTGTTGTCCCTCAAAAACTGTTCAGCATACAAATTAGTCTGCTCAACAATCTCACCCAAAAATACATCATCCATAAACAACTGAAAATACTGTATAGGCAAATAATGTTCACAATCCACTCTACACCCTGCATAACCACTAAAGGCAGGCAACACCGGCTGCACCATGTTTGGATCAACCCAGAGTCCAGCACTTCCAGTAGGAAGCCTAGCAGCCCCAGGCTGCAATCCAGATGCCTCTTGCACCATCGGCACAGTAGTATCCTCCTCTAAATCAGGCAATTCATCTGCACTGAGAGTACCTTCATCATCCGATGATTCCATGTGGAGAGAAAACTCACTGCCTGAATCTTCCCCTCCCTCCTCTCCCTCAGACGCACTATCAGTCTCATAATCCTGCTCAGAGGAAGATTCAAGAAGCAAACCAACCACCTGCTGAGCAGTAATTCTACGGCTAGCCATAATGCTTACTAATAAAGGTTACTTGTCAAACAAGTCAACAACAACAAACCCTTTGTAAAAAAAGAAATAAACAAAATGTAGCTTTATCACAAAGACCTATATACTCCAACACTATACCACTCACGTGACAGAAGCAGCTAGACTCACCACCACCTACTCTGCACAGACACAGTAAGGATCAACAATATCCCACTAAAAAAGAAGAAAAAAATTACACATAAGACAATGCAAAACATTGCAAAGAATTTCATGCTCTGAACACTAACAAATATGCTGCCATTATGACACCACTTACAAAAAAATTCATTCATGCATGACAATAATACTCATTTGGAGTACACACAACAAAAATATTTTTCTTACCAAATAAATGCAATTACGCAAAACTGCAGAACAACCACTGCCGAAACCGCAAACAGGAATCAAAAGCTTTACACTAGAATAAAAAGGAGAAAAAGACATTACAATCACATATGCAAATAATGCACCAGTCCACACACAATCCACCAGCCAAGCTAAGGGGTAGGTGGGCCAAAGAGTATAAATAAAATATTCACCCCCGTAAAAGGGGAGCAACCCTTGCCCTTTTGGCCACTCCCCAACACAAAAATTAAAAAAACCTGGTGTCTAGTGGCTTCTGCCCTCCTTGGGGGCAGATGGGCCTAAAAACATACTGCTATTCTGCCACCCAAGGGGTCACTCTCCACAAATAAATGCCTGGTGGACTAGTGGGAAGATACCTTTATCTTCCGCACACGATCTCTCACTACTCAACTCTACTCTCAACTCTATTCACAACTGGATGTTAGCTCACCAACTCATTCTGAATCCCGCCAAAACTGAATTCCTCCTCCTCCTCTCTACCTCTCTCTCACCTCCTCCTGTTCAATCTTGGATGGATCAGCTGAACCTACTCAACAACAAACCCATCATTGTCGACAGCGCTAAATACCTTGGTGTCATTCTTGACAAAGACTCAACCTAATCTCCCACATCAACTCTATTGCTAAGAACGCACGTTACCAGTTGCGCCTTCTATGGGGGATCCGTCGGTTCTTCCCGGAGAAAGACTTAAAAACCTTAGTACAATCTCTGGTTCTCTCAAGACTGGATTATTGCAATTCTCTTCTGAAGGGCCTACCCAAATCCCACCTCTCCCCTCTCAAATCCATCCTCCATTCAGAAGCTCGCTTCATTTCAGGAGTCTAAACAGAGCGACCACGTCACTCCTATCCTGTCCTCTCTTCGATGGCTTCCGATCGAGGCAAGATCTATTTACAAAACTGCCTGCATCACACACAAAGCCTTACACACGTCCCTCCCTCGTTACCTGGCGAATAAATTGAAATTGTCCGGTGGCTCGCAATACGGAAAGCTTCTGCTTGCGCACCCCCCTCTTCAAAAGGGAAAGATCGATGGCGCAATCCGGTGAGAATCGCTTCCCCCATTGCTCCGTGCCACCTCCTCTACCCGGATCTTCAAAGCTGACCTCAAATCTCTTCTCTTCCAAACACACTATACTTTCACTCTCAGCCCCTCTAGTTCGCTCTTCATTGTGTTCTGAGTGCCACTTATTGCAGTATACCTCTATATCATGCACATGTGTGTGTGCCCGGAAGCTGTTTCAGCCCGGGCTGCCACACACGGGGGGGTGTATGCACTGCCAGCAACCTGCCAGGCCAGTGCACAATACTTGCCCGATTCAAGGCCCCAGGGGGGGCAGAGCACCAAAAGCATATGGCCCCCAAAAGGGGAGCTCCCCAAAACAGTATTTAGACAGGAATGCACATAAGAGGCATCGATGCCTCTTTTGTTTCACACGGGGGGGTGGTGTATGCACTGCCATTCTCCCTATTGTGAAGCGCTCTGACACCTTCGGGTAAAGTCTGCGCTATATAAAGACGCATTACATATTACAATGCCCCCAAAGGGGAGTGACCCTCCCCATCCCTGGTGGTCTAGTGGGCTACAACAGGAAAAACTGGGGGGCAGAGCACCAAATACATATGGCCCCCAAAGGGGGAGCGACCCTTGCCCAAGGGGCCGCTCCCCGAAACAGTATTTATGCATTTAAAAAAAAAAAAAAAAGAAATTCCGTGGTGTCTAGTGGGCATTCCTGCTGCACGATCGCATGATCGTGCAGCAGGAATGCACAAAGAGGCATCGAGGGAAAGGAAAGGGTTTTCCTTTCCCTCGATGCCTCTTTTCTTTCAAACCCCCCTCCCCGAGCCAAACCACCTTATTCCCCGACGCGCTGGAAGCAAATGGCTTCCAGCGGGTCGGGGAAACAAGGAGAACCCCAACGACGCCAGCGCGCCGCGCGCTGACGTCATTGAAGGGGGGCGGGGGAGGCAGGGAAGCCCTTCCCTGCCTTCCCCGAAAAAACCCAACGATCGGATCCCCACGGGGGGAGCGCCAGCGCTTCCCCCGTGGGTGGGTCTTATGACGAGCTGGACTCGTCATGAGCACACGAGCACTGTGTGCCATGACGAGTCCAGCTCGTCATGAGCACCGAAGGGGTTAATAGGAAAATCAAGGCAAAGTAATTTAATTAAAAGTAAGATAAACATAAACAAAATAGCAGTAACCTTTTAATTAAAAAAGGGCCTTTTACAGGCTTGTGCTGTTTCTTTTTTTTTTTATTTGGAAACCTTTTGGTCAAGCCTATAGTCAACAAAAATGCATGTGGAAGTAGAGAAATCCCTCGATAGCAGTCTACTGTGTAAATCAACTACCTTCTGAGGAATGTTTAGGGATCTAAAATATTGCAACTGTGGGAGAGAATTCTTGCAGTTAATTGAGAAAGAAAAGAGTGCTTAAAACACACATGAATATTTGAAGTCGCAATTAGAAAGTGATTTGTAAACGCGCACTTCTGATGATTGCCAGGTAACTGCTTTGCATGGGAAACCTTCGTATGTTCCTGAAAGGAATGAATAACAACTATTAGCTTTTAAAAAGAAACAATATCTCAGATAATTCTGTTTATAGAAAGAAGTCTAGCATTGCCCAGTATTATATTTGTATAATATTTATTAATTACACAAATAAGGGGTTCACATTTAAGTAAAAATGTAAAAGGCGATGGCTTGCAGGATTTCCCACCAAATAATTTAAAGTATTATTAGATTTACTAGTACTATTACAATTTTATTACAAGTAAAGCAAAAACGTATAACACATTAAAGATAATTACTTAATGCGATTAAACACTAGAATTTCATAAGGGCCAGGTTTAAATTAAGTGTTAGATTTAGAATATCTTTAGACAAAGCAAGTGTTAGTATTAGGGTAGTTTATGGATAAAATGGATAATAAGGAAGTAAAAATAGTTTAAAATGTAGAGACAATCCTGACCTTAGGTATAAGACAAATAATACTAGACTAATAAATCACTTTAAATAAATCAAAGAGACTGTAATTGTAAGAGTTCAGTTTAGGCAAAGGAAAAGGAAAATAACAATAAAAAAAATCTGATTATAAAGTATATGGATAGGTGTAAGATTTAGTTACATTAAATAATATATAACATACATTAGTTATGAAAACACAACTGATTAATTGAAAAAGTCAGTTGTTGTTGGGTTGATATAGTGGGATGGTAAAAACCAATGACATTTACCTGAATGATGTAAAGGTCCTCTATGTAGAGACCTTAATGTAGTTGTATGACTTTGGGGTAGCTCAAGATATAGTAGATACAACCCGAAGAACTATCCCTACCCTCAAGACAATCCAACAAACTAACAAAAGTGGGAGTTAAATGATTATGGTCATCCATACCCTTACATTTCTTTTTACTTGAGAGGCAACGTTTTACTTCAGTTTATTTTGGAGGGCCAGTGCTGCTTTTTTGAATATACAATCCTCATTCTCTCCTCCAATCAACCTTTTGATAACTGTTACTTCAGGCCTGATTTTCTTAAGACATTTTGTCAATTTCAGATTGAGCGCTCTAACAACCTGACTCATTTCAACTTCAAAGCTGAACACGCTAGGGAAAGAAGACTGTGTTTTTTTCTTCAGATTAGCACTTTGTTTATTCAGCTAATTAACTTCTTCACAATTTATCATATTAAGTGAATTGATGCTGAATGCCTTCCCAGCTTATTAAATCTATCCAAATAGCTTTGTCTCTAAGTGAGTCCCTCATTAGTAATTGTATACGACGTATTGTAAACAGTGAAAACTTAGCCTCACGGGGCCTAAAAAGAGGTTACACCATTTTTCTCCCAAATGTTCCCTTGCTAGCAATTTTCAGTTGTTGCTGCTACTTATATCAAGAATCAAGTCTGATTCATGGCCCATTAATGGGGAAGAAGATACTGACCATCAATGAAGCCTGATTAGATATTTCCTGTGGCATTAGGAACAAGATTGGGTTTGCTAAGAAAAGGGAAAATGATTTGATGAACACCTGTTTAGTAAAATGCGTAACATCAACAGGGTTCTTAATCACATTAACTTGTTCCATTAAAAGACTTAGAGATATATAAGTCCTGTATTTAGGCCTAACATACCACATTCTATTAATCCAATATGGTGAATACAAATGGATTTGGGAATTTTCAAAACAACAATTGTCGTAGGACCTGTAGAAGCAATTTATGGGTTACAAAAAAGTTAGGTGCACTGTTACCATTTTTAACATAATCTTACCAAAATCGGTGCTCTGTCCAACATTATCCACAGGCTCTTTAAAGTTCTTCGACAAATGAGAAGTGTTCTGTCCTTCAATTGCAACTCTTGGCATGATGCACCATGTTCTGGCTTGAGCTTTGTGATTGACAGGCCGGGCCCCTCAGATGGGCAATTACAGTGGCCTGGGATACAGGGCATTGTCATAGTTCTACCCGCATAAACTGAAACTGATAGCCTATGGTCCATTACACTAATTCCAGGAATTTAAGGGATGTCTGTGAGCAGAAAACACATAGGTTGATGTGGAAAAAAGATGAGGGATACCTTGACATAGAATATTTAAAGTTTCTAATTGCCTTTAGATGGAAGGCCAGTATTAAACCACATTGCAATAGGTGAGTCAGAGAGGACACTTGCTTTGAAAAATTATATTTTGTGCTCTGGGGTTATAAACAATAGTTGTCTAGCCTGTTGTGGTTTACTTGTTTTTTACTTGTTTATTTTGAGGTAGACATCACAGTTGACTATCAAATATAATATCTCTTACAAAAAAGCCACCGAGTGAATTTATATTATTTTTCAATTCTACCACACTGTTATTGCATAATGACTAGTCTATTACCAGACACACACAAAAGTTTGACAGAATGTTCTCACACATGTCATGTCATGCTTCATCATAGGATATCCCCAAGCTCTCCAAAACTTTGGTTTGGTGGTGAGCTGGCCTGCACCCTAAGATCAGGAAGTTACTTGCTAATAGCCTAAGATCCGTGCAAATAGATTAAAAACCAATGTTGTAACCAGTCTGGTTTTTACTATATAGGAACCACTCGGTATTAAAAATTAGGTGTGGCGTATAGGGGAGTTAGTACCCCAACCCCAAAACAATGTCAACATGTTTCTGCCAAGCGGCTGAACTGAGTCCGTGGCATTCATCAGGACGGACATCAGATCCTTTGTAAGCATATACACCTCATATATACTAGTATATTGGGGATCTAACACTTGTCGCCACCCAACATTCCTAGGTACCTGGACCTAGGGACCTAGGAACGTTGGTTGGCGACAAGTGTTTGACCCCCAATACACTAGTATATCAGAGGTGTAAGGCCTAGTCCTAGTCATGTGACCCAGGAACGGGCTGCAGGCACCAAATGTGTAGGACAAGAAAACACCAACTTTCTAAAAGTGGCATTTTCAGAATTGTGACAAAATCTGACTTGACCTTCAAAGAGGGCTTTTAATTACAATTCTTTGGACACCAAACTCAACCTGTCTGCCTGCTCCCAATTGAAAGTTATCACTTATTAAATGTAATAAAGTATCCCAATGTTATCCTTTGGGCGAGGTAGGCTTTGCAGTAGTGAAAACAAATATAGGAGTTTTTCACTACCAGGACATGTAAAAGTTAAAAAGTACATGTCCAACTTTTTAAATAAACTGCACTCGGCCCTGTGAGCTGTCCAGGGCCAACCCTAGGGATGACTTATATGTATTAAAATGAAAGGTTTGGGACTTGCTAAAGGTTTATTTTGTCACATAGAAATGGCAGTTTAAAAACTGCACATACAGGCTGTAATGGCATGTTTAAAGGGCTGCTTAAGTGGATGGAACAGTCAGTGCTGCAGTCCCACTAGAAGTATTTAATTTACAGGCCCTGAGTATATGTAGTACCACTGTACTAGGGACTTACAAGTAAAATAATTGTGCCATTTGGGTGTAAGCCAATTTCACCATGCTAAAAGGAGAGAGCACAAGCACTTTAGGACTTGTTGGCAGTGGTAAAGTGTGCAGAGCCCTAAAGCCAGCAAAAATTAATTTGTTAAAAACAAGAGGTTGGAAGTCAAAAAGTAGAGGGAAAACCACGCCAAGGAAGTTCGGTCCAACAACCACCAATAATTTTCCATCCCCATTAACATCTGAGTCACTTGACATCATGAGGCAGCATCAGTGATGGAAGCACCAGCAACACTGCCACATGCAGCATGATGCCTGAACAGCAAACACAACACATTTGGAGACAAAGGCCATTAAAAGAGAGCATTAAGTGGTTCATGGTAAATGTTTCTGCAGTACTTAGTTTGGGTGGGGGAAGGGATCTGAATTTCGTCACATTGCTTTTGGGCATCTTTGATTTGATCTAATTTTGGCCGTAGTTCGGGTAACTGGTACGATTAAGATTAATGGAACCAAAAAACTCAGTCAGGAAACCTACATAAGGCCCAGGCGAAATCTTACCAAAGCCTAAATGTGACTGAAGCACTTTTACATAAGCTCAAAACCTAAAACTAACACGGACACTCAAGTCAAACATCAAAACCCATTTCTATTGCCAACCCTAAACATAAGCAAAACCGCAAACTCGACATTTAAATGTACACCTAACATGAAAACCTCGTTAAGAGTCCAAAATTGAAACCTATGATATAACTTTAATACATATACAATCCTAACTTTAAAACAATATCCTTCTGTGTAAAACGAAATCTAAGCGAAATCCATAAGCATAACACAAATTTCATTCACCTAAAATAAAACCTAAAACATCTCCAAGCACAAGACTTAACATACACATTTATGCTTGAAACCTTAGCAAAAACCTAAACTAAATATCCTAACCCTAAAACATAAACCCCTAAAACTAACCATCCAGTTGTAAACCCCAGACCTACAGATGTATTTGTAATACACTAAGAAGATTCTCCAAACACTAAGCATAGACATAATCCCAACATCTATAAATCCCAAAACTCAGAGACTAATTTAGAATTGGGTGGTAAAAGAAAAGGCTATCATTTGATGAGGTGGTGCTAAATTAGTCTTTGGTGGATTTTCCCCCAGTTGAGAATCTGCAAGTGGGGGTACAACTGCAATGTTAGATATTGATGGCAGAAGTAAGAATGCAAAAGAATTCTCAATTAGTGGAAAATCTTCCAACAAAGGCTTTAGCACCTGCTTTATAAACTTGAGAATTTTAAATTATCACAAAACGCTAATTCAGCAGGAATGATACAAGGACTTTCGTGTCTTGGGGAAAAAGTTGCATCTTTTCTTTTTGGAGCAGTCCCCATACACTGAAAAAGGGAGTTGTTTGGACATTTTGTAGTAATTTATTGCCATAACTAGGTGGCATCCTCAGACTGCTGCCTTACCTTGCCTTATGTGTCAGATATCCATGTAAATCAGAATTTTAATAAAAAATATCTAGCTTACGCAATAAGAATTTTTACTTCTATTAAGGACACAGATGTGAGGATTGTGCTTCTCTACCTCACTGCATTTTTTGACAGCTGCCAATTATAAACCAGAAAACCAACATACTACATTTCCCATGAGTATCATATCAACAGTCACATTCTCCAATCACTATGAAGCCAGCTCTATATTGACTGCAACCACCATCTTAGTTGCTCTTTGTTTGTCAATCGGCACAGGAACTTTTAACCTGTAATTGAGGGATCCTTCAACTGTAAGAACCTCCAACCAAGGAAAACGGGAAAATGTCGTAAGCATCATCGGACGTGGACTCTGTAGAACATCTTCTCAATGAAGAATGAACTGACACTTCTTAGGAAAAGAAGGGTGTCCAACCTTGGCGAACTAGGTCACTCAGCCAATGCTTGAAATCAGCCTGGTTAAGGATTGCTTCCGACCATTTCCTACGGAAGGAGCATCAAGCCGTAACTGTTGTCCATGTAGAATAAACATCTAAATCATTACAACAGGGCGGGTACACATAAAAGCACAAACATAATGCAATCAATTATCATTGACTATTTAAGTTAGAAACATTTATAGATATGCATCGAAAAGCCAGAGTGGGATAATCCTTGTCTCCATGTCCTTAATAGAACTAAAAATTCTTATCATGTAAGCTAGAATTCTTTTTATTATATGCCAGGACTGGAGGCTCCAATTATGCTCGTTTAAAGCTGTACCACCACCACTGATGCAACACCAACAATTGGTTTGTAATAACAGATCTTGAAAGTCGATTCTGAAGACCAATCAACCACTCTGAGAATATCATCCAAACATGTATAATGCAATCAATTATCATTGACTATGTTAGAAACATATGTAGATCTGCATCGAAAAGCCAGAGTGGGATATGTCAATACCTGCTTCTGGTAAGAGGCAGCGCATCCAGCTGGCTAAAGTGGCTGCCGCCACCGCACCAACCACACCAACTCTGCCAGGCTGAGGCATAACGTTTATTGGTACTAGCAGAGCATGTTCATCTGATGTAGGCTGCAGCGTTATGCAGAATGCCTGGTAAACTCAATTTCTCCCCAAAACACTCAACACCATTAGTGAGAGATGTCCCGAGAGAATTAACGATGAGTCTGTCCCACTGGGTACAGCAAAAGGTTCCAACAGGACGGAATCAGCATCGGGAGAGCACAAGTCAACTCCAGAAGAACAGGGAACCAGGATTGTGCCTTTCAAAACAGAGTGACCCGAACTATCTCCGCTTTCCGATGCCTCAACCAGGAAAGAACTCTAGGGATCATCATGAAATGGGGAAGCGCAATAACCAGGAGGGGAGACCAGTCTTGGAGAAAGGCATCTGTTGCTTGGGCTGTGTCATCCAGATGCCAGCGGAAGATCAGGATCTGGCAATTGAGGGAAGAGACGAACAGATCCACCTTGCAACGGCAAAGCAACTGACAGCGACGAAGATCTTTGGATGAAGTCTCCAGTTGCTGTAACCCCTGAAGTGTCGTATTACGGTATTCCGTATGACCGAAATCCAGTGTTGGAGTCAAAAGTGGCAAAAGTCTTTGGCAATTTCCGCTAGAAGCCGAGATTTGGTTCCCACAAGTTTGTTGGCATACTACACTGCTAAGATGTTGTCCATCCTTAGCAGGATGCAGCAGTTCATCTTCAAGGAGGGAATGAACCTCCCAGAAGTTTCAGGCAGTTGATGTGAAGGTTCAGCTCTGATTCTGAACAACGACCTCCTGTGGAAATCGGGCCACATCTCGCACCCCAGCCCCATCGACTGGAGTCTGATTCAATAACTTTCTCCGGAGAGGAGCCAAAGATTTCCTTGCTGTTCCAGGCCTCCATGTGGTAGAGCCACCAAGCCATCTCTGTTTTGGCTTCCTCTGTCAAGTTGACCTGATCCTAGTACCTGAGACCCTTCCGAAGGTGTTGGATCTTTAGCCATTGAAGGGCCCTATAATGAAGGGGACCCAGCTTGAATTGACGAGGCCAGA
The DNA here is from genome assembly GCA_963921515.1 of Calotriton arnoldi. NCBI lineage: Eukaryota > Metazoa > Chordata > Amphibia > Caudata > Salamandridae > Calotriton > Calotriton arnoldi. The sequence goes on from CAWUFW010006010.1 coordinate 266,802, forward strand.
AATCCCATGATCCGGGCTACAGATCTCAATGATATCGTCGGGTTGCCCATAGCAGACCTCAACTCCTTCTCTCCTTCGTCCAGATTTTTTGAGGCGAAAGGATTAGTTGGGAAAGGACCAAATCTATCTGGAAGCCCAAAAACTCTATGCGAGGGAGGGGATCAGAAGTGACGTTCGGACATTGATAACAAACCCCAGCTCCTGTAAGAGATGAATCGTCCAGTCCAGATGAACAAGTACTGTCTGATAGTCTTGCGCCACTAGAATTAGGTTGTGTAGGTAAATGATCAAACGCACTCCCTTCACTCGCAGGGATTCTATGACCAGCCTCAAGATTTTTGTGAAGAACCAAGGAGCAGGGGAAACGCCATAGGGAAATACCTTGAACTCATAACAACAACCTAGCCAAATGAAATGTAGGAAACATCAATTCAGGGGAAAGACAAGAATTGTTAAGTAAGCATCCAGTCACCTTCTTGAAGAATGTCTTGAAGAAGATAGATCCCTTCCATCTTGAAATGCCTGTAGATAATCAGGGCGTTGAAATCTTTCAGGTTCATAAGTAATCGGGAGCTGCCCCCTTTCTTCTCTACCAAAAAAGATGGAACTGACCAACAGATTGCTCCCTTCTCTAAGAGTGTTTGTATTTCTGAGGAGACGAAAGTCTACTTGTGTTGGGAAAAATATATCTCTTGGGGAGGAAATCTCTGATGAGGGGAGTCTTAGAACTCCAGCTTGTACCCCTGGACTGATTCGAGAACCCAGGGGTATTAAGTTAATGCCTGCAGTTGTTCAAAAAGAGACTGGTCCTGCCCCCCAGAATCACCTCTGTTAGAGCAATAATTCTAACCTGAAATACCAGAGTCCTGGGAGGATCACTTTGACCCTCTGCGAAATCAGTTCCTACCGCCGCAGAATCTTGAGGGGTAGAACGTGACACCGTAGTTGGAGTTTTGCTGTCCTCTCCACCTCGTGGGGATTAGTCCCGTTGGGGGCCTTGATAGAAACCATGGCCTGAAGAGCGCCCCTAAATCACCCAGCCCTGCCAAAAAGGGATTGCTGAAAAACTTTTTAAGTATGAGTTAAGCCTTGTCCAGCATGCTGTATGTTGAAAAGAATTTGTCCAAGTCTTTGACGAAAGGGCCACCAAAGAGGAGATCTTGGGCTATTGGGCCTGCCTCGGATAACGCTAACTCATTTAGTTTTGGGCCAACACTTATTACGATAGAGCGTCTGCGCTCTGTTGAAATCGCACTATTTCCATTTCCCAACTGTCGACAAATATTTGGCTTGAAGGGATAGCGCCAGAATTTTAGTAAGAGGGCGCCGTGACGTCTAGTAGCTTGTCTTGGCAGTTGTGCCAAGCTCTATCCAGGCCTTTCTTGGGGTCCTTAAATTATTTTTTCAAAAACATAACCATAGTGCGATCCACTTCTGGGGTCTCGGTCACCCTGCCTGGAAGGTCCAGCCTGGGATGTTCAGAATGGAGATGGGCCCTCACCTTCTTCTCAAAGCCCTGCCTGATATGGGCTTATACATAGTCTGCCACTTCTTGTGGGGGGGAGCCCAGTTGGTTGAGCGGGGATGGATAATGTCGCTACATTCGAAGTCCAGCACTTTCACAGGTTTGGAGGGCAAAGAAGAGTCACTGAGGTGCTCATGGGGTTTCTTCTTACTGGTACTTGGCTCATCCTCTTGATCAATATGACTGGAAGCCGAAGTATTGGAGTCTACAAATGACTCTATCTTGGGGCAAGATCTAGAGGTGTGAAAGACATCAAACAGAGAGGCACTGTATCCATGATCCCCAGAAAGGGAGTCGGACAGTTTCTCAAAGGCCACTGTATGAGGGCCCCTCACAGATTTGGATTTGGCTATTCCATGCCCATGAGTAGGGAACACATCACACTCCATCAAAGGGAGGGTTTGGAGTCCAGCCCTGTTGATGAGTGTAGCCTCTCAGGTGGCGAGTAATGTGGCCCAAAGCCTTAGCCAGGGCTTTATTCACAGATTGCTGGACACTGGATTCCAAAGTCTCATCAGGTCCTTTTCCAAGGAGGCATCAGGGTCCCCCTGGTAGGTATCCATATCCACCTCAATGGTATCATAGAGGGCTATTCTCTCAATCGCACCTTCACAAAGGGGGGGGGGGGAGTTTTTTCACCCAATATTACCAGGGGACTGTATTCCTCAATATGGCACAATATGAAATAAAAAGTGGCGAGAGCTGCCTAAAAACACTGTCAGCTGGAAGCCTAATAAATTTTTTACAACTCAGGCGATATCTGCACCGCAGGGCATCACCAGGGAGCTGACAGGGCTGAGAGGTGCACAGTGGAGAAAAAACGTGCTGCTGACGAGTTCAATTGAAGTCGCGCTGTCAGGAGCCGGCCATTTCCATAGCACATGGGCGCGAAGGCCTGTAAACATAGAAAAGGGACTATGCCGGTCAGAGAGACCGGCGTGTCCCACTCACCACTTCACTCCACAGAAATAGACACCTGTGGCACGGTTGCCGGTGTTCGGAGGCAAAGCGCGCTCCCTGTGAAAGGCAAAACGCGGGAGTTAGTCAAAATAATATGTGATAAATTACTAAATCATCAACAAGTGTAAAATACACTGCATGTAAAACTGTGCCCCAATAAACATCTTTTAACATCACCACAGTTGTTTTGATAAATACATCATACAGTAAGATGAAAAAGATACTTAACTGGCTGCATAGCAGCAAAGAAAGAGGACCTAAGATGGTGGTTGCAGTTAATATAGGGCTGGCTTCATAGTGATTGGAGTATGTGACAGCTGATATAATGTGATGCTCATGGGAAATGAAGCTTTTTGTTTTTCTTTTTTACCATTGGCTGCTGTCAAATAATGCGGTAAAGATAGAGGAGCATAATCGGAGCCTCCGGTCCTGACATAGAATCTCTAAATCATAGGCTAGCCTAAATCTGCACCCGGGCCACGGAAGTTATGATACTGTTGCCCCAGCATTTTCAGTATAATTATTTCCATCACTTTCCATATAATCCATCATCTTTTGCATAATTTTCAGATTCTGACAAATATATTTTTTCTCGATCAAATGGTTTCGAAGTTATTAAAAACGCTACAACATATGTTGCAGCAGAGTGCCAGGCCTTTTGTTTCACAGTTTAATATATAAAAATAGCAAAATAGTGAAGTAATTATGCTGCACAATTTGGCTTTTTTCCAGCAAAGGTTAGTCCTATGCAGCAGCATAATTTGGTCCTCCCCACCGCATAATTCCAGTGGCCCTGGTCGACAGTAAGGCCTTATCCCAAACCCTTAGACTATTCTCAACTGCTAATTCGAACACTAACCCTTATCACAAGCAGCAGACTAAAACTCCAAGCCATAAACCTAAAAACTCAGGTGTAAGATCAAACCTAAAACTAAACTCTGATCTAACACAAAGTCTAACTCCTGGAACTCAAGCCTGCATCTGTACTCTAAGCCTAAATCGAAACATCAACAGCTACATAGCAATGCTTAACGTTTAACCCATAACTCTTAACCTAAAAGCATAAATATAAGGGTAAACATCAAAACCTAGAGCACAAGTCCCATGCAACTATAGTAGTGCCTTAAACCTTGCCGTACATTCCTGTGCATCCAACATCTTAGTATCAATATAAACTCTGGAGCCTACTCCTAAAGTCTAAAACCTAAATCTGAACCCTAATCCAAAACCATTGGCCAGAATTCAAAATCACAAAGGCTGATTATTAACCCAAAACACACAAATCTAAATGCCATAGCTAAAAAGAAAACCTTTATTACTAATAGCCTGATCCCTAAGCTGAAATTTGTTAAAAAGATCAATTGCCCCTACTTGATTATGATTTCTGAAAATGCATTTAACTGAGTTCTTTGAACATATTGGGGAACCCATTTTGTGTGCCACTTTTAAACAATTTAACAATTTCAACAAACTAATATTTCAGTGCAATCTAGTTTCTACTGCTAATAATCCTGGCCCCCTGATATACCTCCGTTAAAGAATTGTTGTTCAGAGATTTTCATTTTTGATTTTTGTTTTTGGATCATTGGAGAAGTAATTTAATTTCGGTAGCCATTGCTGATCTGGGCTGAATGTTTCTGGGCGACATTTTTAAAAATGGCGGATGAGTTGCAGTGATGATGTAATATTTCAGGAACCATGAGACGTATATACTTCATTTTGGTGTGAAAACATAGGTTTTGGCAGTCAAGTAGTCTTATAGCGACAGAAAATAACTCCTCAGAGCTACCCTTCTGCCATTTTCCAAAATGGCGACTGCAATAGAGGAAGAAGAGACAAATATAGAAATAAAATAAATAATAATGGTTTTTAATACTTTTATGTATAGATCAAACAATGTTTATGATCTAAATATGAAAAACAATGTTTATCACTCCTGTTTTAGAAGCATTTTCATAGTTCACATTGTTTCAGCAAACGCTCATGGTACATTTGTGGAATTTTTGAACTTTGAGAAGAGCATATCGACAGGGATATCTTTTTTGTAGCACACGTTCTGCAAGTACATGTACGTGTAAGTTCTGTGGGTAGAGGCTTTAGAAATTTCGTAGGTTTTAGCACCCAATCAATATCTTCCTAACCAAATTCACACAGATCTATCTCTACATATGCTTAATCCAAAACATTAACACATCTTCTGATCAAGTAGACCGCTCTTTTAATGTTTCCATGTACAGAATATGATGTCGGTGGAAGGTCACTTAGCTGGACTGATCTCTTGAACTCACTCTACGGAAAATCATCAAATGTGTGACAGTCAAAACTCATTTTCCACACATGCACAAGGTTTTTTCTCACATCTTTAAAGTCACATTCTTTTTCTGTCTCAGCAAATCCTTTTAGAAACTTCACAGGATCAGCAGTTAAAGCTCCAAGCTTTGTTCCAGTTTTCTTTATGGTGTCATCACCCATGGGAATATGTCCCTTGATATTTATTTTATTCCTTCTTTAGATGCTTCATTCAATACAGCTATACAGCAAGCTTCATTTAGTACAGCAATACAGTCAACACGTGTTTCGCTCCCAATTGCGCTTCTTCAGGGCTGTTATAAACAAAGTCATGAATCAGTATATACCATCCATGAAAATAACATTTGAGTATAAAATTATAGTAATTTTAAGAAAACTTCTCTGTGCATATACGAAGTGTCTACTTCCTATTTAATCATATTCCTATTTGACAACACACTTCGTTGCTAACAACTTCAATCAATCAATGAAAAAGAGCTTTATTTGATATTCTGCAATAAAATCATAAAAGCATACAGTTAAAACACATTTACAGTACATGATTAAACACTGGATAAAAATAACATTAGTTCTAAATTACTTGATAGTGCAAAATTTACTTAAAACCCTGGCTGTAATTCCAATCAATTTACTTCTGAAATTTCATATAAGGATGGCCTTTCTACATTTAACTATACTTTTTAAAAAAGATGCAATTGACCGTGTAAAACATTTGTTTTCTAAAAATTGCAGTAATAAAAATGCTGCCCGACACTGTCTCAAACCCAGTAATCTTAAAATTGGTAAAATCCATCTCTTTCTTTGCATTACATAGAATTTACAGAATAAAACTACATGGATTGTCGATTGCTGGGAGATTTCATCACATGGACAATAACTCAGTGTATTGGACAAATCATTTAGTATAGGAAAACTTATCAAGCGATGGAAGATCCCAAATCTAAACCGGGTCAGAACGAATCTATCGTAACCGCTTAAAATGATTTTTAGATACAGCTGAATACCATAGGTGGTCAGTATCATTTGATTCGATTGTACCGATGATTTTGATGCCTCCACTGCAAATCCATTTGCATCCAGATGCATCCTGCAACTTCTTTTAAAGCCTTTCTGGAGACGGAGATTATGGAACTTGGATCATCGTAATATTCAGGGTGGCCGAGATCGTTCATGAAGTTTTTTAATGTATTTTAGCCATGGGATCTCAAGTGCCCGGTCCAGTTTAAGGCTCTCTTTTATAATATCGCGGTTAAAAGTAGTTTTTGTGGAAGTCCAAATCCTGTGCCACAGAAGGACAGGTTGGGCTTTTATTAGATGTGAAATGTACGATATCCCTAATTCAGCATGGCAGATGTAGGTGGAGGTACTACCTGGAACTGCCAGGAGAAATTTAAAAAAAGGCATTCTCAACCTGCTGTATGGACTTTGAGTCACAATAGCCCCACACACCTGCGCCGTATATAGCCATACTGACGCATTTTGCCTGGTATATATGCAGTAGCTCGGCTGGAGGCCTTCTGCCTAATTTCTTTGCAAAGTTAGCTAAAGCTTTCGTGACTTTCATGAAAAGTAATTTCCTAGTTTTAACCGCCTGGGAACATGTCCCCTTTTGGTCGAATAGAATGCCTAAGTAGGGAAATGTCTTAGTGGTTTCCACCTTTTGTTATCAATGAATATATCCCTACATTTTTCACTGCTTTTCCCACACTTCATAATGGACGTTTTTGTGGTGTTCACTCTCAGGCCCAAGTAGTCCAGATATTCAGTATAACTTGTAAGTGCCTTTTGTAGTCCCAATTGCGTTCGGGCCATCAGCACAGCATCGTTCGCGTACAGAAGGGCGGGTAGAGGGCGATTGTTTATTTGTGGCAAGTCCTAGCACTTCTCCACCATTGCTTGTCCCAGACCATTGGTGTAGAGTGTAAATAGAAATGGTGCCAGGACACAGCCCTGTCTAACCACCCTCTCCACGTTGAACGGTGCCGTGCATTCCCCCTTGACTGCATACCGAACCCTGGCTTTCGCATTGCTATAGAGCTGCCTCAAAAACTGAATTAGTGAAGCTTCCACCCCCATATCTGCTAGAATATTGCATAATTTCCCATGAACTACACAGTCAAAGGCTGCCGTAAGATCTACAAATGTCAGATATAGTCTTCCTTGTTTAGACAGCGTGTACTTCCCCAGTACAATGTCAAGATTTAGTCCTTGTTCCACGGTGCCTTATCCCTGTTGGAAACCAAATTGTAAATCTGAAATGATGTTCTTATCTTCTGACCAATCCTGAAGCCGGTTGAGCACGAGCCGCCCCGCCACCTTAACCAAGGAATCCAGCAATGATATTGGGCAGTAACACGCTGGATTCTGTCGGTCGCCTTTTTTATATATTCGTATCAGTATTAATTCCAACCATGTCCCTATAAACCCAGTAGAGCAACAGGCTGCTAGTACCTGTGTTAAAAGGGGGCCCCATAAAGGTACATTAGACTTAAAAAGATCTACTGGAATGCCGTCCGGGCCAGGGGCCTTCCCTCCCTAGCTCTCCTTTATTGCGCAATTGACCTCGTCTAGTGTGAAACAGAGATCTATAGGGTATTTTACTGGGGAAGTTATTTCTTGCGAGAAATGCGCATGCGCGCGCGCGCATGCGCAGTTTTCACAAGGACTATCAATAGGGCGAGGAAGAGGAGGAGGGCAGCCCGTGGACGCCGCAGTCCAGAGGTAAGTGGTTTTAAATGTATTTTTAATTAATGTTTACTTACTTGTTAACAGTGGGGGTGGAGGCGGGGGCTGGCCAACTCTGCTCTGCTGCGGAGTGTGCGGAGATTTGCCTTCTCCGCGGAACGCGGAGAAGGCAAATCTCCGCACACTCCGCGGGCAGAGCAGAGGTCTCCGCCCGGGGTTAGTTCTTATGTATACTATAGTTTTTGAGTCTTGTCGAATGCCTATTGGGTAGAAGTATGAAGTCGATAATTGAATTCATACCTCTCCCATTAAACATCTGACTAAAGGGAACTGGTGGAGAGCGTAAATTGTTAGCAAAACCTAAGTCAAATGAGAATAAAATCTCGTTTAGGAGTCCCCGTGGGTTGAGTGAGGAAAATGGGGATCAATATTGTCGTCTTCAGATAGTATTCCACAATTTTTCTCTCCAATTAACGGGCAAAAAGCAATGTTACAACACATCTTTTACATTTTCCTGATGTAACACTTAAATCACTGGTTAATTTTTGCAATACTCCCTTAATTTGGTCCGTCGGGCATTGTTATAGAAATTTATCAGCGCAAAACACTCATATTTGTCCGTATACATGGTCACAATTTGATAATACGTATCTGATATCGACAGGTTAATCTTAATTGTATTCACCTTATTTGAAACAAATGTACTTAGGCCCCACTTAGATCTCCCATGTGCCGACGGCACTGCAGCAGTATGGAAGGTCTTAAAACCATTAATATGGATTGTGTCCACCACCCATATTTCTTGGAGACAGATGATATTAAATTTCCCCACAGACTCAAGCTGTAGGGGGTTTTTCATCTACGTACACAGGCCTGCAATGTTCCAGAATAGTATAGAAGTATTATTCGCATTTTCATTACAATCGTCTAACCTATTGTGTGGTTCTATGGCAGTTAATGATACCTCTTGTGTCAAGCCCGTGTCTCCAATATATCTTGTACCCAGGTTAAGAGATGGGGTATCGAGACATGTATAAAAATTATTTACGGACCTATCTCCGCAATCGGTAGTTATACTCTTCTCTGGATTTGATCCACACTCGAGATTAAGCCCGAGTACATCTAGGGGCGAATGTAAAATGTCCGTCATTCTAAATGTGTCGCTTATGTCTAGAATGTTTAGTCAATCTACCTCATCTAGCAGAGGGAGGGGATCAAACCGGTTATTCACCGCAACATTATAAGTGCAGTGGCTGTTTTCATGTAACTCTCTCCTATTTTTTCTTAGGCTCATGTTAGGAGGTGGCTGATAGAAATAGCCCAGCGGTATTAAATTGATGCTGTAGGTCGTTATCTTATTACCTGCTCTCCAAAAAATGTTTTTTACTAATTGTAGTGTTTTAAACGTTAATACCACGCAATATCTGGGTAAGGTTTTACAATCTCTACCGAGCCAACTAACTCTTCTCGCCATTTTAAACTCCATAAAAAGTGCTTCAGTTAACCCCGTTTTTACACCCAGCCAATGCAGGGCCTTATTCCCCAGTGAATCCCAAGGTTCGTTATCCTGCTCCATCAGTTTTGGGACATTGGCAAAGATAACTGTATATGGAGTCATGGCTGGTGGCATATCTAAAAGATTTAAGTCAGGTGGGGCTGTCCTCTGGGGGTAAAGGCACATTGGAGTAGTTATTGTTTAACTGAGTAAAACTACCAACTCGTTGATTGGTGCCGATTCTATCTTTATCTAATTTGACATTAGCCTAATTGGAGAGCTGGGAAGTTATTAGGGATTCTACTGGGGTCCTTGGTGCTGTCTTTGTCTGACACCCTGTGCCTTGGATCCCTGCACTATCTCTAACTGATGAGAGGAGCAACTGTCTAATGGGGTTGTCCGTTCTCTTACCCCTGTTTGATTCTCCTAAACCCTCTTGGTTACGAGGTCGACTGTCATATTTGTCAATCCTCTCAGTTCCGTAGGTATTATTTAATCTCACTTCAATTTGGGTGACTCTTTCGGTTAAACTAGCTAGTGTGTCTCTTAGAAAGCTATCTAGTTCTTCCATTAATTTGGTTAACTTCCCAAGATCATTGGGACCATTACTAGATTGCGTTTTAGGCTGTGACCTCCCCTGTCCTGCATTGAGAGAGACAGATGTTTTAGTACGCTTAGTCACTTTTTTGCGGTGCTTTAAAAGTGGGGACATTGATTCCCTGGGGGTTTTCTCACTTTCTATGACAACCTCCTCCTGCTCTCTATTTGCCTCCGGGTTTCTCGGGCGTTTCGACGGTGGTTGTGTGTTAGGCTCCTGGTCGATAACTGATATGCGCTCTAATATACTTTGAATGTATCAGTTCTGAGATTGTTTGCCCCTTGCAGGCCCAGGAGGAACTGTCTGTACAGCCGTTGACTCATTTGTCCTTGCTGATGCCCCCAGTTTTTCCGTATTCAATGTCTCTTCTACTGTAGTGATTTGCTTTTCAATGGCCCCCATTGCCCCTGTAAGGTAATTCATTAATGTTAAGAGATGTCCCCGTGGCCTTTACCGATGTAGGTGGCTGGTTGACAGCCTTTCTTTTCCCCATCCTGTAAGTAAAGGCGAGCGTCGCAGGTTCACAACAGGATCAGAGCAATACCCCCGATGTCTGAAGATGGCGCCTCAAAACAATAATGCGTTAGAACTTGTAACACAAGTCCCAGCAAGGATATCTATAATTATAGGGGATTTAAGATACTACTTACAAAGCCTGCTTGCCCCCGATGAAACAGCTCTTCGATCCCTTGATAGGCCGTAAACAAGTGGGCTTCAGTTTTGTAACACAGCTGTGTCTGATCTTGAAGACAGCTACACGTGTAAACCCGTATTTATCTCTACTGATGACGGATGAAATCCAGAAACACGTGTCTAGAGATGTACAGCACTAACCTGCACCAACTTTGGTGGAACACTCCAGTAAAATCTCAAGTAAGCATGTATTATGAACTGCATTTACCATAATGCTAAGGGGCGAACTGTGCTGGGAGGTGAAGCAGTGTGCTCCCACCCCTTCCTGTTTTGAAAAGGCTCCCTTGCGCCATTGAGCTGACGTGCTTGTGGAGATGCACCTGTGCGCCTGTGAGAGGTACTGAGACCTGTAAGGATTGTGGCAGCCTGCTCAGCAACCCCATATAAAATTCGTTTTTATCTCTACTGATGACGGATGAAATCCAGAAACACGTGTCTAGAGATGTACAGCACTAACCTGCACCAGCTTTGGTGTAACACTCCGGTAAAATCTCAAGTAAGCATGTATTATGAACTGCATTTACCATAATGCTAAGGGGCGAACTGTGCTGGGAGGTGAAGCAGTGTGCTCCCACCCCTTCCCGTATTTACCTCTGATGCGCTGGTGTCTAAATGATGCTTATAATCCCGGGTATCCAAACTACCACAGTCCCTGATACGGCCAAGGTAAGAGAGTTCCAAATATACAAAAGGAGCCGTGAGGCCAAGAGAGGGGACCAGCCCAGCCTACTCTGGGCTCTGATGGGCGTGGGCAGGCCTGCCCTTGGCCCGGGCTTTGCCCGGGCACGCCCACGCGCTTCTTGCCCTGCGGGGCCCTGCCGCTGTATTTATACGCCTCCAGGCGCAGGCTGTGTGCGGGTGTTGGCAGCAACAGCCGCGAAGACCGTCGGGCTTGTGGTCCTGCCCCTCTCCTGGTGAATGTCGGGCTCCCGCGCTGTGGGGCCCTGCCGCTGTATTTATGCGCCTCCAGGCACAGGCTGTGTGCGGGTGTTGGCAGCAATGGCTGCAAAGACTGCCGGGGCTTGTGGTCCTGCCCCTCTCCTGGTGAATGTCGGGCTCCCGCACTGCGGGCCCTGCCACTGTATTTATGTGCCTCCTGGCGCAGGCTGTGTGCGGGTGTTGGCGGCAACAGCCGCGAAGACTGCCGGGGCATGTGGTCCTGCCCCTCTCGTGGTGAATGTCGGGCTCACATAACCGTGTTCTGACTGTGGACCTCGGTTCTTCCCGTTCGAATCAAATGGCCTAATGGCCTGATCCCTTAGCTGTAATGTGTTAAAAAAATCAATTGCCCCTACTTGATTATGAATTCTGCAAACGCATTTAACTGAGTACTTTGAACATATTGGGGAACCCATTTTGTGTGCCACTTTTAAACAATTTAACAATTTCAACAAACTAATATTTCAGTGCAGTCTATTTTCTACTGCTAATAATTCTGGCCCCCTGACATACCTCCGTAAAAGAATTGTTGTTCAGAGATTTTCATTTTTGATTTGTATTTTTGGATCATTAGAGCAGTAATTTCATTTCGGTAGCCATTGCTGATCCAGGCCGAATTTTTCTGGGCGACATTTTTAAAAATGGCGGATGAGTTGCAGTGATGATGTAATATTTCAGGAACCATGAGACGTATTAACTTCATTTTGGTGTGAAAACATAGGTTTTGGCAGTCAAGTAGTCTTATATAGACAGAAAATAACTCCTCAGAGCTACCCTTCTGCCATTTTCCAAAATGGCGGCTGCAATAGACGAAGAAGAGACAAATGTAGAAATAAAACAAATAATGGTTTTTAATCCTTTTATGTATAGATCAAACAATGTTTATGATCTGAATATGAAAAACAAATGTTTATCACTCCTGTTTTAGGCGCATTTTCATAGTTCACTTTATTTGTTTCGGCAATCGTTCATGGTACATTTGTGGAATTTTGAACTTTGAGAAGAGCATATCGACAGGGATATCTTTTCGTAGCACACGTTCTGCCAGTACATGTACGTGTAATTTCTGTGGGTAGAGGCTTTAGAAATTTCATAGGTTTTAGCACCCCATCAATATCTTCCTAACCAAATTGACACAGATCTATCTCTATGCATAATCCAAAACATTAACACATCTTCTGATCAAGTAGACCGCTCTTTTAATGTGTCCATGTACAGAATATGATGTTGGTGGAAGGTCACTTAGCTGGACTGATCTCTTGAACTCACTCTACCGAAGATCGTCAAATGTGTGACGGTCAAAACTCATTTTCCACACACGTACAAGGTTTTTTCTACATCTTTAAAGTCACATTCTTTTTCTGTCCTAGCAAATCCTTTTAGAAACTTCACAGGATCAGCAGTTAAAGCTCCAAGCTTTGTTCCAGTTTTCTTTATAGTGTCATCACCCATAAGAATATGTCCCTTGTAGGCATCTCTGGGTCAAGTTTCTTGTACAAAATATGAAGTGGGATTAAGTGCCTGTTCCATAACTTATCAATAACTCTGACAATCTTGATTTATGACCATTGCAACAAATCTAAGTAGCACAATGATAACATCTGTGCCATTTGACAGTACAATGGCTCAATTGGAACCATTTCGAACAGCCCACTCAACATGTGGCACAACACGAAGGTCCGCTTTCTCCAATTTGCTGTTAAGTTCTCGAACAATATGGCTTGTACCTTTTGAATATATCTCTGGAGCCACCAACTCCTCATTGACAATAATTCCACTTGCAATAATTGGACATTCAGTGTTCACTGAAGCATCAGCAATGTTTTGGCTAGTTAACATCTCCAAGTTCATCTTGTTCAATGTTTATGACCAGAATTTATCAAGCTGCACAGGTAGAGGTGTCGAATTTTTGATACAGGCAAGGGGAATTGTTCCACTTGTAGAGACATTCTTCTGATTCTCTCACATTCTTTGACAGATAGTTCAAGATAACTGTCAAAGACAATGTGCAATTCTTACAAGGGGCACACTAACTTTGATATCTGTAAAACAGTCTGAATTACCTCTCTAAAGGTTTGTATGGATGAAATCTTGACCATTCGCAATTGTGACATAGTCCAGAATAACAGCAGTTTTCAATGAGGACACTTTTCCTAATTGAAATTCTTCAGGTGAAAGGTTTTTTTGAGCTCTTGTATGAGTTTGTGCTTTACTGGTTTGGTTGCAGCATCTCCATCAAATAAAGCGTTTGTTGGAAGAAGATCATGCAGCGCCAGATTGCCCTTGATAAATTCACCCCTTTCTTTTGCTACATCCATCTCTCTATGTACCATCTCTCTATGTACATGCGAAAGTTGTTTTTTTGTAACCCGTTTTGTAGTGGCTGGTTGGATGATACTCTTCCTATGGCAATTAAAGTGTGGAAGTTTAGCTTTAGTGATTATGTCAAACAGCTTTTTTTCTTTCAATACAATTCTCTCCTTCAGTTCTGCGTTTAGTTTCGATCCACGTTTCAGGACATCTACTAGATGGTCTTTATATCGTTATCCATATATTGTTTGGTTACGAAGTTGTGTAATCGCACAGGCTCAGTCATTTCAAAGGGGTTTCCTTACTGCTGCATGAAATTAAGAAGGCTGTCCACATGTTTTTAAAACGTTCCCCTCTCTTTTCCACAAGTTAGTTATGAGGAACAGTTTCACGATGGTCCATTAATTTTGAATTTGTCATCTCCCTGAAAACATTGCAAATAGAAAGAACTTCATGGTAAACTAGCTACCATTGAGCAACATTTTCACTTTTACGTGTCTGACCAACAATTCCCTTGGAGCTTTTCTGTGATCTCTGGATCATCTGTTCCAGTTTCATATCGGGAGCCACAGCATTGAACCTTCCCTCTCCGTCTTTCACTACAAAATCTGGAGCAACAGCATTGAACCTTCCCTCTCTGTCTTTCACCACAAAATGTCTTTGGATGCATTTTCTGTAGGGGTATGCTTTTTCCAAATCTAGCTTCTTCACTCTTTCTAAATACCACTCCCCATATCTCAAGTAGTTTATGCAATCGAATTCGCGAAACACAGTAATCAGTGGCTCCGCAGTCTTCATGAGCAGCTCCCAATCACATACCCGATGAGCATGTGCCAAGTTCTTCACTAGAGCTATCATGTGTAAAATATTTCCCTAGTACTTGCAAAGTTCTTATTTTTCTTCACATTCTTTTGTGGTATGGATTGTGGGTCCATTGTTGACATCTGTTAAGTTAGCATGAGCTTCGCTGCCATGAGGCTGCTTTTGCGCACGACACTGCATGCATAGATTTCGCAAGACTCTTTGTGCTCTTTCACCTGAGAACTGTCTGCTTTTCACGTTCTCTGCTGTGCTCTGGGGTTTAGTCTGCACACGATGTACAAGGTCGATCAACAATGCCCCTTGTTATTCTGTTCTGGTCAGTCCCTCGCACCTAGACATAACATGACACACAGCTGCACTACTGTAAATCGTATGCTTTAATATTGCAAGCAAAACATGTGGTGCAGGCACTTGGAGAGATTCCTTTCCGGAGAGAAGAGCTGTGCTTGTCCTGAGATGTAAACCTTTCATCTAGGCCTTGAGGTATGGGATCTGCTGACAAAGCCCAGAGGTCTTCTTTTTTATAATAAACTATTTCTTACCACGGGGAGGGTGGTTAGGTATTCTAGACCTTTTCCACTGTCTTTACAAAATGATATCCCCGTTTATATTCTATGGAATTGTGACAATGCTGACTATATTGTGTTTATGCATTTTGCTGCTAGTAAAGGCACGTTTACTGTACCATAGAGCGCGTTAGTTGAAATAAACATCTTTAACTATACCGTGACTCTGATTACTCGCATTGTGGACAAGTATGAGTGAGTGAGCGAAAGTTGTCTGGCTCCCGCGATTCCTGAGAGAGTAGGGAGTGTTGTGTTCTGGGTTGTCTAATCCTTGGTAGCTTCGCTGTTAGTCGGAGAACGAATGAGACACTATAGCTAGTCGGTTTGGGATTTTGGGTACTAATGTGGTAGGTTGGTACACCCCTATTCACTGAGGTCCCGTTTTCCTGCGCATAGTTCTGTATATGTGCAAAATCCCTGCAACACTTTGAAAAACTTTATGAACTTGGTTTTCAGGTTTTCGGATTTTGAACTGAGTAGATTGAACACTGCCTGGCTTTGCATTATGTCTTTTGAATGAAGTGCACCCTGTGCCTTGTTTACTTCTGAGATAAGATATGCAAAACACAATTTGCAATTCTTGTTCCAAAAAGCATTCCAAGGCAATGTTTCTATAGCAAATATACAGATATACCGTTCCTAACTATTGTCAACACAAGGGAAGTGACACCGACCTGATCCAAATTTGGTTCAAGGTGGGAGTCCAATTATTGGATTATAATGCCCTCACACACCCAAAGGGTGTCATGCTTCATCATCTGGGCTGCTCCTCGTCGGGTCGGCGGTGCAATACCCAACGGGCTCCCTATAATAGGGGCTCTTTATCGGAGATCTTCTTCCAATAGCCGTATGGTGAAGTGGGGGTGTGGGGCCAGAATAGTGTAGATGTGTGAGATTGAATGTGTGATCTAAAATAGGGTTAGGAGTTCCGTTAAATGCAATTTATTCAAATGGTCTCCTACCCTAATTAAAAAGAATGACAATGTGACGCTCAAATGAGTATTATGTCTCAAGTTAAGGCATCATCATTATTAAAGGAAGGTCAACATGTTTCACGCTTGTTGTCAAGATCTACTTGCGATTCATCAGGACCTATTTAAAAGGTAGACTATCTACACATACACCCGGTGCGGTGGCCAAATACTCACAGCAGCCGGTTCTTTTACCTATGTAAGTATACCTGTCAATCCCTGCTCCTACCCCATAAAGTGAGTATAACCAGGCGTCATCAGTACCCGGTAGGGAAACAAACAAGAGGAGTACCTCAATTGTTCTGTGTCAGTAACACATCTCCGAGCGACCTACCCACGTGGGTAGGTCGCTCGGAGATGTGTTACTGACACAGAACAATTGAGGTACTCCTCTTGTTTGTTTCCCCTACCGAGTACTGATGACGCCTGGTTATACTCACTTTATGGGGTAGAGGCAGGGATTGACAGATATACTTACATAGGTAAAAGAACCGGCTGCTGTGAGTATTTGGCCACCGCACCGAGTGTATGCTGTAGATAGTCTACCTTATAAATAGGTCTGATGAATGCAAGTAGATCTTGACAACAAGCGTGAAACATGTTGACCTTCCTTTAATAATGATGATGCCTTAACTTGAGACATAATACTCGTTTGAGCGTCACATTGTCATTCTTTTTAATTAGGGTAGGAGACCATCTGAATAAATTGCATTTAACGGAACTCCTAACCCTATTTTAGATCACACTTCAATCTCACAAATCTACACTATTCTGGCCCACACCCCCACTTACCATGCGGCTGATGGAGATCTCCGATAAAGAGCCCTACTATAGGGGCCCGTTAGTATTGCACCGCCGATGCAGCAGCCAGATGATGAAGCATGACACCCTTTGAGTGGTGAAGGCATTATAATCCAATAGTTGGACTCCCCACCTTGAACCAAATTTGGATCAGGTCGATGTCACTTCCCTGTGTTGACAATAATTAGGAACGGCATATCTGTATATTTTCATTAGTTCACTAAGGGCGTTTATGCTGGACCTTCCTCCATCCCAAAAGGAGGAAAAAGCCCGTCGGTCCCCCCCTTTTGTTTCCTAATGTTTCTATAGCCTCAGATATGATGAGCATACTTTGTAACGAACGGACATGAGTTCCGCTCAATACGGACTGGACAGTTTTGCTTCCAAAGATTTCAGCCACAATAAGTGCATCGTCTATGCTACATCCACTGAGAACTTCCTGCACACCGCAACGCAACTTTTGTCATGTGAAAAATGCCCATCACTGGATAAAGATCATCAGATTCTACTGGATTGCTCATAAAAATGTCAGCTACAATACGGAAAACACCTTTAGCACAGAAAATTGGCAGGATAGGCTGGTCTTTAAGCTGAGCATGCACATTTTGGAAATGTTTTAGAGCTGTGTATACTATTGCGTAGATTGTGACTGGAGATGGTACTACTGGTAAAAACCAACCTTCTTCAGTGGGATGGTATTCTGTGAGATCAGATTATGATTTCCAGCCCACGGAGGAACTGTTTTTTTTCTTCATCCTTCAGTTTGCATCGAATAAGCAATATGATAAATTCAATTATATCAGCTTCACGTGCAACGGCATCAGCCAGAAGAAGATCCATGTCCTCAGCCACTTTGAAACTTTCTGGTAGACTGGGACCTGTTGATGTCTTGTAGTGATTTTGCACACCTTGGAAAGGCAGTTGGGTTATAAGTTTGCAGCTTTGTTTGTTTATGCCTACAGCTGACACAGCTTGTTTTCCATCAACTACTTCATTGGTATAGTCTTGAAAAAGCACCATGGCAGTATCATGTGTGCTGGATGTTCCTGGCAAAGAAGAGCCATCTTCAAAATCAAAATTATCAAGAGCAGCAATTGTAAACCCTTTGCTGGTAAAGTGACTTGAAAGTGGTGTGCTGTCGGATTTACAATATTTTACAGCATAAGCTGCTAACAAGTTCCTTTTCCGTACTATGCAACTATAACTTGTTTATACACCAATCCTATTCATTGAAGCGATTAGCTCTCTACTTTTGCACTTGTCATAGATTGTGTGGGCAGTCATATGTAGTGGATTTTTCTTTTTGCCATGATATTCATAAAACATGATTTGGAAAAGACAGTCCATTCGCCCAGCATAAGCCGGTCAGTTCATTAGATTGTCTTCCACTCCTTACGCTTATATCTTCAAAGCCATCATCAATGTTGTCGGCTTCTGTTCCGTACTCAAGAACTTTATTTTGTAATAGTTTTGATTTGCTGATATTAGACAATGATGTAAAAAATGGTAAGACAACATCTGGCATTCTTGCTGACTCCCATGATTTGTGGAGCTATAGGGCATCACAAAATTGGTCATTAAGTCCAAAATCTAAATCTTTCAGGACGTTTCTTAAAATGGTTCCTGATGATTTTACTGCATCCTGTGATCTTATTTTGGCAGCAAGAACTTCAGGAGTCAAATCAGCAGAGAACACCTTTAGTGCCTCATTCTTTTTGTTAGACTGACAAAAACGAATTCCGTCATTGTACATTCTCACCAGAAAAATCTTAATTTCATTATTTCGAATCAATATAGTTTCATCAATGTTGACCATTTTTCTCTGATCACTGAGTGTGAACCAGTAGCCAGCACTCAAGAGTGACTTTAAAACTCAACTTGCTTTTTCAATGAGTGCAAACTTAACTGAAGGCTGGCGGTAACGTTTTCAAATGTATGCACGCATGCAGTTCAGGTGGGTATACAAATCCACTGCAAATACATTCACTTCGCTGTTTAGATCAGCTACTCGGCTGAAAACTTCATCTTGAAAGAACCTAGCTGCAGATAAAAACATGTTTGCCCTTTGAGACTCACATACCCTGAACTTTGTTCTTCCATCAAGGCCTTAGGCCCTTGTTCTGGCTAAACCACAGATAACACATTGAAGTTCCTCTGCTCCCTGATAAGTTGTTGGAGGTGGACGAGGGGTAGCCATCGATCTTCTAGGTGGATGGGCATTGGGTTTGGTTCTGCCATTTTTGTCAACATTTTCCAGGCTTTTCTCTATTGTATACGACTTGTAGCACTTGTTCTTACAATGGTAAATATTTGATCCTCTTCACTCATCAGTTTCAATCTTTTGTGAACTTCGTCTTGCTGTATTTCTGCAGCATCTCAAACTCTCTTCTGTCCAGCCGCAGTAGATGTTAGCTTTTCTTCTGGATTAGTTTGCTATATGACACATTTTTCTTTGTTGAAGGAGCCCTCAGATTGTGCAGTTAGAAACACTCTGTCAGGAGGTAAAGATCCTCTGTTACCACCTGCTTCACTCATGTTTATGAATTTGAATCAACGGAAAACCTGAAACTAAAAATGTTAAAATAAATTACCAATATGATGGCTAAAACACATCATTATAGAGCCTCCATTTTGGAAAATGGTGGAGGGGTTGCTCTGAGGAGTTATTTTCTGTCTCTATAAAACTACCTGACCCCCAAAACCTATGCTTTGACACCAAAACGAAGTTTATAGGTCCCATGGTTCCTGAAACATTACATCATCACTGCAACACAGCCGCCATTTTTAAAAATGTTGTCCAGAAAAATTTGGCTCGGATTAGCAATCTCTACCCAAGCTGAATTACTTCTCTAATGATACAAAAACAAAAATCAAAGATGAAAATCTCTGGACAACAATTATTTTATGGAGGTATATCAAGGGGTCAGGACTATAATGGCAGCTACTGTTCTCAAAGCACCAATAAATTATCAATATCTGACAGCATAGACAAAATTGCTTTTATCAAAATGTTGGTCATTTTCTTAATGTCTTTCTCTACGTGTATTCTAAAAATTGTGAAACTATATTTCCTAGCACACAGGGATACAAAGTTAGAAGCATTATTTGTTGCACATTCGTCTATGCATAGGCATCTTGTTAACATGACAATACCACATTAAAAAGGTAAGGCACATTCTGTAGAGTATATGGGCACTAATCACAAATGTATGATCATAAACTTGCATTTAAAATGGCATTTGCCCATTTGTGCACATGCCAGGAATTCATAAAAGGATTCCTGGCAGGCATAAGATCATTTACGGGTGCAGAGATCGCCACTGAAGTAAATTCCACTCAAGTGGTGGAAAAACGGCCGTCCTAAAGCGTGACTTGCCCTGCAAGTTTGGCAACTCCATCAAACTCGTCCCTGTGTGGGCTTTCCCAAACTCCGATCCATCCCCTTCCCACCCAGTGAAATGTCTGAAATTTACTGCAGTATAGGCTGGCATAAATCCCCTAAAAGGGTGCAATGGGGAATGGACCACCTTCAGATTTGTTGGGGGTAGGGAGAAGGGCTTTCTCCCCAGAGCAGATGTTTTCCATGCAGAGCTATTTATTTTAAAGTGCATTTGCAGTGGGATCCTATTCCCCTAAGAAATGTTCTCCCCTGTGAAGAACTAAGTGAATGGGATCCTGCTGGTAACATCACATGATCTTTCCAGTAGCATGTCTGGAAACCTGCCCTGACACAAATTTCCTGGTGTACTATCTAACTGTTTGTGTATTCGAGAAAGTTGGAAAATTACATCCTGGTGGAGGCGGGAATCTCCTTCCATAATTATTTGACTTTATTTGTGAATCAGGCTCCATATCAGGTGCCTGTTTAAGTAAAGTAAGATGTCTCTCAGAATAAAGAGGCCAATCTAAGAACAGGATGTTTTCTTATGCTGCCAGTTTTGTGAGGTGTACTAAATCTATAACTATGTTTATTCTGCAGCCTAAGTGTTTTGGAGCTTGCACCAATTACATGGGTCTTTATCAGGACCTGGATTTTCGAACACCTACATAACGGATATTCAAATTAGTGATTAAAGTAGAATCACCAATAGTTTGCATAAATTGCTTATTGTAACCAAAATACTTTAGCCTTCTGTGTTGTAGTCTGTGTGTGTGTCATGACCTGATCTGTGCTGAAAGAGAGTGAATTAGTTATAGGTCTTCTCTAAAATTAGTTAAGGTAAACTGCCATTATTAAAGTGATGTACCTCTGAGGGCGAGTTTTGTTATGCAGCAACTCGGGCAGGACAACTTCTAGAAAAGAGTAACATTGCACTTTAAGAGCAAGAATACTAGTATCTATTGCAGTGGTCTTCAAATTGTGGGATGGGCCCTTCCTTAGGGCATGAAGAGATGTCCAGGGAGTACCAGGATTTGGCCAAAATGAGCATTGCAATACTACTGCGATTTTAATGAGTAATGGGCTATCAAGAATATCTTTTGTCAGTCATGTCATGGCTTGGAGTAGGTGTAAATGGGGGGTGCTCCAAATAATCCACAAAGTCCCACCCCTCATTTCTGATACAGGATCACACTGTGGTCACTTAAGGTGATAAATCTGCCTATAGGCCATTGACAGTCATGTATTTGAGAGTGCTTTTAAAATGGATAGCTTAACATAATTGCAATGTTCGAATTGTTAAATCTGTTTAGAGGTGCCAAGTGTTCCCAGGTCTTCTGCTGCACTTTAAGCATCTCCTGGTATTTCACCGAAGAGTTTATTGCATTTTGGGACTTGTAGTTTCGCCTTTTGTATTGTAAGGAAGGGCTCAAAAATGTAAGCTTGAAAAGTACTTTTGGTTGACAAGCCAAAACTAGTTGAAAGTGTCACACATGCCAAAGGGCCCATCGCCAGCTAGGTAAATAAGGTGACAAAGTAAAAGGCAAGAATGAACATGAATTTTGTGTCAAAATCTATTTGACACCCTTGAACTTCCCTTACACATTTTGGCTTTTTTGCTTTCAATTTATTTTCTATTTTACTTATGGGATTTATTCTAAAAAGAAAAGATGGATCATTGCTTTTGGACAATTATTGTAATATTTCCCTCTGCCCCACGAGGTCCTCGGTATTGTTTGGCTTGCTTGCTTTGTTTTGCAGGGCTTATATTTAGTGTAATCCATTTAACAGCACTATTGAAATCAATTTCGTCTATCTTTGAGGTTGTGACTTCAAGGCCCCCACAAATTCTTTAGTTGGCTTGTAATATTTAGCATGCCATAGAATCACTGTAAGAAAATGTTTGCCATTTTATGGGCACCTATGGAATTGTTTTATACAAGAAGGCGCACAGCATTAACAAGTTTGAAGACCAATTATCTCTGGTGTCTTGTATTTTTTCAAAAACTTCCTTGTAAAGCATAAAGCCATCTTAATTGGTGGCTGAATGGAGCCACGTGCAAGAATAAATCCTCTCATCTGGTACGAATCCATCGTATGAGGAAACGAGCATGCTGTTTTATTTTATTTCAGCAGTGACGTACCCACATGATCAAAGTAGCTGCTTTAGGTAGTGTCATGTCATGGGAATGGAGTGTGCGACCTCTCTACCAGTATTAATTACCCAAGCTAGCTACACACCTCGAGCGAGCACTGCCATTTTGAATTTTAGAGATTGTTTGAATTTTGATACTCCTAGCCACTTGCAGAGCATATAAATATTTCCGAATTCAGCACTCCTATCCCTTTACATAATTTGTTGTTATCTTTCAGAAAGAATCTAGGCTAGGTTAGGGATAAGTGTATGACAAATATTTCCGGTTTCTGCTATTTGTAATAAATGAACAATTGAGGGAAAATGTTAGGATCTGAGCACATGGGGAAGAGAGGTCAGTGCATGGACTTGCATCAAAGTGTTAGACTGATCCATAGTATACCTTGGGGACTATTTTGAAGAGGGTACAATTTTATTACATGGTTAGATTATACTGCAGCCCAGAAAGGGTGTATACAATTTTGTCAAAAGGGTGAGGGGATATTGGTGTCGGGAGGGATAGTTTTGAGGAAGAGGGATGAGTAGAAATTTCATTTGTATTCCATGTGCTAAATAATGTGTAACCAATCTAGCCATCTGGAAAAGTGAAAGAACACCAAATCTCACAAGATTAGCACTTGTAATATATTTGCAGTTATAGGCCCACTACCTTCTTCATCACTAGTCAGCAGGAAGCGGCCACCTACAGAACAGCAGCCACACCATCCAGGACCCTGAAGAGGCCTGATATCCACCAGACAATAAAAGAAATCAAGGCAGCGGCCGCAGTTTCATTTATATGCTGCACAATAATGCTACATCATACAAGAGGTCATGGTTTGAATTATGTTTCAAATGTGACTTGTCAATTATCATTGAAATTTGGAGTGTCCTCTGATTATGCACTTAACCTCTAGCATAACAATAACATAAACGAACAGAAAACAACTAAACATAAAAAGGTTGACCATTCCAGCTTCATCAAAGTACAACAATATCAGAAGCAAAACAAACTATAAGTACCAAAGCAAAACATAAGTTAAATATTATGAAGCAAGCCGAATCAATTCAAAGGCGCGAAACAACAGCAAGACAAAGAAACGGCAAACATCATAATCCAAGAAGTCAAACTTAAATAAACAGGTATTTCATACTTCATAAGAGGATATATTATTGTAAAAGGTGATAGATACACTAGTTTCCTGACATACCGCACTGATAACACTATACAGATTAATGTAGCGGTTTACTTCTTTTTGTCACACCCGGATGCAAAGTGCAGCTCCTTTCTCAAGGTTTAGCTTGGAAAGAAGAAAGGGCCAGGCAAAAATTCTTCAATGAAAAATGCTAAGGAGGCCGCCATCTTGGACTGGTAAACCAGGTAACCTTAACTGTCTGTTGTGAAGTGCGTTGTTATGCATTGCGTTGGAAGGAAGGAGGATGTTGCCTTCGCTTTCTGGCTATGAGTAAGTAAGTGTATCAGAATGTGAGACAGATCATGTAATGACCCGACCCTGAGTTCCTCCTTCGCACAGATGTTAGAGCTTCAGTCAATGGAAGAAAAACTACTGCTTCTACCCACCTCCTCTCCTGGCAAGATGCAGGTGCACACTGTGCATGGTTCTTGAGACCCCACCATAGACTTCCAAAGGGCTTCCTGCATGCATGGGAGATTGATCGCAGCAGGAGTTGGACAGCAGCCTGGGGCACAATCCAATATGACTTACAATTTTGAAAATAAAGAAAATAAGATGGGCTCACCTTTCCCAAAGCAAAGCATGAACTTGATGTTGACAGATCCACAAGGTCATCACTTGCAGAGTTAATTCATCAAGATTGTGGTAGGTTGGCAATAGACAGTTATTGATATGGAGTGAAGCAACACAGAGCACAGAAGTCAGAATAGTTCTTATGTTGAACAGACTTTTTAATGTTTTGAACTCATACAGTTATGATAGGCTAAATATTTTGAGGGTGAATAGCCTGATTTTACACACCTAGCTACATTGAAGAGGGAAGGTATACTTGGAGATGGGGGTCTTAAAAATTCTGCTAAATCACGGTTCACATCCCAGCAGGTTAGATTCAGGATCCTGTAACATCCAGACATATGTATATTTGTTGCAGATTTAAGGTCTTGGGCCCACTGTTGCTCTTATCCAGTTCAGGCATTCATAGCAAAGTGTGTCAAGGGACTCCATTTCTCTCATTTTAGGTCCATAGAGAGGGTGATATTGTTTGGCGTCAGCCAGTTTTTAAGTCAAGTTATGTTTATTTGAGGACATAGTTGTGTATGTGCCTCTGAGTCTGTTTCTCCTGTGTCTTCCATCAATAGTTGTTCCCTTCTTCCCTTTTTTTCTGATTGGTATACAAAAAACATACATTTACAGATTTGGGGGTTTTTATAGTTGACCTCTCTAGTTGTGTGGTCCTGCCACACGGAATTGGGAGGAATATATTTAGCTTAGGCCACATAGTTGTGCTTTTTTCTGAAATCATGAGCCTTACACTGTGAACAGATTCCAGGGAATCCAGTGTTGCCCTATATGACTCATATTCATATTCATAAATGATCTTATTGATAATAACGATAATGCTAGAAGCCTTTGTGGCATGCCGGAGTAGACCGCTGACAGATGCTGCATCTGCCATTATCAATAATATTGTTTATGAATATGATCTAAGTCCTCAGTGTAAGGCTACCTAAGTTTAAACTCAAGTCTGCTTCCAATTGATTTGAAGAAACCTTACGTATATTTTCCTGATTTTCAAGTTACTGACCAAGGGGTCGTGGATCTTCACAAGAATTATTTGTGTCCTGAAGATGGTCTCATCGATGCATTACAATAGAGACAGAAACGTTGACGTGTAACCCATTCTTCCTTTCAGTTATTGTTCATATCATTTGTGTATTTCTAGATCCTATGTATAGGACAGACTCTATTTGTTGGTTCATGGAGATGGGCAGTTATACATTGATGACTAGTTAATCTTCATTTAGTACAACTGTGATATCTATTAATGTATGTGAGCATTTGTTGCTTTGAACCCCGATTCTGTGCATTTTTTATATAAACTGAATTATAAACGATACACCCGGCGAATTGAATTCATTTATCTACACAAATATTTTATATGCATTGATTTAATTTATTTGCAATGACCTGGTGAGACATCATATGTAAGAAATATTTTAAAAAAAATATATGTTCAAAAAATCCCTTTTAGGCATCCTCATGTGTTTCCTTTTAGAAAGTGGACATTTCTCTGAACTTGCTACTCTGTGTGCGTTGTCTCCAATACATGTCTTGGTTGGGTGACAGCTACACTTGGTGCATTACCTCTAGACAGCCACACCACAAGAAGAAGTGTGTCTGAGTACCTATCTACATACATCTGCATTCTGATGGCATTGCCTGGGCTGGATGGAGGGGATGGGCTAACACTTCACTTGAATAGGTAGTGTCCTGTCCTCACACAAAGGGCTGATTTACCCCCCTCCATAGATAGCTGGCAGAAGGGCTGGGCTGAAAAGGGATTCTGTGCACTTCAGAGGGATGCTTTGAAGTCACCTCCCACATCAAAGGCACTTTTGGGTATAAGTCATGGGCCTCTGACCCCCTAAAATCAGACACTTCTGGATCTAGAACTGAACCTCTATCAGAAGGACTGCTGTGCCTCTTAAAGGACTGATCTTTGGACTGCAGACTTAGAAGGCCTGCTTTTCTCTTGTGTTACCCTGCTGCCTGCTGCTCTCTGACTCTGCTGAAGGAGAGCTGGTCTCTGCCTTCATTTCAAGTGATCTCCAAGGACTTGTTGGATTGTCTCCTGTTGCTTTAGACTCGGGGAAATCAAAGTCTCTACCCCTGCTCGTGGTTTACTGGAAGTGGTCCAGATAGTTGCAACACGGATATCGACGCATCTCCTGTCTGTGTGTGTGTGACAGAACAGGTGCATCGACCCCATTGCGGGAGTAAAATCAGCGCATCGCATCAGAACCAGCGCTTTGCCTTCAGAGATCAACACATCAGACAGCGTATGGCAGTGCTTGGTGAGATTGACGCATCCCCTCGACTGAGTGGCAGAATCCGGCGCATCGCTCAACCCCTCTCGACTCTGGCACCCGTCTTCGAAACTGATGCATCACCTTCACTGCATGGAGAAGATTGACACATCTTGCTGTTTGTGACCAGGAAAGGTATTTTGCTCACCCGGCCCTGCGTGGGTCCTGTAGCTGGCCTGCACTTCCATGAGGTCGGCCCAAACTTTGAGTTTGCACCGATCCAGCATGACCTAAAGTAACCTTTTTGGCTCTACTTGCTTCTAAGCGCTTTCATGCATTTATTCTTTTAAATTTCAATATCTCAAAATCTATACATTGGATTTTTCCCGTTTTGGTCTTGTTTTGTTTATAATATGATCTATTTTTACAAACCTATGTGGAGTCTTTTTGTGGTGTATTCATTGTGTTAGTGTGTGTGTGTTGCACAAATACTTTAGACATTGCCTCTTTAGATAAGCCTGACTGCCCTGAGCCAAGCTAGCAGAGGTTGAGCACAGGTTATCTTTTAGTGTGTATTTAGCTTACCCTGACCAGGATTGGGGCTTCCTCTTGGACCGGTGTGCATAACTTTGCCAACCAGCAACTCAATTTCTAACAGTCCCAATTGTGGACATGATGGACAAATCTTTCTTATTTTACCGTCATGTGCCCCAGCTCCCTATTATTAATCCATCACAGATGTACGGGATCCCTTTATCAATAACCTATTACCTGAATTACATATTCCTGTGAAATAGTTCAATAAGCTGATGCTCTCAGGAGATTCCAAGATGTGCTTTCACATCCAGGTATCATCAGTACTAAAAGATCCAGGCCCTGTATATCTTTTATCAACACAAGCTGGAGGGAAAAATTGGAAGATGGACTCAATTTCTGAAAGAGGGGGATATTGATAAAAATGCAGATCGAAAGTACTTTTTAGTTAGTACCTTTGAAGCTTCACCTGCAATACATCATGCCTCCTTTGTTCCCATACAATACATATTTTTCTCCTCATACTCCTGGAAAGGATAGCCTGAATCCAGCTGGTAGGCCCTGTAAATCTCTTATAAGGGAAGGCTAAGGAGGATGATGGGGTGTACATAGTCCTCCTCCGGAATATACATCCACCATGTGTCCTGTAGCAACATCATCACACCTTGTTGCTCAATCTTGACTCCTTCCTTTGTGGACATGGCACACTACCGCAGTCCCTGGCATATTCATAGACTCTTCCAAGCACAACCCAGTTCTTCTGGCTCATTTTAACAATTTGGGGAATGTAGTATATGAATATTGAATGCTCTCTGAAGCACTGATGGACTATTTTACTGCCCCTGAGTAACTAGACCTGAAGGGGGAGCTATTTGGGGCACCCATCAACTTTGTTAGTGTAAAATTCAGCTTCTTAACCATTTTGAGTACCATGGAACAGAATGTCACAATGGTAATGACAGCAAACACAAACACCAATATATATCTAAACTGGTAATTGGAGAGAAAGAAAACTGAGTAGGGCAGGAGAGGGAAAATTGCCTAGAACATCCATTCACATAATGAGACTGCCACTGCAACAGACTACCCTAAATCAGTGCACAGACAAAAAGTACAATGGGAAAGATGAAAGGCATAAGGAAATGATAAACTATAACACACAAAATGAGTACCCCAAAAGTTAATAACTACCCAGCTGCAAGCATGCACACTGAAGCCACATACAGAGGGTATCAGAGTATGGCAGTGGGTATGCTACTTAATCACTATAGGAACTGGCTCAGGGGACACAGGGCAAACTGAGGTGTTGATGCTATCTTTTCAGATAATCAAGATAAAGGAACTACACAGGATCGGGGACAGTGTTGAACCTCAAGTATTTATGAGGTAATCTGTCCCTAAAAAGTCCCCAAACACGTGAAATAAATAGCATCTCAAGGAAATAAGCCATCTAGGGTCTGTAGTAAATTGTAAATTATGATAAGGTTTATTAAAATAATTTAATGCTCAATACTGAAGGCAAAAATATTCAAAATGCACATAAAATCAGTATAGGGAATTAGGTTAAGGCTGCGTCAAATGCAGCAAGAGAAAGACACTAAGACAAGGCAAAACTAAGTCCAAAGCATGCAACAAACCAACAAGGGTTCAGTCTCCAAAGTCGGGGACGAGTTCACATCCGAATTCTTCTAACTTTTATAGAGAAATTCACAATAGAGGTCAATGGAAATCGCACCGTCTGCATAGGGTGAGCAAAGCTAAATGAATTGCAATACAGAATTATACACAGTCTCCTATTGCCACCATACTAGCACCATCCCCAAACTGAATATTACGTTTTTCCTATTCTGACCTAATGTCATCTGATTTGGCAGTACAAATCTAGTTACACAAAACAACGGCAGTCTAACAAAAGGATGATACAGGCAGGAAGAACCTTGAATGTTGTAAAAGGCTTCTTTCATAGTTCTAGCATGTCAATACAGAGCATCAGTGCACATTTTAATCACATTTTAATTACGTGGGGGATAGTTTAAGAAATGAAAACACACATCATGGCTACGTAACAATCCTAGTTCGGGTCCTAGTTTAGTCAAGCACAAACAATGCAGTTCTGTCAAGTGCAGTGTGTTCGTTTTAGTGCAGAAATGTTCATAATGTTTAGCACACATTTTATTAAACCAAATCAACTCTTACAGAGGCTACCAAAGGTGTAGCATACGCAGGCCCATCTGCACCCTGACAGGACATGGGGCCTCGACCAACGCCTCCTCCGCCCCCGGCATCAACAACGCCATCCCGGACGGATACAAGATCCAGAGGAAGGACCGCCCCAACCACCCGAGAGGAGGCCTTGCCATCCCCCACAAGAGCACCCTCCGCCTCACCACCTCCAGCGAAACCTTCCCCTCTGCCGAACACCTGCACTTCCGGATCCAGACCAAACGCCACACTCTGAGGGACCCTCGTCTACAGACCCCCCGGCCACCCTTCGCCACCACCGACTTCATCGCACTCCACGCCATCGCCTCAATGAACTACATACTCATTGGAGACCTGAACTTCCACCTCACAACCCCAGCGACCCCAACTCCACCATCCTTCATGACAACCTCACCGACATCGGACTTAAACAACTTGTCACCACACCAACCCACATAGCAGGACACACCCTTGACCCCATCTTTGCTGCAGGAAACAGCGTTCGCCTCAGCCACACAACGCAACCACCATGGATCGACCACCACTGCGTACACTTTGCCGCCGACAAACCCAAGGCACCCAAACCACCCCCACGCCCACCACGAAGGAACTGGAGCAAGGTTACCGACGAGCAACTTAACTCCACCCTCACCCGAGACAGCCACACCTGGGCATCTGACGCAAACATCGCAGCCAGAGGACTCCACACTTGGAACCCCAACTGCACAGACGAGCTCGCCCCACTAATCAATGTCGACAAACAGCGCCCCAGGAAAGCCGCCTGGTTCTCCACCGATCTCCAAAAAGCCAGGCGCACCTGCAGATGCCTGGAGAAGAACTGGAGAAACACCAAGACAACCGAAAACTACTCCACCTACAAGGACACCATGACGGACTACCACAACCAGCTCAGAACCACCAAGAGGAACTTCATCCACAACAAAACCCTCGCCAACTCCACCAACTCCAAGGAACTCTTCAGTGTCATCCAGGAATTCACCAACCCACGCAGCGAAGCCACAGACATCACCCCATCCCAAGACCTCTGTGACAAGCTTGGAACCTACTTCCACCTCAAGATCAAAAGCCTCTACGACAACTTCGTCGACCATCCACCAGACGCAACAGCCGGCCCCCGGCCCCCCAGAGACACCAGCCAGCCCACCATCTCCAACTGGACGCCAATCACGACCGAAGACACGGCCTCGACCATGAAAGGCATCCACTCGGGGGGGGGGGGGCCGGGGGGCCCCACCGACCCCTGCCCTCCTCACATCTACCACAGAGCCACGGCCGCCATCGCACCCAAACTACAACGCACCATCAACACCACCTTCAAAGCAGGCACCTTCCCAGACGACTGGAAGTACGCATAAGTCCGGCCCCTGCTCAAGAAGCCCACAGCTGACCCCACTGACCTCAAGAACTACCGGCCCATCTCGCTCCTCCCCTTCGCAGCCAAAGTTGCAGAGAAAACAGTCAACAGGGAACTGACACGATTCATCGAAGAGAACGCTGTCCTCAACCCGTCCCAATCCGGATTCCGAAGCAACCACAGCACTGACACCGCCCTACTCGCCGCCACAGACGACATCCGCACCCTCCTGGACCAAGGCTACTCCGCAGCCCTCATCCTACTCGACCTATCAGCGGCCTTCGACACGTCTCCCACCGCACACTAGTCGCCAGACTACACAACGCCGGCATACGAGGAATGGCCCTGGACTGGATCCGATCATTCCTCACCGGAAGAAGCCAAAGGATCAGACTGCCTCCCTTCCTCTCCGATCCCACGAAAATCACCTGCCGAGTCCCACAGGGGTCATCACTGAGCCCGACCCTCTTCAACATCTACATGGCCCCCCTCGCAGCCATCGTCCGACAATACGGCCTCAACATCGTATCCTACGCTGACGACACCCAGCTCATCCTCTCCCTCACCAAAGACCCCACCAATGCCAAACTCAACTTCCAGAAAGGAATGCAAGACGTCGCAGTCTGGATGACCAACAGCTTAAACGCCGAGAAGTCAGAAGTCCTCGTCCTTGGAACAACCCCTTCAGCATGGGACAACACCTGGTGGCCAACTACCCTCGGAAGCCCACCCACCCCCTCAGACCACGCCAAAAACCTCGGCATCGTACTCGACTCATCACTCACCATGAACCGACAGGTCAACACCGTCACCTCCAGCTGCTTCAACACCCTCCGCAAGACCTTCAAATGGATCCCCCCAGAGTCAAGGAAGACAGTCACCCACCCACTCATCACCAGCAGACTGGACTATGGAAACGCACTCTACGCCGGCATCAACAAGTCCCTACTCCGCGAACTCCAGACAATACAGAACACCGCCGCCAGACTCGTCCTTGGCATCCCCCGGCACAAACACATCAGCCAACACCTACGAAGACTCCACTGGCTCCCCGTGAAGAAAAGAGCCTCCTTGAAAATCCTCACTCACGCCTACAAATGCCTACACAACAACGGACCCAAATACCTCAACGACAGAATCAACTTCCACGTACCCAAAAGAAACCTCCGATCTACCAACCTCGCACTGGCCGAAACCCCACGCATCCACAGAGCCAGAGCAGGCGGAAGATCCTTCTCTCACATTGCAGCCAAGACCTGGAACGAGCTACCGGCATAAATCAGACGCGCCCCCTCCCTGAACACCTTCAGGAAGACCCTCAAGACCTGGCTCTTCGGCTAAACAGATCTGTGGACTCCCCCCTCCCCCCCCCCCAGCGCCTTGAGACCCTCACGGGTGAGTAGCGCGCTTACAATTCCCTGATTGATTGATTGATTATGCCTTGGGACCTGGCCCAGACCGTAGAGACACTAGTTTTCACAACGAAATTTTGTGGAGTCTTAATGTGTTGCAGTCTCAAAATGAAAAGCGACTGCGGCCGACTCCATGCTCCCTTTATTTGGAAACATCATAAAACAGTTCTTTGGTTTTCTCATTAGTTAATAATGGCGATAAAACACACAACACGAATTCGAAAGAGCATGGCAAAGAAATTATAATGACTCTGCCATTTTTTCTTTTTTCTACCAAAGATATTAACAGGGGTCTCCAACCTTTTCTGTACTGAGAGCTACTTATGTTCAATGAAACGCATTGAGAGCTACTAATATTATTAGTGTTGCATAATCTCCATTTTTGTATATGTATATTTATTCAACCAAGCAAAAACTTTCTAATTTAATAAGCTGGGCTGCACACAGGTGAGCTACTCAGAGGTAGCTGGAGAGCTACAGAAGCTCACAAGTTACTGGTTGGAGACCTCTGTCAATCTAACAGAATATTTCTACTAGTAAAAATGAGAAAGTTTTTGCAGTTGTTGGGGAGCTTTCACATATGTCCCAAATTACTCCTGGAAGGACTTCCAATCATTTTGTGATCAGCCAAATATGTATTTCATAGGCAAAATCTCTAACATTGGCCAGGAAATTGATAAGGGGCATTTTCATCCAGCTGTCCAGGTTTCCAACATAAGTCACATAAACACAAAGAAGACTACTGTGGCAGTGGTATACGAATGTTCTGCACGTCCAAAGACAATGAGTATGGAGATAAAATGCACAGTACTGTGCGGTGGAGACTTACGGGCATATTTTAGCCCATTACACAGGGATTCCAGTACTGCTAATACCAGGTGTGCATCCTTGAGTAAGTTTCTGAGGGGCTATATGCTAAACCATGACACCGGGTGACGCTAAACTCAATATGACGGGTCTGTGCCCTTTTAGTCGCAGTGTTCGAATTCTATCCCTTGGGCCTTCATGGTTTAATTGGAATTATACTTTTAACTACAATATCGGGTATTTGGAACATTACTGACCGACTGTTCCGCTTTGATATAAACTGGGGGTTATACTGTCATGGGATATATATCACAAATGACGTCTTGTCACTTTAAACATTCTGAACATGAAAACGTTAGTTCTTTCCTTCTTTATTTTTCTTTCTCTTCTCCTTTTTTCGTCTTTCCTTATTCGTTCATGTCAAATTGACTATTGGTAATCTTGGTTGTCTTTATGAGACTCATCTTTCTCCCTGCACACATCTTGGGTGATCACTGTATATATGTGGAACCTCTTCAGGATCTGCCAAAATTGCAACGTTGAATTCTTCTCAGTCAATTTTGATTCCATTGTGGTAATGAGGCTAAACTTTCACTGGCGTGTTAGCATGGTGGTAGCACTGAGGTGCACTATTTTATTGGAAAAAACTACATTCTATGTATGGGTTTTTTAATTTACAGCCTTGAAAAAGTTGTCCAAGACGAAACACATGTCGTCTGTCTTATATACAAATACTTTCACTAGTGCTGGAATTTTTGATCGATTTTGCAATAAAATTGGACCTGTGTCAGTAACAGACCATTAAAAAGACTCTTTATAGTGCTCTGGGTCTACTAATATAAGTCACATAAAGCCCGTTTATTTTGACTTATTAAAAGAGGACTTGCATTCTGCTTTAGAAATGCTTAAATTAGCTTTGCCTCTGGGACTGGAACCATGGCTTATAAGATTCTCAGGCAACTAGCTGATATGACTACTAGCCCCCTTTTTGACCTTATAAACACTTCCCTTGAGTAAGGGTTAGTCCGATGGTATTTCAAAGAAGCAATTGTGCTACCTCTTTAAAAAGATTACAGTTCAATCTTGTTGCTCCCATCTTGTGCTAAAACAATTGAAAACCATGTGGCCAAAATTCTTTGCAATCATTTACAAAATTCTTAATAAAATTGTAATTTCTAAGACTGTTCACAAGCAGGATTTTTTGCCTAGAACACAATACTGAATCTGTGCTGCTTTCCATTTTAAATGACCTAAGATTAGATCTAGATCAAGGAGATATCAGTGTGCTGATACGCTTGGACTATTCCACTGCTTGTGATGTGGTTGACCATACCAGTATACTAAGTCATGTAGCAGTGGCCTGGCTGAATGACAGGTCATTTTACCTGGATGTAGTCTTTTTTTTTTACTGGGAAATAGCAAACTGTGAAACTGGCTACCTATACTGACCCCTGTATTGTCTGGAGTTTCTCAAGGCTTGGCACATTTGTTCGTTATGTATGTTACATCATTGGTGAAGGCCGTAGCCAAATTGAGCATTACAACCTATATGTATTCAAACAATGCACAGATTCTGCCATGCCTAGACAACTATGTTGATTCCAATGAAGATTTTCAATGTCTTATGGTTTTCGTCTGGTCCCAGATGGAATCAAATTGAATGCTGAGAAAACTGAGGTTTTGGTCATCAATGGAAAATAGATTTTTGCTCGATACTAAATGGCATAGCAAAATGGGGACTCGACCACTATGTTTCCCAGTAGTGAAAAGTCTTGGAGTAAAGGTTGATAATTTCTTGTTTCATATGGAGGATGGCTTTGGAGCTCATTGATGTATTGTAGAGAAAAATCAGAAAGCTAGCTGCTACAGTTATTTTCTAGTGAGTCATGGGTTACTTCTAGAAAATGCGAAATATTTATGAACGCACTGCACTGTTCATCCTTTTTTGTCAAAGAAAGTATACGAATCCTATTACTGTATTTATAAAGCCTTTGAGGCATCCATCTTAGCAATTTCTTCAGCTGATCAACCGCAAGGTTACATTGACATATGGGATGAATACAATTTGGAGCTCCCAAGTTCACATACTACACTTTCTGAGAAATTGAAAAAGATTCTAGCACATAATTCCTGTTAAAGAATTTTTTTGCTCCTGCTCTGCAGCATCAATGTAGGTATAACAGTCAGTAAGAATAAGGGGTAACAGTCCGACCCAGGAGGGCCACACAGGGTCTCCGTTAATGTATAGATTGTATTTCACAAGTACTGTCTCTATCAGAAGAAAGTGGAATATGTGGATTCTGAGTCCCTGATTTGTACACAATCCTTTTTAGCATACCTTTGAAAAAAGACATCCACATTTGTATTTACGTTTGGAGGTTTAAAGTTCAAATCATACAATTGCTTGTATGCTCATAAGGTGCTGGCAATCCCAACACAAAAAGCAGATGTAGAAAAATGAAGGCAGATGTGAAGGCTTGTCTTATGGCCTAATTCAAATGGTTTATAGAGTTAGGTTGAAACTTAATGTCAACAACCACAGGCATGTTTTTGGCAGGCAGCTTTCCTTCACGATCCCACTGAAGCGTGTTTCCTATGATCCACCATAGAAACCGTTAAATGTGGAATCACCTAAGGATCATGACTCAGTCCAGCCCTTTTTAGGTCGAGCCTAGCGGCAGCGCACATGCGCTGCACGCTCTGTGAGACTGCTGTAGTAGAGTATAGTACAGAAGCCGCGCCCACTCTCCGCCCATATTTTTCATTGGCTTGTCTTTGTCTTTCGTAAATGCTGCCATCGGATTCGTTAAGTCTTGTTAGTCCCTCCTTAGTACGGACTTGTCTTCATTTGTAACCTTCTACACAAAAAGGAGCTACAGAGGGAAAAACAGATTGGGTCGCCCTCCACTCAAAATCATAAATAACAACAAAGACCTAACCTGCTCGGGCCAACGAATTCTATTCACTTACTGAGAGGGAATGGAAGTTTATTTTCTTCTTTTACAACATCCCTTCATATTTTATAGGTATTGTCCCAACTCAGACTCGCCCTATTTATAAAAGAACCCACCCATGAGTCCAAAGTCACTGCGTTCACACAATATATCCTGTACTTTAACAGGTATACATAACACATTAATGTGAAAAAATGGGGAAATGTGAAAATGCGAGGTAGACCATGTAATGTTGGGCCCAACATTACATGGTCTGCAAACATGCAGTATGTTTTTAATTTGAATAAGCCCTCGAGTTGAGAATAAAAGTGGCTCCCTGGCGATTGAGTTGGCTTATTTCAATTTTACTCACACGGGGTTGATTTGTGTTATTGTACACACATATTCACTGGTTTTCACTGGGTTTCTGGACACCGAATTTGTTTATCTTTGTTTGCGAGGTAGCAACCAATGATGAGAAACGTGGGCATGACTGGTGATAATTAACCAGTAAGCTCCCTTGGTGGTGCGCACGTGAGGTGCTACCTCGCATTTTCACATTTTCACATTTTTTCACATTTATGTGTTATGTATACCTGTTAAAGTACAGGATATATTGTGTGAACGCAGTGACTTTGGACTCATGGGTGGGTTCTTTTATAAATAGGGCGAGTCTGAGTTGGGACAATACCTATAAAATATGAAGGGTTGTTGTAAAAGAAGAAAATAAACTTCCATTCCCTCTCAGTAAGTGAATAGAATTCGTTGGCCCGAGCAGATCAGGTCTTTGTTGTTATTTATTCATTTGTAACCTCCCATGGATGCAGGCCTCTTTACTTCAGTTGTTACACAGGACCTGTTATTTAGTCTGCAAGCACTATTTACTTTATTGAGTTTCTCTTCCTGCAGGCCGGACATGCGCTGCTTCAGCTGAAACAGCTTGTGTTTTTTAAGCAGCACGGCCTCCCCGTAACATGGGCGCCTGCTTTCAATCACTTTAACCCGGCATTATCTTGTCTGTTTCAGCCCCCCAAGTAAAATGGATTTAGAAATGATTAGCAAATTAAGTCATGTGAATTCCAGGTAGCACATAATCCTGTGCTAATGGGCTGAAGCTGACAACAGCACATCTGTGTTACATGTCATCTGTACTAAAGCCACCTGACGGGTTGTTTTCAAAAGCCTGTTTTATTAACAACAAAAGCACCACCAATACCACCACCACCGATAACACCACCAATACCACCACCACCAATACCACCACCACCAATACCACCACCACTAATACCACCACCACCAATACCACCACCACCAATACCACCATTACCACCACCACCAATACCACCACCACCAATACCACCACCACCAATACCACCACCACCAATACCATCACCAATACCACCACCAATGCCATCACCACCACCAATGCCATCACCACCACCAATGCCATCACCACCACCAATGCCATCACCACCACCAATATCCTCACCACCAATACCACCAATAACACCACCACCAATACCACCACCATTACCACCAATACCACAACCACCAATACCACAACCACCAATACCACAACCACCAATACCACCAGCAATACCACCACCATCAATACCACCACCATTACCAATACCACCAATACCACCACCAATACCACAATACCACCACCAATACCACCATCACCACCAATACCACCACCAATATCACCAATACCACCACCAATACCATCACCACCACCAATACCACCACCAATACCATCACCACCAATTCCAATACCGCCAATACCAACACCACCACACCAATACCACCACCACCAATACCAACAAAACCACCACCACCACCAATACCACCAGTACCACCAATGCCACCACCACGAATATCACCAGTACTACCACCACCAATACCACCACCACAAATACCAATACTACCAATACCACCACCAATACCACCACCACCACCAATACCACAACCACCACCACCACCACCAATACCACCACCAGTACCACCACCACCACCACCACCAATATCGCCAATACCACCACCACCAATACCAAAACCACCACCACCACCAATACCAGTACCGCCACCAATACTAATAACACCACCAATCCCAATACCAGTACCCCACCACCAATACCACCAATACCAATACCGCCACCAATACCACCACCACCACCACCACTTCCAATACCACCAATACCGCCACAATACCACCACCACCAATACCACCAATGCCACCACCACTAATACCACCACCAATACCAGCACCACCAATATCAGCACCAATACCACCACCACCAATACCCCCAATACCACCACCACCACCACCAATACCACGACCACCAATACCATCACCACCAATACCACCACCTCACCGCCTCTCGCTCACTAGTAATAGCAGGGGCACTGTATGAGGCCGACGCTTCAGCCGAGACCATTCCTCCCGTCCTCCATGCCTGCCATAAAGCACAGCCCGCCCTGCAGTGGAAGGTGAAGCCAGGGCCCTACTACAGCTGGAGTGTTTTTATTAGGCCAAAGATAGCAGTAACATTACGCAATGCCACACTGCACACTCAAATCACGGAGAGGGCAGGAAATAGCCCCCTCTCCCGCTCTTACTCCTGAGTCGCAATAGTGTAATCACAGAGCGAAAGGTGTTGGAGCGCTTTGTTAGTGTTTATAGCTCAAATCATATGTACCTCTCACTTCACACTTTGTGTCTGTGTAATTTACAACACTTACACATCTTCTTCACGGCACTATTTATCACTACTTTGAAGACGTCAGGCTGGTCTCTTCCTCTGATATTTACAATCTAACAAGCGGTCGAGAGGGCCCTTTATTGCAATGCAATATGTCTCGCATTTGCGAGAGTTTAAGCTATTAGTATTGTAAATGATAAGGCCTTTTATTTATGTTTTAAAACCCAAAACATAAATAAAAGGCATTGTCATTTACAATGCCTATTGCTCAAACTCGTGTGAATGCGAGACCTATTGCATTGCAAATGCTTGTTAATATTTATTACACCTCTTAATCATTCTTTTGGCTTTTTATTTTATACCTATGCTGATGATAGCCAACTGCTCATCTGTGTGGATGCTCACGCCTGCGGACAGTCATGTTTGAAAGAAGCGGCCAATTGGATAAACCTGAATTCCATCAAGCTCAATGCCAGCGAGGCAGAAGTGCTTGTTATGGTCAACCCTCATAATATTCAGTCCAAGACTTGGTGGTCCCCAGCATTGACTCACTGCCCAAACCCCCATCTTCTGCCTGAAACCTTGCATATGACTATTAGCCGTAGGCGTGGGTTCCTATCGAAACATATTTCCTTGCATTTCACTATAAAATGGCTATAGCTCAGCGGAAAGGCAGACGATGCTTCCTTTTAAGTTTTTTTTTTTATACTTATCAAAAACCGAAACAAATTACCGGTGGCGAATCCCCTCGCCATTTCTCAAGGCGTCGGATGTGGCTTGTGTATACTCGTTAATGTTTTATGGCAGGGAATTATATTCACTTGATGAAGAAGAAAGTCTCCGGGCACGCCAACGGGAACAGAGTACCGAACAACAAACAGCGCAGTGCCGGCGAGCCAGCGGAGCCAGTCGGCCCTTTTTTTTTCTCTTCGTTTTTTTTAATCACTTCCATTTATTTCTTACTTGTCAGAGAGCAATTGCACCGGCTTATTACAGCGCAGTGCCCTTGAACAAATACCTGCTCGTGGAATGAACATGTTGCACAAATTCATTTGCCATATAACCAGGAAGAAAAACAAACAATGACGTGGCACTCTTAAAAAAAAAAAAAAAAAAAAAAAAAAATCGCTCAAGTAATGAGGCTATTACTTTTCCAGGGCATCCAGACAAAACTGCCCCGTTTAATGAATAATCAGAAACATAATGTATTTTATATCCACTGACTAACAGAAAATGTTATAAGCAATCAAATGCGAGATGGATAGTCAATAGAAGATGTGAGGTGCTTACAATAACAAATATGTGTAGAAATGTATTAATTTGATAGTAAACTTTTCACATACACATAAATACGCTCACCCTCTATAGCTTGGTTTTAAAAACAGCATCAGGGTCTGTGGTGTGCTTTAATATTAGGGGCACATTATGCGCAAGGAGACATAAGAGGCTATTAATTCGGCACTATTGTGTATAAGATGTGGTATATTTTGACCCCACTCACCAAGCAAGTGGGGACTCATAAAATAATATGTCGAGTCAATGACCCCCGTGGCCCTGCCTAGGCTGATCATAGTAATTGCAAAGTGCACGGGTAATGATAAATACAGGAATTAGCCCTCATCATGCCCACTGGCTCTGAACATGTACTGGAATGCACGGCCTTTCGAAAATGCCAACAGAAGCTTGGCAGCCCTTAAATGAGAGCAATTTCGCATTTTCCTCGGAAGATGTGTTCATTCGCAGTCCTCCCATACAACTGTGAAACGGTGTTTTTCATTAAAAATAATAAAATCGCTTTCTCGCTACCTGCCTCCAACTCAAACAAGCGGCGCGTTGCCCCTTCAGGGTTGGCATCAAGGTTTTTGTTTAACTGTATTGATAAAACAGAACCTAAAATGTGCATGCAATACTAAGACATTGCTTTGCTACAGCGTTTAATGTTGCCGTTTTCCCCTTTTTCACAGGTGCAGCTATGGCCTAGTTTATTGACACTTATATATATCATTGACCTGGAAATGATGAAAGACCTTGTTGAGCTGGGATTTGAGCTCACGAGCTAAAGGTCAAATCTGATGTCAGAAGCGAAGAATTAAGACGCTCAGCACAAGTAGGAAAAGTACTTAAAGAAAGACACACGAGGCCAACAACAACTAGAGGGGAAACGTATGTGACAACCGGTTGTTGGTGCAAATGTCATAGTCACACCAGTTGCTGCAAAGTTTCGTATTGGT
This sequence comes from Calotriton arnoldi, assembly GCA_963921515.1. Lineage (NCBI taxonomy): Eukaryota > Metazoa > Chordata > Amphibia > Caudata > Salamandridae > Calotriton > Calotriton arnoldi. Next base: position 307,189 of record CAWUFW010006010.1, read on the forward strand.
GCAAAATTGCAAACTACCCGTTTTGCTCAGTGATGTAATCCTCTGGTTAAATATCCAGTGGAGGCTCTTGGGCCAAGAAGTGCAAAAGCATGACCAAACACTAGCACTGGATAAACACTGGAACACCTACTGTGAAAGAAAGGAAGGTATGTAGTGAATTTTAAAATAATTGGTGCCAGTGCACGTTTCCTGATGGAACATTGTTTGTGTTACTGCATTGTGGTCAACTCTAGATTTAATATTTTCCTGCCACATGTTTGCCTTTAAATAACACAAATTTGTCTATGTGCGCTTTCTTCTTTCATTTATAATTTGTTTGAGATTTATTATTGAAAATAATCGCGAAAAAAGTCTTGTGAAAATATTCACAGCTGCTGTAGTCTACACCACAAGTAATAAAAGCAGCAACGTTCAAAGCACTCGAATAGACACGTAATTGGCATCTAGCATTCCATAACAGTATCCAGAATGGGTCCATCTTACACATTCCAGAGAATAGATATGCAACTGCATAGGTACCCATAACTTAGACTCGTCTGTGCTGCAGTTCACCCAGCGAGAAACCCAGGAGCATATTTATCATACATTCATGCAGGGCAACGCAGCAAGCCACCTTGCTGTGCTGCGTGAAAGGGAGAGGGCAAGAATACGCCATATTTAACATTACAAGGCGCACTCCTGTCCTTTCTTTGCACTGGCACACAATGTGCTGCATGGCGCCAACGCAGGTACCCTTGCATCATGTTGCAAGGGTGCCTGTGTTGTAGGCAGGATCGTTTTGTGAAGGAAGGAACACCTTCCTGCACAAAATCAATCCTCAGAGGTATTTTCCTCTTTCTACGTGTGCTACAGAATGCAGCACACATAGAGAGGAAAAAAACGAGGAGAAATAAAGATATTTCTCCTCGTTACGTCTCACCTGGGGAGGCGTAGTATTTTGATGCATTCCCAGGTCGACCACTAATGGTAAATCTGAGAATGCACAAAAATCCATGTGCGGATGCGAGGGAACACCCACACTCCACCTATGTAACACCTCCCTGAGGCAGAGTAACGCAAGGCAGCCATTTGCACTGCATTGTGTTACTCCAGATTTAACAAGCCCTGTAGGGCCATGCAAGGTGGCCTTGCGTGGCTTGATAAATCTGGCTTTAGTGTTGCGCCGACCTTGCACCCACGTGCGTGGTGCCAGGGCGTGCAACACTATGATAAATATGGGCCAGAGTGTTTAATTTGTGGTGGCACTCATTGTGGATAGGACTTCTTTTTCATCATCAGACTTTGGCTGAGAGCAAGAGAAGGAAAGGCAAAAAAGGAAGGAAGGAAGGAAAGAAAGGTAAAATGTGACAATGGGAGAAAGCAGGGGTGAAAAAGAACCTGTAAGAGTGAGATACTCCTTTCTCTAGCTAATGAAACCTTGAACACCTGCAAAAGAAAGAAGAAACTAACCAAGCAAAGCACATTTCAGAATTAAGGCTTTTAGTCAGGTTAACTTTAATTAAACATTTAAGCCCCGAATAACTCCTGCCCCATCCCTCTGCTGACCTTTCCCACCAAAGTTGTCGAGGAGGCCATCAATACCAACTCCCAGAACAACAATCTGAGAACCTTGAGAACAACAATCTTCTGGACACTTCCCAATCTGGATTTCGCACCAAACACAGCATCAAAACTACCCTGATTGCAGACATCAGATCCCTCCTTGACCTAGGAAAAACAGCAGCCCTGATCCTCCTAGACCTCTCAGCAGTGTTCGACACAGTATCAACACCCTGATCAAAAGGCTTCACAACATTGGAATCCAAGGAGACGCCCTCAAGTGGATCGCCTCCCTCCTCACCAGAAGAACTCTGATAACCTCCTTCCTGCCTTCATCTCGGAACCCAAGAACACCATCTCCAGTGTCCCTCAAGGTTCCTCCCTCAGCCCTACCCTATTTAACACCTAAATGACTCCCCTGGCCAACGTAGTCAGATCACTTGGACTGAACATCATATCCTACGCCAACGATACTCAGCGTATCCTCTCGCTATCAGAAGACCCCTCCAACACGCTGACCAACTTCCACAGGTGCATGACGATCATTGCCGACTGGATCAGAGACAACTGCCTAAAACTCAACACAGACAAGACAGAAGTGCCGATCTTTGGGAACAACACCTCCCCATGGAATGGCGCCTGATGGCCTCTCTAAATAGGACCCTAACCCACTCCGATGGACCATGCCTGTAACCTCAGCATTATCCTGGACAGCAAACTCACCATGAAAAGACAGATCAATGCAGTTTCATCCGCCTGCTTCCTCACCCTTCGCATGCTATGCAAGATCTTTAAGTGACTCCCCATTGACACCAGACATCCGGCACACAAGCGCTTGTCACCAGCCGACTGGACTACAGCAACACATTCTACATAGGAATCACCTCACACCTCCTTAAGAGACTGCAAACAATTCAGAACTCAGCGGCCAGACTCTTCCTGGACCTCCCTAAATGGACCCACATCACTCCCCACCTCAAGAAGCTCCACTGACTCCCCATCCTGAAGAGCCGTCTGTTCAAGATGTTGATCCACACCTTCAAAGCCCTCCACAACCAGGGACTTGCTTACATAAATCACCTTTCGTTCAGACACCTACACTCCCCCCCGCTGCCTCGTCCACATAACCCGCATTTGCCGTACTAACAGTGGAGGATGCTCCTTCTCCTACCTCGCTGCAAAGTCCTGGAAAGACCTCCCACTTCACCTATGGACCGCATCCTCTCTGCTGGAAATCACAAAAGGACTCAAGACCTGGCTGTTCAACTGAGCCCCCTGCAGCAGCATTCTCAGCGCCTGGCTAACCACATGCGTGAATAGCCATGCTATAACAATCCTGATTGATTGAAATGTGCACTTCAAATACATGGTTATACTTGTGCACATGTAATTCAAGAGCAAGTGCAAACGTGAGTAAAAGTGTACATGATGATACTTTCCAATATGACTTTCAGAATACATGCAAATATGACTTACAGTGTAAATACAAACGTGAATACAGAATATGTCCGTGTTAAACTGAACATTAACGCACATGTTTATAAAACTCAAGTTTTTTTAGTAAATACATTTCATTAATGTGTTTAAATGTTCACACATGTTAATAAAGTTATGGCACACAGTAAATATAGTGTCACATATAGGTACATAAGGGCATTTTCGTAGAGAATAAGGGTGGAGTCTAAATTGCCCTACTCCTATCCCCCCTCTGACGGCGAGGTTAGCCATCACAATACATATATATGAATCCTTATCAGGCGAAATCAATTCAAAGCCTTGATGTCCTCAACAGCTTTCATCTAGTGTTTTCCAGGTGTTTCCTGTCATCATAAAATAAACACAGATTTTTCTCCATTTCCACATCCCTTCTAGTTATTTTCAATACCTTCCCATGTTGCCCTTCCTTCCTTGCTTTTATACTCTTGTATCCTTTAAAGATAATGAACAGATATATGACGCAGATGGTGATGATAATCAGAGATCTCAAGATACAGCCACTTCCTTGGTTTCCAAACCGTCTGCCTATTGTAGAAAATCCATTTCCAATTGCTTCCCAAGCACCTATAGTTTATAATCCTTTCATCTCTCCTTTTAGATCAGTAATGTTCTTAATATATTTATTTAAGTCCTCACTCTTGTCAGGTATAACAGCATTGCTGGACCTTTAACATCTTGCAGAATCCGCCCTCTTTCACGAGAAGGATGTCTAACTCAAGACAGTTCTGCAAAATCATGGATCTCATAGCTACCATTTCAGTAGCTATAGCCAATAAGGAACTTGCTGTTCTTTTGGCCACTTTATCCACTTTGGTGGACAACTTTCTACTCTTTAGCTCATTCAAGATTACCCCTACAGAAGGAATCATTGCACCAAAAATGTCTCCCACAATTTCAGAACCATTACTACCTCGTTTAGTTGTACTTTTCGTATCTCACACAGGATCATTCATACCATCCCTTGGGCAATTTTAAGTATACATGCTCCCAACAAACAAAATAAGCTTCAGGAATAACAGGATCTTGTCCTCCCAAGAACAGAAGCCAAACTCCTACATACTAAGAAATATGATCACAACCACTTTTACCTATGAGCTTAGTGTTAAGGATCAATTTATCTCTACTCACACATAATTTCCCTTTATGTTGGCAATCTGGAAGTAGTGCAGGCATAACTCCTGAGTCTCGAAGTTTCGCTTTTTCCTTATCCCACGGTCCAGGTTTCTCCTTCACATCTATTGCTCTATTCCGGTCTTCTGTTAAGTCCAAAAATGTCTCCTCTGCAGGCAATCTTAATCTCTCTCTTTCTTGCCTTCTCAGCCAACGGTCCTTGCCTGCTCTGCATGACACAGCACTAGGTCCTTCATCAGGGTCTGAGCCTGGCTCAGGTAGCAGTTCAGGCCAAGACTTCTCAACTGTCAGTTCATCAAGACCCCCCCCCCCCCAATCAGGCAGAGGAAGTGCTGTCACAGGCAATTGCTGATCTCAGTATTCTGTAAAAAATGTAAATGTAAGTCCGTTTTTATATAGCGCAGCTACTCACCCTTACGGGTCTCAAGGCGCTGGGGGCCATCGTGGAAATTAAGTGAGCTATTGCCCAGAGTCACATGGTGCTGAGCTGAGCTGCCGCCGGAGCTGGGGATCGAACCGTGAACCCTGTGCTCCGAAGTCAGCTGCCCTGGCCGCTGCACCACACCTCTCCACTCCTGTACATCCTCTTCTTTCTGTTTCTCAGTTGTGAGTTGAACTTCAGGAAGAGGTACTGTCACATCATCAAGAGGACTCTCTACTCTGAGTGTGGGCTACATGAATCCTGTTGGGAAGACTCCCACACTTAACAGCAGTATTCATCACTAGAATGACCTGGTACCGTCCTCGTCATCTAGGCTCCAGACACAATTTCCGAACTTGTTTCTTCACCAGGACCCAGTGACCAGGACTAAGGTCATGGCACTGCTCCAGACAAGGAGAGGCGACAACAGCTTCAACCTGGTGGGACACAGAATGGACCACATCAGCTAGTTCCTTGCAATAGTCAAGCACCATGTCATCTGTAATGTTCACAAGCACATTTGCAGGCACTGCAGGCAGTCTCATTGCTCGATCTGATGGATATCTTGTGTGGGGATAATCCAGTTTTTCTGTCAGGAACACTACGAAAACTCATCAGCACAAGAGGCAAAGCGTCTGGCCACTTCGGAGATGTGGATGCACACTTTAACCAATCTGGCTTTCAACATTCCATTCACCTGCTCCCAATGCCAGACGCCTCTGGCCGATAACTGCAGTGTAATCTGTGTTCCACTTGTAACGCTGCACACACAATTTTCAGGACCTCATTATTGAAATGAGTCCCTTGGTCTGACTACAGCGAAGTCGGGAATCCAAACCTAGGTACCCTCAACAACAACTTAGCTACTGTGAGACTATCATTTTTCCTGGTCGAGTAGGTCTCCACCCAACGCAACAAGATGTGCACAATCACTAGGACATATCTCAGCCCGTTGCACACAGGCATTTTGATAAACTACATCTGCATCCTGTTGAATGGCCATCCTGATTTTCCTATATGACTCAATGCTACTGGAGTTCTTTTCCTTAAATTCATCTGTTGACCCACAAGACATCTGTGGCCCAATTCTTATGTCACAAATGTAAATCCTGGGTTAATCCAATGTTGTTTAAACAACCGTACCATGTCATCCCTCCCACTATGCAACAAAAATGTCTTGCAATTAGGGATAGCATGCTGTCTGGCAACACTGGTCTGCCATCTACAGAAACCCATATATCATCATCTCTCTAAACATATCCTGCTCTGATCCGACCCTGCTGTTCTGCCTCTGAGGTTTCCTTCTGCAATCTCTTTTCTTCCTCCCGAGTATCAATTGATGTTAACAAAAGGTCTCACCTTCAGGTTTATTGACATATTCACTCTTTAATTTATTTGACCCATGAACACAGTATCGTGCAACCTCATCAGCGTAATGGTTGCCCACTGTCACATAATCATCACCACTGCGGTGAGCGTGACACTTCTCAACTGCAATTTTTGCAGCCAGCTGTAATGCTTCAATCAATCTCATGCCATGTTGCCCGTTGCGGATCGGGGATCCAGATGATGTAATAAATCCTCTTTGTGACTATAACTGTCCGAAATCATGAGCAACACTAAAGCCATAATGACTATCTGTAAATATGGTCACTCTCAGCCATTCAGAGACACAGCAAGCTCTAGTAAGATCTACCAGTTCAGCCACTTGTGCAGAGAACACCCCTCAAAACCAGGAGGCTTCGACTACCCCTGAAACTGTGCAGACTGAGTATGCAGCTCTCAAATTTCCTGCATTGTCTCTCAAACATGACCCATCGACAAACAGTATATAATTGTTTTCTACTAGTGGATTGTCTCTTATATCTGGTCTTTTCTTGGTGCATAGTTCACTGACAAGACAATTATGCTCAACCTCCCTCATCATTTTCATTCTCTGGGAGAGGCATCAAGGTGGCACGGTTCAAAGTAGCACATCTCTTAAGGGTTACATTTTCTGCAGCCAGTATAATCTGTTTGTACCTTGTTAAACGTCCATTGGTTAAGTGCTGTGTGCGGGTACGTGTCAACAAGTTCTCAACTGAATGTGGCACAAGAACATTTAGGGGCTGTCCCATCACAATATTTTCACACTGTTCTATGCTGACACCAACTGCTGCCATGGCTGTTAGGAACCCAGGCAGTGCTACAGCCACAGGATCAAGAGTAGCAGAAAAGTAAGCCACAAGTCCCCTCGCATTTCCATGAATTTGTGTAAGCACTGAGAGAGTGCAGTCCTCCCTCTCACTGCAGAAAAGAGTAACAGCTTTATTGTAATCAGGCATTCCGAGTGTCAGTGCAAGACAGAGACTTTCTCTCATCTCTAGGCAGTCAATCAAGCAGTCGTTATCCCATGGTAACGGATTAGACACATCCTCTTGTGCCAGGCTCTGTAAAGGCTTGGCTACCAGGGAAAAGTTGGTTATCCACTGGCGACAGTAGCCCAACATTCCCAAAACATCCTGACCTCTCTTTGTGGTTGGCGGATTCATTTTAAGAATCACTGAGATTCTTTCTTGTGACCCCTTCTTTACTCCTTTCTCAATGTGATGTCTGAGATACAAAACTTCCTTTTGAAAATACTGCAAATTACTCAGGAACACTTTATGTCCATCCTCAGCTAAGTGGTTCACAATGCAATGGTATCTTGTTTACAAGCTTCCTGTGTATTTGATGCAACCAGTATATCATCTACGTACTTCACTAGGGCTGAGTTGCATGCCATGACTAGGCCTCAAGATTTTTTTTGAGGATCTGATTAAAAATTGAGGGGCTCTCTGTATACCCTTGTGGGACTCTGCACCATGCCAAAACACCGTTCTGGAATGGGAGAACGAAGAGGTACTGGCTGTCCTCATGCAAGGGTATAGAGAAGAAGGCCTGACACAAATCGGTGACAGTGAACCACTCAGCCTAACATGGAATTTGAAACAAAATCACAGCTGGATTCGGTACCATGGGACAATAGGGAATAATGATACTGTTACTTTTTCTCAGGTCCTGCAATATGTGGTATTTATCGCTAGCCTTCTGCAAGCCCATAATGGGTAATTACATGGACTCCTCATTAACTCCTTCAAAATGCCTTGCTGTATCATTGACTCAATCACTAGAGTAATCCCAGCAATTGTTTCAGGGGTCAGATTATACTGTGGGATTCTTGAGTACTCAACATTGCATTTTACTTTTATGCGAACAGGCTCAACTCCCTTTGAGACCAATATCTTTTCCTGAAAAGTCCCAGACCTCAGGCTTCACTGTATCTCTAAGGTCCAGTGGTAAGTTTTCAGATGTAATTACGGGATACAACCCTTCCTTGACTCATCAGTTTAAAACCTACATCTTCATCATGGGTCTGAAATTCTACTCCTTTCGAAGTACAATAAAAGGTGCAATTTAACTTGCACAATAAATAACTTAATAAGCTCACAGGACTTGAATGTCACACCACAAACTGGTGATATTCCTCAAAGGACCCTATTTTAACAGGTACTTCTTTGGTTACAGGGTTTGTCATTTGCTTACTTGCTTACTTGAGACTCCTACAATTTGGATTCTTTTTCCCGAGAGTGGTAGGTTTGGACCTACCATTATTCTAACAGTACAGCGGGTAGCACCAGTATCGTTCAAGAATTATAAGGGGTTGCCATTCTCCCCACCTTCTACAAATGCACCACTCTGGTCTACTTCTAAGACTGCGCCAAGAACGCAATCTTACTCCTCCCTCAGGCACTGTCATTGTGACTGATAAGAGCTGTAGTCCTCAAGCGGATCAAACAGAGGAAATTGCTGAAACATATTCTGATTTTGGAATGAATTCAGATTTAAATTTGGCACTAGATTTTAATTAAATCAGGGACCATTTGCATTTTGCTGCGATATCAGGACTTGTGGAACCTGCCTCACTGGAACTTGAGTCACATTAGATTTTGCATTCTCGATTTTGGTACACACTGTGACTGTACACGGTTATTACTGTGGGGCTGTGTAAACCCTGAATTCTGAACCTGGTTCTCATTCATCACTCTATTAGGATTAAGATGACATTCCCACTTTTAGGGCCCTAATTTATCAAAATAATTACAAGGATTCAATCTCTTCAAAGTTGCCACATCAATCCCAGTACTTGGGTCAGTTGAAATACCACGGCCTCTACATTGTTGCGGGAACCCATTTCCACCTTGTATCACAGGGGCTCTCTGCGGATACACACCTTGCATAATACCAACATTCCCTACATACTGTTGACTCTGACATGTTCTCTTTGCTGCTTTCATCTGTGCCACCATCAGATTCTCTTTCAATCACTTCCGCTTTATTTCCAATTCATCACTACAATATTTTACATATCTTACAATATTACCAACCAATTATTTTTGCATACAGATCAAATGCTGTTGAATCATCAGTCTAATCTCGGGTCTCAATACTGTCACAAACCGGGACACAAAAGTTCCCATAGCTTCAAGAGTCTCCATTCCACTGTGCTGTTTAAACACCTGCAACAATCTCTCATAATATGCTTGCACTGACTCTTTGAGCTTTTGGGTCGTCCTATCAATTTTTTCTTTTTATTGAAACAACAACTTGCCACTCATGATGAGATATTTAATATCACAATAGTACGATAAGACATCAGTATAATGGTGTTTAATGCACATTTATAATACAGTAGTTACTTTCCCTCAGTTAGCCCCCCCACTCTCTCCTCTCAGTCATCCAGCTATACTTCTTTATTGGTCTTGTCTAAATCTCTCAACCGGTCTGCACAACATCCCTCGATATTCGTTCCACTTCCCCCAAATCTTAGTCCATTTTTGTGGGCAGCCTCTACTCTCATAGACCGCTCTCTCTGCAAGCATACACCAGTCCATATCTGCCTTCCACTCACTCAAAGTCTGGGCCGACATTGCCCTCCTCCTTCGTGCGATGTTACGCTTTGCAACCATAAATCCCAGTGTTACCCATAAACGCCCTCTGTTGGTGAGGTCTGAGTCCCCCCATATATTCAGCAGACACCATCTCGGTGACTTGGTCTCCTCCATCCTATATACTTCTCCCATGTTCGCCAGTATTGCCGCCCAGTACTCCGGAAGAGCTGAACATTCCCATATCATGTGGAAAAAAGTACCATCCTATTCACATTCTCTGGGGCAGAGCGGCGAGTCCATTATTTCCATCCTCACTAGGCTGGTACATGCGAAGTAAGCTCTGTGTCGAATCTTAAGTTGCACTAACCTAAAACGTAAGCGTATGGCCACCTCTCCAGGAGAGGCCGTAGCTTCTAACCAAAACTCATCTTCGATGGCATCCAGGTCCCCCTCCCACTGAGCCCGGAGAGCAGACAGGGGGTCTGGGGCGTTGTTTATAATTTTACAGTACACTAGGGAGATCGCTTTTTTTCTCAGCAGTCATCTAGCAGTCTGTCCTCCAGTGGAGAAGCTGTGGCCAGCACCTTCCCCTTAGGTATTGCCGCTATCCATGCATGGGTAATCTGGAGATATCTAAAGGTTTCTGACTGCGACATCTGGTGGTCCCTCTGCAGGGCCGAAAAGGGTTTAACGTCCCCTCCATCCCAGAGGTCACCCACCCTGGAGATCCCAATCATGTCCCACTTGTCAAAGCCTGTCTGTTGTGCCATCAGACCCAGTTTCTTAGAATCTCACAACGGAGTCATTAGGGTGATTCTGTTTTGCCAACCCAAGGTGTTTGTTCCCTCTTGCCAGATTCGAAGTGTGGTTGAGGTCGGCATGTGGAACAAGCCCACCTTTTTCCCCCTGTAGAGCGCTCTAAGATGGCCACCTGGCTTCATATTATGACAATACATTCTGTATGCAGGATCATCCAGGTGTCTATGTACCCAGTGATTGATTACAGTGAGATGGGCCGCCCAGTAATAACTCCGAAGGGAGGGGAGCACTATCCCACCATTGTACCATCCCCTGGTCAGTTTTGTTAGGGAGATTTGTGACGCACCACCATCCCGTAATAACTGTCGCACTGCAGCGTCTATTCATTGAAAGTAGGGCAATGACATCATTTTGAAAAGTGCTGCTCTACCCAGGAGGGACAGTGCCAGTGAACGCCAGTGCTGGTCCTATCAATCTTGACCCAATCAATATCTTTAGCTGGTATTTTACCTTTCAAAAAGGTCATCACCTGTTGATATTTTTTCAACACTAAAGGTGATGGGGGCATATGATATTGGATTTCTCAGAGGTTCCTTCTCCGTCCACTCTACAGCCACTTAACATTCTTCCCACAAATCACTTGGTACTACAATGTCGAAGAAAGTATTCAAATCCACCCACAAGACTTGTGAATTCTTCACAAATTGCTCAGCTTGTGTATACCATTCCACTGGCTTTTCTCTCAACTTTGGGAAATCATTGGTGAAAGACGCAAGATCACTCCTACTTTAAGGCACATGAACATAACCTCCACCAGGCACTTCCCTCAATGGAAAATTTGAAACGCCCTCTCTATTAAAGTCGGAGGCGGCTCTCCGTTTGTTTTCTTTTAATCTCTCTTCTTCACCCATCTGCCTCTAGCTCACTCCATTTTTGGATGCAACTAATTAATTCCTTAATTAGCATTTTCATTCCTGGTGTTCTCATATTGCAAATGTCAATCTCATCAAAACATACACAATAACTTTTCTGCAATTACTTGGTTCGGCTTAAATCTACATCATAAGTTAGGGCCAATTCAGACAATTTATCCTGTGCTTGTCCTGCTCATTTAGTGACATCTTTACACATGAATACAAATTTGTTCTCTTGGTAGGTATCTAATCGGGAAATATCAAGAGTTCCGAATATCATCTCATCCGGTTCTAACTTAAGTTTTACCACATCCACTGCATTTTCCCTCACCGGAGTCTGAATTATTTCTTTACCTAATCCTGAACCTTGACTTTCTCTTTGGGGACCCATTTAGAAACCTAATAAAATCATCTAGTTCTCGGGAGTTAATACCATTCTGTACTACAGAGGTATTATACACCATCCTTTTTCTGGCACCACTGTGGTTAACACTCTGAGGTGAATTCCAAATAGACGTGAAAAAATTGCGATCTTTGAGCGGACTCTCCTACAAGAGTAAATCATGTCTGATTCGTGGTTGATCCGGTAGCGGCAACATAAGAGGTATTCACCTGAGTCAGGTCTAAAGGAGTACTTTCTATTCCTGGGACCACAGGAGCATTAGCTGTTATATCTACTCCAGTAGGAACTGTCAAAGTATGTGTCGTATTTCCTGCCAACTCGGGTTTATACAAATGAACTGCAGGACCAATAGTGACCAGAACAGCAATTGCATCTGGAGCCTTGGGAACAGTGGAATTAACGGGGGCAATAATCCTTGAACTCTCTCCCATCAGATTCTGACTCATATTTACTCCTGTATTTACTGGTGCTGTGACTATTCCAGAGTTTCCACTGGCACTGCACCATTAATTCCCTTGGGATAGACCACATTATATGGAGGCGGACGCGTTGATATAAACACATATAAGAAATCATCGCTAGAATCACTATCACTCTCTTCTCCTATACTCTCTGGGTTTTCTCCCCCTCCCCCTTGCCTTTCTTTTTCTTCTCTTTCTCAGGTTCTTCACTCTTCAATATAGGGTACAGTCTAGTTCCCTCCACTATATCACTTCTCCACCGCCATTGTTCTGCATCTCATCTAGCATCGGCACAGCTATGCCCTGCCTTTCTGACTTTTCCTGAGATTTTTCCTTTTGCGTACCATGAGCTGCATGCTCCCAAGCATTAAGTGCTTCAAACTGTGTGGGGCTAGGTGGCGCCTCTATTTCGTACATTACCCTTCTCAAGTTTTCAATGATTCTCAAATTAAATGTGCCATAGCATGGAAACATCAATGCACCTTCTTTCTCTGTGATCTTATGCTATTGATTCAGCCAAATATCTGTGAAGGTCCACATTTATGGCCATATCCATTCCACTGTGCTGTTTAAACGCCTGTAACAATATCTCATAATATGCTTGTACTGACACTCTGAGCTTTTGGGTCGTCCTTTCAATCTTTTTTTTTTTTTTTATTCTTTTTATTAAAACAACTTGCCACTCATGATGAAATATTTACCATCACAAAAGTACGATGAGACATCAGTATAATGGTGTATAATTCACATTTATTATACAGTAGTTACTTTCCCTCAGTTCGCCCCTCCACTCTCTCCTCTCAGCCATCCAGCTATACTGCTTTCGTGGTTTTGTCTAAATCTCTCAACCGGTCTGCACAACATTCCTCGATATTCGTTCCCCTTCCCCCAAATCTTAGTCAATTTTTGCGTGTCTTCAAGTGGTGCATCTTCCTCCTCTTGAACAGGTATTCTCACATTTCCCCCAATCAGATTTCGTACAGCCTTAAAGAATTTCATTTTCCAAGAATGTCAACAATCACAAATAGAATTTTGTTTCAAACCAGGAAATAATTATTTACCCACCGTTTTTGTTCGGTGTCAACAACCAATAACAGTGCAGCACTAATTCCAACTGTCCAATACAAGTGCGACACACAATGACGTACTCCTCACTCCTCGCAGTGGCTCAGCCTCCTTTACAATTTTCACCAACTTTGCAATACAAGCACAACAACAATGCCAAGCACATTTCAACAACTTTGTCTGCTCCACTAAAGAATCAATAGTATTCAGTCACACAAGAAATGGCCCGGAGCGAAACTTTCTGGCCTACTCTGACTCACACTCGAGTGAAACCTCGACCAGCTGGAAATCACCTGAGTTAGTGTAGCTTTACCCCTGCGCAAAAGGATCCACCACACCAACCACATCTTACTCTCACACAAAGATAAATGTCCCTATCTCAATTGTGCCATTGAATGTAACTCACAACAAGCACTACAAAACTTAGCAGACAATTACAACACAGTGTTTTCTACACTGATAACTTATTACTATCCCAGTATCTTAGGCTACGCCAAGCCCGATAACCACTTCAACTTCTTTGCATTAAGCGCTTCCACACCCGCACAACAACTTAAAACATCACTGTATCACACCACGCAATCTCCGCAAAACACTGCAAGCTAGACATAAGCAATTGCAACACGCGACCCTATTGATGCTCACTCCTCCACTGTTGCAACTATCTTCTGAACTGATGGAATTCTGCCGACCCTTCGACTTGAGACATGGGCTTTAGGGGCTTGGACTGGGTTTGGGCAAGACTGGATTCTCTCACATGGATACAGTAACTCTGTCTGCCTCAATAACTAAACCATCCGACAAGCTACCATCTGAGAGAGCGTAGGTGCGTGATTTACAATCTCTCATCTGATGAATCTTTTTAAGATTATTGAGACGCAAAGGAGTTAGCAATAATAAAACAATTAAACTTTTGTGAAGCCCATTTGGCCCCACAATAAGGACCAGGAATCGGTGATTGAAGCGAAGTAGTTTTATTACCTATCAATAATCAATCCAGTATATATGCATGTCAAGAGGATATTAAAAAGATACAGGATTACTGCGGGCAAACTGAAATATCACAACAGGTTTTGTCTCCGTAGAATAACACATGAAATAATCAAAGCCACAGCAATACAAAAACTGAGAAATAGTAATAGTTGTTACTTAAAGAAACTCTGATTCTCTCTCCTAAACATGAATAAGTTATAAAGTCATCTGATCAAGGGTCTCAAGGAAATTTGGAAATGCGGTAAGATGGCAGCATAGTAAAGACTCCAGTAGAAGTCTTCCAAAATTGGAATGTGTGTAGCATGAAGCTTCACACTTACGAGAATAAAGAAAGCATTAAGCTCTGTACCACTCAAAGTCTGAGGGAATCCGCTCTAACTTCTAACAGTGCAATCACTAATTAAAACCAAGAAAACGTCAACAACAATCATATCTCTTCCCACACCACCAGGAACCAATCATTTCACCTCTCATGTTGTGCATTTGCTACATTACCAGACTTTTCCATCCCACAGAACTTGGACAGTTACTGCAACCTTGAGCATTCCTTATTACTGGTGCGCAAAGAACTGGAGGCTTCATCTGCTAATGCGGTGTTCACGTTTCTTGCCAAGATGTCTCTTCTCAGGCCTTACTGTCAAGAAACTAGTACAGACAACAATATTCCTTTCTCTAGCTAATGAAACCTTGAGAACGCACCTGCAAAAGAAAGAACACACTAACCATGCAGAGTACATTTTGGAATTAAGGCCTTTAGTCAGGCTAACTTTAATCACACATTTGAATTTGCACTTCAGATACATGGTTATACTTGTGCACATGTTACTCAGGAACAAATGCAAACGTGAGTAAAAGTTTTCATTTTCAAATACGACTTTCAGAATACATGCAAATGTGACTTAAAGTGTAAATTCAAACGTGAATACAGAATACATGTCTTCACCCTAAACTGAACATTAGCGCACACATATATAAAATTCAAGTTGCTACTTAAATACATTTCATTAATGTTTAAATGTTCACACACGTTAATAAAGTTATGGCACACAGTAAAAATAGAGTCACATGTAGGTACATAAGGGTATTTATGTGACATGTAAGGGTGGAGTCTAAATTGCGCTACTCCAAGGTGGATCCAGACTAGGCAGTCTTGGTATTCAGCAAAGCCAGTGCAGGCTCTTAAGAAAAACTTTGGGCTCTTGGACTTAAGTTTTTTAATAAATTTGCTATGGTAGAAAGGACTAAGTGCTCCCCAGCGCCTTTCTTGAAAAGAACATCACACAGGCATACCTTCAAAGTAGACAAAGTCCACTGGACTACGTGATCCTCATCATTATAAATTCTCCTATGTTTAGATTGGTCAAGCTGGTCTAAACATCGGTGCTTTGAATCCAAAGTTAGGGAAGACTTGAGAGTGTGTTCAGGTGTAATGATTTGCAACGTTTAAAAGACTCAGTTAGAACAAAGACAGCGACCCAGAAGTCAGAGACCTGTTGAGAAACTAGCACATTTAGAAGTAAGTATGACTCATGTAGAGGAGATAGTTCTTAGTACCTTGATAAACCCATCCTGCAACCCTTGCTTAATCTTAAAGAGAACGAAAACTGTAGATGTGGTCAATTGTAGATTCCAATTACAGTGCAAATTTCCTTGATTTTTTTCAAACATATTTATCCTGGCACAACCTAGAGGCATTTGCGAGTGTAAAATATTTCACAAACGTTTTTATGTATTGGTAACACTGAAACTGCATGTCATCCCCCACTCTGACATGCAAACTATGTAATCTCTGAGTAAGACCATCAGGGTGTAAAACTGCAATGTGCAGTAATGACTTTTCACTTAGGTGGTTCACAGGGCTTTTAAATGACCCGACTCTGAATGAGGGTCTTGAACACAAATCGAGTGATATTCTCATTTATATATTGCCTCTTTGGAAAAGAAACACTATTCCTAAATTCCTCAATGTTCTGGCAGATGTGCAAGATGGAGGACAAAGCCTCAATACCCCACTCTTAAGCTTTCCCAGAAACCTAGATTTATTACTACTTACATATGATGGTGCACCAATGACTCTGAATCAAAGTGATCCCATGCACACTGGAGGGGGTCTCTGCTTTGAGGATAAGATGCAGAGAATAGTGCCTTGACTCTGTTTTAGCTATAGCGAAGAGCAATTGTTAAGAGCAATATCTGCTACAGAGCCTCTTCACATAGAAAAAATGAGGACATGCAAAAGCATAAGACCATTTGATCCATGTGAGGAAATTGCTTTTTGCAGGTTCACCTCCATTTTTTGCCGATATCTTTATTGTTAGGTACTGGTGTAGTGACTCTGATGCAGTGGGCCCTGCTGAGCAGGCCTCAGTGCATGTGCTCTGACCCTTAAATGTGTATGTTTAATTGGTTTATTCTCAATTTGCATAGGTTAACTTACTTCTAAGTCCCTAGTATATTGTATATGGGGTACCCAGTGCCTGTAAGTTACTGTCCCTCATGGACTGCAGCACATATTGTGCCACCACAAGTGTGCCAGAGTAAAGCATGTCTCCTAGTCTGAAACTGCAGACTTGTACAGCAGTTTTAAACTGCTAACTTGACTTTGAGATTTAAACTAATGACAAAGTCGAGACCTTCCTTTTTAATATATATATATTTTTTGTGGTTTTATATAACGCAAACTCGACCAGAAGGCATTGGAGCACTTTACTTGAGCACAAGTTATATAACACAAGGACACATTCTTTTTTTTGACACGGTGGCATTAAGGAGCTTATTACAAGTACGGGCGGTGGCGGTCCGACCACCGCCAAACTGCTAGCCCGCCCGCAGTATTAAGAGTGTGGCGGTCAGACTGCCACAGGACCGCTATGACTGCCAGGGATCCAGGATCGCGCAGCGGTCAGGAGCGACAATATGCTGGCGGTGATGCTGCGGCGTGGTGCATATTCTGAGTTGGCTTTCCGCCACCCCTTTTATAGAAGTGAGCCAGCTATGAAAAGGGTGGCAGAGAGGCAACTAAGGGGGCTCTAACATGGCCGCCTGTCGCTCCTGGGCCTGGGGGTGCATGCAGGGTGACAATGTTCTGCCCCCCTGGTATTGCACCCCCAGTCCCTGTGCGGTGTGGCATGCCTGCCACACCATGCAGGAATGTGCAGTTCTCGCTCTCATGGTGGCGGTCTGCATGTTAGACTCTCCTATGAGCCTAACAGACTGCCACCGTCAGACCACCCCTGCACCGCCTGCCCGACCAGGATTACACTTGTAATCTGGCGGACGGGCGCACCTGGACTTTGGCGGTCCTCCAGCAGACAAACTGTGCCGCCACCAGGGGAGGACTGCCAAACTCATATTAAGGCCCTAAATTATTTTCCCAGAATCACAGGATGTTGAGCTGCCGCTGAAACTGTAACCTTGTTCCCCAGTTCCACAGTCAGCATTTCCGACTGTTACACTATATCCTCTCTAAGTCACCCCTCAGGTAGGCCTATTGAGCCCTAAGGCAGGGTACTGTCTATTAATAAGTAGGACATGCATTTCTATATGTCCTAACAGTAAAAACACCAAATTGGTGTTTTTACTGTAGAAAGGCTAGTTGCCCCACTGGTGAGTACAGGGTTACACGCTGACAACTCAGCAGTGCTAACTTCTGATTGGTACTACAAAAGTTGGTACTTTACGGTATCAAAAGAATAGTTACATTAAACCCGACTTGATGCCCAAGTCACATTTAATGTAATTTTTAAGTAAATGGCAATTTTAAAAAGTTGCCACTCTGTTGCCCATGTTTTCCAGTGATGGTTTACCATTGCTAGCTACAAGACAGCCTTCTGTCTTCGTGAGGTGGAGGTGTGACTGAGACTCGGGAAGGAACACAAATGGCCTGCCGTTGGAAGAGGTGGTACCTCTCCCTGGTAGGAAGGCCAAAAAGGGTGTGAGCCCAAAGGAGAGCTTTAAAGATGGAAGCCACCCTTGAAGGGCAAATAGTGGATACGCACGAGAGCCGCTGCTCTTTGGTTCTGGTATACATGTTGGTGTCGAGGACAGAGAGGGGGAAAAGGGGTCAAACCAGTTTTCCAGTGGATGTGTGGCCCTCAGGTAGCCATACCCCTAGGGTGGGCTACCAAGCTCCATACACTGAGAGAGGGGTTTTGCATCTTTGGAGTGGGCAGAATATTGCACTCTGGGATTACTAGATGCCACACATTGCAGGAAGTCATCATCAGGCGGGAGGGGACCTGGTAGCCAGTGCTGAATTTGTGCCAGTGGTTTCCGGCACACGCACTTTATTGCGAACACCAGCATTTATGACAGTCTTACTCATGGTGGCACTGTTTGTTTTATTTAGAGATGAGCACAACCGCAATTGTTTATTAACTCAATATGCATTAAAAATGACTAATACCTGCCACCCAAGCCACTCTTATAGCTTTGGGGGCCTGGAATAGTCTGAAGTGCCACACCACACTTGTAGGAGTGTGATGTTAGTAGATGTGTTGTACTATCATCTGCAGTGCTGGCTGGGGCAATGTGTGGTGGGAGCTGCAATGGCCTCCTTTCGAGGGCCCTGGCACTTATATTTTTACAAATGAAACAGTGCTGATAGCCCATTGGCTAGTAGTCACCACATCCCCCAAGGGCAAGTACTGGGCATAATAAGCGGCACCCCTGGCACCCTGACCTCAGTTCGCATCTGCACTGGAGAATGCCCTGCTGTTCCCTGTACCCTTCAAAGAGAGACTGCACCAAAGACTGGACTGCATCTGCTGATCCTTGGGCTAGCAAGAGAGGGCTGTGCCTGTGTTGCCCTGCTTGAGAAAAAGTCATCCCCAAGTCCCAGACAAAAGAAGGCACTCCAAGAGTGAGTTGACGGGCCACAAAAGCTGAAGAAGTCTGCCTTGACAAGTTGGTAGCCACAATCGCTTGACCACCACTGATCACCGAAGTGCAGCCTGGTTGACCGAGTCTTGACACTCAAAATTTGCACCTGAGTCTTCTGGATCCGGGAGAGTCGTCGGAGTGCAATTAGATCATCCAAGATGGACACTAGGCTCAGTTAAAGGAAACAGCAGGTTTCACTTTAACTGGAGACAAGTAGAACAGTGGCAACTGGTTTATGTCTGGAGTTCAAGTGGAATTTGAGGGACATAAACTACTGTGACCAAAGTCACCCCACCATGTTTGTTGAATGAAGGGTGACCCCAGGAAGACCCCCATGACCGGATCAGCATCCTTCAGCATCTTTAGCATCCTCTATCCCTTGCATCAAGACCACTCCATTGATGTCTATGGTGGTTCGCCCATAGGTTCTGGAACTGGACTGGAGACTGATCTGCCTGCAAGGTAACTGTCCTGCCAAGCCTCATTGGCCCCTGTGACGTGCTCACTGCTGGAGTTGGCCACCCAAAGTGGGCTGGAGAAGTCAGACACAACTTTACAAAGTTTAAAAAAGTTTTTCAAATAACTGCTAACTGTGGTAGTTGCCAGTTCTTCTTTGTGATTTGACAGAAATGCAGTGATTGATTTATTATTTGTCTAATAATCTATATCCTCGGTACCCTTCAGTGAATTTTGTTCATTTTGGGGTCTGAAAATTCATAAAAATAAGAGCTAGTTTTTATAAAGTGGTGTTGGATTTTCTTCATGTTATGTCTCTCTTATTCAACTGTTTCAGTGCTTCTAAATGTTTTGCATTTGTTCCTTTGGCAAAGCCTGACAGCTACCCAGGGTGAGCTAAGGTTTTGAAAACAAGCCTGACTGGACCCAAGATGGGCACTGTGAGGATGCACAATAACACAATATAATAAACCGCTTTCCTCACAATACACATACTGCAAGTATGCAACTAGTCTTAGGTGAATTTGCTATAGTGAGTCACAAAAGGTATAACTTTCAATATTTCCCAAACAAGCTGTTTTAACACTGGATCCTCCTCTGTCTTATAGTAGATCACAACAACCAAATAAACAGCTCTGATGTTTTCTTACTAGCTCTGCCACCAAGAAATATCATTACCTAAACACCTTCATCAGGGGATGAGGACAAAAAGCCTTGTTCTGTTTTAGAGCTCTCGAAGAGATTGCGCACAAATTAGCTGCCTGATAGTTTAACTTTTCTTTTAAACACTTGGCTGCTACGGCCTTTTGTTCTTGAATTGTAATTCTTTGTTAAAGTTGAAATAGTTCCCGAAGAATCCTTTATAACTTTTTTCTATAAATGTACACATTTGTTTCCTTGTTTTCCAATGAAGTACCAGAATTTGTGATTCTTTTTTAGCATAGAGTGCCCCTCCCCAAAAAAAGAAATAGCAAAAAAAGTTTCAACTAAATATGGCTTTCACCACAGTTTATGTTGTGTTAAAATGTCCCTTATCTGACACTTGTAAAATCGATTCAGGTGGTGTGGCCAAGATGGCGGCGTGAGCTGTCGCACTTTCACACCGCTCCGTCCTCGCCTGGCTGTTAGCACCGACATAGACTCTTATCCACCGATCGTTCCACCCTCCGGGACAGGGCGGGCTGTACCGGTGATCGGAGCAGTGTGTTGAGGTGGAGAAGCAGTCCCGGTGTAATTTGGCGGGACGGGCGCTGCTCGCCTACCTCCACTTCAAGACTGCGGCGGGCGCGGCACATGCCGCCTTGGGGCCGAGGCTGCCTCTGCTGGGCCAGACCGTGCGTGCCCCATGCGGCATCACCGGAGGCAGCGGTCGTGCTCGACACCAGACTTATTCAGTGGGGCCTCTTACTGGAGCCCCCGGATGAAGGGGCCTTCCGCAAGAGTAGGACGTGGGCAGCTTCGCCGGGCCTGCCTGTGGACTACACGCACAGTCGAAAGGCGTGAGGCTGATGGTTGCGGACTGGGCGTGGCGGCCCGGACTTCTGATGTTGGCAATTCCAGCGCCCTGGGACCTTCGAGAGGGATCTGGAGACAGGTGGAGAGGGGGTTGAAGGAGGAGGGCCCGGAGAGCCTGAAGGCAGCTGAAGGATTCTGTGTGTCCCCCCCCCGGGCCTGCCATCTATGACACGCGAGAGGGCCGGAATGCCTGCATATGCACTCAAGCATCAGGCGGTGAACTGAGCTATCACAGACCGGAGGGACAGGCAGCGACCGGAGGATCCGATCAGTTACGAGAAGGGCCGAGCTCTCTTCCCCCCTTTTCTCCCACTCGCCCAGCTGGCCTGTAAAGCCCAAAGCTTGGCAGCCCTGCCTGCCTGGTGCGCGGGGAGTCCGGGCATTCCAAGCGGACTCTTACGGCGGAGCCCAGCTTTTTCTGGTCCTGGAGCTCACTCCTCTTGACTTAGCTCACCTCACAGGTTCGGCCCCTTTCCCCCCCTTAGGGCTCCTTCGTGGCCTCACTGGGGAGGCAGCTGTGGTGTTCTGAAGCGGCTGGAGAGCCCACAGCTCCACAATTGCACGATCTACACGGCATGGGCCCCCCAGGATAATCTGTGAGCACGGCAGTGAGGTCTTGGGAGGACTGTACTGGAGTCTTTTGGTCCGATTTGGAGTTTAGCAGCAGCCAGTGTGGACTGGTCATGCCCCTGGAGGGGGTCCGGTCCGCCATCTCCACTTTCGTGGCACCAAGTGCTCAGAGGAAGCAACCGGGGGAATCCACCAACCCACCAGAGACTGCTCCTTGTGCCTCTAATCATTAACTGCAGGCATTGGGCCTGAGAGCATTCAGTCGCAACAGCATGGCCTCAGTTAAAGCTAAAAAAGAGCGCAACGTCCGTGACATGCTCCTTAAGACTGCCAGTGAGACACCCAGCGAAAAGACAGGAGCAGGTGAGCCGAAAAGGACAGGCGGAGGTTAAAACCCCGAGAGTCCAGTGACCTGCGATTTTCTTGAATCGCTCTTCGCCACATTGCATGGAGACTTACAGACGATAAAGAAGGATCTCGCCCTCGAGCTAAGGAAGCCTCGACGAGACATCGATGAGGTTGGGGAGAGGGTGGCAGCCCTAGAGGAAGGTAACTCTACGCGAGATGAAGAAATAGAAAACCAGCCACAGGTAATAATTTGCCTTCCGGAACAAAAGATTGCCCTACAAGCCCATTCTGAAGATCTCGAAAACAGGCCCAGAAGAAATAATATCCGCATTAGGGGGGTCCCAACCGCATCAGAGGGCTCAGATTTAGAGGAATACATGCAGGCCCTGTTTCGCTCCACAGCTGAAAGTGAAATTAAACTTGATAGATGCCACCGGGTGGACCCCTGTGGGCCCCCCGTGAGGCAGCAAGGCCCCCAGTGGACATCCTTTACTGCGCGCATGACTTTAAAACCAAGGAGGCAATCCTCCAGAAGTCACGAGAACCCCAGAAACTCCAGTTTTGAGGCCATTCTCCGCAGCTCTTGCAGGACCTTGTAGCTATCACGTTGCAGAAACTAAAGGAATTCCGCCCTGTCACTAGCTATTTGAGACGGTAAGGCACTTCGTACTCATGGGGCCATCCCTTCCGCCTTATCTTCCATTAGGAAGGCAACCCTACCAGATGCAATCCCTAATGGAAGCATGCAAGGTCTTGAACCTGGAGCTTATGGAGCAGGACTCACACCCTACCTCTACATGTGACCAGCCGTATGGCAGAAACCAGTGCAGAGCACGCCACAAATCCACGCCCGAACCCAGACACCATCACCAAGGAGAGGTCAGCGGTTCTCTGCTCCCTCTCTAGAGAAGGAATGGACAAAGCTGGCCCTTTCACATGAGGGATCACACACATTTCCTATTGTGGTGGATGGTAGTGAAGGGTGGGGCGGAGGTGGGTGACCAACATCCAAAAAATGGCAATCATGGTTGAGGTCGGCTCCCCTATTTTCATGTTCTCCATCTAAATAGACTTTATCCTATTACACTATGTCCAAATGTATGTTGTTTTTTTCTTACTGTTTGGGCTTGGGGTTAGTTTAAGGCAATCTCCTTTGGGCACGCCTTCCTACTCACGTGAAACACACCCAAGGGAACATACACTGCCCTATGTTGTGGGTTGGCTCACACGAGCCCCTCTGCACCCCAGGCGGACAAGCGGAACGTTTCTTGGCAGACCTTCTCCTTGGACTTAATCCTGGAAATAGAAGTGGTAAGCTTCAATGTCCAAGGCCTCAATAATCCAAAATAGAGGTCAGCCGTCCTCTCCTTGCTTGAAAACTCTCATGAAGACATTTGCCTGGTGCAAGAAACACATTTGCTCCCCAGAGATGTACACAGGATGCAAGCCAAACAATTCCCACAGCAATATTGGTCTTCAGGGGTGGGGAAAAAAGGTGGGGTGGCCATTCTCTTCCCTAAACGCTTTGATGGGACGGTTCTGGGTCAGATTGCAGAGATCAAGGGGGGGTCTCCTGACCCTCCGCTTGCAGATAGGCTCCTTTCACCTTATGCTGGCATTGATCTATGCATCGAACGAACACCAAGAATCCTTCTTAACCTACTCCCTTGCCATGGTACTCCAGGCCCCAGATCCGGCTGTAATTGTTGGAGGCGAGGTTAACATTGTGATGGATGAGGAGCTAGACCACTCGGGACATAGATCTGGTCGAACCGGGGCAGTCTCCCCATAAGGCCTGGTGTGGCTCGCTGAATGTGGCCAATGAGATGTGTGGCTCTCCCAACATCCTGGAGGTAGGGACTACACTTTTTATTCAGTGGCCCACAAGACATATGCGTGCCTTGATCATTTCCTGGCCTCCCCATCAGCATGGGAATGAGTTAGGACCTCTACAATCGAGTCCCGCACTTCATCCGATCATGCACTCATCACTCTTAGCCTTCATACACCCCCCTCTCCCTCACAGACATCGAGCTGCCATCTCCGCGAAGCCATGTTACATTCTCCGGCTACCATCCTTGCGCTCCAGAAAACCCTTCAGGAATACCTGACCCTCAACGACATGGGCTCCACTGCACTCGCATCGGTTTGGGAGGTCCTGAAACTGGTAGCACGGGGGAACTCGTGGCGTGAGCGGTGAACGAGACCAGAGCGAGACAAGAGGAAGGTCCTTGAGCAAAGGGTCCCGGAGCTAGAAATCATTCACAATCGCACTGGCGCTCCCCGGGTATTGAGAGAACTGGAGAAAGAGCGTCTCCAACTGAAATGCCTTGGTCTTGACAGGGCCGAATATGCTATGCTACGCCTTAAACACAAGCTTTATCTGGGGGGCAATGGGGGGGTCTCATGCTGTTGCACTGTTTACGTAGTTAACAATATGCGAACTCAGTGAAGTCCACCACGACGGACGTTGGGGCAGAAGTGAAGGACGCAGAAGGCATCGCTGCCGCTTTTCAAGCATATTGTGCAAAGCGCAACTCCACAAACAGCGGCATACCAGTTGATTACCAAGCATATCTCAGGGGCGTGTCGGTTACCCCTCTTCCACTGGCCGAGACCAATGCCTTAGATAAGCCCATCCGCGTGGAAGCAGTGATCTCAGCGATCGCTCGACTGAAATCCCTAAAGTCCCCTGGACCCGATGGGTTCGGTGTAGTATTCTATAGGATCTTCTGTTCTGAACTCGCCCGCTACTCACGCATCTTTTTAATTCCTTTGAAGACACAGGCTCCTGCTAGAGGCCTCCATATCGGTCATACCCAAACAAGGGAAAGACCCGAAGCAATGTGGCTCTTATCAGCCCATCTAGTTATTAAACACCGACACAAAACTATTTGCAAGTGTACTAGCCCACCGTCTTAATCCCCTTATGCCGGGACTTATCGACCCAGACCAAGTGGGTTTATTCCCTCCCGGCGGTGCAGTGATAACACAAAACGCATCTGTCACCAAATAGACAAGGTACATCAGTCACGCGAAGAGGCCCTGCTGTTGGCCATCGACACAGAAAAAGCTTTTGACCGAGTACACTGGCCCTACGTCTTCTTGACCCTCAGACGGTTTAGTATAGGTGAGCGTTTCAGGCGATGGATTCAGAGTATCGATAGCACTCTCTGCGCGGCGGCTATTGTAAATGTCATCCAGTCCAGCAATCCACAGGGGCACGCAACAGGCCTGCCCACTCTCCCTGCTTCTTACTGAGCTCTACATGGAGCCTCTGGCGCAGAGACTGAGAGATAAACCTAGAGCAGAGGGCGTCACATTCGGCGCGGACCAGCACCTAATTAGCTTATACGCTGATGATGTCATTCTCTCGGTCACATGGCCCCTGACCTCTCTCCCTGTGATCATTGAAGAGCTACGAGACTTCGGGGCTATTTCGGGCTTCTGTGTAAACATGCAAAAATCCCAAATTTTAC
Organism: Calotriton arnoldi; assembly: GCA_963921515.1. Lineage (NCBI taxonomy): Eukaryota > Metazoa > Chordata > Amphibia > Caudata > Salamandridae > Calotriton > Calotriton arnoldi. The sequence goes on from CAWUFW010006010.1 coordinate 332,531, forward strand.
ACCTCAACATCGCCTCTGACACCGAGCGCGCATCGCAGTTGCAATTTGATTTCCAGTGGGTCACCAAAGGCCTCCCATATTTGGGCCTTACTCTGAGCCGCAGCCTTTCCAAAACTGCTGCAGCGAACTATACATCACTGATCGCCTAGACAAACAAGAACTTGGCGCAATGGCAACGACGCCACTCTCTTGGCTGGGCTGCATTGCAGCTGTGAAAATGACCATTCTGCCCCACGCTCTCTCTATATTTCAGATGCTTCCCTTGTCCCCCCCCGCCCAGTACGATTCAAAAACTCCAAAGAGATATTGATACTTTTATCTAGGGGGATAAAAGGCCCAGGCTTCAGCGAAAACTTTTACATCGAACAAAACATGACGGGGGCATAGCGGTGCCATGCTGCTGAGATACTACCAAGCAGCCCAACTTCTGTATCTCGTTGAGTGGAAACGCCCACTCACCGAGAAGCATTGGGTTTTTATGGACCAAACAGTAGCAGGCTCCCACATATGGAAGATAGTATGGCCGCCCCGGCTCCACGGGCCTTGGACTCTACTCCTCACCTGTGACATGGCTGACTCTCAAAATATGGGATAAGGTATCGACTACTGCGGGCCTGTCCTCATTCCCATCGCCCCGGAAGCCCCTTTTTGCAAATCCGGAATCCCCCCCGGGCATGACGAAAAGCAATTTCAGACGCTGGACCGAAGGTGGCTGTAAACGCATGTGATGTCTTTTTGACCAGGAAAGACTGATTACATTTGACCAACTCAAAACTGATTACTCTCTATTATAGACAGACCAGTTCTCTTCCACCCAGTTGCAAAACTGGGTGCTCAGGCCCGAGGTTCACCGAGGGGCAAGCCAGCTGATAACCCACTTTGAAAAATGGCTGTTTCTCAAAGCAGATGATAAGAGGCTAATTTCGGAGAAATATCTCCATCTGACTAAGAAAGGAATACATCACAAAACCCCTGGGCAGACCCGATGGAAGGCCAAACTGGGCAGAACCCTGTCTGACAAAAAATGGAGGGATATCTTCGACAGAACCAATCACAGGCACACACCACGGGGTACACCGAAACAGCATATAAGGTTATTTCATACTGGTACTACACGCCAGCCCGCATTCAGAAATGGAACGAAAATTGCACCAGGGACTGCTGGCAGGGGTGTGGCAATTCAGGGACTATGCTCCATCTCATCTGGCACTGCCCAAAGCTGACCAGTTACTGGGACCAGATCCTAGACGACATCAATGCCGCTTTTAATACCACTATTCCCCGTTTCCCAGCTTACACTCTTCTAGGACTCCCAAGTGCACTGACATTCCACTCCGCTCCGTCCGGGGGAGACAGATAGCTCTTGAATTAAACACAGCACTTCGGGTGATTTTGTCTTCCTGGGATAGAACCCCCGATCACAGGCAGTGCCTGCATCAACTTTGGCTCTTGCTTGGCATGGAGCAACTGTCCATGGCTACAACATCTGATAGCTCCTCCTATGCCGAGATATGGGCCCCATTCATCTCAATTCTTTCCACTGAATTCAGGGAACTAACATGCCCGTCATACCGCATATTTTAAAACTCCTCCCAGATCCCCCAGGCCCGAGGTAGCAGAGGGGTAATCAACAAACTAGCAAAAAGGCCCTGGAAGAATAAATAGGCAGGGCTCACACACTTTCCCTATCATGGCATCACTCAGAAGGGTACAGGGAGGTGGGTGGGGGAATGGGTGGTTCCTATTTTTTCTTTCTTCGTCACCTGTCGTTCTTTATTTTTTTTGTGTTTGAAAATCAGTTACTACGATGTACCACTGCTATTCACCCTAGGCATTTTAAGATGCAATATAAACGCGTCCGGCCCAATGGGTTTTAGGTGGCTTGCTGTGTTCACACTACTTTTAACACACCTGGCATCTATACGCAGCCGGCCTGGTTTGGGTTGTAGGCGGCATGCTGTGTACAACAAAGATTGTTTTAATGATGATAATAAAAAGATTTGATCCTACAATCGATTCAGTGGAAAAAGTATAGACATTCTTATTACCATTTCATCATTTGAAGGTGATGGTCAATGTTTTATAGTTTTGCTCTTTGTACATACTGACAATTTGTTTAGAATATGAGTACCAACATTCTGGGTTGGGTCAATATATAATGTATAAAAACTAGGTGAAGTCTGATTCAGCAAGAGGTCATTTGTGTAGATTGTTCAAAGTTTACCTGGACAAAATGCTCAATGAATTCACAAAACTGTGAATATAAATTGAAAACATATTCAAGATATGCGACTCGAAACTTTTATGTAAAATAATTGTTTGCTCTGTTTCATAGCTCCTTCAGCGACTTTCACAACTTGCCTGAAAACCCACCACAACCAAATCCAAAAACTGTGCATAATAGTTTTTTCATGGTTCACTTGATACCAGAAACTTAAATGAAAATAAATTCAGTATTAAGTAAAGATTTTCCTTTTTTTGAATTGCAAACAAATGTCAGTGGTAAGCTTTAGGTACATTACAACATCAAAAGAAAATGAAATAAACCTAATGGTGTGCGATTGTGAGGGAGTTTTACAGCGGCGGTTTCTGCATGAGGGTGGGGGAGCGTCACCCCCTCCCCCACCTGCTGCAGCCGCGCTAAACGTGAAACCTACAATGACAATGAAATTATTTCATTGCCATTTCATTTTTTACGCGGCGTGCTGCAGCCGCCAGCCTGTCCCCCAGCCAGGAGAAATGGGGGCGTGGCCTCCTCTGCTGCCGATTGGCAGCATATAGGTCTGTAGGAGCTAGCTGGATGCTCCAAAGTACGCATGTCAGTTTGACGGGCTCTCCTTTGCACCGGCCAAAGTGACATGCGCACTTTGCAGCTCTCCACCCAGCTGTTCTAGTCAGGTGGGTGGATACCCAGCACAGGCCTCCAGGGCCTGAAGGAGCGTCCAGCCAGCGCGCTTCAACCAATCCTGGCAGTCCCATTCCAGAAGTATATCATTAGGAGGACATGGCCCTCATCTATGAACATTCATTAAAATTGTGCTATATAGGTGCATTCTTTCCCAAATACTGGTTGTACTATCAGAATTCCATGGTACAAGAATATTGAGAAGAGACTATCGAAAGATATGTGCATATAGGAAGGTATTGATTTACTATTCCTAACTCCACATCTACAAACCTTGAAGATATATATGTATATATATATATATATATATCGTGTAGGTACATATGTGGAGTAAGGTATAGAAAATCTATACTTACCGGTCAATATTTTGGATTCGATATTCTGTCCTTGGTATTCAGTGCCATTGATCTCTGGCTTCCATATTCAGGGTGCACACTGTGTGATTCTATGTGAAAGAATATGGTATGGAATAAGGTATATATTAAAGTACACTTAATCAACTTTCCACAATCCAAATTTAAATCTTATCAGTTAGATGAAATTTAAAGTAGAGGGGTGTAAAGTTGTAAGGTAGGCTGACTCTCAACTTTGTGTATTTCCTAAACTGTACAAGATCTGTTAAATGCAAAGCTTATGAAGTTCTATTTTTTTTTTTTTTTTTATATAAGCTGGCCTCAGCTCTGAGACCTCCCTCTCACACCTCTTACCTGAGGTGGTGGAGGCCCAGCCTCCATACTCAACATTTTTTTGCAGCAGGATGTCCTATCTGGAACATTCTGAATCAGGAAATCATCACACATGGCAGACAATGAGGGATTAACCTTACTTCAAGCAAAGTTATGAAACTTCATCTTCTTAGTAAAGTGTGGAGTTTTCTAATTCTGCCCAACTTTGAAATCTAACTTTAATTTTAACTCACCATGAATTTAAAATAACTGTACAGAGAGCTTGGAGGATATCCATCCAGAAAAGTTGGGGAAATTAGTGGTAAACGGTGGCTTCTAAACATTTTAGTGCTGCAACAATGGTGAAAACTAAAAAGAACTTAGATGTAATTTCACAGGGGATATTGGGAAGATCCCCCAATGAATTTGACTATAAGGTTTTGACAGAAGACCGACAGTTCAATTGCATTTGATCAAAAGCACCAGTCAAAACTATATAGACGTCAAGTAGGTTCAGGCATTATCATACATCCCTCATAGTTACAGGCAGGTTGTGCGAAATGTATTGTACAAAAGGAGACCCTTGTGAGACATCAAACAGCAAGACAGGTAAAGGTTAGGTGATTGTGTGAGCTGAGGATGGGTCCATTTGAGGCCTGTGGCCTGGCTGAGGACATTAGTTCAATCTACAGTTAGAGGAAACGTAGATGGGCAAGCATCAGCAATGCCTCTAAGGATCTGAGTCATGGTTTCACTGTTTGCATCTAGAATCCTGCTTTGTGAGAACATCTCTCTTTGATGCTGCTTGCATGGTACCTCCCAGGTGGATGCTACAATGTCCCCACTTCTGGAATTATGGACATTATCCACTCTTTCACACGCAGTTTGTAGAAAGCATGGAAGCCTGCCATGTGTACTAGAAATGGAAAATATTCACTTGTAGAGGGATTGTTTGGCATTACTACAGGTGCAGATAAGTCAAGCTTCATATTATGAAAAAGTTGGGAGACTGCCATATTTAAATGTACACTAGAAAATCAAATCACCTCCTTGATAGAACTTGGACTTCTCAGCAAGCAGGTTGTACTTTTGAGCGACTATACCAGCAAATGTAGACATGGCTAATATGCAGTAAAAGGGAAGGCATCGGCACGTCTCACCAAGAGCATATAGTAACAAATAACAAGGGGGTGCCAATGTTAAACAATTTGCAAAACACATTGTGGATCAAGTAACAATGGTGAGAGCCTAATAGGCCATTTAAGACCACTATGCTGGGTGATCTTTGGATCTTACACTAAGGTCCCTTTTTGAAAATAAAGTGCAAAGTTTTGCATTGAGGTCACATTGGGCTGGGTGTTTTGGTCAGAACATGATAAGCTATAAAATCTCTCAATCTTCTCTCCTTTTCTAGAACCGCTTCTCTGTCTTTTCTTCTATCTGCTTTGTACATCTCAGCATTTTTTATTCTCTCTGTAGCCCTCTTCTCCATAGATCATGTATGGCAACTGAAACTTTCTTTTGGCTGTGCATGGCCATTAGCAGCACCTGTCACCTTTCTCTGACTGGTGTGCTTTTCACTGTTCCTCACTCCTGGAATCCTAACAGCCTCCTGGAACAGAAGTCCCCTACAATCATGGAACAAAGAAGTTAGTGCAATGTGGTCATCGTATCCCTGCAGTTTGTCAATTCTTGTTGGACAGTACATCAGACTGCATGTCAACCCGTTGATATCCACCTCACTACCTTCATAATGCTGTAGACTTCAAGGGGTCGTCCACAGTACTGTAAAAGAAACTGTTTCTGGTAAAAACACCCAAAACATTTTATTTTCCATATTTAAAGTCAGGAGGCCAGGAAAATGCTTCCCACAAGCCCAGGTTTTTATTTTTATTTTGCTCTACTGCAGGGCACGCTGTTTGTGTTCACATTAACCAGCAAAACAAAAGTGAAAGCAGTCTATGCTAATGGAATCTGAAGGGATCTACAAATGTTCTACCGTACAGTGTTTGTACGCTTCTCTTGATAACAATAGCACCCCACTTGTATCACCCGTGAAAGGCAAGCCTCCCTAAGCCCCCTAAGATTCAAGGAACATTAAGATTTTGCCTTGCAAATTGACCCATTCTGGCAAAGTGGGTAGTTTCGGTATTTAGGCCAGGGCTCTGTCAGCATACAAGGAAACCTCCAGACAGTTCTGAAGACAAGGCACCTAGTGTAGTCTGGGGTGGTGTGGCTTCCATGGATTCTAATATCTTTTCTTACCCAGAATGCCTTGCAAGCACCAAACATTGACTAAATGACAGATTTTCCTCATAATTCTGTGAATGAAAATTCCAGATTCTGTGAGGATCCATAAAATTCTTACCACCCAGTGTTGCCACACTTCTCCAAATGAGTACGCTGCCCCAGATGTTCACCATGTATTATGCATTTAATACATTAATTACATAGGACCTTATAACAGCAATGTATTTGCTATGAGCATAAATTTGATAAAGAAAAAGCAGAATTTCAAAGGAGTCAATACATTTAAAAAAACAGATTCATACTACCCAGATCTTTAATTACAATATATAAAAATCAGAAAATGTTCGTCATTAGTCTGCGAAGGTGTCTAGAGAGGTTAATTGTAAGACAAATGCATTCAGCCTCAGATGCACTGACTCTAGTTTCTGCAATATTTGGTTCAAGGGGTTGAATCCTCAACTTGTAGACCCTGGCGCAGGGTTAACTAGATATTAAACCATTTTTGAAAGACAGAAGGCAGCTAGTCTGTTATAGCAGCCCTTTGTGACATGGGAGGCTATATTGGGTCATTTCAGATTCACACTACTGCTAGTAAGTTGTGCGCGGCAGGCACATTAACCTAGCAAACTATCTGGCTCGTACAAACAAAATAAAGATCTCTAGAGCAGACACATTTTCTCACCAGGCTATATTTCACAACAGGCCAGTGTGGACTGGTGCAATGTCTGTCAAATGTAAGTTGTGCCTGACTTGTGATGATTCTGCCCCAGCACAATAGGCTAATCAAAGTACTATCCCATATTGGAGTGTGGAGTTTCCTGATTAGACATTGCTTCTGAATGGCTGGTAGGTTTAGTTAGTGGCAACCACTTGCGTATCAGAAATAGCTAAGCTCATGACAGTTGCAGACTTAAAAACAACGTGACTCAATGTCCTGGATTGTTGTGCAAATTCTTGTTTGACATACAATATGTGAATGGCGAGAAGGTAGTTCAGCTAATGCCCATTGAATTCTTGGCCTCTCAACTATGACTATGAAGTAGTGTTGTCATCACCTTTAACACTAGCTGCTGACACACAACACAGATGGCGTCCCTCAGGGATCCATCATATCCCCTCTATTATTCAACATCCACCTAACCCCCTTACCACACCCGATTAAATCATTCAACCTCACCTATTACAACTATGCAGATGACCCCCAAATCAGTTAAAAAATGGAAGATCTAGAAGACCACTGCAATTTAAAACTTGATCACTGCCTTCGAGCCATAAACACAGTGATGATGAATAACGCCTAAGGCTAACTACCACAAAGACAAAGATTATGACTTGCAGACAACGGCAAAATACCAGCTTACCACGAAATGGTCTACGTGATATGAGGCCCATCCAACAATATCAAGAGGAGTCAGAAACCTAGGGGGAACCATGAATTCAGACATATTTGATACCACATGTTAATAACATCAGATTGCCTTCTACACAATAAAGACACTATGTTGCATCCTCCCCTACCTTGGATACCAACATTTACTGCAAGCCATCCTCATACTCATAATCTCCAAGCTTCACTATGCTAAAGCCTATATCTTGGCACACCCACATTCATCATAAACAGAATACAGCTCATCCAAAATGCTGCTGCAAGACTTCTTCTCCACCTTCACCCAAGAGAACGTATGACTCCAGACTTGCAATCACTCCACTTACTAGCCATAACTAGAAAGGCAATGTTCAAGGCAAGGCACTTTGCATTTCCACAGAGCGTTCAAGGAAAAAGACCGCAATGCTAAATGCTAAATTCAAGCAGTAGAAACAAAATAGGACACTAACCACCAGTCCTGCACCACTTATCATTTTACCACTTTACCATAAGGAAGGAATCCGTAGGAGGAACTGCTTTCTCAATACAAGCCACCAAGCTCAGGAACTCACTACCAGCCAGCATCCAAACTATGCAGTAGCATTTATCAGAAGACAGTTGGAAACATGGCTATTTCGAAGACAACTACACCACCACAAATTCCGGCAAGAGAACCTGTAAAGACAGTTACTCCCTCAAGCTCAGTGTTTAACTTACAAACCACAAATTTGAACTTACCAAACAGCAAACTCCTTTTGATAGGCAAGTAAGTCAAGGAGAGCTGATGGTTCACCGGGGTATTATATAATGATCTAATTTCATATATAACATTTCTGGACCACACTAATACTAATACCATAACGATCAGCAGCCAACTGTAACTTACACCTCTTACATTCACATAAAACATATCGGCTATGAGAGTTGTCCATCACCAATACTGTGCAGCCAATAAACCAGCCACCACTAAACTAACATGATTGGAATAACTGAAGGGATCTGTCACACACTGTGGGTTAATCATAGGACTTTAATCTAGTCCACGACTGCAGGTTCCAAATATCTATACACAATGGCGGCTTCTTTACATCTCACAATGACATTCAGATATGAGATGATATTAACAATGCCTATCCCAGCATATCTCCCCACTTCTCTCTCCCTCCAACCATACCAACTCAGGCGCACAAATATACATAAAATCTCTGATTGTATAACCTAGCGCAGTAACCAGCGAAGCAGGCTATAATCATAAGAAAGATCATAAAGGGACCTTCAGAGCTGTTTATAGCTACCAGCGTACTGAAAACCATAAACTGCATGTCTGTGCCTCTCACACTTCATCATCCACCACACTGCTATGAGCTGCATCCCATAACACGATAATCGTGTGTCGGGGTCATCACACAACATGGAAACATTTCCCACATAGGATCACAAAACAAAAACAACGCCTTTCCAACCACACACCACCCTATAAAGAGTAGCTTGCTGACCATGTAGGTAATCGCTTCAGTGCCACACATAGGGGTAATAAACGCCATACAAATGCTGCAATACAATACAATGCAATGCAATAATTATCATGTGTGCTTCACCAAGATTTGTTTTGATCCTATTTTAAAATCTATTTTTCTATCACACTTCAGAATTACAAAACAAAATGTGCTCCATTTGTGCTTACATAACTGCTGATATATGATGAAATATTTGTACAGTTAGTTTACCAGCATTTGCATTTTTGTGCACTAGAAACTAATCAACATCTGTCATTCTTTTCATACTGCCTGTTCGCAGGGCCACTGGAATTATGCGATTCTGCAGCATTTTCCAATAATTATGAATTTGCAACATTTGCCACATAATCCATCATCTGCTGCATAGCCTGCAGATTTTCACAAAATTTGGTATCTAGCTCAAACAGATCAAAAGTTACTTAAAACGCTGTGCAGCTCAGTGGAAGGTCCTTTGCAAAGATTGACCTATCACCTTTCAGAAACGTATTGCTGAATTTGGGTGTGGAACTGGTACTAATGAAGTGAAACCTTTGCCTAGACCATGCTAAAGTGTAAAAAAAATGACAAAATGAAGTAATACTATCACAAAATGAGCAGCATTGAGCAACATTATTTATGTTTTCATTAAGCGGCATAATTTCGTCAACCTTGCCACCTAGTTTGAACCTCCGCTGCTGCATAATTCCAGTGGCCCTGCTTGCACCCCAGTGAGATTGTCACATAGTTTACTTTCAAAATCCTCTCATTCGCAGAAAAAGAAAAGTAAGCATCTCCACATTAAAATAGTTAATAGGGATATGTCAGAAAACATAGCCTGAAATCTAACCTCTATCTTGAACCTGCAAAAAATGGAACAAGATAAAAAAATTATTTTTATTGCTTATTCGCCTTCTGTACTCCAGCACGTTTTTGTAATGAGTGCATGCATTCAAATGTAAATGCAGTTTAAACAAACTGAATTTAAACTGTTTTTTTTAATAATAAATACTGTGTCATCTGCCTCAGTCATTTGGGGGGAGGGGCAAAGATTAATATGGGCTGGCCCGGCCCTCAAATGCCCCCTAGTGGCTACGGCCCTGGGTGTCTTGCCCCGAAACCGGTCCCAGGATGCTCGTTTCCGGTCCAGGGAAGACCTGGCTTGGCAGTTCGGGCTGGACTGTTCCAGTGAGGAACAGGGTCAAGACTGATTTGCACATGGCTGGGTCTGAGCTGGGGTGGCAAAGTGAGCTAAAGAATGATGATGGACTCAACCCAGATCTGTTACTGGGGGTGACTGTCTGAAAAGTTTCATCGCTCTGTCCATCATCTCCTTGTGTTTGCTTTGTTCGCCCTAAGTAAGAAGGGTATACCCAGACGTGGGTCCCTTGCTCACTTTGCCACTGGATTCAAGCTAGCCTGGCTGATGAGGGGTGTTGCCACAAAACCAGTCCCAGGATACTCGTTTCCGGTCCAGGGAAGACCTGGCTTGGCAGTTCGGACTGGACTGTTCCCATGAGGAACAGGGTCAAGACTGATTTGCATATTGCTGGGTCTGAACACGGGTGGCGAAGTAAGCTAAACAATGATGATGGATTCAACCCAGATCTGTGACTGGTGTTGAATGTCTGAAAAGTTGTCTTATAGTGTGTTTCCAATTTTTTTATTTATTGGTTTTTTAATGTTTTATTTTTTGGTACCCGATGTAAAAGCAAATATATATATATAAACTTATAAATATTTTTCCCTACCTATTACCAATTTACTAAAGTGGTAATAGGTATGGGAAAAATATCAAACCTAATACTTAACTACATTGAATAGAATAACGCAGAACACAGGGCAACTCGAGGTGAAAAAAAGATGGCTGCCTTGAACTTTTGTAAAGGCAGTCATTAGCCAATCACCTATGTATCTCGAGAGTACCCCGGTACTACCTTGACCACAGATATACCTAAATTAAAAACACTTAAAATGTATGAAATACTTACCCGCAGTACCCCACAGAATCATTTTAATGGCATTATACTTTAACAATTCCCAAGACCCCAATAGCCTTGCCTTAATGAAACATGACTCCTCACAGGACGAACTAAGCGATATCAGATTGGCCCTGGATGCCATCTTGCGTGGTAAAGCACCTGGACCCAATGTCATCCCAGGAGGTATCTATATTAGTGACAAGGCAAACAGGTCCAAATACATATTAGCTCTGTCCAATTCAATTGCAAGGGGTGCACCTATCCCAAACTCCTGGAAATGTGCTGAGGTTATGCCTATTTACAGAAAGGGAGACAGAAGCTTGCCCACAAATTATAGATCCATACGTCTAATAGACACCATCCAATAGGTGTTTTGTTGGGTGGTATTGGGCAAAATACATGACTGGATCGTTGAAAACAACATACTTTCTACATTTCAAGCTGGCTTTAAGAAGAAAACCAGCAATATAGACCAGGCCTTTCGATTCCTGACACTGTACTGGAAGACGTTTTTTAAACGGCAAGGGCCATTTAAATGTGGCCTTTGTCATTCTGAAATCTGCCTTTGACCTAGTACCTTGTCAAATGCTGTGGCAGGTTTTAGGGACATGGGGATGCCCATAAATATCCTTTCCATTCTTGTCTGTCTATAAGAGGATAATCATGCCAGTGTACGGTGGGGGTGACCACGGACAGCTTACAGACCCTATCCCAATCAGTAAGGGCGTCCAACAGTGTTGGGTCCTGGCTTCCACTTTGTTTTCGTTATATCTAAATTATGTTGTTCACTTTCTGTCAGCAGTGCTTCTGTTTCAGTCAGCATTTTATGGCTAGAATGAGAATACCTACCTTACTTTTTGCTGATGACACCTTGCTAGTGTCTCAGACCCCGAGTGAAATGCAGTGCTTGCTAAATCGATTCGATGAATTCTGTCCCTTGCGAAGACTGGTAGTAAACTCCACCAAAACTAAGCACATGACCATTAACCAGCACAAGTCATTTAGAGGGTAGATGTTCCTGGAGGGGAGCGAACTTGAGAAAGTAGATGCTTTGACTATTTAGGAATTAGGCTGTCTCCCAAACTGTCGTGGATACCACATATGGAAAAGGCTTCCCTCAAACACAAACAAATTGTGGGCGCCAGCTTGAAAGAACACCGTGCATCATTTAGTGAGCCTACTGTTCCAGCATTACAGCGCAAAGACGTAAAGGCAGTTGGAACTGCCCTTACGGGGCTGAGCTCTGAGGTTTCCAAATTATAGCGGACATGGCTAAAACTGAAAATAAGTTCTTGAGAAAGCTAGTTATACTACCTGTTATCTCCCCGGTACACCAGCTGCAATTTGATATGGAGAGGAGGTCAATCATAGACAAAGCAAGAATCAGGCCTGTCATGTTTTGGAGGGGGCTGAGAGCTACATGGGAACTAGCCCCGTATGTTGAGGCTCTTCAAGAGCTGACTGAGCTGGATGGGTTCCACAAAATAGAGTGGCTCGTCAATATTAAGAAACTGCTGAGCTCTCTGGGGTTACACTATTTGTGGGACTTTTCCCCAGCTGTCCGCTTCCTTTCTAAAGAAAAAAATCAAAGAATTATACTGGCCTTGGTCAGAATGATGCTAACAATGTCTAATGAATTTACTATGTTTAACACCCGAGGTGCGCTTGAAAATGATCTGGATTTCATCACTGAATTTGTAGGTAGGAAGCTCTACATCCAGTTAAGGCTAGGAACATTGCCTCTTGACACATTTAGGCCAAATGGTCTGCCTCTCCCTCGCTATTATGTCCAGCCTGCAATGTCAAAAATGAAACTGTAGCTCATGTCTTGTTAGCTTGCTCTGTTTATATTCGTTTGGGACTCTCCTGGATCAAACCAGTCTGCTCTCAGATGGGCACCCAGAGACATGCTGAAGCTTTAATAATTTTAAGATCGGACCCTAGCCCAATGTATGCTTGTGCAGTAGCCAAATTGCTGGGAAGGGTGTGGCTCATAAGATGGAAAATCATGGCAACACAATTTTAACATCTATAGCTTAAGTGTCTGCCAATAACCTAAACAAAAATCTAAATCCGTATTTGTAAAGCGCGAACTACTCACCCTTACGGGTCTCAAGGCGCTGGGGGCCGTCGTGGAAATTAAGTGAACTTTTGCCCAGAGTCACATGGTGCTGAGCTGAGCTGCCGATCGAACCGTGAACCCTGTGCTCCGAAGGCAGCTGCCCTGGCCGCTGCACCACATCTCTCCACCTGTAAAGAAGGAATAGTTATCATCCATAGTGAATTTACGCACTAACTTACATCCGGTTGGATATCACCGTTAGTACATAGCGGACCCCTCATGAGGTTTTTGTAGAATGAGTGAGTATCCTGAATCCGCCTAGCCCCCCAGGATCAAGAACTATTTGTTAATGAAGCACTTAGAATTTACTGCCCTCGTCCCTTGTTCAGGCCTCCATCATCTTGTGCATGTTCTACTCAACACAGAATGTTGTTAGCAGATAGGTGCCTTGATCCTTTGCTCCCTGAACTTTTGTAAGAGCACACAGGGTGCCTTGATCCTTTGCTCCCTGAACTTTTGTAAGAGAACACAGTGCACTTTTGATCCATCTGTAATATACATTAGGTTCATTTCCTAACATTGACATCCTAGTTTAATGATGTGACCTTCGATAATCTTTGTTTTGATGAATCAAAATGTTCTCTTGCCTTTCAGTGATCTTCACTGTTAAATGCACGCGTAGCGTTGCATATTTTGTTTCATATATATTTTTTTTGTTTTTTATTTAAAATTTTTACTGTACTGATAATTGGATTGTTTGAAAATGTACTCTTGGCACGAATGTGAAAAAAAATAATGTCCTAGTATTGTCCTGAAAACCTCTCAAGTAGTTTTTATGCTTTCTCTTTCTGGTGCCAATTTTTGTATGTTTTAGAGAACCTGCCTGACGTGTTACCGGATCTTTGGATTCATAAATTTTGTCGCGATAGTGCCTGTATTCCAGTTTTTTTAAAACTATTCTCGTTATTACTGTTTTGGTAACTATCAATATTATGGCATTGATGCCGAATAAAGATTGAATGGAGTTTCATAAAGAAAGAACACACATAAATGTCTAACGCTTTCTAATTTGATTGGTCAGACAACTTTTGTTATTACTTTCAAAATAAATATTGACCTTAATGCACCGCCCCACCCCCCATACTAATCCAGAGATGGAAAAGGTCAAATGTCGTTATTACATACAATTGATAACACGAATTGGCTTTAATGTGCTAACGTATGGAAACAATACAATGCACAAATGTGCACAGGTTATTTCTGCTATATCTCTTTATATGCCTCCTATGTCTGAGCACTGCTTCTTATTCCCCAAGCAGTGGTGGTGCTGTTTTTTATTCTGTTATGCTTAGGCTGCTGGTGGCATGCAGCTATAGAAATGTAATGCAATAAAAACTGGGGTACAGACATACACCGAGAATGAGGCAGGTTGCATAGGGGCATGGCACACATAATGTCTATGCATTTGCCCCTACCTGTTTTTGCATGTGTTAACACCATTATAGTCAGACCAATTTGCTTTGCCAATTCTTTTTTAACTTTCCAAGTGGAACAAATATTGATGCAAAAGTGCACTACAAATGTTGCTGCTGAATTTTGTGAGCACCAGTGCCATATATCTTGGGACAAGGGATATGACTCAAAAATGGAGTGCAGCCCAGCTACTTAATAACATACCAGAAGACGCCTCTGTTTTTACAAAAGAAAAAAATATAGAACATTCCTCTGTAACATTCCGGAAACAAAAAGGAAAATAGCAGGTAATGTTGGATGAATTGTTTTATTGTCCGAGCTGGCACAGTGTGTGAGATTCTATGTCTACAAAAGGTCCAAATAGAAGTGCATTGAAACCCTATAAATACTGGTGTTTCATCAAACCTATAACTCAAACGCATTGAGTTTCGATTTGTGCAGAAAGCCAAGGGTTTCAAGTTGGCCGTGGTGTGCGAGTCTTTCCTTCCACCGGTAATACAGAGAGAGAGACATCTCCGCCACACCAGCAATAGAAGACCGGCGGCATTTCAAGTTTCCTGCCAAGTTGGTTGCTGTTTTTGTTTTTGTTTTGTTACAGGTTGTGGCTCCCTTACACAAATCGAGGTCATTACAGGTGAAAAACTCTGTATTGGCTAGAGTAACAAGCACATGTCACACACTTCTTCCCTCGAATCCCTTACCCATGTCCTGACCTCTCCCTGCAACCCCTGTGAAAATGCCCTATCGCATACACAGAAATCCTGACTAGCTAACAACCGCGACCCCCCTCTTTATTTCTGGCGCCCCATGTGTTGCAGTCTACACTCTGACGAAATCTTAACTTGAGCCCTATTTTCTCAACTGAGTTCAATACTCTGCTCAGTTACGACTGTTGGCTTACGCAGTCAGGGGCCTGGCCAGAGTGTTCATTGTGTCTCTTTATCAATGCAGGTATTGGCCCACTGACTCTAAAATATTGCAACACGCCCTTAAATGTGCTTCGACTACTCACCTCTGTAGTTTCAAGCGGACACTCCACAACCCACCGAGGTCACTGGAACAGTGCAGTGTCTCGTGTGTTGTGCCGGTTCCCACCACGAATCTTGAATGTACTTAAAGGTTCTTCAGAACCCACAACGCCACCTGCCATCTACCTCCGAAGTAACAATGACTGAGGGCTGGATCGAAGTTTTCTCCTAATCTTCTTTTTCCAATGCAGTTAGGTTTTACAACCACACAGAAACCGTGTCAGACTGATACAAGCCATCTGCCGTTTCATCTTTTATGTTTTATTGCATTAATTGCAATCGACAGAGTAAGACTTGATTTTAATCATGGTTGGTTAAATCAGTGCGCCTTCATCAGCTATCCTCCATGAATTTTTTTAATTTCTTCTTGCGGTGATGCTCTTACTTCTGTGTTCCTCGGTATAATGTCTGGCGCCGTTATTTTATTTTTCATCTTCGGCTAGCTGGAATCGAAATCTGCTAATCAATCACGTCTCGTTTTGCTTTTCATTGAAACTACTCATTCGCATTACGTTTGTTTAATCGGATCATTCTGGTTCCAGATTTTCTCTTAGAAAGTTTATTCCTGAGTTGGTCAGGTATACATTTACGTGTTCAGCGTAGTCGTCGTTTTTGTGCCGAGTAAAAATGGGGGCAAGACAAAAAAAAAACATATCCAAGAACAGGTATTTTTAGCCTCAGCTGTTAAAACCTCGAAATGAGGACCTGAGTAGGTATGAATTAGCACAAAAAAAAAAAACAACAAAGAAAAAATGCCTTCTGCACAAAAATTCAAGACCTGGTTTCTGGTCATGCTTTCTTGTTGGCAGACTGCACGCAGCGCATAGTATTATGGGAGGACCTCGAGCAGTGGAAACAAATGAAATCACGGGCTGCCAACCAGAGAAGTGACGGCAGAAAGAACAGGCATATCAAAAGCGTTTTAGCTGTATTGAAAATGTTACTCCAAATCAAATAGAAGTGCTAGCGGTTAATATTATATTTAAATAGAAATGGGATCATGTAATGTCTGCCATGCACTAGTGGCGCTTTTTTTTTCTTCCAAACGCCACAAGACCTGAAGTTGGAACTTGAGGGTAAAATGTAGCTTTGCATTACAGAAGGCAGCCCATATCTTTCACATTATTTTGCTTGCAAAATGAATATTTTTATGTTAAAAGTAAGTACGGAGATATTTTTCGAAGCCCTTTTTCCTGAACCAAAGGCTTTTTGTCAGGTTTTGTAGAGGGCATGATCAGTGGAATTTGATGCTTTATTTTAGGTATGTTGTTTTTCTCGCTCAAAAATATCGCTGTTCATCTAGGGAAAGGCTTCTGAAAATAGGCTAGGACTTGGCGACTAACAGACTTGCTCTATGTTGGGTCTCTGTATGAGTGGTGAGGTTGATCATGTGTGCACGTCTGGTGTTCCTGTTAAAGCAGGTATAGACGGCTGCCTGGTGCTCCACCACCAGGATGCATTCTATTCATCCAGACAGCAAAATGTCATCTATACCCTGCACTAGTGGAACGAATGTGCAAGAGGTTGGCCAAGTAATAGCAGTTTGTGATCTTCAAGGTTAAATCCATATTCAGTTCAGTTCAAAAGACTTTATTTCTATCACTATAGATCAAAAAAGTACAACATAAAAACAAACACTGACAAACACAATAAAAAACATAGGCATTTACAATACGCATCCATTATCCATTACAATAGCAGCACAATAAAAACAATAAAGGTTACATTTTTAAATGAACTGAGAATTTATCATAAAAATAATTTAAATAATTTAAAACCAGCTTGAAAATTCAGTAGATGTCTTGAATAGTATTAAAAGACAGTAGTCCACACAGAATAATTCAGGTTACACAATACAATTTTACGAGGCCCTTCAGTGGTGTAACAGCCTAGGTATTATTAAGGGAACGCTTGGCACGCCTGATCCACATTGCCATTAAAAACTTGGCTGTACAGAAAACTATAATACGGGATGTATCTGTCTGCATTATTCTGTATGCCTCCTTGTACTTTCTTACTCCCAAATTTCTACAGAGTGGAGCTATCCATTTGTTTCGAGACTGACTATACAAGGGGTGAAAAAATAATACATGCTCGGTTGACTCTGATCGCCCTTGGCAACAGGTACAGCAATCCATATTCAAAAAGTGAAGATAGTGTATATTTTGCCAAATCAAAGTCAGCTTAAAAGCATCCTGGCTGAGAAGATGGCTTCCTTGTAACCCTGCTCGTTACCGGAGAAGGGCGAGAGGGTCTGCAAGAACTGTGGGGCATATTTACAAGAAGTGACGCATCTGCATCGATGCGTCAGATTTCTTGTGTCTGCCGCAAATGCCCTAATGACACCATGGATGCACTGTATTTACAATACACTGCTCCATGGCGCAAGGATTCATGGATGCATCAGAAATTCTGACGCATCGTTTGGCGCTAAAGTGATGCATTGCTGGAGTTGGTCGTAATACATTACATTAGTGTGAAGGCATAAGCTTTTACTAGCAGAATCCAAAACTGTTGGGGTTAAATCACAGTTCATTCCATTATTATAAAGTCCCATATTCTTTCCTGATCTCCCCGCTGAATGCCCTGATGCTGACTTTAATTATCTGTCAGTGTCAGTTGTGGAAGAGAGCTGGCGAAGATTGTGGCCAATAAACATATCGCTTAGGATTTTCCGTGTGTGGCGTGTTTGGTCCTTCCACACTACCACAATGCTGGCGACAAGTTGGCCACAGTGAAGAACCCAGGGGTGTGCAGTCAGCTGATGGAAGTGGGGCGTGTTGTATTTTTGACTGTGTACAACGATGAGGAATAATGTGTGGATGCCCTGAACGAGGATTCAGTCCTGTAGCTGTGACAAATGGTGCTGCTGTAGGAGGAATACAATTGTAAAGACTGGGATGAGGTAGGATAAAACCGTGTCACTGTGCTTTTGGAGGGGTTAGCATTGTGCGCAAGCGCGGCTGGTGATTAACTGTACCCTAGCGCCTCATGCACGAGCAGAGGGCTGGCTGCGTTGGTTAACTGTACTCCAGTGCCATACGCACGAATGAAGGGCTGGCCGCAAGCTTTGTCTTTGATCCGTGCCGGTTCTTGTCCATCGTGATCCCAAATGCGCACTGAATCAGTCAGCTGTCACACTCCTGTC
This sequence comes from Calotriton arnoldi, assembly GCA_963921515.1. Classification (NCBI taxonomy): domain Eukaryota; kingdom Metazoa; phylum Chordata; class Amphibia; order Caudata; family Salamandridae; genus Calotriton; species Calotriton arnoldi. The sequence continues at coordinate 350,903 of CAWUFW010006010.1, forward strand.
GCTGACGAAGTACATATGGCGCAGCTCAGAACGTGGCCGACGTCTGCTGCCATTTTGAAGTGGGAACCACCAATTCAGGCCTGCACTGTGATACGCACACATTGAAGGCATGTCGCAGGGTTATTTATCCCACGGGAGGCATGTGTAGCGGAAGTATAGGAGAAGTGTTATGAGCATATGTTCCTCTTTTTAGTTGTCACAATCAAAGGTCAAATCCTGATTCAGATGCAGCACAGTACACGTTAAATTGAGTGCAAATTTTTCTTTTTATTCATGAATTGATTTGGTCCATTGCACTCATTAGCATTTTCTGTTATTACATATGTTGTTCAGAAAAACAGCCGACACGTGTTTCACCCTATGTGGCAGATATTGCCTAGGGCTTTCTCAAGGCTGTAGTAGAAAAAAGGTGAGATGATGTCAGTTGTTTAGAGCACATGGCTTCCAAAAACCGTAGAGAGAGAAATCACCCACCAAGTGCTAAGGTGAAGAGAATGAAAAGAAAAATATGTGCAAAAACCGTGAAGTGCTTTTTCTAATTAAAGAAAACAGCAAAAATGTAGGGTGAAGATCGAATAGTCAGATTTACCTATTTCCCAAAATATCAGAAAGGTTAACACCTAATAGTGATCAAGAAGTTTTCATTTCCTTATTTATTTATTTAAAAATTATGTAGAAAGGGACATAGATAAAGCAGCTACGATACAGGACGAGAGAAGGTGCTGGTATAAGACATGTTAACGATATTCCCAAAATTCCAAGTTAGAGTGAATTACAGACAAAAAAGATCTAGGCATACACATGTTAAAAAGATTCTGGCAGATTTAAGTCATGCTTCATGTAAGTGAAGACTAGATTAATAGGTAGATGTACTATACCTAATCATGTTATTACAGCGGGCATAATTTAAAAAACTTCAATTTATATAAATTCCAAAAATGGCAACAGCAGTTTTGTAAGTCATCCAATTCTGCAAAAATAAACAGTGATACATTATTGTTTTCAATTCCATTGCATCAGTTAAAAGAGAATACAATTCTATTCAAAACACCCACAAGATATTCATTATATACAAACTCGTAGAGGTAGAGACATAAAATCACATTTTGATAAGGTAATAGTGTTCATTTTATAGGAAGGCATTGCACGATTCTTAGTATGTGTATTCATAAGTCAGCAAACTTGGTCCGAACTACAATGTTCGCAAATTCGCAAATTCCCTACCATTTTGTGTCAATAGCTAAATAAAACTATGGGGTTTAATATATAAATGAGAATATGAGGAATCAAATGTTCACTCAAGGCAGGACGTTTAAAGGCGCGCTCCTAATAGCACTAAGGAGAGTCATCATAACAGAGTCAAAAAACGAAAGCTGACCGGCAGCACGACTGAATAACAGTCCGCAGCCGCTACCGCAGTATAGCCTGGACAAAGATGCATAAAACACTTACTTCAAGTTAGTGTCAAGAAGGTCTCACGTCTAATCCTCGGGTAAATCCGTAGCGCTGTAAGTGGGGGTAGGACGCACCATGTTAAATAGTACATTCAACCCGGGTGCCCCGGAAGTAGTACCCCTCACGTGATCGGAACGATTTACAAGAAAAACAGAGAAAGTACAGGCATGAACTTATATCAAAAGATTAAGTACTATCTATACTACAGGCCAAGGCAAAGACAAAGCAACCATGCCTGGACTGTCAATATTAATAGACGCGGAGTGATCCTGATCGAGTTTAATTACAAAATAAAAAATTAATATGTCACTACCTCAGTGCATTATTAATTCGATATATTTATCCCCAATATAGGGTGGTTAGAATCGCTTAAGAAATGTCAACTAAGCATCATTGCTAGTACGATGGTGTCGAAGGATTGTGACATTGAGCTTATTAGAGCCAAAGCGCCGTAAAACGGCCGCCATCTTGGAATGGGTAAATCGAGGCCATAGACAAATTACAAAAAATAGTAACGGGTTTATACCAAGGGCAGGAGGGAATGAAGTAATTGTATTTTTAATAATTCTAGTTAGAAGATATATATAAAAGATTTGAGAATTGGAAGGGAGTAGAGAACATTAACTGCCAGGAAATAAAAATGCCCATTATGAATTCGAATGTCTAATAACTGTAATGCACGTTGTGTTCCATAGTGGATACAGAATCAAGTGACTTAGCGGAAGTACCCTACACTGTGATGTGCACACATTAAAGGTGTGTCACAGGGTTATTCTTCTCACAGGAGGCATTTGAAGAGTAAAAAATTAAAACTTCCACCTGCTCTGATTAGACGGCACGTAAACGTTCATTCATGGTTCTGGGAAGCTTTCTGTGACATGCACACATTTTGACAGCGCGTTACTGTTTGTGCAGACAATCTGTGACGCGCACACATTTTCACTTCATGCTATTGCTTATGCAGGTCTCCAGGAAACATTTAATACAAAAACAAAACAAAATAAAATAAAGGCTTTTTCTACTGTTGCATTGAGGCAAACATTATGGCATGCATGCATGGTTAAAGGTGTTCACACATGGTTTTTATTCTAAAAATCCAGTGTATTTCTGTGTATGGAATTCATTGTTTATGTAAGGTCTAATGCTTCACTATTTACAGATTGCCCAAAAGAAATAATAGTGTGGACATATTGTAGTGTAAACAGTAGATGGGAGACATACAATCTTACAGTCAGTAAATTGTAGTATTTGTTTTGGGGAGGAAATTGAAGAATTATTGTTCCAAAGAGTCATCTCTGTACCACAATATGCAGAGTGTCAATGCACCCCCACCCTTTTTCCAGACACACGGAGAACCAGCCCTATCTTGGCGTATTTGGTATAGGGCCTTCACAAAATAGGGGCTATTGGTGGCAACAGATACTGTCCAGAACGTAAGAGATTAGAATACAGTTTAGCATTTGAGGTTAAGTCTATTTATGAACTCATCCCTCCCTATTAATTACCTGATGGTGAAGAAGATGACATTGATGAATACCAGCTGGCAGTAAGAAAGTTAGAAAAACAATTTGATGTTCAACTCAGCCTTATTGTGAATAGACACTAGTTTTTCACTTGTGAGCAACGCCAAGATGAACTCATTGATAGTTATGTTGCAGCTTTACAAACGCTTGCAGCAGAATGTGAGTTTAAGAACTTCACCTCCCAACTTACTCGCAACCAGATTATGGCTCGATGTTGGGAGAAAAAAGTCCAGGAAAAATTGCTGACTTTAAAAAATCCAATGTTGTTGGAAACAATAGATATTGTTCAGAGTATAGAGTTGCCTCGTAATTCTTGTAAGGAATTAAGACCCAAAGAACAGAGTGTTGTGGGGGTAGTAAAATAAAAAGCAAACAATAATTCGAGAGAACAAAGCAAGAAGTTCCCAAAGAAAAAGGAGGGGAAGGAAGGATTCTCAGACAGAAGAATGTATGTTTTAGGTGCAGGTCCCCTCGACATGGATCAAATGGTCGCCCTGTCCTGTGCAAAATGTGAAGTGTAGGACCTGTGGTAAAATGGGTAATTTTTTAAAAGTTTGCCAGGAATAAGGAACAAATGAATGCTGTACATGTTAGAGGGAATAGTGGAAGTTCAGAATGTGAACAAAGTGTAGATGGAGATCTTCTTTTGGTTGTAGGGGGTGGAGAAATCAATAGTGTAGATCCGTTTGAAAGCATCATTGTAGATGGCAAAGTGTTGAATTTGCTTATAGATTCCGGCACCAGAATGACTATAATTACTGACGAATTGTTTCATAAGACATGGGGTGAAAGGAGATGATTTCCTCCAGATAGAAACCCTGTGTCTTATGATGGAAGAAAAATTTAACTTACAGGGTTTTTCGAATGTCACATGCAATTTAAGGTGAAGGTCATTTTTGGTAAGGAATATGTGGCTAAGAAAGGTTTGAGTATACTTGGCTGGTACCATCAAGGACTATTTGGTATGACACTGAGGCCTGGTGAGGAAGGTGCAGGTATCTTTAGTCACTGATGGAACAACTGACAACCAAGAAAGTAAAGGGCAACAAGTAGACCACTCTTGGACAGAAGTGTATGAAGACGTTTTTAGTGGCAATCTAGGGAAGATTGCAGGATTTAAACACAGGATTAAGGTACAAAGTGATGCTATGCCGGTAAAACACAAATTAAGGAATGTGGCTTTCAGTATACGTAAGGAGCTAGCTGAGATATTAAAGAAAATGTGTGATGAGGGTGTCATAGAACCAGTTGAATCATCCTTATGGCTATCCCCATTGAGGATAGCAAGAAAAAAAAAGGTCAGCTGAGAGTGTGCAAAGATTTATGCAGTCTAAACAAGGTGATATGGGTTGATTCCCATCCGTTGCCAAGCATTGATGATATCATTACCACATTTGCGGGCACCAAAGTCTTTGGCAAAATCGATTTGGCGTTTGCATAGCAACATGTCGAGTTAGACGAGTCGTCTGGGAATTTTACAGCTTTTGTTTCACTGGTCGGCTCATTCCAGTTCAAGAGAATGTCTTTTGGACAGGCATCGGCTGCATCGATGTTTCAGAGGATGTTAGAGAATGTTCTCTTGGAGGTCAATGGCATGGTAACTTTCCAAGGCAATATTCTCCTACCAGGTGAAGACTCTGTCAGTCATGATAAACACATTCACACTGCGTTGAAAAGGTTACAGAAATTTGGAATCGTAGCCAGTACTTACAAGTTTGAATTTGCAAAACAAATCATAGAATATCTTGGGCATGCCATTTTGGAAAAGGGGGTGCAACCAAGACCTGGGTTGGCGGATGGGATCACAAAAGCACCAAAGCCCAATAGCAAGGAACAAGTGTCATCATTTCTGGGGCTTTGCGAGTTTTATTCAAAATTCATAACAAATCTTTCAGCTAAAACCGCATATTTGTGAGAACTACTCAAAAAAAGGAAAGTGCTTGTGTAGAGTGATGCCTGTCAGGATTAATTTGTTTCACTGAATCATTATATTGCAACAGCTGATGTGCTAGCACCTTTTGATCCCACAAAGAGTGTATTGTTACGGTTGATGCGAGTAACAAGTGGTTAGGAGCCACCCTAGCCCAAATGAAGAGATCTGGTAGCGAAGTTACAATGGGTTTTGCGTCAAGTTCTCTGAAGGAAAATGAGAAGGTCTTCTCAGCCATTGAAAAAGAACGGTTAGCCTGTTGCTGTGCAGTTGAACATTTCAAGTGTTTCAGCTGGGAGAGAAAATTCACGCTCAAAACAGACCATAAACCATTAGTAAATATACTAAGCAGATCTGTTATCAGGGATTACACACCTAGCGGGCTTTACTAAGTTCAAAAGTGTTGCAATATGAATTTATCACTGAATACCTCCCCGGTGGAAAGAAATTCAGAGCTGATCATTTATCTTGTTCTCCCATCAATGATGAAGACCAGTCTGTGAATTGGAAGGAGGAGGACGAAGAATGCCTAATAGCCACTATAGATGTGTGCGAGGGTAATGCTTTCATTGAGGATGAGTGGAATGCCAGAATGGTAGATGATGACAATCTGGTGTGTGTAAAAAAAAATGGGTGACAGAGGGATGGCCTAAAGAGAAGTCTTTACCTGTGAGATTACATCCAGGTTAATATCTGTTGAAAGGAATGGTATGCTGATGAGACGTGATAAATTAATTCCCCCAGTGGATTAAGCGACAGGATAATTTTGAGTGGACATGAGGGACACCTGGGTCAAACCATTACCAAAAAAGTTCAGAGAAAGTTATTGGTGGCCTGTCATGGACTCTGAGATTGTTGCTGATGTTAGAACATGAGTCATTTGTGCCAATAGTGACAAAAGTATTAAGACTGAGACCATGCCACGCCAACCTAGTGTGTTACCTGTTGGTGCGTGGTCAAAGTTGGCCATCGATTTTATAGGTTTGCTTTAGTTATAGTAGACTACTACAGCAAGTGGTGAGAGGTAGATTTCATGGAGAAGCCTACTACGTAAGCTGTTATAAAATTGTTGAAGAAGTTGTTTTTGAGGGAAGGTTACCCTAAAGAGATTGTATCCGACAATGGAGTGCAATATCTGTCCGAAGAGATGAAGGAACTTTTGATGGAGAATGCTATTCAGCACAAACGTACAACACTGTATCATCCTCAGGCCAATGGTCTTGTAGAAAAAATTAATCGCACATTGGTGGAGTGTTTACAGTGGGCTGTTCAGAATAAGATGGAGGTGAGAAAAGCTGTTGAGAGCACGCTATGGGCTCATCGGTCTAGTCCCAATGCGGTGTCAGGATTGTGTCCTTTTGAAGTCATGAGGAGACGTGTTCCAGGGTCTTCGTTGTGCCTAGCATGGTTGAGAGAAAATTATCAGCGTTCTAACTGAGCTGAAACATTAGATGCGGTCATACAACCTCATGTAGAGAGGTATTAGGAAAAGATGAAAGAAGAATGATATATATGGAGTGTGGTGTGACATTGCAGGCATGGGGATGGATTTTCTAGCGAAATGTTGTTACATAACACTGTTCTACGCAAAAGCAAAGGGGTAGTTATGAAACCAGCCAGATATTGTGATGTGTAAATTGTGTATTGTAATCATGTGATTGTTTGGGTCACTTTTTAATTTTTGGTTATACTGCATATTTTTACTGGTATGTGTTTAAGTTATTGGTTGCATTGTATAAAGGGGAAGATGTTGTGGTGATGTACTCTTCCACCTACATTCCACATTCCGTGGTTGCATTGGATTGGAATGTGGAATTTAGTGGAATGAAGAAGGGTTGGAAGTTCTGTCAGTGTCAGTTGTGGAGGAGAGCTTATGCTCTGGCCAATAAACATATTGCTTAGGATATTCTGTGTGTATCGTGATTCGTCCTTCCACACAGCTCCACTTTCTTTTCCTGTTCTTGTTCAAGGAATGTGTTGGCTTCGGCAGAGCAGTAATTCAGGCTAAGTGGTTCCACTGCCCAAATAATAAGGAACCTTTCCACCGTTAGCAGTCACAGATCCTCTGACCGTGGTTTCTGTTACCGACAGAGTCAGCATCAGTCAGTCCAATCTTAGTGGGATGCAGTATCGCAGTTGCAGGGATGACCATGCTCTCAGCTTTTCAAACATAAAAAGTTTGGTCACGAAATATTTGGGGATGCGGAGAGACCCACTCTTAGACTTGGATGAGTTCCGGTTACAGTTCCTTGATTCAGTATGATCTTCTGGACTGCCCCATGCTCCGAACAAAGTGTATGGGCTTCTCCTCCTCTGGCACTCATTTCACTGCATCGGCAGGCACCACTTCACCTCTCTAGGCAAGCCTAGCAGGCTTCCAGGCACCAGGCAGACCCAAAGTACTTCCAGCAAGATGGAGCAGTTTTCATATGAAGTCCCCTTGCCTCTGGGAGACTTGCTATCAAGAACACCAGCACTGGTTCTTGGTACTTATTTAAGTTTTCTATGTATCACTCCCTCCATCGGTCATAAGGATTCGGAACTGAAAATAAGTAGAATGGTTTTGGTCTCACTTTTAAAGCTGTTTTCCGTACGGGGTGTTAATTCCACTGTTGCTGTTATGGAACCAGTTTGAAGCGGTTCATTTCAAAAGTATGTTCTCCTTGTGCAGATTAGACAGCCTTTGTTGAAGATGATGGCTCTCCCAGGAGGTACAAATAATGCTGTCTCTAAACTAGAGCACCTAAAACAGAACAATAATGAAGTGCGAAGATTGCAATTGACTGTTGTTAGCCTTCTAGAGTAGCAGTCTTGGCACTTCCTAAAATATTCCCCCTGCACAATAAAAGAGAGCCCCATTCTCACCTACTAACACCCACTGTCAACAGTCCCTTGCTAACAAAGCTCACTGCTGCATTTCTAAAACAGACCTCGTTCTACCTTTCAACTCTTCAGTGTCTGAGGCTGCAGCCTTCTTCTCAAGAATGCAAGCAGTATACTATCTCTTTCTGGGGAGGCTATAGTATCCACAACCTCCATCTTGTGCTTTATTTTACCAGGAGCAACTAAAATAAATCACACTGGTCTCTTCAAACATACTCTTGCAATAACCATGGGGTTCTGCTTCCAGGCACCATAAATACACACACACACACATGACTATGTGGTCTGGGTGCTACATTCAAGCAGAACTTTACTTAAGGGGGCCTGTGAGAACCACATTCATACCTAAACTGGGAAAAACTAATGTACTGGGACAGGGGAACACACTGCACAGGTGAAACATCACTGGACCATCATAAATGTAATGTTAATTCTGAAGAGGACTGAGACATTGAAAGGTATATTAGAGCAATGTTTACTTTCACTTCCCTTCTCTTAATGCCATAAATGTAAAGAGATTTTTATGCCCATGGTACTTTCCATTCCCTTGGCTTATGATGCACTACAAGAATAGTGAATAGGTGAGTTCCCTGTGCGGAATACTACAATGATATAGAATATATTACATGCTTTATGCTCCATTAACTAGAGGGGGCAAAACGTGCTGGCTATTTAATAATTAATGTACAGTATCACCTCAAAGTATACAATTGAACAAATCGAATTCTTGTGAAATACAATTTCTATCTGGCACAACAGCCTATTTTCTCCAGTACTATTTGGATCCGGAAATAATCCATAATAGAATGGATCTGAACTTGGATACATCATGTAGAATCTCAGAACTTGACTTAATCCAAATAAAAGGTACAACAGAGTCCATCTTTTCACATATTTATCCTATTCTCTGGGATAGCGATAACCCATTGGGGCCCAGTATCAAAATAAGTAAGCCTAAAATATGGTGAATTCTGAATCTCTCAAACCTCCTCTTTAAACTATCCTCCTTGGACTGGTGGGGATGGACCTGATTTAGAGGAGGGTTGGGGTTTTTCTTGGTGTTGTACAATAGAAGACTTCTCAGACCTAAGGTTAACCAGCAAATCTTCGTTATGAGTAATCTTCATATTCAGGAGATCTGTTTTGAGATGGAGGTCCACGAAGAGAAGCAAGGGAAAGTATTTAGGAGTCCCTCTAGGTCAGACAGATCATTATAATCTGCAGGAAGAGGAATCTGGCTTTTCATCAAATGGTCATGCTCAGGACTGCAACTTTTAGTTTTGTTGTGGTCAGCAGTTCTGGTCTCTGTGGGCGATCAAAATCAAAGTTCTTGGGGACAACTAATCCTGACTCAATATTTGAGTCTGAGTCAGACTGATGACTGTAAACCATGTCTCTAAATTCAGGTGAAAGTCACTGCTGCCAATCCAAGGGTTGATGTCCAGATCCAAAAGAATATTCCTATTTGAGAAACATACTTGAGATAAGGCATCAGTACCTGCGGAGGAAGAGAGATGTGACAGCAGGGTAGAAGGGTAGGAGAACAGTCTCCTTTTTAACTCAGCAGACTGCTAACAAGTAGTTCAGGTTGCATGCCCTAACTAAAATTACACTTTTAGTGAAAAATAACAAAACTGTGGTTTTGGTTCTGTCCTCTTCATATACTATATCACTCACTTTGTAACTATTGCAGTGAGAGGAATGAATATGGACATTCTTTATGGGTTTACGTGAGACGTGGTCACCTTCCTTATATATCATGCTAGGACATTATAATAGTAAGGCAAACATATATAACCACCTTCATTTTCATGGCTTTTTAGTTATGCATGTATGATTAGCTGAGTTCTTATCTGACACCAGGGTCGTCGTGAACCCCCCTGCTTTAGCAGCTACAGTGGGATTGGGGGTCTTTATGGGCCTGTCTGCCACTTGGCAGATACAAAGCTCATAATGAATGGTAGAAGTAAGAAAGAAATATGGGTTGTTAGGAAAGGAAAATAATTGATGGAAGTGTAGGTGATGGAAGTGTGGGTGATAGAATGGGTGGGTAAAAGGATGGATGGAGTGGGCGAGAGGATGTGTTGATGAGTGGGGGAGAGGATCGTGGGTTAAAGGATGGCAGAGCAAATGGAAATCTAAGATGATTGACGGATGGGTGGGTGAGATGATGGTAGGTAAAAGGATTGATAGGATGGGTGCGTGAGTGGGTGAAAGGATGGATGGATAAAAGGATGGATGGAGTGGGTGAGAGTATGGCTGGATGAGTATGTGAAAGGATGGCAGCGTACGTGGTAATCTGAGATGGATGGATAGGTGGGTGAAAGGATGGCAAAGTTAATGAGAAGATGGATGTGTGGGTGGAAGGATGGCAGAGTAAATGAAAATGAGAAAGGATGGTTGGGCAAAAGGAACAATTGATGGTTGAAAGGCTTATTGATGGATATGCAAGTCAAATCATGGATGCATGGGTGGATGTATTGATGGATACAGGCACAAATGATGGATGCTAGAATGGATGGATGAGTGGATGGATGGGTGGATGGAATGAATGGTGACCGACAATGGTGGACGAAAGAATAGATATGACAGAATGTAAAGATGAAATGATGGATGTCAATGGGTAGATGAAAGGATGGATGGATAGATGCTGGGATCGAAATGACAGGTAACTCTTCTAGGGCGATTCGAGCACACTTGCTTTGCGTGCTTGGCGCCTTCAGAGCTTTGGTTCAGGATGGGGCTATTTTACGTTTATGGCTACTCCCTTGACTGACGCAGCATACATAATTACTCTTGACATGACTGTAAATGTGGACTTGCTATCAAATGTCTCTCGTAAAATTATTGCTATTCTGGACAAATTAAGCTAGAGTGGTTACCATTCACACCTTAAAGGGAGGGTCATTCGCACACACGTCTGGTGGAATGATCAGTTATTCCGCTTAACATGGCGGATGACACAACAATGGTGAAGCAGACAAGTATATGACAAAAAAAAGGCTGCGCTGAAACACGAATTTCAAACAATATATGTACCACTATAGTGTTCATTATATTTCCATATATTGTGCAGGTTAAACAAATTGAAAACGTATTTCTATGTCAACGACTTGACTAAGTGTGACAAAAGGCAGTTGGGATGTTTTGTTGGGTAAGAGAAAAGCAAGCAGTGGGATGTGATGGCTCTCTACACTGAATATCTTTATTGAACTGGAATCGATATATGGAAGAAAAGAAATAGTTGCTCGAAAGACACCCATGCCACTGTGTGCGAATAAATGTCTGTTATTTAACTGTCAGGAGATTTACAGATAGCTGGCACCCCTGCCACAATATTTGGTTTAAATGTGCATTAAAGAGCCCAGCCTTCCATCATCTTCCCTTGTGAAATACATTACCAGCCGCTTTTAAGATTCCCTCCAATGCCCTGCTAATGTATTGCAAAAGCTGCAGCAAATGAATTGCCCTATTCATTAGCCGCGAGAGATAATTCAGACTGCAATGCATGCCATTTTTCACTGGATACTTTGTAGGAGCCTCTGGCAATCCAGTGGCACCTCATTCCCATTGCTGCCTCGCACCCTGCTTCTTTCTAGTCCAATCGCCTGAAACCGGAAGTGAGCAGAAGTGATCCGGTCACTTATCCATGTGCATGTGTTCTTATATATCACAAAAGACTTTGAGTAACTGAAAAACACACATCACTCAACTCAATAGCACCTACTGTGTATTCTGTTAGAGCATTTCCTACCTTTTGTCAAGATCCCAAAGTGTTTTGCAGATCAGAGGTCAATGGATCTGATTAGCTGTGCAGATGAAAGGAGGGTTTTGGGGATGGCGCCACCTATTAACATTGAGTGTTGAAGTGTGAAACCGCCAGAGTGTGTGCTCCATAGCTGACGCCCTGGCATGTGAGCGCACTTTACCTTTATGGCGGAGAGCGGAGAAGTGTGAGGGCAGGCTTGCAAGAAGAGCATATTCAATCTAGTCCGGGTTGTGGCTTTGTATGTAGAATCCGGGACTTCTTGGGTATTCAGAAGAGCTGTAGCGTGTTTGCACGTGACCCGGTTACTGCAAATAACTGCAAGGGTAGCAGACCTTTCTTACATGGGAGTGGAGGTAGGTTAGTTTGAAACCCATTTATGTTTTATTCTAATCATACCGATCTATTTAAAAATCACTCACCAAAGACAGAATCTCAAACAGTAGAAAATCCAGGTAGGCCTAGCCTTAATCAAAAATGTGCATAAATTAATAATTGTTTTAAATTTTACTAAAGCAATCGTAGTACGCAAGGGCAATCTACAAGTTTTGAATGCTTCCAGACAGAAGGTAATTCCACATGTGCATGTGCAGAGCATCAATCCACTGGCGCAGGGTTTGGAAATGCATGCATTAGAACTTTTTTTTTCTTTCTCTGAAAAGCATATGCCCATGTGAGGAAGCTACTTACCCTCCTCTGAGGCATTAGTGGAATTTGCCCAAATTACCCAAACCCACCCCCAAGCAGTAAGGACGAGGAAATCCTTGGGCAGACCCTTTTGTCCGAAGGGTGTTTCCACACTGGAGGTGGGCAATCCTAAGAAAGTTGCTGCGAACTTGCACCCAGACCCTGTGGGAACATCAATATTCCACCCACACTGTTGCGCTTGCATGGGCTTAGACAGCAGTGTGGGGGAATCCTGGGATCTCCCAGAGCCAGCGGATCTGAGTTGCGGGTTCTTCACAGCAGCTTCACTTCAAATTACGTAGCTCGCTGGCAAGACATCGTTCCTCACTGTGCAGTCATCTTTAGCACAACTTCCTCTCCTGGCATACAGGCTCACTGCTAAGGCCCGTACAGGTCGTGGTGCTTTGTCAGCAACAATTACTTCCACGGTGGCACCTCCTGGCATATGAGGTAGCTGCAACGCGGTGTTACTGGGTTCACACTGCCCGTAAGGCACTCGATTCATGGCTAAGTTCACGACGGCCCTCTCAAGGCATGCAGGGTTCACCAATCTGATCTTGCACACGGGCAAAGACCCATTCAGTGCACAGCCGTCTTCTCACACCTCGCTCCAGGAGTCCTCTTGGCTGGGTCCCCTCTGTTCCTTGCTCCCTCCAACACTCACCTCTTTCTCACAGGGCACGCTGGTCTTGACAAGCAGGTATGCAGTGGTGCTGCAAGCAGGTAATCTTGGTTTTCCTGGGTGATGTCCCCTCACCCAGCAGGGAGACTAGCAGGCCTTGTCCCTCAGTCTTCGTCACAGGCAGAAGTCTTGCAGAGCTTTCCCTCCTCACACAGCTGTCTGCTTGTCAGATGACACATTTTTGGGGTCTCAACCTCCCCTTCTTATCGTCTATTTCCAGATATCAAATGTGATTTAGGGACTGAGTCTTTGAAGTTTTATGTTGGGGTTCTGCTTCTTTTGAAGTACACCGTTCTCTCCTCTCTTCTTTCTCTTGAAAGGTTGTCTGTCACAGCAGGTAGACTCTAAAGCTGATAGTCCCACAACATAAGCCAATGGGAGTGACTAGAGTACACACCTGGATGTCAGCCACAGTGATATATACTTCAAAAGGTCAATGCCAGACTCCCAGCTCTACTTCTTGATACCCTTATCAATCACATTTCCTTCCTGAGATGTGTCCTGCTCCTTGATTTTAATCTCCCACTGAATCAAAGAGCACCCTTTGAAGTGTACAGGGGGAGTCTCTATCTCCCTACTCCTGCGTCTCCCACCCAGCTCACAGGAATGCAGCAATACACAAATCTCTCTTGCGGGGATTCTCTACTCCTCATGTTCTCACTAGGCATGCCTGGGCTCCCCAAAATGGAAGCCAGGGTCCTCCATGTAATGTACCACTGCAGGCACATTTGCACTAAGTGTTTGGACACAGCACATACACTATTCAGTACTTTTCTATCCATGCATTGTGCCTACACACACACACACATATACATTCAGCACACACATTTGTTCTGTGAAATGTTCAGTACTTAAGCCTTTCTGTGTTGTGCCATGGTGTGCTACTTACAAACACACACTCTGCCAGAACGCACATTCATCATGCATGCACTGCACAACACTAAACCTTTAACGTATCGTACTTTTCACGAGCACACATACACCCAGCCACGTTTCCACTGCCCACGCAGTGTACAGCACTGCATCTCTCCTGTAATGTGCCCTTTGCAGGTATACATACACCGAATATATGCTTCCAGTGGGCATGCACTGCACAGCTCTACTTCTCTCTTGTAATGTATCCCTCATAGGTATACTCAGTCAATACATGCATGCACAGCACTGCTCTATCCTTGTACTGTTCCCTTCCTAGGCGCACACTCAACCATCGCAGAGTCATCACTCCTGTGCTGCACAGCACTTTTCCTCTAACTGATGTAGGCCAAGGGTGAGTTAAGCGCACTGCAGTGGAACCTTTAAAATGGTGAGTGACACTGTAGGTCTCACTACAATGACACGTTAACAAGCATTTGCAATGCAATAGGTCTCGCATTTACGCGAGTTTGAGCTATTGACATTGCAAATGACAATGCCTTTTATTTTTGTTTTTGTTTTTAAAACATAAATAAAAGGCATTGTCATTTGCAATGCCAATAGCTTAAACTTGTGTAAATGCGAGACCTATTGCATTGCAAATGCTTGTTGTAAATTGTTCAGCGAATGGTGGACAAATGGTGTTCAGATGCGGCAGCCTCGGTGAGGAATTCTGTCCGGAAGGAGACCGGATTTCCCGCCAGTCACTCTAGCCTTGGACTGAATGAGCTTCCCCTCCCCGGGCGCAGGCCAGATGTGTTGATCTTGTAGTAGTGATGGGGTGGGTGGGTCACGAGCGCGGCAAAGGAGGGTGTGACTGGAGGAAAGTCGGGGTGTGATTGGAGGAAAGTCGGGGTGTGATCTGATGAATGAAAGGTGGTGGCGATGAGAGGGGGGACGGAGTAAGGCGTTTCGTGGGTTGAGTTGTGTTGGGGGCAGAAGCGGGGAGTGGGTACTATAGAACAACGAGGAGTGATGGAAACAAAGTGAACTAAGAGCAGGATGAGTGAGCGAAAGGAGGGGAGCAGAGGATTGGAGAAACAGGGCAGGTGATACAGAAAGACAAAGTAAATGAGCAGTTTGATAAAGCGCTAGAGGTGATGATGAGGGCGGGGGTTCAGTCACAAGCAGTAAGAACTGTCAAATATGTCCCTAGCATTACTTCGAAGAACATATTTTCTAGTTCTATGCACATTTTGCAAACTCCTTGCTGATTTTCTCTAGATGTGAATTTCCACGTACAGAGGAGTCGGAAGGAATAATGACTAATAAACAGACAGCAGCTGTCGACACTACCCAGCAACGCTGCTGGCCATGACTAAGCGCCTCATTTTTTGAAGGAAGGTCAGCCCGCGCCGGGGCCACAAGGGGCCGGAGAATTAACCTACCGAGGGCCCTGGTGCGAGAAGATTCACGGATGTGCCGCAGGCGGGAAAAACGTGCCACGAAGGTCAAGGGAGGGCCAGGGGGAGGCCAGAAAAAGGAAGGTCAAGAGGCCAGCCAAAGTGTGTTAGGGGCTTGGCAGGGAAGACAGGAACAAGCGCGGTGCGCGCGCACTAAAAGGTATGCGAGGTATGCAGCTGGCACCCAGTCGCGCTGCTGCTCGCTCCCGAGCTCCCTAGGCCAGGGGAGAGAGAAGGCGGGACATGCACCCGCCTTTAGCCACTGATGAGCAAATAGTGTCGGCATTTGCAAAACACTATGAAGAATTTTATGGAAGGAGACCACACAGCGGCACAGCCGCCATCGACGACTACCTAAAAGACAAATGGACACCTAAGATAGATGAGGATATCAGGAAAGCACTCGACGGGCACTTGACACTTACGGAAGTTGGAGAGGCTGTGGCCCTACTACGACCGAGAAAAACCCCTGGTCCGAATGGAATACCTGCTGAGCTGTATAAAAGCTGTAAAGTCTTACTAAGTCCTCACCTCCTAGGTCTCTACCAAGATGCCTATAATGAGGGTATCCTCCCATTAGACCTTTGGACTGCTACCATTATGACCATCCATAAAAGGGTAAACCCAGAGATAGATGTGACTCATATCGCCCCATCTCTTTGTTGAACACATAGGTCAAAATACTGGTGACAATTCTGGCAACTCGACTCCTACTTGTTATAACGACTCTCGTCCACTGCAACCAATCCGGGTTCATGCCCGGTCGGGCCAGCAGATGGAATCTCCGCAGATCGCACAACTGGATGATTTCGATCAAGAACCGTGACACCCAGCATATTTTTCTGTCGTTGGATGCTGAAAAAGCATTTGACACAGTGCACTGGCCCTTTTAAGATTCCAACTTGGCCAAATTAGGCCCAAAGTTCAGGAAATGGGTGGCACTGCTATACACCTCCCCCAGAGAGGCAGTGCTAATCATTGGCAGGCTTTTCCACGATTTCCCTATTGCCCTTGGGACCAGGCAGGAGTGCCCTTTATCTCCACTTTTTTTTTTCACTAGTGGTGGAACCCCTAGCGTGCATGATTAGGCAACACACAGGAGTGCAGGGCTTCAGGACTACTCTGGACGACCATGTGGAGGAGAAGATATCCCTTTATGCAGATGACATTCTTCTGTTTGTGACGGAACCTGACACAACGATCCACCCAGTGTTCCAAATAATGGACGATTATGGCTGGTTCTCAAGCTACAGGATCAACTGGCACAAGTCGGTACTGTATTGCCCAGACCAAATAGCGGAATGGCCTCCGCTGACAAGAGACCTCCAAGTTGCCACAAAGGGCTTTAAATACCTTGGTGTCTTTTTTACACCTCACGCGGAGGTCTGCTGCAGTGATAATATCCTGTGAGTGTTATCCAACTTTAGGCAAGATGCGGACAGGTGAAAAGATCGACCACTTACCATAATGGGCAGAGCGGCCATGTTTAAAATGATCTCCCTGCCCCAATTCCTATATGCCCTCCAGAACACATACCACCCTCTCCCCAGAACGATATTCAAGGAAATAGATTTCGAACTCCATTCACTGTTGTGACTGAAGGGCCACCCAAGGATTGCCCTAAAGACATTACAACACAACCCATATAATGGGGGGCTGGCGCTTCTGGATATTGAGGCGGCTACTGGGCAGCCCACCTAACCCCCATAAACGACTGGATACACGTAGCATGGGACCATCCCACATGCAGACTAAAAAGGGAGATACTGACACCCCACACGTTCCTACACTATCTATATGGAGGAAAGGGGATACATAGCCTGCTTCCTGCAACACAAGTCACTGTGGAGGTGTGGGAAAGGGCCACTAGAACCCTGGGGTGGGCTAAAAATATAACTAGGGTGACAGCTGTGGAAGGGAAACTGGCTTAGGGAGGTGGGTGGACTCCGGGGCTTTGAAGTATGGGACACATTGGGGATCTCTACTGATGGAGATATTATAGCTCGGGGCGAATTCAAATCCTTTTACAACTTCTGTATGGATTTTAGGTTGCATAGCTCCCAATTCCTCAAGTACACCCAGTTGCAACACACGTGGAGAGCAGAGGGAGTGGGGGAGACGGACCTGCTGGAATGCGCACCATTTGAGGGTTGATTACTGCAGGAAGAGTTCACGACCAAGGCAGTGTCACTTACCTACAAGATGATGATAATATGCCCAACACCCTTGGTATACTAAGGGAGGCATCGGAGGGCGACCTGGGGAGATGGAAGACGTGGACTGGGAGGCAGCCTTGATGCACCCTAGAGAGGTGGCGATTAAAGTCAGACTGCGTCTCATCCAGATTAAAATTCTCCATAAGATTTATGATGATGGAGCTAATCTACACAAAATGGGCCGGGCCAAACCCCTCATTGTCTGCGCTGCCAAGCCGCAGTGGGGAACTTCTTACACACACTGTGGGATTGCCCCTGTATACCGTCATATTGGGGTGCAATAATTAAAGAGTTAAATGCAATATTAAAAGCATCCCTCCCAGCAGACCCGAAATTCGTCCTTCTGGGCATCCCATGTGATGTTGAAGTTACCAGACCTCACTTGCATTTTAGCGCCTTGGGCCTAGTAGTGGCGAAACACGATATAGCAAAACATTGGGGCATACAAGAGACCCGACACTGCATGAATGGAAGAGAGGCATGGACCTGTACATGGCAGCTGAAAGGGTCACATACAGGAGTAGAGGGTGTCCCAAGAAATTCACTAGGATAGGGAGTAAATGGCTCAACCATTATGGTTTAGCCTGCCATGATGAAGGTCCTCGAACCGTAGATGACGGAGCGCAGGGCTAGCTGCGACCAGATTGTCAATGGGGACTTGTGGAGGGAGCGAAGTGGGGGAACCGGGACATCTCCAGTAAATAGGGGGATTGAACAGGAGATGGCACACCCGATATGCATTGATGACATGTGTGACTACCGGGGCTGAGAAAAGTTGAATTACCATGACTGACCAGAGTGCGACTTGTTGTTATCGATGTGCTGGTTATATGTTTCTCGTGCAATTGAAATAAAATAAAAACATTTTTTTTTTTTTTAAAGTCCATTTTCAACAACACATTACTTTAGGATTCTTCTCTATAATTCTAAGTGCTCTTAGCACAATCATTTAGGAAGCAGTGGATTTTGGCTACTGACAATCTGAAATCCACATAGGGATGTCTTGACAGCAGCAAAATTGTAATGTGAACTACAAAGAAAGTTATACCTGAAGATCCAAGAAGACCACTATCTTTCTTGACAGATGAATCTATGACCTACAGGGAACTGTAGTTCCCTGCCATACAGAGCAATCTGTGCATGTGCGCTGCCTGAATTGAAAGAGAGACAGCACTTTGTGATGACTGCCAGCCTTTATTTCACTGAGAAGCGCTGTGTGTGAGTGGCTTTAAAGTAGCACTTCCCAGCACATGGACCACACTCAGTGCTTAATTTGAGCCGGTGGGTTCCAGTGCTCGGCACTTAATAGTTAACACCGGCACTCATGACAGTCTGCCACATTGTGGCACTGTTTGTCTCACTTAGAGATGAGATCTACAACAGTTGTTTATTAATTTTAATTATTCTAATGACTAATACCTGCCACACAAGGCATTTGTATAGCTTTGGGGACCTGCAAGAGTCTGAATTGTCACACTTTTAGGAGTGTGATGATTAGTAATCGTGTTGGTACTGCCATTGGCAGCGCTGGCAGGGGCAATAGATGGTGCAAGCTTGAGTGACCTCCTGACTGGGGCCCTGGCACTTATTTTTTTTTTTAAATTAAGCACTGACAACACTCAGTGGTACATACGGAGAATGGTCCCAGTGTACGAATTACTGTGTTTAAAAGAACCAAGAAAATCATACACAGCTATACACAGAATCGTAGTATTCTTAATGAACAGTGTTATTTAATCACACTGAGCAACCTGTATTTTATAACATTTGTTAACACATTATTCAAAGCAGTGCCCCAGGAGGGAAGGGTGAGGGTGTAGTGTCACGTTTCCTTTACCTACGAATTATATGAATACGGAGCCTTTTTGCCCGATGATGTGAATGCTTTAATTCACTTCCCAGGCCCAGCAGATTAATCCTGACTGAACCTTTCCTTCCTTAAACAGCACCAATAGAGTGTTTTGCTCGCTCACACCGATTTGGAGCCTATGCGCCCTGTTTTCTCCTCAGGCCCATCGTTTGGGCTACTGATGGTCACTCGCCCCCAGTCTCCCCTCCCCACACTCCTGTCCTGAGGAAGACCCCATCGTAAGGGACATACTTACCTACCACTTTCTAGGGGTCGAAACGTCGACATCTACCACACTAGCCAGTCTGACCAACAGCGATTGATCACTGTGGCTTTATCTATAACTATGGCTATTTAAATATTTGGATGTAATGTGATTTACTTGGCTCTTGTATAAGCCCCTTCCTGAGAAATAACTAAGTTTGTGAATTGTACACTGTTCCATTCACTACCTTATCCTCACTTCATCCACTACACCCTCACCCTTCCCTCCTGGGGCACTGCTTTGAATAATGTGTTAACAAATGTTATAAAATACAGGTTGCTCAGTGTGATTAAATAACACTGTTCATTAAGAATACTACGATTCTGAGTATAACTGTGTATGATTTTCTTGGTTTTTTTAAACACAGTAATTCGTACACTGGGACCATTCTCCGTATGTACTGCTCTATAACCAGGTCCCAGTGACGTTATTTGGGTTTACCCTTCTAGGTAACAACACTCAGTGGTAAGCAGTGCCTTCAGTCCTGCTTCCTGACATTGTGTCCCTCAAGACTTGAATTGAAAGTAGTTACAGAATCCCCAGAAACAGTACTGGATGTATTGAGGACAATTCAGACTAACCATTGTTTATAGACCTTAACAGCATCTGCAGCTCATGAAATCCGGACCTCCCAATGACTCTTTTGTTCACAATGGCCAGCTGTGCTGCAGCATTCCCTTGTCTCCGTTGTGGCTCAAGTTCTCAAACTGTCATCCTTACTGGCTTTCAGTCCACTGGACATGGTGCGGATCTTTGTCTTGGTCCAGTTCAAGCTCTTTTACTCTTGCTGGGAGGCAAAACTTCACATTCTTCCAAGTAGATCACAACAGTAGGAATGAATGAAATAATTTTATTGCATAACTGCTTAAACTTATTGCAAATTGCACACCTGTAGCATCAATAACAGTTAAAACAAGATTTTTGTGATTAACCAGGTCAAACGGACAAGCAAATGAACCAGCCCAGATGCACACTTATTGCCAGCAGCTCCCATTGCCGATTGTCTTAGAGTGAAAAGTGTCCGTGCAGAATCAGTCGAGTTATTGTAAAAAGCGCCTGTCACATTTATAAACAGCAACTCTTTGCAAAGATACAACATGCTGGTCTTCCCTATTCGGGGGCAGCCAAATGGCCATGGCCAACCATATTTCATCTTTTGAGAAGAAATTCAGCTGTTCAAACCGCACTTACACAGGTGAAGGCATTCCGGCCCAGATAAGCGCTTATAAGAGTCAATAGTCCTTAAAATGCATTCTAATATTAAAAAGCTGAAAAGCCATTAAAAAACCGAGTTCTCCCCTTGTGGATTAACATGGCTTGTAAAGTGCCAGCGCAGTATCAATCAACAGAATTGTGATCAGTTAATCTCGACCTGAGTAATGCCAGTGCGGTTGACAAGATAATAAACAGTTCATCCCTACATTAGTAAACCATAACTCTGTGCAAAGAGACAGCAGAATAGTTACCCCTCTTCAAGGGAGCCGTATGGCTTTGGGCAAACGGGTCGTAAAAAGATCCAGCTCTCCCCTGGCGGGTTAACATGCAGTGAAAAGTGCTAGAGCAAAGTCAGTCGGCGGGATTGTATACAGTTCATAACCTGCATTTATAAGCGACGACTATGTCGCAGCTGAGAAGATGCTACTGCAGAATCAGTCGGCAAGATTTATAGACCATTCATCCCCACGTTTGTAAACCCAGCGGGTTAACCTAGCATGCAGAGTGCTAATGCAGAATCAGTCCACAAGATGGGAAACAATTCGTCCCCACGAAAAAAACAACTAGGAAAGTGAAAGCGCGCCATGCGCGCGTTGTGCGAGCCGTACACGTGCACATCACCTGTCCGGGCACGTGCACATCTCCTGTCCCCCTTCGGAAGCTAAATCCACAACAATAGATCTCGGAAGCGAGCAGCGCATACGCTGCGTCGCTAGGCGAGACCTAAAAAGGACCTATTCACTCATACTGATCAATACACGGTATGCTTCCACCATTGCACCCGTGCTGCTTAACTCCTAGTGACAGTGCTGGATGTGTTAAAAAAAAAAAAGTGCCAAAGAATTTGTCAGGAGGCCCCTGCAGCTTGCACCATCCACTGCCCCTGCCAGGGCTGCTAATGACAGTACCGGCACAACTACTAACCATCACACTGCTACAAGTGTGACAATTCAGACTATTACATGCCCCCAAAGCAATAATAATGGCTTGGGAAGCAGGTGTCAGTTGTTATGTATAGTTAATAAACAACTGTTTATCTCTAAATTACACACAGTGCTACCATGACTATCATAAGTGCCGGTGTTGACAATTAAGTGCCTGTGCCGAGCACTGGAAACCGCTGGCTCAAATTAAGTACTGCGTGGTGAAGGCAGTAGCCTTTCACCACTGAGGGTAGCGCTTTGGGCACCCCTCCTGGTTCCAAAAGACCGCAATCCATGAGACATGCCTATGTCCAGGAGCACACACATGATCTATGTTTGCCATGACAGGAAAATTAGCAATAGGGATCCAGACAATAGTACAGTTAGGCCCTCAGGGCAAGGGTACGTGTCCATTACTATGCAGAGGATTTTTCCGTCCCATCACTGCCACACCTACCCGATGTGATTGTCGTGCAAAACCAAGAAGTCCTGATTTTATGAATCAGGGCCTGGAATACCAAGCCCATATTGTACTTTTTCCGCGCATAGCAGATACCTGGGTGATGGTAGGGGGTGAGTTTAAGATTAGTGAATGGGTCAAAAATGTTTTACTGCTGGACGGTTAGTTTAAACCCTCCTGTCCTAAAGCACCGTTCAATGCATACTTGTGGAACACTGCATAGGTGATAGTTCTACGATAATCTGTGCCACCAATCAAAATGAGAGTGCAAATTGAAAAAAAATTCAAGCTATCCTTGTGCCCACAAAGATCCTATCAGTGTATGAGAAAATTTACATGCTCCTAGGGGACAGAAAGTACACAGGACTGCTGGTTTCATAAGTAAGTTTTATGAAGTTGTACCTACGTGAAAATGTTGCAATAAAACGTTTTGCAAAGGGGTATGAAACATTTAATTAATAATACAGTTGGACCACCCTTTGGGTCTCGCAACAAGTAGGAAAACACTGAATAAATATAATTACAATTAATTCAAAACTGATTGTATTTTTCTCAGTTTAGCCCAACTTAATCAAATATTACCACCTGTTGAAAAATGTAATATGCATGCACATCCGTGCTTATCACAAGAGAGGGCTCTTGATTAAGTGTATAAATCAAGGCCGCTTGTTCAAACAGAGGTGCGTGCACTTTATTTTTCCACAGGTGTACCTTGTTTATAAAACCTAAAATCTTAAATTGATAAAAAAGCAAAAAACAGTCTCGTGGGAAGCCAGGAAACTGGACACATTGACAAACCAACTACTTGGCCATTAGCATGAATTTTAAAGTGCAATAGTTTGTGACACTGAACATAAGCTCCTCATACAGAATTCAAAACGAATTGACAAGCTTTGAGGTATGTTATATATCAAATTTGGCTTCTTAGAATTTAACTTCAAGCTTCAAATTTATACAAGGTCTCTCGTTTTTGTGTTAATTACCTGAGATATACCGGTTCTTGTGTTTATGCGCTAGTATTTCAAGTTCCATAACGAAAACTATAAATATAAAATGTTATAACTCTTTGTGTCTGTCCCATTGAGCTTTCCAAAATTCCCAGCATCGAAGCAGTAACAAAGTATAAGGTCTGTCCCCAAATCTTCCTCCCTGTCAAATACTCGACCCTTTTTTATGTTGCGCAGCGTTTGCTCCAGTGTTGAAAACCAAGGCATCTCAGGAGGTGGATAGTGAATGTCCGGCGCCCGAATAGAGAGCTACAAAACTTTACAAGTATGCACCAGATACACACAACCGACTGATAACACATAGCAAACAAAAAACTTACTTTAAAGATGCACGCAATGGTACAAAACATGATAACGTTCTAACATATTAAGTAACGTAACGTTTAAAACATTGCTCGTTATCTTAAAATGCTGTATCACACAAAATGCCAAACCGTATAAAAGAAATAGATAAATAAGCGAGTGTGAGTTATGGTGGTTGCATTTGCATGTCAACCTTTGCAATTCTTTTCATTTTAGAGTTCCTTTTTTAATTTTATTTAATGTGTCCCCCTCCCCCACCATAGAATACATTTTTTTAAATGTATTATATCAGTGGTTAAGGTAGAAACTTCACTCCATGACAAACCTTTTTTTGTATTCTTAATGAACAAGTTACGTATCTTCGGTAACGATATATCTGTAAGAGACATATAATAGTTATAGATTCCTTACCTTAGAATTACCCCCAGGCGTCAGACTGGATCCGGAGAATTCTACTTCAGCAGTAACCCTGCGCGTCGGTAGGTGGCGTCAGTCTACTCCGCGTTCGTCGTTGGCGTCGCGATTGCCGGAATGACGTCGCTGTATCTACTTAGATGCCACCCTTGCACGCTGACGTCAGTTCTTTACACGACATTCCACGCCAGAAGCGCAGAGCCATGCAAGACACTGACCACTGGTGCACAAAACTAGGGCCCTGAAAGGGAGTCCCTTACTCTAGAAGTCAGTTCGCAGGACGGGGAGGATGGGTGTGGCGGTAAGTAATCTATAACTAATATATGTCTCTTACAGATACATAGTTACTAAAGGTAAGTAACTTGTTCATCTGAAAGAGACTATTAATTATAGATTCCTTACCTTAGAATAGATAACCCAGCAATACCAACCCTGGAGGTGGGTCTGCGAACCAAGTTCACACCAGAAAGTCCTGGAGAACTGAACGGCCAAAGAAGCCGTCTCTCCGGACTTCACTATCCAGGCAGTAATGTTTAGTGAACGTGTGCAGTGATGCCCATGTGGCTGCCTGGCAAATGTCACTGAGGGGGACTCCAAGTCCAAAAGCAGTAGTGGCTGCCATCGCCCTGGTGGAATGGGTGTGCAGTACTACAGGAGGCTCCTTTTTCGCCAAGGAATAGCAAATGTTAATGCAAAGGATGACCCATCGAGAGATGGTCCGTTTTTGCACGGCCCGACTTTTCTTGGCGCCCACATAGCCAACAAAGAGTTGATCGTCCACCCGGATTTGTTTTGTGCAATCCAGATAAAATGATAACGCATGTTTTGGATCCAGACGGTGGAGTCTCTCCTCCTCTTTGAAAAGGATGCAGGGGCGGGAAGAAGGTGGGCAAAGTGAAGGAGTGTCCTATGTGGAAAGAGGTAACCACTTTGGGAAGAAAAGAAGGTCTAGTTCGGTGGACAACCTTGTCCGGATGGACAGCAAGGAAAGGAGGTTTAGAAGACAGAGCTGAAGCTCACTCACCCTGCGAGCAGAGGTGATGGCAACCAGAAAGGCAGTCTTTAAAGTCAAGAGTCTGAGAGGACAATTATGCCGTGGCTCGAAAGGAGCACACATAAGATAAGTCAAGACAAGATTCAAGTCCCACTGGGGCATTACGAAAGGAATAGGAGGAAAAAGGTGAGTAATGCCCTTAAGAAATCTATTTACAATAGGGGACTTGAAAAGAGAAGGCTGATCAGGAAGACGAAGAAAGGCCGAAAGATAGCCTTTAAGAGTGCCCAGAGCGGAGCCCTGCTGGGCCAAAGAAAAAATGAAGAGGAGAACCTCTGAAAGGGGAGCAGAGAGGGGATCCATAGCCATTGCTGTGCACCATGCCACAAATTTGTTCCATCTACAGGCGTATACCGTTTTGGTGGAGGGACGCCTGGCTGCCAAGATAACGTTACAGACTTCGGGAGGAAGGTTGAAAGCTGTCAACTGTCGCCGCTCAGTCTCCACGCAAGGAGGTGGAGGCTGGACAGATTCGGGTGGAGGACCGCAAGGAGGTGGCTACTGCGACAGAAGATCCTCCCGAAGAGGCAGTCTGATCGGAGGATCGATGGCCATGCTCAAGAGTTTGGGATACCAGACTCTTCATGCCCAATCTGGAGCCACAAGAATGATTTGGGCCCGGTCGCGCATGATCTTCTTCAGCACTCTGGGCAGAAGTGGAATAGGCGGAAAGGCGTATAGAAGACTGCAATTCCACTCGCGACGAAAAGCGTCACAGAGCGAGTGCCGCCTTGGAAATTCCAATGCGCAGAACTGCTGACATTACACGTTCTCTTCGGTGGCGAACAGATCTAACCAAGGCTCTCCCCACTGCTGAAAGAGACTTTGCACCACCTCCGAGTGAAGACGTAATTCGTGATCCATCATGCACTGGCGGCTGAGTTCGTCCGCCCTGGCGTTCAGGGAACCTGCCAGGTGTTGAACCACCAGGGATATGCCCTGATGTTCCAGCCATGCCCAAAGGTGAAGAGCCTCTTGACAAAGTGTCCACGACCCCACCCTGCCCTGTTTGTTGCATTACCACATGGCGGTGGTGTTGTCCTTGAACACCTGCACTACTCTTCCTTTAACAGAGGGAAGGAATGCTTTCAGTGCTAAACGAATCACCCAGAGCTCAAGAAGGTTGATGTGGAACCCGGACTCCGCCGGAGACCAGAGGCCTCTAATCTCTGCCTCCCCCATGTGACCGCCCCACCCCAGGAGTGACGCATCTGTCACCACTGTGAACTTGGGTTAGGGAAGGGAGAGGGATCTTCCCGGACCCAATCCTGGTTCGTTAGCCACCACTACAATTGGTGTGCAGTGCCCTCCGAGATCTGGCCTCAATTGGGAAGATTCCCCTGATGCTGCCCCCACTGGAACTTCAGGTCCCACTGCAGAGCCCGCATATGCCACCTTGCATGGTCCACCAGCAGGATGCAGGAGGCCATGAGGCCCAGCAGCCTCAGGGTCATTCTCACCGATATCCAGGATAGAGGCTGAAACATCTGTATCATAGCCCAAATATCCCAGACTCGCTGCTCGGGAGGATAGGCCCGAAACTGCGCTGTATCCAGAACTGCTCCGATGAAAAGGAGCTTCTTAGAGGGAATCAGGTGTGACTTCGGCACGTTGATAGTGAACCCCAGCGAGTGCAGGAGGTCCGCCGTAGTCTGGAGGTGGGAGACGACAGCCTGGGGCGAACTCGCCTTCAATAGCTAGTCGTCAAGATGGGGGAAGACTGGAACCCCTGATCTGCGCAGATGAGCTGTGACCACCGCCATCACTTTCGTGGACACCCGAGGGGCACTGGTAAGGCCAAAGGGGAGCACAGTAAACTGAAAATGCTCGTGGCCTACCGTGAACCGTAGGTAATGCCTGTGGGCCGGCAGAACGGGGATGTGAAAATAAGCGTCCTGCAAGTCCAAAGCTACCATCCAGTCTCCAGGGTCGAGGGCAGACAAGACCTGAGCCAATGTCAACATTTTGAACATCTCCTTCCGGACGAAACGGTTGACGTCTGAGATCCAAGATAGGACGCAGCCCTTTGTCCTTCTTGGGAACCAGGAAGTAGTGGGAATAACAACCACGACCTACTTCTGGCACAGGGACTCGCTCAATGGCTCCCTTGACCAAGAGAGCCGTAACTTCCTGACAGAGAAGGGCCAAGTGATCCTCCGACATGCAATGGAGTGTTGGTGGCATGGAGGGAGGCGCAGTCTCGAAGGGGAGGGAGTAGTCCCTTCGGACTATCTGCAAAACCCACCTGTCCGACGTGATGTTATGACAGTGGGGGAGGTGATGGCGAATCCTGCCACCCTCTGGCAACTGGTGGCCCCGAAAGGTCAGACTAGGAAGGCTTAGAGGCTGATGCAGACTGGGCACTGGTGGACTGGCCTGCCCGCTGGCCCCCAGACCCACGAGGCTGGGTCCCACGTCCCCGGCCACGCAGAGGCTGAGTAGCTTGCTCCAGCCTGTGGCCTTGGGTGGAACGTGGTGGGGCACCCCTTCTGTAGCAACGAAAGGGGCGAAAGGCGGTCTGAATGGGGCGAGAGGTGGCAGCGAGGCCCAAGGATCTGGCCGTAGCTCGAGAGTCCTTGAAGCGCTCGAGCGCATTGTCCGCCTTGTCGCCAAACAGACGACGGCCATCAAAGGGCATGTCCAAAAGGGTTGATTGGACAACCCCGGT
Organism: Calotriton arnoldi; assembly: GCA_963921515.1. NCBI lineage: Eukaryota > Metazoa > Chordata > Amphibia > Caudata > Salamandridae > Calotriton > Calotriton arnoldi. The sequence goes on from CAWUFW010006010.1 coordinate 378,518, forward strand.
AAAGCCAGTGAACCTCAGCCAGGCGTAGCGTCTCAAGGCTACTGACGTAGAAATTGTTCTACCTAGTGAGTCAGCAGTATCCAGCCCACATCGAATGGTGAACTTCGCAGCGTCTCTACCCTCTGCAACTGCACAGGAGAGTACAGTCCGGGCCTCCTCCGAGCACTGTGGCAGCACTTGCGCAACCGTGTCCCACACAGAGTGGGTGTAGCGGCCCAAGAGACATGCGGTGTTCACCGACCGCAGTCCTAAGCTGGCAGAAGAAAACATCTTCTTCCCAAGATAGTCCAGCTTCTTGGATTCCCTATCTGGGGGAGCAGTAGGGAACGCACCTTTGGATGTTGAGGCTTGGACCACCAAGCTCTCGGGGGTAGGGTGTTGGGAGAGGAAAATAGGGTCGCCCGGGGCCGGGGAGTGGCGTCGGGCAATCATCCTATCCACAGAAGCCCCTGTGCTGGGCTTGGGCCAAGTGCCCAGAAGGATGTCGGTGATGGCCTCATTGAACGTCAGCAGGGGCTCCGAAGAGACCGCTGCCGGCTGAAGCACCTCAGTCAGGAGGTTAGTCCTGACTGCCACTGTGGGAAGCTCAAGGCCCAAGGCGTCAGCCACCCTACGCAACACCACAGCGTAGGAGGTTCCCTCCTCCGTGGCCAAGGTAGGGGGAGAAAGCATACCAAGGTCTGGGGTAGTGTCTAGACCACTGGCATCACCCAACTCCTCTCTCCAGTCTGGCTCTTCTAGCTGGTCTGCCAGAGGATCCACAGACCCCTCCCAGTCCTCCTCACCCTCCTCTGGCTGCCACTCAGGGCGAAAAGGAATGCCAGGATTGAACAGTGGTACAAAAGTACCGGCCGGCGCCGGTACTGGCGTTGGTCGACGCCGGTCCGGCTCCGTGTTTGTCGAGGGAGAGGCAGGCCCGGGACACAACCGGCATCGTCAGAGGAATTGGCGCTGTCGGAAGTGGCGTGAGGTCAACCGGCACCGATCCGGATCCAGGCCTGGATCCGTGGGAGCCCTGCGGCGTCGGGGCCAGAGCCACCGGCATCGAAGACCTAGAACCCCCAGCCGAGTCCGCGGGGCCCGAAGGCGAGCCAGCGGAGCCGGGCTGCCCAAAGATAGAGTGGAGGGCTTCGTAAAATGCACGAAGCTGGGCAGGGGACGCTCCAGCTCCCGGGAAGGGAGGGAAGCTCGGGGCCGCCCCAACAGGCTCCGCGGGCAGAGCCGAAGGACGACGACCTTCCGCGTCCCACGTCCCGTCGGTCAACGGACAAGAAGAAGGCAAAGAGCAATGGTGCTTCTTCGCCTTCTTCTTGTGCTTTGACTTACCCGAAGACAAAGACTTCAAAGATGAATGATCATGGTGACTCCGCGACCAGTCCCGCGACCTCCCTCTCGAGCGCCGCGGAGCTGGCTGCCGGGGCTCCAGAAGCTTTCGGGACCGCTCACGCAAAGACTTCGAGTTCATGGCCCGACAGTCGGAGCACAACTTCTTGTTGTGGTCACGCTCCAGACACCAGAGGCACACGAGGTGTGGGTCTGTGACCGACATCAATTTGTGACAGGAGTCACAAGGCTTGAAACTGGTACATCGATGGGACATCCCTACGTGCACCAGGAGTCGAACAACTCGAAAAGATGTTGACAAAAGTCGAAAAAACTTTAGTCAAAAAGTGACTAAGGGTACCGCTCTCTCCAGATCTGCACTGGGTGGCGCGGAAAAAGAAATAACTGACGTCAGCGCGCAGGAGCGGCGTCTAAGTAGATAGCACGATGTCATTCCGACAAACATGATGCCAACGATGAACGTGGAGCCGACTGACACCACCTACCGACGCGCAGGGGGTACTGCTGAAGAAAAATTCTCCGGATCCAGTCTGACGCCTGGGGGTAATTCTAAGGTAAGGAATCTATAACTAATAGTCTCTTTCAGATAACTTTGGCAGTTAAAACGTTGGGAGAGACAGCCTTCTAAATAAATTCTTGCTGCATACTAAACAGGGTGAAGATTGGTCAAAGGGGTGAAAACTTAAAAGGGGTCCCACAATCCGTCACTGAAACATGAAATTCCCCATTGGCTACTTGTTACATTATATTACCATATTAAGCATAAACGGGGGGCCTTGGTCCATCCAATTATAAGCAAATCTAACTAAAAAGGCTTCTACCCCTACTCCTGCTTGGCAAAGCCAGGATCGGGGGGGGGGGACACAGATCCTGCCCTTGCTACAGGGCTGAAGTGTGAAATAGTACTCAAGGGCAACAAACAGATGGGGTGGATTTAATTAAATGTTGCAAAACTTTCCCTGGGACCCGACTGCACGCAGGGAAGTGGTATTTTGTGCCTCCCATTTTTCCCAAGTGCAAAAAGGACTGTGTTCCTCCACTTTTCCCAAGCAGAGGGTGTGTTTGTTAGCCAAGCATTCACGCACCGGGCACACATGCTAGGGTATTTTGGATTGCACAGAAAACAGAAATGCAGGTGCAGCTGTCAGCTGCCACTATCTTTTATACCCCTCAGCCTTGCCCAAGGGGGGGGTTGTGCCCAATTCTGGCATTCCCAAAAGCATGGGGGAGGATTCTGTGCTGCCCTCACCGACCTAAGTTCAGGGCTATTGTTTGTTACTCCTTGACAAAGGGTGGAGGGTTATTGCATTTAAAAATGCAGTGGCATCTTTCTGCTGGCCCTTCGCCTGTGCTCCATGCAATGCTTAAAGGTAAGGACGTTTCTACTCCCCAGCACTTTGCCCTAGGGTGGTGGTGGTGTTTGTTACTCCATGCCCCACCATCTTTCCTAAGAGCAAATTAGGGATTATACAAGGAACTGCTTCTCCAGTGCACATTTAGCAATTGTGAACGCAGCATCCAAGCAGCTATCAGCTGCCATGGCCGTCCTCCAATGACAAAATGCTGCGGGTCATGGAGGACCAGAGCAGAAGACTTCTACCACGAGTCCCCTTTTTAATAATGAAATCAGGGTGGCGGTCCCACTGCAATCTGTCCCCAGCCAACTTGGACTGCAAAATTAGGTGGGTAAGGAGGACCAGGGAAATTGACACCTGGCATGGCACCCTGATCACTCCTATTCACAGTACTCTGGGACAGCTGCCACCTGTCCTGGACCTCTTTGGATCCCAGAATGATGTGTGCTGAGAAGAACCATAGAAGCTCCGGCGTTCTCTTCACAACTGAGAAGCCAGCACCAGGGCCGCTGTCAGCTACCTGTTCTTTATTCTACAATACTCCCCCACTGCTCTTAAGTTAGATGGCAGTTTGGGGACAGTAAATGCCTTTCCACCCTTCGACATGACAGCGAAAACAAATGCAACTGGCCCTCTTGGCCGAGGCAGGTGAAGAATGGCAATAAATGTCTTTCTGTCATTGGGTAAGGTGTGTGAGCTAACAAATATCCCACTCCCTATCCGCATGCAAATTACATTTTAGTCTATCCCTGTGTTTGAATGTGGGAATGAGTAAAAATGAATGCTTTTCCCAACTCATGCCAAACGTCAACCCTTTTGTAGTTGGGTAAGTCCTGTACTCATTCTTATCAGCTGTCTACATGTTCAGAAATAGTGGGAGAATGGCAGCATTGACTGCCCTCCTTCTCCCTCTTGTGTGCCGTACGCAATGTGCCCAAGGAAAAGGGTGCCCAGATATTTACAAATAAAAACCAAAACATAGTACAATAAAAGCAGGTCTTGCCCGTCAGTATCCTGACACGTAGAAAAGGGATTGGAATAAGACTCTTTGGTCATTGGATTTGCATTTTTGTCCTACTAACTCAAATATATTTCAGTCCACATTTTGGCACACAGACACATTATCATTTGTGCAACCTAAGTGGCTTTAAATGACAGCTGCTCATTTTTTAGGTCTCGCCTAGGCAGCGCTTGCACTGTCTCTTTGAGACATGCTGTATTCAGGTATGGACTTGAAGCTCCACCCACTCTCCACCGATCTTTTTAATTTGCTGCTGTGACTGTCCTTTGTAAATGTTGGCTTTTGATTTGTTAATAGGCTTGTTAGTGTCTCCTTAGTACCTCCCTGTCTTCCGTTGTTACCTCCCACGAGGACTGGCCTTTTACTAGTGTTGTTACTCGGGATGTTTTAATTACAGACTGTGAGGACTATTTTCTTAAAGGGCTTTTTTCCTGCCTGCTGTTACAGGCAGGATATGCTCTCCCGCAATTGTTTTTTTTTTCTTCAACCCAGCCTTGTTTTACCCTTTCAAACACTCACAACAAGCAGCATGGGATGTGAGGGGCCATGTGTAAGTAAAACGTTTTTTTTTTCTTTCGCATCGCGCCAGACCGTCTTTATCATTAACATGGTGCCCTATTTACTTTTATATGCAGGGGCGTTGCGCACTATCATGGAGCCCACTCAGTTTAGTTTAATATTCACGGGCGCCGCGCTTGATCACTGCGCCCTCTTAATTTAATATGCACAGGCGCCGCGTATGATTTTGTAGCATGGCGCCCATCTGATCATTATTTTCTGCGCGCCGTGCACACTTTTAGTTTCATTTGGCAGCTGCCACACCACTCGCGGGACGCCCGAGTTTTTTGTGTTTGAGGAGCGAGTGAGAGAAATGAGTTGAATGTGAATGTTTTTTTAGTTAGCAAGCCACCAATTAAAAAGTGTTTAGTGCACTCCCACTGCACCAACATTTCAAACCACAATCCGCCGCTCATCACCTCAGTACAACATGCTCGTACTTCATCCTACCTATCTAATCACTGCTCATGCCCAACAAACACAATTAAGGACATTATTTTCTGTGCGCCATGCGTGCTTTCAGTTTCATTTTTGTGTAACAATTGTGTCGGGTGCCGCCACGCCACTCGCGGGACGCCTGGTTTTTTGAGTTTGAGGACCGAGTGAGAGAAATTGGTTGAATGTTTTTTGATTTTTTTTGTTTGTTTAGCAAGCCACCAATTAAAGAACAGTGTTTAGTGCACTCCCACTGCATCAACATTTCAAACCATAATCCGCCGCTTATCGCCTCAGTACAACATGCTCGTACTTCATCCTACCTATCTAAACACTGCTCATGCCCCACAAACACAATTAAGGATCATCATGACCCACAGGCAACATGGCTTCCCCTCCGCCAACTAACACTGGGCATGCCAGAGTACAGCATAACTGCCAGCCATGACCACGCTTATTACAGAATGGAGACCGTGCATCCCTGGTAGTGACCACGCCTTGGCCCTGTGCTCCTAACACACACTGACCTTGCCAAGTAGGTATAAAATCTGACTGTCGCCTGCACAGTGTGGGGCATTTCAGGGCTCCGAAATCTAAACATGTACTGGTCAACCTGTCGCTCAGGGCAGCAGCTTCACTCGTGACACTTGGGCTTCAGAGTAAAAAAGAGAGGTTTCACCCCAAAACACAATGTTGCACAGAAAAAACGGAAGTGTTGCAAGCAAACCACAATCTGACTTCCCACTCTAGGGACTTACACGCAAAACCATTTGCGCCTTCCCCGAGGGGAGCTACCGCTCAGTCCAAGTGTGAGGTGCAGTTGGCTCCTCAGCCTGCGAAGCAGCGCTGTAGAGAGCAAAGCTCACTGCCAAGGAGCGCCCCTCCTCTCTCCCAAGTCACCAAAAATATTTACAGTGCCAGCATCCGGACTGCAGACTTACAAACATTGAAACACTTGACATGCAGACAGATTTACCGACAAACTCAAAGGCCAGCATCTCAGAACCGCATTACTGCATTGGAAGAAGACACTCCAATACACCAAAAGGGCCCCCCCCATACTCTCCCAACATACCCTTGCTTGGGATACCTACTACTACTGGTTTAATCTCGAACAGGGCCTTATCCCCGTGGGTTCAGGAAGGTGTGTCAACAATTGGAGCATTGTTCACTGAGGGCACACTAGCAGATCACGATAATTTTATCTGTACTCAGGGGGTCCCTCCAACACTTTTTCTTCTACACGCAGCTATCTCTCATTACATCAAACGCTGGTGGTCCCCTGACGGGATTGAACCCCCTAAGCATGAACTAATATATGCAATGTACCTAATGGGAAGGGGACAACACCTTATTTGCTGGCTCTACAGAGGTATTAGAGCACATTCAGGGATACCGTTACTGCCACTCCGTGTTAAATGGTCGCTGGAACTGGGAAAGAAAATGACAGACAAGGAATGGTCCTCTGTTTTAGAATTTCCTAAGAAGGTGTCCCGCAACGCTAAATTTAAATACATACAATATATGATCTTACATAGGGCATACCTCACACCACATCGTCTTAATCGTATATTTCCTAACCCACAACTCACCTGCTCTAGGTGTCAGGAAGCAGATGCAGACCAACTTCAAATGCTGTGGGGGTGCCCGCGTTTGCACATATACTGGCAAACTGCTGGTTACAGAGTGCAGGAAGTCACCGGTACGGCGGTTTGGTCATCGACAGAAAGCTGTCTGCTGGGACTGCATAAACGACCCAAGAGGCAGAAGGTCCAGTATAGATTTGCTGACTTGGCTGTACTCCTAGCAAAACGTGCCATCACAATGCGATGGAAATCTGCTTCTCCCCCTACACCTCTCTCATGGCAGACAAATGGTCCGCTGGGGTACCGCTGAGAGTACGAGTATCAGACAAGAAGAGTTTAGAGGACTGCGTAAGATCCCTATCTCTCTGGACTGGGACTACATGCTTGAAACATTTAAAGCCATAGATATGCTAACCCCTCCAGCATCGCAGAGCGGGTCCATCCCACCCTCACATCCCGCAACCCCAAGAGTTGGACTATCGGCTACCTAATAACGCCGTATCACTTCATAATTTAAATGGCCTGGAGGTATATATATATGTTATGAAACTGTTTGTTATTTATTGTATGGATACAATCTTTATATGCGTTACGCTACAAATTAGTGGACCAGGAACAGGGGGGAGGGGGGTAGTTCTATGTTTTAGTATTCGGTTGGTAAAGTATAGCTTGTTAGATTTATGGGTCTGCTAATATTCGGATACCTCACTATATTAATGGTCCGCCAATTCCTTATCTTTTGCTCCTTCGATAACATGACGCTGTCTTGACGTGTGTTCTTGTAAACGAATATCCACATTGTCATTTACACCTTGCACATAATCTGTATATTCATGTTTGATACCCCTTAAATACTAGCAGCCAATTATTTGGAAGATGTGTCGTATATATTATGCTGATTGAAAACTCAATAAAAATGTTTCAAAGGCCAGCATGACACAGGCACCCCAAGGACGGCCTGCAGTCAGTTACGGCAGGCAGACTTTTCCTAATACCAAGTGACTGACACCAGAGACAGTTAGGATTATAACCAACACGGATTTCCTGCATGGACAACGAACGCCACAATAGGACTCTCACAAGTGTCACTGCTATGCATCCTCTACTTCTGATGACCTCGAGCGACAATAAAAATATCCAGACTTTAGCACGAACGGAAAATTTGAGACATTATCTCAGAAAGAAAAAAAAGCACTTGCAATACAATAGGTCTCGAATTTTCGAGAGTTTGAGCTATTGGCATTGTAAATGACAATGCCTTTTATTTATCTGTTTTGAAAACCTGCAAGTGGTGAGCAAACTTGCACTATAAACTTAAAGTCCTTGCTTAGGAGAAGCAAGGCTGGCAGTAAAGGAGGCGCAGTTACAGCCAGCCTTGCTTGTCATAAGCAACGACTATAAGTACAAAGTGCATGTTTATGCACCACTTGCAGGTTTTCCAAACACATAAATGAGAGGCATTGTCATTTACAGTGCCAATAGCTCAAATTCTCGTAAACGAGAAGACCAATTGCATTGCAAATGCTTGTTCTCCATGGGGACGGTAGGGAAACTTGTGTCCCAGCTGGAATCTGGCTAGGAATCCACAGAGGCTGTGCTCCCCCGTGCAAGAAGGCACAGCTAAATGTGTGGGAGGCTGCACAGCAGGTGTGTTAAGAGATCCCTGCCTTCTGAGCTCGTAGTGATCCCGAAAGATGTGGTAGTGGGCGACTCAGCCCACTCTCAGAATCTGGGACTTGAGGACAATTGTCAGGGCGCCGGGGCAGATATCCCAAAAAATTGAGTTTACCCATCAAAGGAGAGGTAGTATTTTGTAGCCACTCGCATATGCCGAGCTGTAGTAGTAATATTTTATGCTCCTCACAGTCACTAAGGCGGGTGATATCTCATAGCCGCTGCTGCCACCCCCACATTGGCTAAGGGCAAGGCGGTTATTGTAAAACAGCAAAAAACTGTAAATGGTTGGGCACCTGACAGCAGCCCAGTTGACTTTGCGTTTGTAAAGATGCCAAAGGGCTGGATGCCGTCTTGGTGTTCTGTAAAATTGTGCAGGCCACAGAGGATCAGACCAGTGACCGGTTTCGTCTCGTGAACAGGCACGCGGTCAAGTCTGCTGTTCAAGGAGGTCCACCATTGCACTGAAAAGAGAGTGAAGGCAGCTGGGACACCAGACGAGTGCCTCAATGCCCTATTCACAATAGTGAAAAGTGCACTGGGTCATATGCTCTGGTCTTTGTCTGCTCTCACCATGTTTAAACCCAGGGAGGGTGTGGGCAAGGTGAGAACTGGCCTGGCCACTGTTTCCCAATTGAGAACATGCCACAGGACCAGCCTTCAGGACTAGTAGGCCCCCAACCCAATGATGACAATAGTGAAGAAGCAAGTATCAGCTGTGTAGATGTTCTTTGGGAATAAAAAAACTTTTAAAGGTAAGTTATGGTTCCCTCTGCTCATAACTCATCATTAATGTATTCATGTATTTTATTAACATTATAAATTCCCTTAAAACCACAGTTAAAGTGAATTATAGCTATGAAATAAAACTGAAAGCTGCCTGACTTTGGGCATTTATTGTCAGCTACATAACCCTTAACTTGTGCTCGTCATGTAATGTACCGATCATGATCTTGCATGTCATAGATGACATTACAAATGACATTAATGGTGACATCTGGTAATACTACATGTCACCTGTTAAGCTCTGGTTTTTGTTGGTATAAAGATTGAGAGGTCATTAGTAATGCATTTGCTGGGCGGTTTTTGGTTTTCCTGGGTAGTGTAGAGTTTTGGTTTTGGGTAGCTAGCTGTAACTGGCTATTAAATGAATTTTCAGTTTTATTTCATAACCATATCTTCACTTTAGCAAAGGTATTTAAACAAATATGTTTTATTGAGTATACATTTATGCTATGGGCATCAGAAGCCAAAAGTTACCCTTGAAGTTTTTTTTAGGGTAGACTACATCCACATACTACAGAATCAACTCTGATACATAGGACTTTGATCTTTAAAACAGATGTTTTTGACTCGGGGCATGGACGCAACCAGGCCCTAGTGCCACTGCCAATCATCTGGGCAGTCAATTCCTCAATGCATGTATTATCTGAAGGTGTGGTGAGGGGGGTGTCTGCAGTTGCTGGGCCAGATCTTGAGGCAGGCACTTTGCCTATCCCAACATCGGTGACCAACACCTGCTGTGCATTACCTTTGACCTTGCTCAGTGGGATAGGCTGCAAGGCCCGGCCTTTGACAATGCCCCGCACCCATTCAAATGTGGGTAACCAACCTCACTCTGCTTTGGCTTTGTACATCAGGGTTGGCTGCAGGTCCTGATTTTCAGCAGGGCCATGTCACCAACCCACTAGATTGAAAAACCCGGCACAAAAAAGGCTAAGACCTTTTGTAGCAGAGTTCGGCCAGGCCCTCTTCCAAACTCCTGCTGAGGTAACCCTCTCTGCCCAGGGCTTTCGGTTGCATGCATTGGATGTTGGGCACAGGGACTGGCCCAGTTGTTGTCTGCCCAGCACACCTTTTTATATGTTCCTGCAAGGTAAGGTAAGCATGATCGTTTCTGTGCACTTTGTGTTGCCCTTCCCATGTTGCATTGCAGGAGGAAGGGACAGCTGTCATCTGTCCTCCTAATGTCTTACATAGCGTCTTGGACTCTGACGTAATTATTAGCCAGGAGCCTTCAGACCATAGAGAGCGGCCAGAGCATATGTGATCCTGACTTGCTATTTTCAGGCATAGGCTCTCCTACTCCCAATGTAATCAGGAGTCCACATTACATCAAGATGCCAAGGCTGCCCTGGTTCTGAGGATTTATAAGTGGACAGGAGGAAATAATAGCACAAAAAAGGGCAACGCAAACATTGCTGTTAGTTAATTAGACACCACAGTGGAGCTGTCAAAAGGCTGAGAGACCACAGCCCTCGGAAAATAATATTTTTTCAATATGATTTTTGCTCCAGGGAACTTTTTCACGAACCTGTTCATGGCTGGCTGAGGCTAAGTTTGTGGGGGTGCTCAGCCAATCAGATGCCTTCAGCTAGTAGATTTGATTCATGAACCTAAGATGCTTAACAGGACTTTCTGGATCTAGGCAAAGCAGGTTTTATTTCCATTCAAGTTTCTGTTTGTGAACCGGGTCACAAACCCAGCTGACAATATATCACTACATGTTTGCAGTTGTCTAAAAAATGGTTGCATGGATTTGCAACAAATCATTCCCTGGAGCCCATGTTGGCCCAAATGCTAAATTGAATCTAGATTGGGTGTAAATTAGTCCAGCACTTTTTACTGACCAAAATGTTCCTTGGGGATTGAGAATGAGAAATGGAAATTTGGGACTTCACCAATAAAGTTTAACTTCATAAATCTGCCTGAAATTTTAAAGATTCAATCTGAGGTGCAAGGACACTTTTTTCCCCATAAAGTTTCATACCAATACATGAAATGGAATACGTTTACCAATGTTACCATAACTACAGATTGCCATTTTCTGACACTATATAATGCATACATAGCAAAGTGATCGATCAAATCTTTGGTTGCATTGATGCAATTTGTGATGTAATCTATGATATTATGTGTGAGGACATGATGTGTATATTGGTTGCTGAATTATGGTTCCTCTATGAGCTGTTGCTGGTGAAATTTATGTAATCTGATAGAGACTTGGATTCCCATACCTCAAAGACTGGCTGTTGAAAGCGGGATCACCCCAGGTAGTCACGATCACCCCCAGACTACAGAGGACCTCTTCCATTTGCTGGGGTTCACTATAATAGTGCAGAAGTCAAACATGACTCCCTCTCAGACACTCCCTTTAATCACAGCCATTTTGGAAACAGTGTAGTTCCGCGCCTACCTTCCAGAGCGTCGAGTCCAGGATATTCATGCTATGATTCTGATGTTTCAGCCTCTATCCTGGATTTCTGTGAGACTGACTCCCAGGCTGATAGGTCTCATTGCCTTCTACACCCTGCTGGTAAAGCAGGCCCACTGGCATTTGTGGGCTCTGCAATGGAACCTGAAATCCCCCTGGGAACAGCATCAGGGGAATCTCTCCGACCTGGTTCAGATATTGAAGGGAAGTGCAAAGGACCTTCAGTTATGGCTGATAAACTGCAATTAGGTCAGTTGTAGGCCCCTCTCTCTTCCCCACTCAGACCTGACAGTGATGACAGATGCGTCCCTTCTGGGTTAGGGCGACATCTGGGTGAGTTGGAGATCAGAGGACTCTGGTCCAAGGTGGAGTCTCAGGTTCTCATTAACTTGTTGGAGCTCAGATCAATCCACCTGGCATTGAAAGCCTTCCTACCCTGCATCAAGGGGAGATTGGTTAAGGTGTTTACTGACAACACCACAGCTATGTGGTTTTGCAATAAGCAGGGCGGGGTGGGGTCATTGTCCCTGTGTCACAAGGCCCTGCATCACTGAACATGGCTGGAATCTCAGGACATTTTCCTAGTTGTACAACACCTAGCGGGTTCTTTGAACACAAGGGTGGATAAACTCTGCCGTCTACCTAGTGGATCACTAATGGCGTCTCCATCCCATTGTGGTGCAAGGTCTCTTCTGCGACTGGGGAGAACCTTTGTTGCATCAGTTTGTCACTGCCGAGAACATGCAATGTCAGCCCTTCTGTGCATTGGAGTTTCTAAGGAGATGCATTTTGTCTTGAGTGGGGCTCAGGTCTGCTGTATGCCTTTATGATGGCTTTATGATGAAATGAAACATTTGAAAAACTCTAGATGTTGAAAACATCAGGGTTTTGAGCACGTCTCATCTGATAAGATTCATGTTTGTGATGTCTAATCCCGCCATCAGAGGGGGCATTGGAGCAGCACTATTTAGGCTCCACCCTTACACATTTCAATGATGTAATTATATATTCATAACTGACGTTATATTCAATGTGTGCCTTAACTTCATTAACGTGTGTGAAGCATTTAAATATATTAATGGACTGAAACCATTGTAGGGAATAGAGATTTATATATGTGTACACTAATATTCAGTTGGAACATGCAATCATGTACTCTTTTATTCACGTTTTACACATATTCTTCAAGTTACATGTGTGTAAGTATAACCATGTATTTGAAGTGCATATTAAATGCTCAGTTAAACTTAGCCTGACTACAGGCCTCACTTGAAGTGCATTTTGCCTTGCCAGCATGTTCTCTCTTTCCTTGCAGGTACATTGCTTTGATTCTCGTTAGTTAGAGCAAGGCTTATTGTTTGTATTAGACTACTGATAGTGAGGCCTGGAGGGAAGGACTTGTCAGTGAACGTGGAGAGTTAATGGTCGAAAAGGCATTCTTTAAATCAAGTACTAGGTCCGAGAGATATTCAAGGTTTAGAATTAGCATTTAAGTTTTGATGCAATAGGAAACTGAAGGGATTTTGCTGATGCTCTCTTGTGTAATGATTTGGTTGTTCCTGGTAGTGGGAAAGGAGATATGGATGCTTCTGAATCTCCTGTTACTTTTAAATTGGGGTTAACACGGTTAGAAAGCAGCAGACTACCTTTAGACTTCAAGAGGTACAGACCTCTCAGCTTCTATCATTCTTGCAAGTGTGAAGCTTTATGCTAAACACTTATCTTCGTTTTCCAAGGCTTCTACTTAAGTCTGATTATGCTAACACCTTCTATGCTCCCTAATTGGAGATCCTTGATAGACGATCTTACTTATGTTTAGAAGAGAGAAAGGAAGTTTCTTCATGGAACACCTGTTTGCTTTAATCTGTTTCTTTGTAGTTGTGGCTATCACTATTCTGTATCTCATTTTATTACGACTTAATCTACTGAGATAGTTCAGCTTATCTGTTGTATTGTTGTATCTTTTGAACTTATTCTTGGTTTGATTATATACTGGATTGGTTGGTAATCCAAAATAAAATCCTTTAACTATACCTGGAGATTCTTGGTTCTTATTGTGGAGTCACATTGGCTTCACAAGCCATAAATGTATTGTTGAAGTCTTCTCCCTTATAGTGATTCCAACAAAGGTCCATACAATCAATGGAGAAAAATCTTTGACGACTTTACAAGGAGATTGCGTTGTAAGTACCAGCGTGCTGTCACATATATTCAACACGTGCACTCCTTGAAAATGACATCGGCATTTTTTTTCTTTTTCTTTACTGATCCAAAATGGATCAGTAAGTTTAAAAATAAAAAAAAAAGAAGGTAAGGGCTGTGTTTTAAAAAGCAGCATGAAAGTGCTTAAAAAAATAGAAACGGATGACCGTGTGGGGAGACGCAACACAAGCAAAAGAAAACAATGTGGACCGTTGTGGAGGAGAGGCCTACAGAGACAAGAGAGTGCAAAATCAGTGTGGGTGTGTGAGTGCGAGTGGGGGTGGGAAACATATGGGCGACAGGAAGTATCGTAGAGTGGGGAGAAAAGCACACAGGGTAGATAGCTGGAAAATGCATGCACAATCATGCAGTGCTTGAACAAAAAGAAAAAAGTAGTTCCCTAAAGGCAAACAGTGGAAACATAATAGCCAGCAAGTCAAAGAGTTGGTAAAGAGGCAATGCTTCATGGGAGGGACAAAGACAAAATTGACAAGCTGGGGCACTAATAAGATGCAGGTAAATAAGTGACAGTAAAATCAACAAATGGTAAGCAATGGGTGAGCTGCAAGCCTCTATATGTTCTTGGTAAGCCCTCAATATGCCTTTGCCAGCCGGTAGACTCAACCTAAAAGTGCTAGGCACGACATGTCAATAACTATCTGAATAGCCTGTATTTTGAAATGTATCCCTTTGTGGAGCAAAAAGTCTCTATATATTGCACTTTTAATCGATTTACAAATTGAGTACTATCTAGAAATAGAGTGTTAGGCACCATATGTGAGTAACGATCTGAATAACTTAGTTTAAAATCTCTGCTGTCGTGGAACGAAAGAGTTGTGGCATGTTTCCTTATTGAATTGTTCCTCATTTGCTGTGTGTAGGAAAGTGGAGTGTTATGCAGTGAGGATGGACAGGCTTCACTATGCAATACTCTCAGAATACCTCCAAATGGGTCCTTTGGAGTCACACTAATAAATCCCTAGCTCAGTCCTGGTAGTGTGGCACAGAACAGTCATACTTTACTAGAGGAACATGTGTCAAGAATTTCAGAGTACCAACATGGACGATAAGTAATTGACATGACTCGAAAGAAACCAGACACCAATTTATAAAAATATAGCAGATTTTAATAACAATTTAGACATCAAAATGTACACAATCGGATGAGTATAACCAGAGTTATGGGTTTTAGAAGGAAAATAAATCAGTACAATTCACTGCAGCAAAACTTTAACGTTGCGGTCAATGGAGAAAAACATTAGTGACAATCGGTCACTTGTAGGTTGAGGTAAGTGGAACTTCCCTGGGGGTTAAAGTGATGCAGGTCCCAGGACCAGGCCACGACAATCAGTTTAATATTACATGTCTTGTAGGGTCCTAGTGCAGAGTTGTCCTAGCTGTCCCTGATGCTGAAGCTGGAGTTGCAGGGGAGCTGGTCTTATTGGTGAGGAAACTGATGCAAAAGCTCGATAACCGGGCCACTGCCATGGTGGGTTGAAGATGCTGTGGGGTTCCCACGAGTTGCAGCATTGAACAAAGGCAGTGGTAGCCAGACTGGCCATCAACAAGCCTTGGCAGCGTCAAGATTAGCATAAAGTTACTTTGATGCCCTGGAGTCCGAGGAAAAGCGGTAGCCACCTGAAACTTGCTGAAGGTCAGGATAATGTTTCCCACAATGCACTAGACCATTTACTTTGGGCGATCCCTTGGCGGGCCCGATGGCCATTGATTCTTTGGTTCCAGTAGCATTCGGTGTCTATAGGCTGCAGAGGACTAGTGCCTCTAGTCCAAGGGAGATCTGGAGTTTCCTTTGGCTCTCAGAGGGGTTCTTCTTTCCTGGGGAACCAGTCTCTGATCCTGGACGAGTCGCAGTCGTACAGTTGCAGGGTGGTTGCCATAGGTGCAGGTAGGGTTGCCATAGGTGCAGGGTATTGCTCCTTTGCTTTGTGCAGATCCTGAAGTCGCAGACTTGAGTCTCTTCTTTGTCCTTGGTTGCAAGTTGAATCAGATCTGAGGTTCTGGTGCCAGGGGTGCCCCTTAAAACCTAGATTTAGGAATGTTGGGGGTGTCGGTGTAAGTAGCCAATAGGATACTAGCCCTAGCGTTAATCCGCCTCAGAGGTGAACACATCCTGTGGTGTGTTACCTTTTCTACCCAGAACCCTCTATTCTGCCACTTTTCTAAATGGCAGAAACCTTCCTTGGCTTTACAGACCAGGTAGCCCACCCTAGGGGTGTGGCTAGGCTTCTGGTGGTGTACACCTCCTGACTACCTAATTTTTCTGCCTGCCCGGGAGCAAATGTGCCTGGTGGCAGGAGGGTTGCTATTTCATCCCCTGGTAGGTAGCTTGGATACATATCAGAGGTGGTGTAAGCTTTGAACCTCACCAGCTTGATGTGCCACTTCACTATCCATCCTGTCAGGGAGGGAGGTGTCGCCTCCTTCCCGGAAAGGCCTTTGTTTCTGACTCCTGGGAGTATTCACACCACCTGGCTGGGGGTCAGATTCCTGTCTTGGTGGCAGCAGCTGTAGGCTGTCAGCCAGGGCACAGGAAAGGTTGGGGCAGCCAGGCGGGCAACCTCTAAGGTAGCCACCTGGGTGAATAGCAATTTGACTTTCGAATAAGGTCGGGTGTAATGAGACAAGTTGCTTGATACCAAACATGACATATTTCAGTGGGACCATAATGGAGCTGGCAACTCGGGGTGCTAGCCCATGTTAGTCTGCGGCTCCCTGAACACTTATAGTAGCCCTTAAGGGAAAGAGGATACTATGGGGACATATAAGCTTGCACTTACATGCCCACACCTTTAATATAATGTACCCTGCCTCCTGGGCTCAGGAGGCCTACCTTGGGGGTGGCTGACATATATCAAAAATAGTGCTGTGACTTTGCCAGTCATGGTGAGGCCACAGTTGAGTTGGATCAGTTTTCACTGTTCCTGCAGTCTGCAATGGCAGACCTGCTGTCATCTGTTTACTTGGGTCACTCAGAGTGGCACAATCAGTGCTTCAGGCTCTGGTGACCCCTTTAACTCCCATGCCCGGGTACCATTGGTACCACTTAACAGGGTCATATAAGGGGTATAAGTCCATGCCAACTGGGATTACCAATTCACATACATCATTTCATTTTTAGGGAGAGAGCACTGGCACTGGGCCTTGGTTAGCAGGCTCTAGTGCCCTTTCAGAGTCAAAACCATCAGCATTGGAGCAAATGGTATGGGGTATGGGGTGACCATACAAAAAGGGCACTTTCCTACACTGTCCTTATAGAGATATTTTCCGATAAAGAAGCGCACTGTGTGTGTGAAATGCATTGGGGATGGATATATAAATTTTGAAGATCATTAATCACCAAACTCTTCGACTTTCATTGGAAATTACGTAGAAGGTGACCCAAAGAAAAGAATGACCCTTCATGATTATTTGAACAATTTTGAATCATTTTCTTTCTACAACTAGCTCAACATAGAAATGGTTAAGAGCCTGAGAAAATGCAGCTGCATTTTTTGAGCCTGACGGCAATGGAGTGTGAAGTTTTCTCTGGTCAAAATATCGCGTTTTGGATTAGCATTTAGGTGCCATATGCTGGGGTACCTATGCTGGGCACCCAGAATTTACAAAGGAGGATGTGATGAATTTGACATTGAGTTCTGACACATTGACAAATTGGATAAAGATTTGAAAATAAACTAGATGTGCCACCAAAACCTCACCTGTGTTCTATACACATGACACCGCCTGTGGTCATGCTATTTGCCTTCTACACCTATACTTAGGACCACGGCCGGTTCTAGGATTTTTGGGGCCCCAGGCGAAGGGGACTGTGCGAGGCCCCTCTAATTTACATAAGTGACACATTCAGGGCTCCGGTATCTGCTTTGTGCAGACTCCTGGGCCGCAGCTCCCCTCTCTGCCACCTACAAGCACCTCTTTCACAGCTCATATCAGGCTGAAGGTGTGAGAATAGCTTGGGCGCTGTGAGTTAAAACTGTGCAGACAGTAAAGTGCTGACAATGGGTGTACCGCGGTGTCTTTCAATGGCAGCCAGGCAGGAGGCCTAATTGCAGGACAAAATGCATCCCCTTGCAACTGGCACAAGATGCAGTGTCCCCTCCCCTAGGCCTCCCCACACCATCCCTGAGAGGCCCAGGGAGGGGGCCCCCTTCTGTAAGCCCAATTGCAATCAGACACCTTTCTTCAATGGGATCGGCAGGGGCACAAAAGATTTGGTGGTGTTGCACTGGTGTGGGGCCCCATGCTGATGGGCTAAGTGCTAGGCCCTGGGCAGCTGCCCATGCCTAGCGCCGGCCCTGCTTAGGACAACATGAAATGACCTGCAATCATGCATATCTGTGCATTCTACCAGTTAGGGAATGGCCATGCCTGAGAATGTGCTTTTCTCGTAATTCATCATGCCTTGTGCACAATACCTGGGGGTGCGCTTCATACACAATGCCTGGTCTGAAGCCAAGCCCTATGCACAGTAATTATGAACAGAAAGAATACAGTTCACAAGGTCTAAGGCAGGCCCTCTGTGTATTGCAAAGATAAATCGGCTGCCCTTACACTTTCTACAGTACATAAGAGTGCACTGTACACACTCAATATGGATTACAGGCATCTGCTGCATTAGTTACAAACTAGCACAATTGTGCCCATTGCATGCAGGTGATTTGCACTCGCATAGCATTTCCAGCAGCCAGGCTAATATGTGCTGTGCCCAAGGCACAGCTGGAGGCTGTGCCTCATACAAAGCACATAAAGGTTAAAAGTATATTGCGAGGCATGGCCAGAGGTCACTTTCTTTTATGTGATGTTGACAGTAAATGGGGATACATAGACGCTGGACATTATATATGTATGTACTGTGCACCGGATGGAGGCCAAGACTTCTGACAAACAGCAGAATAACCTCTTCATACATGCAGCATAGCAAGTACCTGAGAGTGTATGCCCATGTTGATGTGTACTTTTTAAAGCTTACCATCAAATGGAGAATGCCAGAGAGGTCAGCACATTAGAGTGGTGGCATCAATGCCAAGTGCACTTAGACCTATCAGTTGCATTTGATGTGATGCGCTCATGTTGATTTCTTGGGAGTCAATCATCGTACATCTTGATCATTGAAAGAACCTAACTCCCAACTTGCATTCTTCTTACCACTTTCAGGAGGAAGGGCTTAAATCAAATTAAAAGCCTCTTTCTTCTATCTTGCCCATTACCACTCCTAGTTTAAAGTGTAATTGATGTGTTTGTGCACATCCGACAGGGATGAACTCAGGCTCATCGGAGAAGAATAAAAGGGGCATCTAATAAAGTGTTGTATTCGCCATTGCTTGGGCTAGCATATTGCAGTCAAAATTAATCAGAGTTTCAAGAGGGGTGGAGATTCTGTGAAGCGACAACACAGAACCCAGAGACCTGTCCATCACTTGTTAACTGTACCTGTGCCTCTGACCCTGCACAGCACTCTGCTGCCTTCGGCTAGGTTCATGCTATGCAAATACCACAGACTCATAGACCACATTAATTCGAGCTTGTTGAAGTTTAAGAAACAGGGTGTAACTCGGTAACTTTTTTGCTACTACAAAGGGGAGTGATGGACGTGTACCTTTTAGGTGCCATCCTCCAGTCCCTCTCCCTCTGGCCTGGCAAAGTCCTATGCCATCTTCTTGCTTCCTTCCCAAAAGAACATTCTCCTCTCTGGAGCTTCACTGCCCCTGCACCGTCCCCAAGACAAAACCCCCATTCAACCTGCTGCAACACTGTCACCACCCATCCCCATCTGCTGGCACCTTTTTCTTTTTAACTTATCATTTCGCAGCTTCACTCCAGAAGGTTCAGGGTAGAGGATTTGAAAAAGACTGAGATGGAATAGGAGTGAGAGGGGGGCGGTATAATGTAACGTCATTGGGCAATGGGTTTCAAGTCACAAAATGTGATGGGCAGTTTAGTTTGCTCTGCCACTGTAGTGTAGGAAAATGTTCTTGAAAAAGAGAGGAACAGAATCCTGGATATTTATATGTACATCAGCTATTTTTTATAGCTAGATCCTTTGTCGCCACAAAGTAGCTTGAACCGCATTGGCCAAGCAGCAACAAAATGGTTCCCCAAAGGCACTAGACTCAGAGACAGGTGAAGATAAAATAGAAAGTAGATCAGTCTTTTTGTCTCAGGCTGCAACCTTCTGATGTGGCACAAAGAACCTGTTCTGCAGCTATATGTAGAGAACTAGAAATACACAAAGAGCCCTTGGGTCCAAAGTGACAGGACATACGTCAAACAAGGGAACAGACTGACTTGTGGGGGAGGGGAGGGGTCCCTTTTAAGGATGGTTTTCCTCAAACACCAAAGGTGTCATGCTTCATCATGGGGAATCCTCCTCGCATCATGAAGCCTGGTCATGATGTGGGCTACAACCCCCTTGCTGTTAGGGGGGAGCTCAGGGATGTTTTCAAGTATGAGGGGTATACCTAAAACCCAGTATGAGCAGATGGGGTGATGGGAACAGGTGCAGTGCTGGTGGGTGAATGACTAAAACTAGCTACAGGGTTAGCCTGATGAGCTTTATTCTTGGTACCTTGTGCTAGGGCTAAAAACAGAAAGCAGAGAGTACGGCTGCAGACATTAGATGCAGTCGTACTGAGTAGTGATCATATACTCTAGAATTACTAACACCAAGGTTTCACCCGGCAAGCCTTAGACCTCCTTGAACACAAAATAATAATTGTGCAATACCCAATTGTACATCCTCTTTGTGTGACTATTTTTACACATTCTGAACCATACATAATTAGCCGTTACAGTAGGGGTTCACATCACATTTTCACAAAAAGATTGCAGTTTAAGATGCATCACAACAATTGTGTTTTATCAGTTTTTTTGCATAATTGAATTTGCTAATCAATTTTTATAAAAATTATTTGCAGAATCTTGCAGAAGCATGAGGTGCCTGATGAAGATTTTTGCAAGAAGTGGGCGTAAGGACAGAGAAGGGGCTTTAAAGCGCTTTTCGCCCGTGAGGGTCTCAAGGCGCTGGGGGGGGGGAAGCGGGGGGGTGAATGGCTCCTTCACCCATCCATTTGAAACATGGATGTAGCATGTATTTCCCTTCCTACATGTATAAAGAATGTGTGTGGATTATGGGATACACGTGACCATAGATAGCCAATGTGAATTGTAGACTCCTCCAAGACGTTCCAGGTATTCTTTGCAGTGGGTCAGACTTTTGGCAGTGGAGGATAGAATGCACAGAGCCTCTTTGAAGCTTAGGTTTTTTCCTCTGACCTTTCCCCACCCATTGTTCCTTGGAAGGGCTGCCCCCAGGTTAACTGGTAGTTAAGTGGGAAAGTCTGCTTTTATTTTGTACTTATTTTGGTTTCTCCTGACAGGAGACTCCCAGCTCCACCCCACCTTCCTCCTAGTACCTTGTAACAAACACCTTGGCTGGGCCAGTCTGAGTGGAATAAGAAAAAGGGACAGAACCGCTCAGAACTGTCCTCAGAACTGACTGTTGGACTTCACAACTACTGCCTGCTTCTTGGTATAAGGATGGGACTGAAACTTGCAAGCTAGTGAACAAGAAACACTTTTATGTACTAGGATTGTGGTATCCACCATTAACTCCCTTTCTATCTTTGGGCCAGAATCTGGGAAATTTGATATACTGGCAGGAGAAGTTGCCTTGCAGCCTGCCTTTAAGGAAGGATCTGACCGGCTACTGAGAGCCTTTGGAGGTGTCCTTGCATGAGAAAGATGCTGCCTCGAAAAGGAGGACAGGGATGGTTGCTGTGACCCACGTTGTACCTGCATTGCTCACAGGAACACCTGCAGCATGTGCTGTCCTATGGTACTGCTTGAGATTAAGGGACCTTTCTGAAAATCATCAAAGTGCTTAGTAGAAGATCCCACTACTAGAAGTTAGCGCCTAGAAGTGTGAGGCACTCAACTTAAAACCGCAATTGGAGGTTCCAGCTGCCAAAGAAGGGGCAGCTCGTGTTATGAATGAAGACATCAGCATCATCTGACTTGTCATTGCAAGCCGATGGGCTTCTAGCTTTGTTTCTGAAAGCAGCTGCTTCTTGGGCCTGAGGAAGAACCCTTGGAGCATGACTCACCAAGGGCCAATCAACCTTATCATGTAAGGCCTGACTACAGGGTATAGTTTAGACTGTCCCGCTATTAACTGTGATTATTAGCTACAATTTCTTTTACAAACTGAAGTACTGGCTGCACAGTCATTTATTACTTGATATCAGATGTTTTATTGAGTTCTGAGTCTCTAAGCCCAACCTACCTCCCTGAGTAAGCCTTGAACAGCTCAAGTCCACTACCTTGAGGGTCAAGTGCCAAAGGGGTGTACTTGGTGTTCTGTTTTGGGCTCACAAATACAGTTCAGCCCAGGACACCAGTGGTAAAAGGCTCTGTTTGACACAATTTGAGCCCAGTCACTCCCGATTGCCCTGGGACTTGTAAAGAACTTCCCACATCGGGAAAGTATCCGTCTCATATACAAGTATAACGACTCATATCTATTTATCATAAATGTGAGAATATTTATGACTGGTTGAAGAATAATTACAATGTTTTATATGTTAATTTTTCACATTCCATGGTGTAGATGAGCTGCTCCCCTTAAAGTTACACATACCTCATAATGGCTATTTGGAGGCCATGCACACCCCTTGTAGGGCGTGTCGAATTTGGTCATGTGTGCTGCTGGACAAAGCATTTCCTATTTCAGACCATCTGAAGGTCTGTTACTGGGCATATTATCAGATGGATATTACTCGTTACTAAGCATGTGGAAGCCTCTGCTTTATCTGGGAAACATTGAAAATCCCCATTCAATCTTGTGAAATAAACTTTAGACTTATGACGTCCTGGCCAATATTACTTTCACCATGTGCTTTAAGATACCATATTTTGTAGTTGTTTTCCAAATGTAACCCTGAAGGAGAATCTCAACTCTCGAGAACATGAGTTTGAAGTCCAGTCAAACTGCAGTTAATATTTTTCGGCAAAATTGCATCATATTGCACAAGCTGGAGAATTTTTCCACTTGCTTGAGGGAGAAAATGGAAACATCCAAAAAGTGGTACTTAAGTTCCTTACATATTTTGCTAATTTTATTAGCCCAATGTACTTCAATGTGCTGTATGGTTCCCCAAAAACATAATTTGTGGATAACATCTGAGCTCCCTCTGAAGTGGTCTTTAAATTGACACGCTTCCCTAATGTATTAGGCCCAATATCATTTAAAATGTACTGTCTGTCCGACACATATATGGAGGCAACACACCCACTTCTACACAGGGTACTCTTTATAGCCTTAAGCTTACCAATGTCATTGACCCAGTGTGCTTTGCAATATCCTAATGGGAAATAAGTTTTGGTAAACCTTCCCTCAGGAAATCCCCATAAGCATCCTGAAAGTTGTATTTAAATCATCAAGTTTTTCCAATTTCATTGGCCCAGTGAAATTTAGGAGCACTATTGTGAACAAAACGTCAAATGATCCCTTGGAGCAGACTCTCCAGCCCCTTCGGTAAAGTGTTTTCTAAATCCTTCCGTGTATTTGTTGATCATAGGAGCCAACTGTAGTACAGATGGCACCATTTGTCGCAATTTTTGCAAATATAATTTTGGTGGATATAACACGACTTTTAATTGGGGTGAACCATCAAGGCCCCTCTCCTCTTTACAACGCCAATTAGATAAAGGATTTTCTTGGCCAATGCTCTTGGTCAAATGTGGTTTAAAATGTTCCATTTGGATCTGTTTCTCAGACACCTTTTGAAGAAGATCTCACCAACCACACTATTTTATTTATTTATAAAAACATTTGCCAATGTTATTTGTTCAGTGCCCTTTGGATTGTATTTGAAAATATTCCAAATCATTGAATAACCGCAATTGCCATTAATTGAAAAGTAGATGGGGTTTTATTCTGTTTTTTGGGGGGATGCGAAGAGGCTTTCAGCCAAACAACGAACGTTTTTTTGCCTCCTCCAAAAACGGTTTGCAAGTGTCCCAGGTCTTCTCAGAACTTGATGTCAGGGGAACCTATAATTTAGTAACAATTGAAAAGATAGTTGAGGGGAGATGTCCTTTGATACCCACTTTAGAGTGGAGAATTAATCAACAGAAAGGCTTTCGGCCATCCATGATTCTGTTCTGTAGGGTACCAAACTTGCACCAAGAACAACATGCAAGACATTTTACTTAAAAGTGAATGCGTGTCACGTTGCCATAAGAGCTCTTTCAACTGAAATATAGAAAGATGAACCCTGTTGCTTATTTTTCAAGATAACAGGATGCTTTTGAGTGGAATTATATCGTTTTGAGCAAAGAAAAAGATGCCTGGAGCCACGTGGGAAAGTATTTTAAAAGATTCTGAAAAACCATATGATTTGATTTGTGAGTGTTGAGACTGGTTTTATCAGTGGATGTTTATTGGTGCACATGGGAATTATTATCCTCTATATTTAACCTTATGATTACCTTTCGATCCTGATGCAATAATGCAAAGGATAATGCTTTATACTGACAGTGTGAAAAGAGTGTAGTTAAGACGGCATTAACCCATTGTTCCTTCAATTTGCATGGTTGAAGATTTTGTTGTGGTGGATTGGTATAAGCAACTAAGATTTACCAGGCATCTAGTGCAAAAGGACTTGGGGAACTGCAGACCTGAATGAATATAAGTAGGGTGTAAAGTGGTCTGTAGAAAAATCTCTTGTATCTTGCCGTTAAGTATCAGGATATTGGTTCTAAATTGAGGACATGCCTGCTTGATTACAAATCATTCTGGAAGTTAGAAGTTGGTAGATCTTGACACAACCCTGTTTGTGCGGTCTACAGGATATATGCATTGAAAGAAGATTCTTGGAAGCCTCTATTCCAAGCTATTGCTCACCTCTATTCCAAGCTATTGCTCACCCTTGTGTCATGCTGGGAAACTGCTTTTACAACGTGGTTTCACAACGTTGTACCTTTACCATGCATTGTTTTAACACGCGGCATGTTTTTAGAACGCATATGCTTTTACAACGTATGCCTTTACCACGCATTTAAGGTAAGTTTGGGGGTGTGGGGGTGTGGGGGTCTCCCCCACAAATACATTGAGATATATATATATATATATATATATATATATATATATATATATATATATATATATATATGCGTGGTAAAAGCATACATTGCAAAAGCATGTGTTTAAAAAAAATGTGGGGTAAAAAATGCGTGGTGAAGGCATGCAGAGTATTTTTCCTGCGTTGTTCCGTCATACAACCGTCATGCTTGTATGTGTATTAACTTTTGAATAACTTTCTTAAAACAGGATTCTAACTTCTGGGCAGGTTTCTATGAATTCATTATGAAAGTTCTTCAAAAAATCACTTTTAAACGGCTCAAGGCATTTAAGTTAAGTTTTGGGGTTTTGATTGAATTGCAGATCTGGTTACATACATCCCTGGAAACAGACGTACAGGCATACCTTTTTGTTACCCTCCTTTCTTCAAGAGTTTCTCAAACCACTCTAAACAGATTTCCACCATTCAGAAAAGGTCTCCACTAGTAGCACCCCCTGGCTATTGACCCAAGATGATTTAAAACTCTGCCGCATGGTTTGTACTATTGCTGTGACAAAATCCATCACACGCAAATCTGTCCCAATTTTTGGCTAATATTCCCCATGCTCAGTTTAAATCTTCATAGTTAGTCAATCCTTTGCTATAAACAATTGCAAATTGGGTAAGGGAGGATGAAAGTCAGTTGGTTAAAGTAATGTATAATGGAAATAAACATAAACCTGTATCGACTTTCTACTAAACCTATGTACTAAAGCAATGTGACATAGTGGCATTAAACAAAATGTTAAATGTCTAGTAGTTAAGTGGGAGCAGATAACATGTTCTGAAAACTCAGTAACACTAATCTTGATAGTAGCAACTGTTGATCCCCCTCCCATTTACTTGCATAGTTCAGTACAAAACGTTATGTCAAGTAATTATTCTTTCTTATGCTGTTATGTGAATAGATATAGGTTACCTGCTTCATGTTTAATTATCTATATCATCTAAGGTAGCATCACTAAGTAGTCTTCTAATAAAAGTATAATAGCCCAACAAGTGTACCTCATTGATCCTTCCCCTCTGGTCACTCTTCAAAGCACCTATAGCCTTGCATTGTAAACCTATACATTACACTCTTTGGCACTAATGCTGAATCACAGAAGCTTGTGTCATAATATAAATGACCCTCAATGATCAGCAGTGCATATGTTGACAATCTGCTCCTTTGTTTTTGCTCTTTGTGGTTTGGCGACAATTTCAGGCAGTCGCGTGTTAGGCTGCAGAGAGCCTTGGCGGTCGGTTCCCTTTCCTGTCCACATGATTCAACCCGCTGAATGCTTTTTATGTCAGTCTTATCAGGTTTTTGCCAGTTAGTTGTACTTAAGAACAGAGGGTGAGTAGGAAGGGGGTGGAGGGAGGAGTGAATGAGTGACAGTTTCACAGTACAAACTGTGCAAACCTTCAGTCCAAGAAGTGACCTTTTTGCAGACCGTGGAGAGATGGGAGAGAACCTGGCACATACAGTCGATGTAGCAGCGGGTAACGTTTCCATCATTTGACTGGAGCCAGAAAATCTGCACTACCTCGTCTTTGCCCGTTGAGCTAAATTGGAAAAACTCCCTCTTTAATCTACGCAGCGCTGACTGATTTGCACTGGGGTCTATTTTTTTTTAATAACCAAGTCATTCTCTTTTCATGATATCATTTTTCAAAACTCTACTCAATTGTGCAGAATTCCATTGATGTTACCACCTGCCTTTTCCTTCCTCCCTTAAATTCTATTCAAAAAGACATTCTCGCTCTGGCCCGGCTGGCGCTTGACCGTGCGTTAAATGATTGGGTGGCAATAATGATCAATTTGGAATCAGCGCACAGTTGAGGCTTGTCTTCTGTTACTGAAGATTTTTAGAAGACTTTTGTAAGACCCACAGAATAGCCAGAGCCAACTGCGTAATTTGCCAAGATTTGTAAATGTTGCCAAATTTGATAGTGAACTATGACATATTAAATTTCCTAAAATAGCATTTGGTCGAATAGGGATAAGGAAAATTGTTGTTTACTGTGTTTTTAGGCAGACACACTTAGGATCTCTAAGACTGAAGTGACACTGTTGTTGGGAAATGACACTGCACATCATGCAAAGCAGAATGTCTTCGTTTTTCTCCTGCTTTTACTGGGTGAGTGCATGTATCTTTCGACTGCTTTTCTAACTAGATGCAGGCTCACCGACGGCGGATGGTAATATGCGAGCTCTCGTCGGCATTAGGTTCTGGGTTAGTGGACACAACTGTTGGGAGAGTTAGTGAAGCTTACAGCTGGAAAGGAAGGGGCCCTCGCCAGGGTAGGAGGGCGGGAGGGAGCGAAAGTGTTGAGGTGGAAACAGGCAGATTCGCCGCTGGTTTCACGACATGAACGTCGACGAGGAAAAGCTCCCACTTGGCAGAAAATACATTTTATTCCTTCCTGATTGCACCATGAATCGTAGAAGCATGCACGGTTCCGTGTCCGCTGCACACGTTGTGCAAGAATGCAACAATGCGCCTGTGCACACTGGTGGGTACAAATATGCGTGTAAAATGGATACAGGCTGACATAAGCTTCAGGGGCGATTTGTTTTTCTCACACAATTTCTGTTCAAACGCTGAGCGTGAAGAAGAGAAAATGTCATATACCAAGTGCCAAATTTACGAATATGAAAGGGTGCATATTGGAACGAGGAAATAAGGTAGGTTTGCACAATTCTGCCCAAAACACCAACATCGATACAATTCTTCATACTAACATTCGATTCAAAGTTGTGGAGATTTTTCCTCAGGGCTCTTAATTCTGCCTCTTAACATCGCCGCAATTTTCAGGCTATTTCACAGTTGTTAAGTGTTTATATTGCTTGCCATCGTGGCAACGCGTCGCACTCTTTTCTCTACTCGGGTGAAGTTGCTCTTCAGTGCCTTTCACATTATTTGCAGAATTTAGGGATAATTTTCTTTGCAACTGCGATTGATGCAGAGGAAAACACCAAGCAACTGTAAGAAAGCACGAGCGTTTGTTCGGCCTTCAAAGCACCGTCTAAAGGCATAATTCTTCTTCCAATTTGGAGACATACCCACTTAAAATTTAGTAAAAATACAAAAAAAGCCATTTTCTTTTCAATTCAGCAAGATATCATTGCTTAAATGCAGAGCTATTTGTTTCACCGTTGTTGTCCCTCACAACGAACAGTAATATAAACTGCTAAACATTTAAGTATTAAAGAAATTCAGGAAATAAAAATGTCAAAAAGTTAAAATTGCACATATATCCCCCAGGTAAAAAATATACAAAATGTATTTAAAAGCTAGCAATCATTTCTTTTTAGATAATGTTTGCATATCACGTTTAGGACAGTATGTTATGTGTACAGTGTAATCAGATTTGTGACTCCTACACAATGCTCTATTACTCTTTCTGTACTTCTTTTTGGAATCAAACCTTTTCTTAGAAGCTTAAGAAGTGAGGATTTGACTCTTGGACAGCGCTGACCTGCTTTTCACTCTACATCTGTATTTCTTTCTTTGTGCAAGCTTGTATTTTTACCCTCTTACAGCCAGGGAGTGGGTGGGAGGGAGGGTGTGTGTGTTTTAACAAAGACCTTTAAGGGCAACAGTAATCCCCTCACAATATCTATCTGCCTACCTATATGTCTAGTCGGTGAAAATAAATGAGGCCCAATAACGCATTATTTAGAGGAACTGTATAAATAAACACAATTCACGAATTTATTAGTACAGTGCAAAGGTCACATCTGAGTTTATTACCACCGAAATACAACATTGACATAAGAAAAACACTTTTGTATGACCTCGCAGATTGGCTGTAAAACTTACTTTACACATGCAAACAACTCCACATATAGACACTTATCTCTCCTATGTGATTTCACCAAACTGCTCAAATTTAAAACCTTTGATCCTGGATTTAATTAAATACTTTTAAAAAGGTACACATGACAAAATACTATGATTTAAACCATGAATGCAGCAGCGCAGAGTATAATAGACTATTATCATTGTTAAGGGAAAGAAGGGGCATTGTGACTCACTCGAGGCTTCACCTCTTGTGGGTCATGACCCCTCTCCACACTCAATAGTGGTAATAAATAGCATATTACAGTTGGCGCATCTGCGTGTGTACTATACAGAATATCAATACACACACGTGCGTGTGTGTTTATGTAAATCCTTTTCGGAGTTCCTTGCACCTCTCCTTTGTTTTAACCAGTGCATTCTTTTTTTTGTTACTCAACCCCAACTTTTACATTTTATAAAAAAAAAAATAGGCTACCTTTCATTTTGACGTACAAGGCTGGAAGAAAATTATTTGTACTCAATCAATCAAAACTCCTTTATCCGCTCTTACAAAAGATCATAAAAGTACAGAGGTAAAAAAATGAAAAGTACATTAAAAATATACATACAAAATTCAATTGGCAATATGCAATTCTATACACTACAAAATCATGATCTTAAAAACAGCTTAATTGATCTGTACTCTTATTAGTGGCTTTGCTACGCTGGTTATCATTGCACAAATACATGTTTTATTTATTATTAACATTTGATTTCAACTCTGGGTGCATGCACCCGGTCTTTGCTAGGCATGCTTTGCTTCTTTCACATTTTTGTTAGCATTGCATCTTTAAAAATGAATGACATTGGCACAGATGTACAAGCAGAGTTAAGTTTAAGTAACATTCAGCCAGGTTAAAGTCCCAGGCAACAACATACAAGAAAATAATTGCAAGGTGCTTTATATTCATAGCTTGAAAGATGTCCAGAAGTGCTGGCTTCTATCAGTTTTCTGCCTACCATACTTGTTAATATGAATCTCCAGTTTGTTGTGAAGAACTTAATGCTGAAGTTAGCTTGTTTTTAAGCGTCTCCTATTTTAACACATAAGACATCTGAGGCAGATGTTGATGAAGTGATTTTTCTGACAATAAGAAAGTTGGTCAACTCGAGAATATGGAATGACAACTCGGGGTTCCTGGTTCCATACGGAACTTGTCCAGCAGGCCATAATGACCGAAAAGTTGGTCGTACCAAGTGGAGGACAGTTCCAAGGCAGTGAGTGCGCACAATACAAGTAAAAAATGATGAGGAAATTGAAATACAAATGCAAAATCCCCAAAATGATTAAGTGCCCAACATAAGTGAAAAAACAACGAAACAAGTGTGGAAAAAAGAATACACCAAGTATTGATGCATGTCTTTGCCTAGAGTATGGACCCTGGAAAAATGTTTCATTGCATTTTTGTGTGAAGACACAAAATGACTGGGAACCTTCTTTAAATTTTATCTGTGCAATTCTTTTATGGATATGTTTTATCAAAATAAAGTTTCATTTGATTGATTGACTGGGAACCATTTTCCATCTCTAATATTGTTTATTCTGTCTGAATATGATTGTGTGAGAATGCATTAGGGCAAATTCAGGTTCCATCTTTTGATGTACTCTATTTTTGGGACTGATGCAAAATATGGAGCAAATCCACTTTTCGCCTTTTTTTCTGCTTGTATAATGGAAAATGAAGAAATTAGTGCTAGAGCTAAACCTTATGACACTTCACTTAACGAGCAACTTTAGTTCACATTATTTGTGTTGTGTTTACATTATATTAAAACAAAGCAAATTAATCTGCTCCCATGGTTCATGTCACCAGCTACAGTCCTGTCTGTTACATTTTTTTTTCTTTATCTAATTTTTTGCAGTTTTCTATACTGCAAACATGGCCATAGGGCAGCGGAGCACCTTCCATGTGAACCAGACATTGCACATTTTTTAAGGCACGAGAGAGTAAGTGATTTGCCCAGAATAACAGGATGTTAATCCGAGGTAAGTTCCAGAGCCTGCAGCTAGGCCATATTTTCTCCCATTTTTATGTAAGCAGGGGGAGCTATGGGACTATAGCACATAAACTTTGCACTGGTGCGAAAAACGTGGCATGTCCAATTAACTATTTTGCTGATTTCGTAATACAAAATGGAGCAACAAGAATTTGCTCCAGTCAAGATGATTGAAAGGTTTTTGTATCATTGCAAAAGCGTTTCATGAAACTATATGCAGCACACATGTTTCATATGAATTACGATTTTAATTTTAAAAAATCCGAATTTATTAACTACTTTTTTATTTTAAAAAACAAGTTCATTTTCTCTATATGCATCAATTATGTTAGAAAAATATGGTACAAGCAACATTGTCTTAACAATAGAGTTTTATCCACTTACTTTGTATACAGCAAAAACGGTGTGAGAACAGTCTGATGCGTTTGTTGTCCTTTGTAAGAACCTTTCGCACTATGATGTTTTGCATATAACATGTACGAAAATGTAAGGAATGGTTCCGAATGTCTTTCTTTGCACCACTCCACAGCCTTGTTTTTGAGGCGTTGAAACCCAGAGGCATAGAGCCTATTGTCAGCTATGGCCTTTGATTTAAAAAATCTTATGATTTTGGGATGATCCCTTTAACTCTCCGTACCTCAAATTGTAAATAAGTGTACCCAACTGTACAAGGTGTTGTCCCAAATAAATGTCTTCATTACCCCCTCCCAAACATGCCTTGGCCTCTGTATTTTGATTTGAAGTCACCCCACTTACCATACTGTTCTCTGTGCAGCATCTCTTCTTGAGATGCTCCTGTTGCAATACTGTTCTCTGTAAAGTTGCTTCTTTGAGCTGGGTTGTGCTATATCAAATACTTAAATTCAAATTTTAAACACATATTGGCAAAGCCAATAGGTCTGGACTTGCCAAGCTGATCTCATGGTTACTGCTTTCTATGTTCTTTTGCATTCATGTGGTACAAGAATGGAGAGGGAAAAAAGAAACACTTCCTAAATGTGGCCATAATATGCGTGGAATAACACTTTTAAATTGCAAAATTTAAAAAGAATTAACCATTGCATATAAAGTAGGCTGACCAATTTGTGGGTGGAAGCAATATGTGAATGACAGTTGAACAGACCAATGGATGAGGAGGCTGACCCAAAACCCTTTTATTATGTACATATTTCTATTCATGAATTTCTTTGTATTCACCGGGCTGGCAAGACGTTGAGGTGGTCTCTAGTCCAGACCTAAATAGTAACCTGCAAAAATAGTGTGATATGAGTTTGCTCCAGTCTTAACAAAGAGTATACATGCACCAGGGTTTTTTGTTAAAAATACACACACAACGTGATTTACGAGGAATAGCTTGGTGGTATTCTTTTTTGCAAATATCTCGCAATCAGATGAGCTCCAGTCCAAATGACAGGCAGTTTTGCAGTTAGATCAACATGACAAATTATTTGCTTTGTCTCCACTGCGCTAAAGTCAAACATGCTGCAAAAAAGACTTGCATTAACGTTCTGGCAGTGTAAGGGTTACTAAATATGTCTCTAAATGTTCAAAACAAGTGCACAATGTAAAGTTAACTGACAGCTCCTCCATGCACCAACGTTTTAGCATTCCCTAGACAATTTGACCTTCGACCTCTGTGCTTTTGTAGCTTGTGTGCTTTACCTCTCTGTTTTTTTAGCCTTTAATCCCCACTGGAAGATCTAAGCGCTTTAATAAGAGATCATCCTTGTACTAAAATCTCACTCCTTTTCTAGAACTGGGAAGGACAAAAAGCTGTGAGAGCACTGCACTGCCTGGGTTCTAATCTGTGTACATATACAACAAACATAGGGAAGTTTGCAGCGAACTCATTACCTCAAGGCATTATCTCGCCAAGTTAGTAGAGTGTTGTCCTCTTTAAGGAACAGTTTAACAATACATTTACTTTATTACTGAAAGTGCTAATACTTTGGCATGGCCATTTGTAAGTGACACACAGTCCTATCACTCACAAAACGGTGAAATAAATTGGATATTATAATGTCTACTGGTGCTCTTATCAGTCAGCCAAATTTTCCAAACATTAAGAGGCAGTTGTCAGATTAATGTGAAAATTTGTGACAATATCATATGTAATTGGTGTACATCTACAGGACTCGGTATGGCTCTCTTAAATGCTATGTTAAAAATTGTTGTATGACAAAGGACCATGGTTAGGAGACAGTACCACATATTTGGTAGAGAGTTTCCATTCCTTAGAATTAGTTTCAGGTCCCTTCTGACTGCAATGAGGGACTCTTCAACTCTCATGGCCACGGGTGTGCCAGAGTCTTGACTCGAGAATTGCGTGCGCTGTTCGACTACTTTACATTACCATTCATTGAAGCTACAAGATGAAGTTGTGTGAATCGGACATCACTGGGTGTAGCATAGGTCTGAAAGAGCATCATAAACCCAATTATCTTCGCTGTAGGTAGAAAGTGGAGCTGCTTTGACATCTGCGCTACAGGCCAGTCAAAGTACCAGCTGTTTAGTCTTCCTTGTACTGGCTGCATGAGGCACACAAGAAAATACTTTTACGCTGTCGATTGGGTGAGCCTTGGTGATGAGCACAGTGTCTTCGCATCAGCACCTGCACGATTTACTGCTGCAGAGAAATCACGGTCCTGGGTACCTTACCAACCTTGAAGTGTTGGAATATTAAATTGGGTTCTTTTAAGAGCAGCCTGTAAAACAAATGTCTTCTTAGTAAATATAATTCGAAATATGTGCTGTTAGGTAAATTGCTTAGTCATATTTATTTTTAAAAAAAATCAATCCGAGGAAGGGAAGAGCCTGCACCCCTTGAGAGAGCAGAATTGAGGGAGACTTGCTGCAGGCACTTGGTGCATTGTAGGGCTGGCAAATCATCTTAGACGGTTATGCCTAGCTCCCAGCCATCCTCTGCTTAAGTCCTCTGAGACACATCTCTTAAACCTCTATTATAGCTTATTAAGGTATTTGGCCCAAAACCTGGGGTCATCTAAAGGGAGTTGGTCAGAATGCCCTTTGATGTTCTGAGGTGGGTAAAAAGAGGACCACCACCCATTATCCGTGCCTAGGGGCAACTCAACTTGTAGAAGATACTATACAAGTGTACTAACTACTCTGAGAGAGGTCAATCTTCAAACCTACTTTCATTGGCCCATTGTCAAGTTTTCATGTTGATTTGTAGGTGTTGAAATTGCAGATTCAAATAATATTTGCTCTTGCGTATGATAAATATTTCACATATCAATCTATGCTGCATTAGTATGTAGACCTATATATTTCAATTTATGTTGCCCCCTTCGCAATCATCCTAAGCTCGAATCACAACACTCTTTTGTTAGCAGTTGTCTTTCTCTTAACAAGGCTGTGACTTACCTTTCTCAGTAGTTTTTTCATGAAAAAACAACATGAGAACTGGACTCAATGGATGGATGGATGGACTTTAAAGAGATGAAGATAGCAGCTTGAAAAATATAGACTGCATGATGACAGGGAGTGAAATATCATTAGATCAGGATGGTGCAAAACTCTTCAGAGAACAGGTATTAAGTCCCGGGTATTTTGACACCACGTTTTTTTTCTCATATTCCAGTCTAAGCACTTAGTAGGAAACTATTTTGCAGCATTTGCTTCGGAAATGTAATCAGTAAATAATATATATTTAAGATATCAATACAGTTAGCCCATTGTCCAAGAGAGTGGCATTTAAATCATTCTGCATTGTGCCATTCACGACAAAATTAACCCCTTTCTTTTTTCAACATTATAGTTCTTTCACACAGCTCTGTTCTTCAGACACCAAATTTCTTTACGTCCACTACAGACTATGTATGATTACAGGTAGTATATGTAAAAATCTGTGCCGGTACCTATCTGTCTGTCAACACCATTCGCAATGATAGGACTGCTTAGTTACAAAATGTTATATAACTTAGGATGGCACATCCAAAGTATACAATGGAATTTGTAGTATGTATGCTAGCAGAATGTTCAGATATAGTGCCACCTGTAAAGAATACCACATAACATCTTGAGCATAGGACATCATTTAGATACTTGAGACATATGTTACAGAGGGTTCCCTTTAGGCCAAATTGTAGTCTTCTATAAGTGACTAGCCTCCTTAGGGCATCTCGAGAAGGGCACTGATCAGCGGCATTGTTTTTCAATAGAAGACAACTTTATTGACATCTAGTAATAGTAAGTGGTGCTGTACCCTTACTTCAGTCTTTTAAATATCTGCAATTATATGCTACACCTTTCTTCTAGGCATAAAATAACTGTGTGGCACTGCAATATTTAATTTCCAACTTGATTTTGTTGATATTTCACACACTTTTCACCTGTAAAAGATACCTGTTGTCGGTCTGTGTTACCGTACACTACCTAAAGAAAGAAACATCTGTTCTGGAGCACACGTTTTTATGTCCATGTAATAAGCCTTGTAATGACGACATTATTTGTCACATCAAATGTGATGTGCTAAGCATTGTCAATGAGGATGTAATATGCAGTACCATGAGATTTTCGTTTTATCTGTGAGGTGTCACCATTGCATTGGGAGCTATGATTGTTCAGTTGAGCATAGCCGGCACATTTCTGTGTTTTTTATATTTTTGATCATAACCATGCTATTGTCACATCAGTTATTTCTGTTTTGTTATCTTTTTGTCGCGTTTTTCAATATTGAAAAGCTACTGATCTGAGTGTCTAACAGTTACATTCTTAAATCTTTTATCATCGAATTTTTAAATGGTTTTAATGATAAATATTTAAGGTTCATCTATCAACTTTTCCAGTATCAGCTGCCACAGCATTCGGCTATGGATATAGGGAAAAGGGAGTTTTTCCCCAAAATTCTTAGCCTAATTCCATACCCCTAGTGTTTGTTGCTACACACAGATAATAGGCTAAAAGTATCACTTTTAGACATCTCTTATGTGCTCAAAACCCCTTACCAAGAAATCATTTTCCTGTGCCCAACAGTGTACGTTTCATACATGTATACCTTTATAAAAATATATGCTAGCACCATTGTTGACAGTAGGAAGGGGCCATGACTCCTTAGAGCCTCAAATGGGCCATGTTGCCTGCCCTCTTCCGCAGCAATGATGAGAAACCTCAATTATTAATTAACCAAACTAAGTTGCAGGGGGTTAAATGTGTGCAGTAAGGTAAAATCACAAGGAAAATGACGAGGCCTCATGACCATAAGTCATTTGTTTCCATGTGTAAAGCATTTGAAATATGCGATCTATGAGGCAGTAAAGTGATATCTATTGTCAAGTTTGCTCTTCTGTGAAAATCAACTACAAACTGACCTTTGCAATGTAGTATTAAATATGAGAACGCCCGTTTATTACTACAGTTCTTCTAAATAATTTGCAGTTGGACCACATTTATGTTCAATGCCATGGCATTTAGATATGTACTTGCATGCACAATAATGCATATTTTTAAATATGTGTCTATTTATTAAGCAGTTTTCTGTACACACAAACTCAGCAAATATGTAATGTAGGCCAACCTATAGTTTTCTCCTTGTGCCCAGAAGAGGAAGAAATATTGTTTTCATGACTTAAATTAAAATACTCTCACTTCAAAGCAAGAGGGTGAAAAAATGAAGCCATACTTTCTTCGTGGTTGTGTTTTTATATGCAGCTTTTAATTCATGGCAGCCTCTCCTCATAGAATTTATGCATCAATTTTAATTATACAGTACTTCTCGTCACTTGTAAGAGACCTCCCATCCTCAAAGTCTTAATTTCAAACATTAACTCTTATCTGCGTCCTCTCCTCCTCTTCAACCTCTAAATTATGTCCTGGCGGATCTCCTTCCATCAGGTATCCTTCATGATGAACTGACCCAAGACTCCCTTTAAGACGCTGGATATATTATACGTAAATGTGGATATATTTTGCTTCCTCAGAAGAAATGAGCAAAATAAAATTAGATCAGAGCCATAAATTCCTGTGCCGTCTCATTTTAGGATCATAAATTTGGAAGGAGACGCTCCGTTTTTCATTGCGCTTTCAACTAAATGAGATAATTAATGTTGAAAAAACACACAAAAACCCCCTGAAATTCCCACTCGCTCCACCTCCCCCGGCCATTCCCTTGTATTGTGGTTTCCGACAAGAAGGTTCAAGGCAAACCGCCACAGGCCGCGGTTATCTCGGGCGAAGGGGAATGAATGGAAGTTGCAAAACAGAATGGGAGAATGCACTAAAGCACTTCTTTTTTAGATCAAAAAAGGCGTAGGCGATGCGGAAACATCCAAAAGACGACACAGGAGTCGCGCAGAAACAAAACTCTCAGACATCCAATAATAAAAGTGCTAAATTAAATATATATGTAGATATATAAAGATATATATATAGATGCAAATGCATATTTCAGTCTACTTGTACTTGATTTCACATGACTGTCTGCATTTGTGTGGCTATAGGGATCAATGTTGTGTTGGGCATTATTATGGCTTGTTCAATTACCTTTTATTATGGAGTCATTTTGCATGTGTGTGTTATCTCGTTATTATGTCATATGCTACTATGTTTACTTCTTGCTAAATTGGGATAATATTTGATGTAAATTCAGGTTCTCTTCTGTTGCGATGATATGTTTTGCTACCTTATATAATTTTTGACATGCCATTTGATACTACTATATGACGTTGTTACGTTATGACACATGACCCTACGTTGTCTTACTATTAACATGTGTAATTTTAGTTTGTCCGCCTTATACTGCTGACTGCTGTAATATGGCATGTGCTATTATGTCTTGTGTTTTTATATCCCGTTATATTATACACTTTTGCGGTACACTTTTCCGTGGCGTGCATTCTTCCACTTGAACGGCCACGCAGCTCACCCATTCATAAACGATTGCGAAAATCTCACAGTACACGATATAGCTGCAGAGCCGTTTGTTTTGATGACTCCTAGGAACATCTTTTAGCGCCTTGGCGCCCTCATATACTTCAGATGCAGTGACCCATCGTCCCATACATTCTCACCAAAGAGGAACCAGACCATGAAAGCTTTCTTTATCTGTGGCATGGCCCCAGGCTGCCATGTTTGCTGCGCGCGACGCCAGCCACCGTTAAGTGTGTTTGTGTGCGCGCGCCCTCTCTTGGGGAGAGCGTCGAGACGGCCAGGTGGGCTCGCGGCCTAGCTCTTATCAGACCTGAGCGTCCCAAGATTCGGAAAGGTGAGACGCAGGGAGGAGGCGGCAGGACCAGTGCAGGGGGCCCCCGTGAGGGTAGGGAAAGGTCCAAGGAGACACGTCTGACCCGCAGGTTAGAGGGAGGGCTGTGTCGAAATGAAAGTGGGTCCTTCTTTTCCAGCGAGTGCTGTCAGCACTTTTTAATGTCAAACTTTGTGAATGATTGTCAGACTGGCGGGTAGGGTTCTGCCTCAACTTTCCCAGGGCTCTCGGTGATGATGAATTCATTGCTTTATAATTAACGTGGAATTCTGAGCGTGGGTGGGCTATTGCGTTACGAGGGGCCTTGGCTTTCAGAGAGCGGCTTTTCAACCATTTTCCACCCACACCTGACTGTTTCCAAATCTTTCATAAAGGGATAATGTGTGTGTTTGAATTCGTGGTCTAGCGGTGCACGTGGTTTGCGTGCACGTGTATGTGGATGAGTGATACTGGAAAGAAGAGTGACTCAGTGGTGAATTCAGTAATTCTTTGAATGAGGTTTGGGTTGGTGCATAAGCGTGCTGCAGTTCAGGAGCACCATGCAAAGAGCATGTGCAGAAATGTTAAACTAGACATTGGATTCCACCAAGCTCATTAAAGCATAGTTCTTAATGTAGGTTTTCCCAAAAACTAGACACTACCAGCAGCTGCTTAGAGAAGCAGGCATTCACATATGAAGTGGAGAAGATTACTCATACTCTATCACGGTACATCTACAGCATGTGGCCTGAGTAGACAATGGTTGGAAATACAACTTGGTTTATGATGGCCAGCCACATTTAAACTAAAAGACATCCATATTCACCTTTTGTGGGTACTTGCATGTGTGAGACCTGATCTAGGCCCTGAAATGGCTACTCAGGAGACTAGGCTATTCAAATCACTATAGAAGTTTATTAGAGCACATTGTCCAGCCTGTAGGCCCTCCAATGTCCGGCTGTCAAACTCACGGACACTTGTGAATTAGACAGTACCAAACTTGGGACATCACAGAGCAGCCTGAAGCCACAACATATCCTTCCCCTCAGCAACAGAAAAGTAATGTGGTGTATAATAATAAAATTAATAGAAGAAGATAACTTAAAAACAATCGAATAAACAACAGAGTTAATGAGATACACGTCGATATAATAAAAAATACAACCAGAACTTCTAGGTTATACGTTACTGATCGTAACATTAAGCTAAATTCCACAGGTCAATTCCCTGAGTTGCATATGTAACCTCTCAGCCTGATGGAAGGCTTGTGGGTTCAACATCCACATCGCAACATGAATGATTCCTTCGGATGGCTACGGAGAACCACGCCTCAGAGTAGCCACAGGTGACGAAGCTGCCCCGCCTCTCCCCCCTGTAATGGCGGATTGTACCTGGCTGTTTGTGTGGAGAGGTCTACAGATGGAGATGTGGCGCTCGATGTAGTCACCGGCCTTTTCGAGTTCGGGCGTCGGCTGGGCTCAGCGAAACGGAGACCGAGCTCCCGTGGAGGAGCGGTGGGGCAGCCTCGGATGAGAAGCGCTTGTCTCACCTGGCCCGCTCTTTAAAAAGGGGGACGATCAGCTGTTTGGGCAGCCGCTTGCTTCTCTCTCTGGAACACGGACTGGCTTTTCCTCGCCTGCGCCAATTCAGGAAGGAACTGGCGCGACGAGTTTCTGGCAGTGACTGGAGAGCACTGGGATTGGCGGACAGCAGAGAAAGAGAAGGAGCAGGCGACGGAGCAAGGAACAGGCTGGTAAGAACTCCGCCGGAGGAGCTGGAGAGACTGCAAGACTGCAAGGTGGGCTGTAGACAGCTTGAAAACAGGTTTTAAGCATAGGCTCTGGAAGAGGAAGGAGGAGGGATAGAGGGAAGAGAGAAAGCAGAGAGAAGAGGAGAGGGGACAAAAAAAAAAAAAAGACCACGAGGTAACATCTGCTAATAGAAGAGAAATGGGCAAAACACTGAAGCATGCTAATACTGCCAAATTCGATTCTGCAGCCCGGCTGAAAGCCAAAACACGTTTAGCTCAAGCCAGGGAAGCTAAGGAAGCCGCCTGTTCAGTAAATAAGGGAGGGGCCTCCTATGGCCTTGACTCTACCCCTGAAAGTTCAGAGGGTGAGCTGCCCTCTACTATCTCTATGGAGCAGGTAGAATCGGCGATGGATCAGTTAAATGCGATACCAAACTTGAGCAATATTGCAGCAGCCTCGGCAAAGTCTCCGAAAGGCGAACCAATATGTGAAACATCAGAAAATAGCTCCAAGGAGGTAAAGAAATGTTCACTATTTGTAAAGAAAGCCACTCTGCTGTCTCCCTCTTCAAATTTAAGCCCAACTTTAAAAGTAAAAGAAGGAGTACCAAAGGTATCGGGGCTACCAAGGACATTGATGGACATGATTTCTAAAGATAAGGTTGTACCTCCAGAGATATGTCATGATCAAGATCAAGCCCAAGTTCAAGATCCAATTCAGGACAGGCCCTCTCCATTAGAAACATCTATGCAATTACCAGCCACTAGTAAAATTCCTCCTCAGTCGCAAGGAATAGGAGATGAAAGTAATAACATCGTAATAGAAATCACCTCAAATCCGACCTTAAACCAGATGCCACTCCAATATAAGCCTCAGCTACAATCTCCACCTCCACCTCTACCTCTACCTCCACTCCAGGGTCAAGGCTCGGCAGAGGGCCAACTATTCCAAGTTGATGCTATGACCAATACGGCAACAACGGATGGAAGCATGATCTTTGATGCTACTGAATCACAAAAAGATCCCAGCCAAAACACGCAGGTATCCAGGGCTTGCCAACTGGATATTAAGGATATGTTAAATCTAATATTAGAAGAAATACGCGAAATGAAAGAAACTCAGAAATTAGAGATTGCTTCTTTACATTCACGATTGGGGAAAATAGAAGAAGTAATGGCATGTTTTCCAATTAAACTTCAGGAAGCTGAAGGAAGGATTTCAGTTCTCGAAGATCAGATGACAACAGTGATTGGTGAGGTGAGAGAGGTAACAAAAAACAAGAGTAATCTGGAAAGCAAGCTGGAGCAGCTGGAGAACCATTCTCGGAGGTCAAACCTCCGGATAGTTGGGATTCCGGAAGGCATTGAAGGTTCTCAGCCACTACAGTGGGTTAATTCCTTCATTAAGCAAAAAGTCCTCCCAGAGTTTGAAGGAGACCTCACCATCACTAGAGCACACCGAGTTCCAGCTCATCCTTTCCCTAATTCGACGATGCCACGAACAATGCTACTCAACTTCGCGGACTTTCGAATAAAAGAAATTTTTTTGACACAGGCAATTCAACAGAGACAGTTTTCTGTAACTGACACCGCAAAATGCCGAATATTTTCAGATATGACTGCCTCTGCTGCACGCAGAAGGAAACAGTTTGTAAAAATCCTTCATCTGTTTAAAGCCCACAGTGCCCAAGCCTCGATTGCTCAGCAATCTAAATTGAAAGTATTGGTAAAAGGGAAATTTTTTATGTTTTCTGATTTGGAGGAAGCTCAGGCTTTATTAACGGAGATCTCCCAGGGATCTCGAGCTTGAGGGAAATCCTTTGAAATACTATGAATAAGTAGGTTTCTATATAAATTGATGGGCGGGGTATGTTTGGAGATGGAAGGTCTTTAATGCTCAGGCTTCATTGAAAGAGATTTCCCATGTATCTCGAGATTGAAGAAAGTGCTCTGAATATGTAGGGTTTTTTCTTCTTTTTTTTTCTTTCTATTTTGATGGGGGGGGGGGTTTCTTTGGGATGGTGGGTCTTTAATATATTAGGCTGTTGCTGCAGGGGTTTCGGGGGGCAGCTGGGTCACCCAGGGTGTAATTACAGGACACCCAGGAAGTCAAAAGGGAGGGGCGAAATGCGGCAAGCGTGGGTAGTAGGGGTTTATCCGCAATTGGGGTTGCATGGGGGGGGAAGGGGGCACACAGAGGAAAAAGGAGCAGAAGGTATGTTTAATAAACAAAGTGTGAATTGGTTTTTGGTTAGATTAATAGCCTATTTTCTGACTTTATAATGGAAAATATTAATTGCAAGGTTATATCTGCAAATGCTAATGGCCTGCTGAATAAAAAAAAGTGCGGCGCTCATATTAAATGGCTAATGTCACTTAGCCCTCACGTTATATATTTACAGGAAACCCATTTAAAAACAAATTTTCCTAAAATATTTATACCCAGGGCTTTTCCTCATGCTTTTTTCGCATCAGCAGGTCTTGCTATGCGGGGGGTAGCTATTTACTTTTCCAATAAAGTTCTTTGGGAATTTGTAAAAATAGAGATCCTCAAGGGAGGTGGATTTGGGTTACCACAAGGCTGCAGGGGAAAATTCTGAATTTTTAAACTATTATGGACCTGTGACTGATGATGTTTCTGCTCTGACGAAAATAAATGAATACCTGTTGGGTGCGCCTGGACAGGTTATTCTCGGCGGAGACTTTAACTATATACAAGATTTAAGAAAGGACACTTCAAATAAAAATAAAAATCAATTGAAACCGAATACTAAAAAACTAATTGCTGCTCTTAAATACGAATATCAATTGGTAGACCCCTGGCGGATTGAGAACCCAGACATGGATTCCTATACTTGCCACTCGCATCGTTTTGGAACATCCTCCCGTATTGATTTTTTCCTCATATCTAGATCTCTTCAGACTTCTAAGGTAGGAATAGGGTGTAATCCTTTCTCTGACCATGCATATATTAGTCTTGAGCTAATTTTAAAGGGGGGCATGAGACCGCCCCCCAGATGGCAATTAGATCGCCTCCTTCTTCAAGATCAGGAATGGATGGCCAGTTTTAGAAAATGGATTACTGAATATTTTCAAATTAATAATAATACTGCTGAGCCTTTTGCGGTATGGGGAGGTTTTAAAGCATCGGCTCGTGGCCAAATAATTACTTTTTCAGCCGCCCAGCATAAAGCGCGGAAGTTAAAAATAGCCAAGCTTCAGCTGGAGGCTGAAAAAGAGTACGCACTGCTGCTGCAGTCACTCCCGAACCGGTATGCTCAAGTAAGATCAGTATTAAGGGAGTTTTTCGTTTTGGAGGAAATTTGTAGCTCTCAAAATTATCAACAAAAAATCTATGAGGAAAGCCAGCTGGTAGGTAAATTACTAGCGAACTTAACGAAAAAAATTTCAAGAGGCAGCTACAATATTGAAAGTGTTTGACCCTCAGACAGGGGGCGAAACAACTAAAAGTAATGAGATCAGTCAGATCTTTTTGAATCATTTTCAACAACTTTATTCAACAGAACATCAGGTAGAGGATGAATGGATTCAGAACTATTTTTTAAATTTAAATATTCCAAAACTTTCGACAAAAAGAGCTGGTCAATTAAGTTTGGATGTGGAAACCGCCGAGATCTTGACCGCTATTAAAACGACCGCTGGGGCTAAAGCTTGCGGACAAGATGGCTTCCCTATTGAATTTTATAAAGCTTTTTCGGGGGAGCTATCGACCCCTCTTAAAAAGCTATTTAATTATATTAAAGATGGAGGCTTGATACCCGCGAATTTTAAGGAGTCCATAATTGTGTTCTTTGTGAAAAAAGATAAGAATCCCGCCGATGTCAATTCTTACAGGCCCATTAGTCTTTTAAATTCAGACTATAAGATACTAATGAAAATCTGGGCGGAGCGCTTTTCGTTGGCTGCCCAAGAGACTATTCATAGTGATCAAACTGGTTTTATTAAGGGCAGATCGATGGCGGCAAATACAGAATTTTTAATCCATGCTTTGGATTACTTTAATACTAATCTTACCCCGGCATGCATTATCATGATGGATGCCGAGAAAGCTTTTGATTTGGTTAATTGGAAAACGTTATTTTTTTACTCTCGGTTCTTTCGGCTTCCCAATCCAAGTAGTTAAGATGTTACAGAACATTTATCAGGAAGCAACAGCCACAGTGGTTATAAATGCTACAAAAGTAGACAATATTAAAATATCCCGTGGGACAAGACAAGGTTGTCCGTTATCGCCGCTGCTCTTTACCTTCTTTATAGAGCCGTTGGTTATTAAGATGCGTAACAACCCTGATATTTTGCCTCCAATTCCTGGAATGGCAAAGTTAAAATTATTCGCAGACGATATTATTTTATATTTAAAACCTGATAAAATGAATCTTGACAGTTTTTTAAAAGAATTCAAGAACTATGAATTAATTGGGGGATAAAAGATAAATTCTAATAAAACCGAAGTGCTCGCTCTTAATGTGGATTCGAATTTTCTTTCGCTATGTTTAGAAGCTCAAGCATCTAAGACTGATCCAATTAGATATCTTGGGATGTTTGTGTCTAATCAACATCAGCAGCTTTTTAGACTAAACTACATAAGAATGAAAGATAAAATTTAAAAATTGTTGGATCAATGGCTTCTTCTTCCCCTTTCATTGATTGGTAGGGTGTCTTTAATTAAAATGTCTATACTCCCGCTGCTTTTGTTTCTTTTTATAAATGTTCCCATCAAAGTATATGCTTCCTTTTTTAAAGAAATGGAAACTTTATTTAGAAAATTTATCTGGGCAAAAAAAGCATCTAGGGCTGCTTACGGTACAATTACCTATAAAACAAGGGGGCCTGGCTTTGCCGCATTTGAAAACCTATTATGAAGCCGCATTTTTAGATTTGGTTTCTGGACTGTTAAGATCAAATGGTACGAGAGATGGTTTTTTATGGATAAAATGACTCAAGAAATGGGTTCACAAACTTCAGTATTTTTAAAAACTTCCAAGTTTCCTAAGAAGACAAGGTACAAAACATTAAAAGACTACTCTTCTAGACTTTTGGCTTTTTTTAAAAAGACGAGTTCATCAGGCTTACACTTTGTAAAATTGGGAGAATCTAGTAATCTGGGTCTCCAGCTCCGATCCAAAAACATAAAAGTATGGGAGAACTGTGGACTATCCGAGCTAAGACAATTTTCTGTTTTGAATAGGGCGATCTCTTGGCAAGAAATAATGGCTAGGGCTGAGGGTTGCAATAAACCTGCTTTCTTTGAATATCTTCAAATTGTCCATTTTTTAACAGATATAAAAGAAATTTTTGATGTTCCAAATTATTTAATATCAACCCTTTATGCCACTAAACTACATGGTGTGGGGAATTGGTATCGGCTGCTACAACAGCATAGCCAAAAACCCTTACTAGAGAATCATTTAGTAAGAATCGCCAGTGAAACCCAGTGCTTTTTTACTCTTAAAGATTGGGAGGATATTAGCCTTTTAGGAAATAAAACACTTCGAGCGGCGAATTTCAAGAGAATGTCTTTTTTATCGCGTTGGCTCTCTTATTATACCCCGGCGGCACTTAAAAAAAGGTTTCCGGAAGTCCTAAATAAATGC
The DNA here is from genome assembly GCA_963921515.1 of Calotriton arnoldi. Taxonomy (NCBI): domain Eukaryota; kingdom Metazoa; phylum Chordata; class Amphibia; order Caudata; family Salamandridae; genus Calotriton; species Calotriton arnoldi. Next base: position 423,436 of record CAWUFW010006010.1, read on the forward strand.
TTTAGATGTCAGAGAGATGGGGAAGGTGGATGGCATCATATTTATTTTACATGTCCTCGCCTGAGTTCCTTCTGGGAATCAGTTTTCGCTGATATTGGACAGGCTTTGGGAAAGAAAGTGCCGATAGAGGCCGATGCTGCATTATTTGGATTTTGCAAAGATAAATTGTTACTAACTGAGGCTGAGAAAGTGTTTTTGTGTATTTCCTGCACTGTAGCACGCTCGTTAGTTCTCCAGAACTGGAACTCGAATGAAATACCTTCCCATCTAAAATGGTTTAAGAAAATGCAGAGAACCCGTAACTTTGAGGAAGCCTATGCAAAACGACTAGGAGTGATAAAGAAATTTAGAAAGAATTGGAAGTTTTTTTAGTGATTTAGAAAAATTGAAGGATATGAATACTTGACAGATATTGGATATGTACCAGTCAAATATATTTATATTTATATTGCATTTGCACTTTTCTGTCTTCTTGCACTGTGTAAGCACAAGCACTTTTTTCTTCGATATTATTCAATATGTACTATTGTTTGAGATCACTGTACTGAAGATGTTTTTTATATTCTCTTTTTTTATATGTAAAATTGGGCTGTTGATATATTTAAGAATGTTTGTTTATATACCTACTGCTCCGCTCAATAAAAAAAAAATGTAAAAAAAAAAAATGAATGATTCCTTATTAGGCAGCAAATGAACAGGCTTTCTGTTAAAATGTTGTTGAAGCTCACCATGGTCTTGTATGGTGTACTACTTCTGCCAACCTTCCAGCATGCCATCACTGACCACCGTCTACTCTCACAGTACTTCCACGAACCTCCTACACACAGACTCAAAGCACCACAAAACCTGAGCAACCCTTTCTTTCTTATCAAGATTGGTTCGCTTATCCTCACATAATCCCCACTTATTTCTGTTTTTTTCACTTAACTGTTATGTTTCTGCCTCCGGACAACTTTGGCATCAGGAAGATCTTTAGTTTCCCTCAAAAACTCACACTGATTTGATCATTTTCTTGAATGGAAACCATCCATCTTGGATTACATTTTAAGAAACGTTTCATCTCACATTGGTTGAAACAGTCCTTTCAGTAGCCTCATGAGAAGTCTATATGTAAGCCTGCACCGAATCCTCAACAGCTTCCGCATCCTTCGTACTAGTAAAAGTACCTTGGGTTTAATCCACTAAAACGTATTGACCATCTCAAACATGCCATTACTTTGAGGTCTGTACAATGGAGTTCTGAAATGAGTAACTCCACCCTTATTCAGTAAATCAGTCGTAATTACGATATTGGAGAGAAATTTCGCTAGATAAGTAAGGATAGAATCAGATATTTCCTCCCCGATAAACACACATTTCAACAACTGAATTACACTTTCTGTACTAGCCTAATTCATGAATTTGACTTCCACCAATTGTTACAAGTGATCAAACACTACTAACATATACCTTAGTCTTAGTCGTAAAGAAAGAATGTGAAATTGACTTCAAAAAATCTTTTCTCATGCTCTGTCCAGAGAGAGACCCCAAACGTCAAGAAGAAAACAAGTAACTAAATGATTAACCCTATTTCTACACTGTGTCCATTCTTCGAATTTACTCTGTCTTTCTTTATTTTCTCCAGGTCACTTCAAAGACACTTGATTTATGTATCCCTTAGGTAGGCGCTCATCGGTAAATTGAAATTACTGCTCATGAAATTTAAATCTTCAAAGCATTTTAGAAGTTTATTTGGGCACAGCGTCCATCCTGCTAAACATGGAACCCACACTTGTGAATCAAACTTCCATAATGTTGTGACAATATTTAACAGCTTTCAGTCACAGAAAGTTCTCGTGCAGTGTTTCAGATAAATTGACCTTCTGCAAAGCCTTTGACAGTGGCAACATGTCTTTCTTTTCCTTTTTGTGAACATGTTAAGTTTATCTGTGCAAAGCACCAAATATATCCCCCTTTCTCAGGCTCAAGTAAAAGGTGTAAGCATTCTTAAGTGCTGATCTATGGAGAAAAGAGCACAAATCCCTACATTTAGATATTTTCTTCTCTCTGTAGTCATCACATAGTAATAAAACATGTAAAGCAATCGCATCTATGCTTCTGTTCCGTGTTGTGCCTTTAAATATTCTGACCAGATGGAAATAAAGGACAGAGATCTGTGCATTTAGTGAATATACCATGAGAGTTCTAGAGATAAGGAACCTACAATAAATACTGAAAGTGTATGATAAGACTATTGTGATTTCTCAAACCTGTTGATGGGTGTCATGTTGGAGTCGGCATGCCATGAAAAGGGCCACCTGATGGACTCCAATGAAGTATGCCATAACTAACCCAATAATGTAAAACTGTATGTATCAGGGTCTCTTCTTGTTGAACTTGGATTAAGAAAAAGGTGATCTGGTCTTTGTTTTGAAGCTAAACTATAAATTTCACTACACATTTTGTAGTGATACTAACAAAGATGTCACTGAAGATGTCATGAGTGATGTAATATGTGGGGTAATTAGTGTATTGCGAGGGCACGAGTTATAGTTACGTTGGAGCACAAGTTAGAGTTACTTGAGATAACTATAACTAGTGAATTTCTGTGGTTTTTGGAGTTTAAAATGTTACGTTGTTACTGAACATTTCACCTAACTAAAACATTACTTTAACCTTTGTTTTTCCAGTGAATTTCTAGTTTTTTTTTTAACGCAAATTAATATTTAATTACCATACGTAAATTCAACCCCCCTGCCACGTACGGCCTTTGGCCATGCGCAGCAGGGGTTTGGCTGAAGGACCTGGCCTGTGACCAGGCCCTGCAGCCAACCTCGTGCATGCAGCCAACTCCATGTGCGCAGTGGGGATTGGCCACAAGTTTGGCCTGCGGCCAGGCCCAGTGGCCAACTCCTGTAAAGGCAGCCAAACCCACACTGCACAAGGCCTTCGGTTGTGCATGGCAGGGAGTTGGCCACAGGGCACCGCCTGCGGCCAAGCCCTGCGGCCACCCCAGCATACAGCCAACCCCACGCTGTGCATGGCCTTTGACCATGCAAGGTGGGGCGTTGGCTACAAGGCCTGGCCCTGGGGACCCCATCCCCCAGTGCCTTTTTATATAGGGGAGGGTTGCCACGTGGCTCCCTCCCATACCTATTATAGCCCTGGGGACCCCACCTCCCAGGGCCATATATGTTTTAAAGGAGAGGGGGGCGCTTAGCCCCCTTTCCCAAGCCTCATTACACTCCTGTGACCACATCCCCCAGGGCCCTTTTTTTCATTAAGGGGAAGGGGGCCACGTGTCCCACTTCCGCAAGCCTTATTTAGTTTTGGGGACCCCATGCGCCACGGCCACTTCCTAAAATAAAAGGGAGGGGGCCGGGCCTTCCCGAGCCTTATTAGGACCCGCCGATCCCATCCCCCAGGGCTGTTGTTTTTATTTTTAAAGGGGAGGGGACCATGTGGCCCCCTCCCTGAGCCTTGGTATGCCTTGGGGTCCCCATCCCCCAGAACCACTACTTAAAATAAAAGGGAGGGGGGCCGCACGGCCCTCCCTCCCCACGCTTTATCAGGCCCTGGGGACCCCTGGGGCTGTTATTTTTTATTAAAGGGGAGGGGCCATGTGGCTCCCCTCCCCGAGCCTTGTTAGGCCCTGGGTACCCCATCCCCAGAGCCACGCCTTCAAATAAAGGGGATGGGGGTGCTCGGCCCCCGAGCCCTTATCAGCCCCAGTGACCCCATATCCTTGGGGCCCTGACACTAAAAGGACGGAACCAGCATTGCTCCCACTTGGAGGGAGCAGCTACTAATGCTGCTCCCTCCAGGCAGGACTAATATTTTGACCTGTTTTCCTGCTAGCTTCAGTGCGGGCAGGGAAACTGATAAAAAATCTGCTCCCCATAGGCGGGAGCATTTTCAAAGCTCCCGCCTGCTGGGAGTAAAAATTGTGTTTTCTCTTGCTTGGTGGGAGTTTTGAAAATGCTCTCGCCAAGCGAGAGTAAACTCGGGTTTTCCTGTCCGCACCGGTGAGGGCAGGGAAACCACTATGTTCCTGTGATGGGCTCCCCGGGACATAGCTTGAGAGCTGTCCCCAGAGCATGAGTTCCCGGGGCTATTAATGGCCCAGTGCCCGACTCCCCCTCCCTTTCACTTAGTTTCACAGCTCCGTGGGATGCTGTCCCCCGGGCCTTTAGAGGCTTGGGGAGGCGGCCCGCGCAGCCCTCCCTCCCATTAAAAAATAAACCGGGCCACAGAGGATGGGGTTCCCGGGGCTGAAAAAATCCCGGGGAGGGGGACATGTGCCCCCCTCGCCCTGAAACTCACACCAGGCCCCGGGGGCCATGGCAGAGGGCCATGTGCCCCCCTACCCCTGAAAATCATGGCAGACCCCAGAGGTTGGGGTCCCCGCGGCCCAAATCAGCCCAGGGAGGGGGACACGCGTACCCTCCCCTCCCAAAAATAAACCCCTCTTCTCCCGTGGGCCAGCCGTGAGGAGGTGATCTAAAAAAAAAAAAGCATGGGAGTGCGTTTGTTTTTTTAATTGTTTTTATTTTACAGCGTATTTGCAGATCCTTTGCGAATTAGTGGCAACATTTAAAAAAAATTTTTTGGACCCAGGCGGGGTCCCTCTGGGATCCCACCACCAGGCCTAGGGAGTCAGGGTATCCCTACACTGCCCCCTTGTGATTTCTTTTACTTTTTTTTATGACTCTGGTCTAAGTTCCAAGTCCTAAGATGGCTACCAACACTTGTTGATGTGCTGGCAGCCAATAAGATCTCAGCTTGAGATCTGTTGGGATCCACGAACAAGCAGGTTGGAGCTAGAGCCTGCAAGGACATCCTGGGTGAGGCTTGCTGCTGCTTGATAACTATTCATGTATACTAAGGGGATGGAGGTACGGAGTATGAAGTAGGGACTATAGAGCATATCATGATCCTAGAATATCATAGTCAAACTATTGAGGACCAAAATATCAACCGGTAATCTAGGTTTACTATTCTCCACTTCTCTGTAGTATGAAGATCTATTTTGGTCCTCAATATTTTGGCTGAGATATTCTGGTATCGCAATTTTCCTTACTCAATATTCCAGACTACAACCTTCTCAGCGCATTCAAGGTGAATGGATATTTGTTGAGACAAGTGCGAGTTCAACAAGTGGCTAGTTGCTGTTTGGCTTTTTTTAAACCAATCTGCCAATTAATCTGCAGCAAGTTATCATCTACTCTTGATTTTAGCTTTTACAAATCCGTGCAAAAAATAGCTTATTTTTTCAAAGATGGGATTTATTAAACTGTGGCAGTTGTGACATTTATTTTAAATTGATTCTTTCTATGACAGTGTGTTGTATTGTTGAATGTTTTTTCCACTGGGCGGTAACCACAATTCTATATTATCTTAAAATAAATTGTGTAGGTGGTGTTGTCTCATCCATTGCTTGATATCCTTAGACATATTGTCCATACTCAAGCAATGAGTGATTGTTAGAAATGGGATCTCTAGTTGGCAAGGGCTTGCACCTTTGTCCAAGTAGGGACCCTTCTTCCTAGTCAGGGTAAGGGTTGTTACACTCGTGAAGTAACCCCTGCTCACCCTCGTGGTAGCTTGGCACGAGCAGTCAGGCTTAATTCAGAGGCAGTGTGTAAAGCATTTGCACATAACCAGCAGTAATACAGTGTAAGCACTACAAACGGACACCACACCAGTTTAGAAAAATAACCAATATTTTATATACTCAAGACAAGACCAATTACGACAAAAATCCACAATACTGTACTTTACGAATGAATACTTGATACGTTAACTTCTTCTTTGCAGGAATAACACAAAAGCAAAGTTCGTACGAGTCGGTAGCTCCGTCCGAGCCTACCGTGATGCTGAAAACCACAGAGTCTAACAGTTCCAGCCGACCGTGTCGATACGGGCCAGCAGAGTCGTGAACAGACTCGGTCACAGTACCTTTTCTCGTTGTGGCTGGTACGGAGTGTACGAGCCGGTCGGCGTTCGTCGCGGTTGCGGTGCAAGACGGAGCGATGCAAGGTGCTGTGTCCCTCGATGCGGTGCAGGCAGCGGCTCGATGAGCGTCGGGCAGACGGAGTCGGTGAGTCCAAGGCGTGCGATGCAGGGCGAGACGATGCTCGATGCGGTGCTGACAGGTTGCGATGCAGGCGACCTAGCCGGAGTGCGGGAGCTGGCGTCGGACAGCGGTGCGAGTCGGAGCGGTGCGTCGCAGACGTGCGAGCGGGGCCCCAAATGCGGTGCGGTCTCGACTCTTGAGCCAGTTGCAGCGACAGTGTCGGTCTGGTCCGGCTGGCCCAGTGAAGCGATGCGATGCGAACTGCGGTGCCCACAGGTCACGGTGCAAGCAGCGGCTCGATGTTGGCGGCGTTGGACGTCGCCCACGGTGAGACCAGGGTTGCGATGCGAAGCGGGGCGATGCGGTCTGCGGTGCAAACAGGTCACCGTCCAGGGATGGACTCGGGTGACGGAGTCTGTTGCAGTTCCCTTCCTCTGTGGCGACTGAAACAGCGTTCCAGAAGCGGTACCCAGAGGCTTGTGAAGTCTTTGTAGTCCCTGAGACTTCTTAACAGGAGGCCAGCTCGGTTCCTGGCCCTTGGAGATACTCAGCACAAGTTTGTAGAAAGTTCAGTCCAGTCCTTTCACTGCCCAAGACAGAAGCAGCAACTGCAGGCCAACCCAACAAAGCAACAACACAGCAAAGGGGCAGTACTCCTCCTGGCAGCTCTTCCAGCTCTTCGTCTTGGCAGGTTCCTTGATTCCAGCGAGATCTAAATTCATGGGGTCAGGGCCCCAATATTTATATCCCAAATTCCTTTGTTCTCTGAAGGCAGAGAGGCCTTGGCCTAGTCCAAACCAGTTCTGGAGCACTTTGTTGACAAGTCTCCGTCCCTTCTTTCAGTGAGTAGGCCAGGGACATCAGACGCACCACAGGAGGTGGAGCCAGCATTGTGGAGGGAAGGCACTGTCCTATTCAGGGCCCAGGTGCGACCCCTCCCACCCATCTACAGGTCGATCTGGCTATTCAGCCCTGCGCTGACTCACCCTGTCTCCTGGCCTCCCCCAGCCCCCGTCACTCACATTCCAGACACGGAATACACAATCTCGCAGTGGCAGGCTTGGATGGTTGGGCAAGAAAATACCCACTTTCTAAAAGTGGTATTTTCAAACCCAGAATGGTAAAACCAACCTTACTAAAAGCTGCATTTTATCATTCTGAGTCCAGGCATACTAAACTCGAATTTCTACCATGTTCCCGGGGTCAGTTAGGATTATAAGCTGTAATAATCAAAACCGCCCGTTCTGGCCTAGGGGGAACAGGTAGCCTTGCAATAGTGAAAAACGAACTAGGCTGTAATTCACTATCAGGACATGCCGCACACACCCGGGCATGTCCTACCTTTCGCGTACAACGCACCCTGCCCACAGGGGTACCTTGGGCCTACCTTAGGGGTGACTAACATGTAGCAAAGGGAAGGTTTAGGGACTTGCAAGTGTGTGCACTTGCCAAGTCGACATGGCAGCCTCAGGCTGCGCACAGGCTCTGCGATGGCAGGCCCGAGTTACACTTTACGGGCTGTTTGCGTGGGTGGCACAATCCAGTGCTGCAGCCCACCAACAGCATTTGGTCTATAGGCCCTGGCACTCGCAGTGCACTTTACAAGGGACTGACACATAAACCAAATAGGCCAATCATGGAAACACCAATCCATAACACATTTTATACAGGAGCACTTGCACTTTCCCACTGGACCGCAGTGAGGAAAGTGCGCAGAATCATCACACCAGCAAAAACAGAGTCAAAACCGGGAGGTCAGAAAGCAAAAAGTCAGGGGAAACACGCCAAAAGATGCCAAGTCTAACAGTGATTCTTTTGAGAACCCAAAAAAGGATGGGAATAGACCTGTACCTTTCCCTTTATCTTTTCTATGCTTACTTTCACACGTGCAGATGACTTCCCAAGCATAGCTCTGCAGTGGGATCTTTGGAGGAGGACAGAGTCTATCTCTGGGTATTTTCATATCTCACTTTATAAAACAGTCAGTTATATATCCATAGAAAACAACATGCTAGATGTCCACCCTCTAAACAAGGGCTTCCTAAACTTTTTAGAACCATGACCCAGTTTTTAGAACAAGTTTTGCGACCCTCCTAACTTTATTGGACAAGGGGTGGGGGTGATTTTTTTAAATGTAATTTCAGCAATTGTTTGTACACATCAAGACCTTAACCACACAATTCGATATTGGTCTGTGGCCAAAATATTTATTGGCCCATAAAAGTGGCAGATAGTGAGCTGCACTGGAGTCTGGAGCTGGAACACTTTTCAGAGTGGGGTGCTGGTCTGTGGCATCCATTTATTAAAATCACAATGCTTCTGAAAAATCTTGGTGTTGATATCAGCGATTTTAGCATATTTGAGAACCCACTTCTGCAGCAGAATATGGAGTAAGGTCTCATATCCATTTTTGTGATAAAACTAGGCCCAGTGGTGCATTTTGGACTTCATATATACTTTTCAATTTTATATACCGCATACATGACCCAACGGCATTGGGAGCGCTTTAGTTCGAGGACTAGATTACGTTACACAAGGTCAGATTGATTTTATTATAAGTAGAGGAGATTAAGTGATTTGCCCATATTTAAAGTATGTTGATCCAACGCCCGGACTTGAACCATGGCAGCTTTGGCCATTAGGCTACATCCATATTTCTGAAGTTATGTATGAAACACGCAAAGACATTCTCTGTTGAAATTGCTTTTTGAATTAAAAAAGACAGCAGCAACAAATACTGAATGGTTCTCCCAGAGTCTTCATTGGGAATACTTTCAAGGGATTGTTTTAAAACTGGATTTAGGGACATTGTTCAGCACCTTTGCACAGGTGCACAAACAGGGCTACTCATTTTAAATATTACTTTCACATGTACCAGGACTTCGTGACCCACCAAAAATTGGCTCACGACCAACAGTTTGAGAAACGCTCTCCAAACACATGAATATATTATTTGGGATTTAAGAGATTACTTTGCTGTGCTTAAGCTCTATGTACTGCACTTTGTAGAATATATTGATGTAATCTGGAATGCATGACACTGGAAGAGCTGGGGGAGATTGCCCAGTTACCATGATCTTTTGATGTTTGCTCATGAACAGATACATTACCACTTGGTACCCACACCACTTTGTCTGGCTTTATCTGTGGAACATCCGAACGTAGCAGACTTGCATAGCAGGGCCGTACTTTCCAGGTCCTGCGTAAACCTTTTCAATTTCAGGTTTTTCTATTGCAGCAGGGGTACTACAGGGCTCATCTTTGAGCCCTACCTTATTCAATCTATATATGCGCCCATTAGCCGATATCATTGAACGTCACGGTTTTGACATCTTATCGTACACCGATGATACTCAACTGATTTTTGCCCTGTCTCCAAATTCTGCTAGTGTGGCTGTCTCACTGAGGACCTGCCTGTCGGAGGTAGTGCAGTGAATGGACCTCAACTGCCTGAAATTAAATGCAGGCAAGACTTCGGTCCTTGTCCTAGGCAGGCAACTTTAAACCTGGTCCCCTGACTGGTGGCCAGTGTCACTTGCACCTCTTCCTTTGCCAAAGCCTTGGGTTATAAACCTAGATGTTTGGTTTGATGAAAATCTCATGTTTGACAGCCAAATTATGGCCTTGGCAGGCAAATGTTTTGGGATTTTAAAATCTTTTAAGAATATTATCAGCTTTCTGCCTGAATCTGCTAGGAAAACAGTAATCCAGGCTTTGGTTATCTCCCAGCTTGATTACTGTAACATATTATACCTAGGAGTCTCGCTTGATGAGACTTTAACGAGTTCAAAACTTCACAGCTCAGTTGTTGCTGAACCTTTCAAAGCAGGCTTCTATTGGTTCTGCAATTTGTAAACTGCACTGACTCCCGTTGAAGAAACTACTGCCCTGTAAAGCCCTGTGCTACTGCTATACGGCTTTTAGGAAGACAGGTGCTTGCGATCTCCACCATCTCATCAAGCCATACTTACCCTTGAGGTGCCTCAGGTCCTCAAGGGCTTTGCTATCTCAAGTCCCCACTGTGAAGAAAGTTCACATTGGGGCAATTCTTTTAGATTTCTAGCACCCAAGCTATGGAAATCCCTTCTGCTTCATCTGAGATCTGAGGCAGGCTAAGACAGAACTAATGTTCCATAAAAATTTAAAAACCTGGTTATTCAGATAGGTTTTCTCTCTTTTCCTCTAGGCTGTCTGTGACTCTCTCTCCTGAAGCTAGACTCATCAGCACAGGGATATTTCAGTTAAAGTAGCTATGCAAACTTCATTATTATTATTAACATTCTTATTACTTGAGTTTGCAAGGACATGTCATGCCATGTGTTGGGACAGAAAAGTCCCTTGCATGGTGAAGGGCATGTAACACTGCCTGAGTGCCCCAGTTGGAATGATGTCTGAATCCCTGGTGCAGATATTGGTTGCCAGGGGTGAACACTGATCATGCATGTGCACCAGGACATAGGCCTGTCTCCCGGATTGAGGTCTTGTTGGATGGGAGGGGCACCCAAATACCACCCATAGTGGTGAAAGCTTCTGCTTTTGCCAGGAGTTAAGCAGCACGAGCGCGGTGGTAGCAGCATACCATGTAGCGATCAGTAGAACTGAACAAGACTTTTTAGGTTTCGCCTATAGTGCGCATGCCCCATCAGTGAAAGCTATTTTCCTTAAAAAAACATTCTTGAAGGGGGCCTAGAGCCTGCCCATTACTTATCTTTACTTACCATTGGTTGGCTCCGTCACTGTTGTTTCCTTGCCTCCCATTGGTCAGCTGCTCCTCCTGGCATCTGGTACCTTCCTGGGCTTCGGAGGCTTCGGGTCTTCAGTCCCTGCTGTGGAGCATGGACTAAGTACTGCTTCCTGTAGCTAGTGTCCTTCCGCTGGCCAACAAGTATTTTTTTAACTTACCGGCATGCACTCAGTGAATGCTCTGTAGTCCCTCACCTTCATCCCCGACCTCCTCCCGCTCTCTGTAGAGTAACCCTCATCGCCCTTTGCAGTGTCAGCTTCCCCACCCCCTTAGTAGTGTCACTGTGCCCCATGTCACCTCCAGCTAGCCGTTTTCACCCAAAACCCCCTGTCCTCCTCCTGCTCCAACAGTAACTTGTACACACCACCCCCACCCTCCATTGATTTTCACCCACCCCCGCCCTTCTCCCCTTTCCTATGGGTTAACACCCCCCAAACGCACCCGGGCTGTTTTTTATTTTTAGGTCTCGGCCTGCACCAGCGCTTGCGCTGGTCTGGCCGAGAGTTTTAGTAAGCGGGTTTTGGAACTGCAAACCCACTGGCTTTCGGCTGGCGACCAGCTTGCATTCACGATAGCGTGCACGCGCGCAGCTGCCATCTGGGTTTCCTATCTCTTCCTCATTTCCTCGTCATGGCTCATTAACTCTCTGGACTCTGATGTTTCAATCGCAGCAGCAGCTCACATTACCAACTGACGGCCCTGGACTACAGTCACATGAAAAACAGCGATTAGCATTGAAATGCAAGCTTTTTTTTGTCTAGTTAGAAATATTGCTTCGGTGGGTTGATTTCACCTTATATCGCTATTTGTTTTATATTGGGAGTCACAGCCTAATTACCATTATTTTTGTCTCACTCTGTTTTTTTTTTTTTAATATATTTATTCGCGCAAAGCACAAAGCTATATTTAAGGTTACTTTTTCCGCTTCACTTCTTCACTCCATTTAAACTCCACACCCCCACTCTTATTGTCTCTCTCATTCTCTCTCCCCTCTCTAATTCTCTCTCTACTTAATTAACTCTCCCCTCTCTATCTTTTTTAGCCTTTCATTCTCTCTCACCCCTTTATCTGTTTCTCTTTCAAACTCCTTCATTCACTCTCTCTCCCCTTCTTTCTCTCTCTCTATCCCGCTCCACTCTTTATTCTATGTCCACCCTTTCTCTCTCACCACCCTCTCTAATTGGGCATTATATCTTCACTCTATCTCTCACTCGGCAACACCACAGCATCACTCAGCGCCACTACAGCATCAATCAGAGCCAGCACAGCATCAATCAGAGCCAGCACAGCATCACTCAGCACCAACACAACATCTCTCAACGCCATCACAGCATCACTCAACGCCACCACAGCATCACTCAGTGCAACCACAGCATCACTCAGTGCAACCACAGCATTACTCAGCACAACCACAGCATCACTTAGCGCCACAACAGCATCACTCAGCGCCACCACAGCATTACTCAGCAGCACCACAACATCACTCCGCGCCACCACAGCATCACTCAGCACCACCACATCATCACTCCGGGCCAACACTGCATCACTCAGCACCACCACAGGATGACTCAGCACCACCACAGGATGACTCAGCACCACCACAGGATGACTCAGCACCACCACAGGATGACTCAGCACCACCACAGCATCGCTCAGCGCCACCACAGCATCGCTCAGCACCACCACAGGATGACTCAGCACCACCACAGCATCGCTCAGCACCACCACAGCATCGCTCAGCACCACCACAGGATGACTCAGCACCACCACAGCATTGCTCAGCGCCACCACAGCATCGCTCGGGGCCACCACAGCATCGCTCGGGGCCGCCACAGGATCGTTCGGGGCCGCCACAGGATCGTTCGGGGCCGCCACAGGATCGTTCGGGGCCGCCACAGGATTGTTCGGGGCCGCCACAGCATCGCTCGGGGCCGCCACAGCATCGCTCGGGGCCGCCACAGCATCGCTCGGGGCCGCCACAGCATCGCTCGGGGCCGCCACAGCATCGCTCGGGGCCACCACAATATCACTCAGGGCCACCACAATATCACTCAGGGCCACCACAATATCACTCAGGGCCACCACAAAATCACTCAGCGCCAAGACAGTATCACTCAGCACCACCACAGCATCACTCAGAACCACAGCAGTATCACTCAGCAAGACCTGAGTATCATTCAGCATCACCTCAGCATCGTCTCCGCAACAGTCACCACCACCACCACTACCACCTCAGCATCACTCAGCACCACCTCAGCCTGCTCTCGGAATCTGGCATCTGTTGATTCTCCCCTAGCGTCTGGCCGCTGCTAGTGTTATAATACAGGTACTAGTTCCCAACCTTCACCCTCCGATTGTTTATGCCCCCTCAAAAAAAAGCTTTAACAAACAACCATTGCAATAGGCAGAAACAAGTTGCCAGCATTGCAAGAACAAAAGAAAACTGAGGATATTTTTTATTGTAAATACTTTTTTTAATATGGTCGTTCAGTTTTACATAATGCCTTCTTGGTCATATATAAAGTAACAAAAATGCTTCTGACACTTTTTTATTATAACTTTTCAGCATGCTGCACAGCAGCCACACTTCTCTACAGCACAGCTTGAAGACATTGGCAAAGTCAATAGCTCTGGCTAAACACTTATAAGGCCCCAAAGGCGAGACCTATTGGCTATGCCAATGCTTGTTTTATTTTACATCTTGCACAGCAGTGCCTGTGGATGGTACAGTACATGGCGTACAGTTAATGGATATAAGACAGACATGATGAATTGTGATTTATTGTTCGTTGAATGGGTAATGTGAGCATGTAAACGTAATAGTGCATGCTTTTTGTATTCATTTAATGATCTTTGTTGTTTGTCTCAGTTTAGTTTGTCTCGTGAGAATCATATGCGATTATATTTTTTTCTACTTGTCAATGTATGGAAATGTGTATCTATAGGTTGTATGTCAGAATATGTTAGAAAAAAATATCGGCTGACATAAATATTATGCCCTAAATATAGTTTACAAAAATATCGATTGTAAATTTTCAATTAGTAACTCAATGGGGTATTATTTTTGTCAGACGTTATTAAGCCCAAGGTATTCTGGTACTGTACAGTATAGGTAGAATTTTGACTAGCTTTATACTGCAACATTTAATGAAGGCATGCACTTCTTTACTCTGCATTATGCCAATTGACTAATCCAAGACATTGTGTTTTCCCATAGTGATTGTTGGCATAACATATAGCTTTTTGTAAGGAAGTTGTGTGCATTAATGTATGCTGTCAATGATAGCAAACATAGAATGAGTGTCTGAACTATGTACGTTGTCTCAATTACATAGGGTGTAAATCTATGCTGTACATTATGAGTATAGGAGTTTTGCTCGCATAGCTTCATGTGCATGCTGGGTGATATGTACTTGTAATGTGTAGGATTATATCTGCTTTATAATTAGTGTCTTCGTTAATGATGTAAAGTTTGTATAATTCTCATGCTTTAAGAGAGTTTTTGCTTGTAGGTACATAATAGGGTACACATTTGTAATGGCTGCTTGAATGAATAAATCTGTGGTTTTGAACAGTACTCGTTACTTCTTCATAGTTGTGCAAGTCACGAGTCTGCTTGTACATACTTAATGTTATGTGTCTGGAATAGCTATATTGCTGGATAAATTGGTGTTTGGTTAGTGTGTTGGTGTGTCCGTTGCTTTCCCTACATAGGTGCACAAGGTGAGTGTCGGCGTGTAAAGCTGTATCTGTAGAGCAGATGAATCTGCATGGCATGAACTTTAAAATGCTAATGTAGAGCTGTATACGCAGAAGCTCCGAGCAGTGGGGTTCCTGACACTTGGCTGAAGAACGTCGAGAGGTTTCTGAGAATTAAAACAAGGAAATTAGTCTTCTTAACAATGTGAGAATTCTATCAGCCTATTTGTTGGATTACTTGTTTTTGCCACTACTTGGCCCGCATTAGGTCTGCATCTCTGGTTTTTATCTGGATTACGTGTATGTGTGCATTGCACAGTTTGACACTCCTAAACAGCAGGCAGGCTGCATTCCCCGTTTATCAGCATAAATATGCATTTTCCTAGGTAATGTGTCTGCTGCACAGTATCTACTCACATATGGTTGTGTGTGTTTTTAGGTGTAGGTGAGTATAATGTGTTCTACTGCATACATACTGTACTTTCTTGAATCTTTTTTCCGCATACATCGTGATTCTCATTGAGACGCTGTGTGGTGTACATTTCTGCCTAGCCGTGTGCCCTCTCTGCATGAATGTGTGCATCAGCCTAGGGGCTGCTTTTGTGTTTGTCCTGTATACATGTGCATTCTTGCATGGTACGTCTGCTTTGTGTGTGCCGCTGTATAATGTGTCTACATTGTGCTTGAGCCTCTATAGTGTGTGTGTTCCTGGATGCCATGTTTGTCAGCATTGTGCCTTTTGCTATATCGTGTGTGTTTGGTGGCATTGTATCTGCCTGTATGTTATGTGTTCTGTGCAACTTTGCCTTTTCAAGTACCGGTTGAATATATTCGCCACAGCTCATTGAATCCTTTAACAATCCACCTCAAGTCGGCCTCCCCCTTTTCTCTAATTCCCTTATTGTGAAAAATAGAAAATGAAAGAAGCCGGTATCCTTTGGCAATCCCACCGGCTTCTCTGTTCCCTGACAAAATGGAGCGTTCAGATAACCTCATTAAATGAGCAAAGTTTTATCATTTGTGTTTTAACTTTACTTTTGGGTTTTTAATGTTATCACACAAGGCAGTAAATTCATTCTATCCCTTCCCTCGTATGTAGGGGACTACTTAATGGAGCATCACACATATAAAGATGCCGCTGCAGAGCGCAGCCACGCTCTTAGAGAGAAGACACAAAACAACAGGAGAAGTAACTTTCAGGGGGAAAAGCCCTGAAGAAAGGTGAAAAAGCACCTCTCGAAATCCGAGATAGCAGCAATCGAGTGAGAAAGCGATGGGACAGGCCAGGCGTGGAGATTTGATTGTCTGGGTTTGCATTTTATGTGGCACTCCGTTAGCGTTTGTGCAAAACATTGCCGGAATTGTTTCTGCCATTAATGGAGAGGGGGTGGATGGACCAAGATCGATGACGGTACACAAACATAAATGCGTGCATTCGCACGTGCTAATGCGCACACGCACGCACACACAGTGGCATGCATGCACGCACACTCATTCACGCACACACACCTTTATTTCTTGTATCGCGATACAAGAGCAACGCCATAAGTCGAGGAAGGGTGGCAAGTAATGGACCACCAAAGGCCTGTTTTTTTTCTGTGCTTTTGAAGTGCTTCACTACAGTGTATGTAAATAATACGACGGTTAGAAAGAAAACATGTTTCGAGAGCAGTGACATGCGTTCTTAGCAAAGCAATAGGCCTTTTTCACAGACGTTTTGTTTGCCATCAACATTATGTGATGTGGTCACGGACCAAGGAATTTCAGAGAGGCTACTATTGTCATCTAAACTCTCACCCGAGACTTGCGTTCCAGTCTTAAGCTCTTTTGGGTGGTCGCAACAATAGGGACTTCTTCCAAAGACTTTGATCCTAATGTTGCGGACCTGTTCTGTGAATTGTCCTGTATGTATAAACGTCAAATTTGGGATGCCCTACTTGATTGAAAAAATATATAAACCACTCTTCTGATTAAAAGAGATGCAAGTAATTTGCTATCTCAGAGTTTTGTAACTATTAAATCCTTTTAAACCATGAAGACAGGAAAGGATCTTTTGGTATTTTATACTCCTCGTTCCAGATTTATCAATATTTGACGCAGCGCATTGCAGCAAGACAACTTGCAGCGCTGCATCAAATGGAGAGGGCAGGAATGCGTCATTTTTTCCAAGATATGGCGCATGTCTGCTCTCTCATTGCACTTGCGCTCTATGTGCTGCCTAGCGCCAACGCAGGCACCCTTGTGCCACAGTGCAAGAGGACTGTTTTTGTGCAGGAAGGGACACCTTCCTGCATAAAAACAATCATTGGAGTCTTTTTCCTCTTTCTAAGTGAGCTGCAGATTGCAGCACACTTAGAAAGAGGAAACAACGAGGAGAAATAAAGATATTTGCTGTGATGCAAATCAACGCTGTTATGCCAAATGTGAGATCATAAAAAAGGCATGAGAAATTTCTTAGGGATCTGAAACCATGTCACTTTTCCATAATATAACTTTGTTTTTTTCCTGCTAACTTTAAGGTTATTTTAGCAATGCAGCTGCAGTTAATAAATATAAAAATTGAATGTATTGGTCAGAATTGTTGATTTTCTTTTCTGTAGCTTTATTGTTTGAATACCAATTTGAGTCTAGGGAACAAATTCTGCTTTTTAAAAAAAAATAAAAAAAAGGTTTTTCAAAATGAGGACACACTCATATGCATATATTTATATTGCAAAGTTGGAGCCATTGACTTTTCTTACATTGAGTCCTATTTTACATGCAAATAGAAATTTCTGATTGTGAACAACTGCCATTGTTTGTTGAACCTGCACTATTTTTTCTAAAAAGTATTGATGCACGGTGTGAGAAATTGGGTGGTTGGTTGGGGTGCGGGGGGCACGCAGGGAGGGGGGGTGGTGTTAAATTTAATTAAAAAAATATATATATAATTAAACTTACCTGTCCGCCGGGTGACCGGGTCCTGCGTCTAATCTGCTCTCCAGGACAGGGAGCAGAAGCAGGCTGCCAGGCTCCCTCCCCTAAGCCAATCACAACACTGCTCAAGCAGCGTTGTGATTGGTCGGGGCACCGCCCAGCCAGCGGCTTATCAGGAGGCCATTTTCTCCATGTAGGTTGCATTGCAGCCTACATGGAGAAAAGGCAGAGTGCGCATGACTGGCTTGGGCGGCCCCAGGGGGCCGACCAAACAGTCTTTGCACACTCTGGAGTGGGCAGGCACACCACTCCTGCCCTGCTCTCAGAGCAGCCCCGCCCACCCGCCCGCCCCCGGCCAAACATAAAATGTAATAACCGAAAGTTATTACCATTTAACGCTCCTCCGCCCTAGTGGAGGAGGCGCCCCTGACTGACTGTCGTGGCTTGGTCTTGGGACCTGCATCACCTTTACCCTCCTTAGGTTCCACGCAACCCGACCTGCAAGTCACAACGTGCTTTTTCCCATTGACCGCAGTGATAAACTTTTGTAGTACTGTTTTGCACTGATTTAATATTCCTTCTAAAATCCATAGCTCCGGTTATACTTATCTGATTTACTTCATTTTGGTGTCTAAAATTCTATAAAAATCTGCTTTAGTTTTATAAATTGGTGTCGGATTTCTTTCGAGTTGTGTTAATTATCGCCCATGTTGGTTCCCTGAAATGCTTACCTGATGTCCTCTAGTAAAGTCTGACTGCTCTTTGCCACTCTACCAGGACTGAGCCCAGGATTTATTACTGTGAATCTAAGGACCATCTTTGGGGTATTGTGAGAGTATTGCATGGTGAAGCCTAACCAGTATCACCACATAATACTCCACCTCCCTGCATTGGTGTTACGGTGGTGGCATCCTGAACTTGTACCACTTGGTCATAAGTGATTTGTACAAAAGAAATCCTCTATTGATTTTAACTCCAAAATTTTTTAAATTTTTTTTTTCAAGTGTTTTAAATTGGAATTTTTAGGGTCCTGTGTAGCCCAATTCCAATAGTACATTAAAGAGGCTTAGGAAAGTTAGGAAAAGGTGTAAAAGTTTTTTAAAGTTTTGAAAAGGTCCCAACTTCCAAGTAAAAAGTTAGGCACAATGGAGGCTGGTTTGGATCTCAACCTGGCAGTCATCCGAGCACTGAGGATCAGTGATCTGAGGGTTTTGTGCAAAGCAAGGGGAATAAGCTATAGACTTACAGCTACTTGAAAAAGCCTTCAGATCCTATGAAAAGGAAAGACTAGAGCGGGAGGGCCATTCCTCAGAAGAAGACCCTGAAGAAGGTGAGAATGATGCCATAGCCCAAATTGATGATGATGGGGGAAGAGGGTGAACACTCAAACTTTCCATCCTTTCCTGTACCCCATTTCACCAGTAGGAAGTGATAGGAGTCATCCTAGCAGAACCCCTACTAGTAAGGTGATAATAAGCCTTGAGGAGGAGCTTGATCTCCTCTCACTAGAGGAGAAAAAACTTGAGGAAAGGAGACTAGCCCTTGAAGAAAGAAGGGCAAAGATGGGCTTGAAGCCCAAAGATAAAGGTGGCAGCAATTTTAAAAGGGAGAAGGAGGAATCTTTTGACCTTAAGATGCCCAAAAGGACTGTCCCCAAGTTTAGTGATAGTGATGGCATTGACAAATGGTTTGCAGCCTTTGAAAGGGCCTTCAAAATAAGGAGGATAGGTCATCAGGACTGTTTTTTTCTACTATGGGAGCTATAAGCATATGAAGAAGACCTTGACCGAAGGATTTGGACTCACTACAGAAGAATACAGATTGAAGTTTAGGGACACCCATAAAGGTCACAGAATTAAAATAAAGTTATACTAGAAACTAGCTTATGATAGTAGTCAAAAGAAAACTGATATTATTTTTTCTTTTGTAGACCAGAAAACGAAAGTTGCGCTTACTGAAATCTGTTTGATGTGAAGAAAGCCTTGCACCAGCTATCGTTCTCTTATCCCGTTCTCCTTTCCCTTTAGGTATTCATTATTCACATTGAATTTGTGTGGGTCTAGAGTGCCTTTTGGGAGAGATGGCACAAGCCTTGGTGTATTGATGGTACTTCAAAAAGCAAAGGCTTCTGCTAAGTTCCCAGAGTTCAGGACAAAAAAATGTTCATTTATGGACTGCCCAAATGACCTGTCCTTCTGAAGAGAACTGCATTGCACTTTGAAGCTTGGGTCTTCACTGGAATCAGGAAGTACGACACCTGCTCTCTGATCATTGTTTGGGCTGATTATTGAAGCGTGTTCAGTTTAACATGTTTTGCCCTATGTAGACGGCACTCATATTTATTTATTTTTAAGAGTAGTATAAAGTGCAATCATGACTCGAGCGATCAGAGCTCTGTACAGTCATTCAAGTTTACAAATAAAAGATAAATCAATCATAAAAAACTCGAGGTTAAACCTGTGATTGAAATAGAAGTGTCAGTAAAGGAAGAAATGTGTTTGTCAGAAGGGCTTTCATCTGTTTCTTGAAGTAGGCTGTTGAAGGGATCAGCCTAATCTCTGGAGGTAGAGAGTTCCCAATTCGTGGTGCTGATCTGGTGAATGAGCAGAAGTAGGTTTTCTTCTTTTTGATTTTTGTGGGTTTCAAAAACAGAGAGCAGGAGCTTCGAGATGTTCTACTGCCCCCTGAGAGCTTAAGTTTTTGGGAGAAGTAATCTGGGGTATTTTGGTGAAGTGCTTTGTGTGTCATACACGCTATTTTAAGCTGAATCTGCACCTTATAAGGTAGCCACTTTAAAGATTAGAGATTACAAGGGCTTGAACTACCAACTTGAATTCTGTAGGGGGGGGGAGGTAAGGCTTTATCTTTCTTGGGGAGTTTATTTGGAAGAGATCCCTTCTGGTCACAGCGTTGATGTGAGCCTGCATGTTTGAGTTTTTATCTGAGGTGATACCAAGGGATTTTGTGGAGTCTATAACTGAGGGAGAGCAGTTTAGCACAGTCAGGTGTTTGAGCCATTTGCGGCTGGAGTAGTACTCTTGGGAGGAAAGATAAGTAGAAATTCAGTTTTTTGTGCATTTAGTTTGAGATGGTTTAGTGTTAGCCAGTGTTGAGTTTTCAACAAGGTGTCATTGAGTGTTTTGACATCTTCTGGAGAGGATGTTTTCATGTAGAGTTGAGTGTTGTCCCCGTACATGTAGTATGAGATGTTAGCAAGCTTAAGGATTCAGATAGCAGAAAGAGTGGAACTTTGAGGAACCCCAATTGTCACTGGGGTCAGATTGGACACTACTGATATAGTTGAATCTTTGCGATCTGTCGGGCAGAAAAGAAAAGAACCAGTTTAGAACCATTTCAGAAAGACCCATCCTGCCTTCTATTGGAGCAAGCAGGTAGTCGTGATTCACAGTGTAAAAAGATGAGAGATCATGCAATATTAGTAGGCATGATTCATTATGGTCTAGAGTCTGTAGGGCCGCGTCCAAAATGTGGACTATAGCTGTTCCTGTACTGTGACCCAGTTTGAACCCAGTTTGGCAATTATCAAGGAGATTGAACTGTTTGATATGCTGGCTCAGTTGAATGTGAACACATTTCTCAAAGGGCTAGATGTATCAAGCGTTTTCCCGTTCGCAAATGGGCCGATATGCAGAATCGGCCCGTTTGCGAACGGGAAAAAAGCCTTTTGGGATGTATCATCCCAAAAGGCAATTGCAAAATAGGGAATCACAATTTTTGCAATTACCTATTTTGCGAATGCATTTAGAGAATCGCAATTTGCGATTCTCTAAATGCAATGCAGGAAGCGCTTTTTAAATTGCGACCCTGCTTTAAGGAATCGCAATTTACCACCAAATTCAAGTTGGTGGTAAATTGCAAATCCTTAGAAAAATGCACAATTTTGCATTTTTCTAAGTGCCATGTGGCGCACATACATTCCCTCAGGGTATGTATGTGTGCCACATGTGCACACATGCATATTTCAGAGGTGCAACAGGGTGTCCTTTTGGCACCCTTGCACCTTGAAGTAGCATATGCAATTTGCGAGTACCTATTGGGTACTCGCAAATTGCGCATGCAATTCCCATAGGAATGAATGTGATGGCATTCCTTAATAGCGAATCACAATTTGCGACTCGCTATTAAGGAATAAGTAGGAATCGCAAAATATTTGCAGAAACCTACATACATTGCATTTTGCGAGTCTAAAATAGCGAATCAGTAAAATTCGCTATTATAGACTCGCAAAATGTAATCTTGATACATTTGGCCCAAAGAGCTTTGCCAGTAAGGGAATATTGGAAATCAATCAGAAGTTGTTGATGTCGGTATGATCAGTGTCTCTTTTTTTAGAACAGGAGAAACCTGAGCAGATTTTAGGCCTTCTGGAATGGAGCCTTCAAATGTGAGGCATTCACTATCTTGGTCCATAGAGGAAGTATAAGTTGATTTAGCTCTGTATGAAGTCTACATGGGAGAGGGTCGTTGCAATGGGTAGGAGGTTTTAAGGATGGCAGAATTTTTAGGATGCCAGCTTCATATAGAATCTTAAATTATTTCTATACTATGCCATTTTTTTAGTTTGTTGCGAGTGTTGCAGGTGATAACCATGGGTTGATCTGGTTGATGAAAGAATCGATCTGAACTGACCAGGAGCTCTGAAGCACTCTTTAAATCTCTCAATTTTCTTAATCTTAGCCTCAAAGAAAGTGGAAAAGCCTTTGCAGTTCAATTGTTAGCTAGTATCTGTTAGAATGGAGAGAGATGAACTATTTGATTGTTTGATTTCCAACACTTGTCAAGGACGATTTTTGGCATTATCTAGCTGATCTCTGAAAAATTCTGTTTCGGAGTTCCCGATGAGCTTTTTGTAAGAGCTCCTTAGTAACCTCAGTTGTTTAAGGTGGGGTGAAGACAGATCGCACCTCCAGATCATTTTGGCTGATCTCATAATTCAGGTGCCCATTAAACCAAGGTTTCATGTTTTTGAAGGAGACTATCCTCAGTCTTTTATGTGCTAGTGAGTCAATTATGTCAGCCATTGCCTTATTTTAGTGATCTGTGAGATCATGTACATCATCCATACCAGTTGATGGCGGAAGGCCTCCTTTACAAAGTACTGACAGTACCTTACTCTTTGTCTCTCATGTCCCTGATCAATTGTCTTGGTTTAACAAGCTGGCCTTTCATTCTAACCACTGATTTTGTTATATAGAAGTTAATGTAGTGATGGTTGGAGCAGTCACAAGGGTTGATAGATTATAATTCAATAGCTTTCTTTCTTGTGAGTATCAAGTCCAGAGTGTCACCTTTATTGTGTGCTGGGCTGTTGCAGGATTGTGTCAGGTTGAGATCAGATAGGAAGGTCTTAAAGGAATTCACAAGGGGGCTGTTAGGATCATTCCAATGCAGGTTGGAGTCTCCTAAGAAAATATCATTAAAGAGTTAAGTGGAGTGTATTGCGATTGTTTCCATAATTTGTTCAATGAATGTTTGGTTCTCCCCTCGAGGGTGGTAGAATGTGTAGAGTTTGCAAAGGGATCTGCCTTCATTGAACATTTTTAAACCTAGGTATTAACATGAAGATAGAGTTTCTGTTTGGAAGGTTTTACTGTAAATATTGATCAATAAATGCAAGCATCTTACTGGAATTCTCCTACCTTGCTGCCAAAGTTTTGACTTCTGGTGGTCATTGCAATACTTGCAGTAAATTGATAGCACGTCTCAATATCCCGTTTGTCAGCTCGGTATGAGTCTCCAATGGTGCTTTTTCTTTTCATACCCATAGGCTCAAACTCTCTTGCCCAACATGTAGACTCTCACCTAAGCTTCTTGCATTTTGCAATGATTCGAAGACTTTCCTGCAATGATTGTTAACTTTATTTGTAGTTGATTTTATTGGAGTGTGTAATATTTTAAGCTTTTGTTGTTCTGCACTCCATCAGCCATTTAACAAGATATATAGAAATAACATTAATTGCCTAAACCCTGCACTCTGAGCCACTTCACCCTGCTGAGCATAGCCATTAGCCATGTCTAGTGAACTCTTGATACATGGTTCTGGTCTTCAGGCTTGACCTGCACTCTGTGCACAAGCTGCATTCCCTGTGGATCATGGCCAATGGGCTATTTTCACCAAGTGCATGTCCTTGTAATGGATGCATATGGACACATGGCAGTGTTTAATATGCCTACTTACGGATGCCAAAAACCGAAATGATTTGTAGCTTCAGAGAAGACATCAAAGTTGTCAACAGTGAATTTGATAATGTCACAGTGGAGCTGACTGTAGCATCATATGTGAGGTAATGAGCAGAGCATTGGAAGAGTTATGGTTGCATAACTAATCATAATCAGTGTATTTCAGAGGTTTTTAGGTTTTAAATTGTAACCAAAATACCCTTCCAATGGATTTTTATTTATTGGTTATATCTGTATATTTTTACAACACACTATTTTTACTGCACGAATAGTGAACCATAGCCTCCACTGAACACTTTTGTTTTAGCAAATCTTGGTTTTGGCTTTTAAATACTTTGCCCTCAGTTGAAAGTATTCATTGGATCATAGTCTTCAGCCACACCATGTTCCAAGAAATCCTGTCTCCAGAGCACTCAGTGCACAGTCTGAAGTCATCCACAGCACACCTCTATGGCCAGGCCGTTTGCCCAGCTCCCTTGACACAGAGTACTCTGCACTTGGACTCTGCCTTAGGCAGCAGATTGTGGGTGTAGGATGAGCATTCAACAATGCCTTCGCCCAGTGTCGATGCTCCGGAGAGTTTTGTGCAAGGCATATGTGATGACCTCCTGGGGTAGGGAGTAGTCTTTGGTCGCAACATGCAGCCAGTGCCCCTGACCCTAGAACCGAATATGCATTGCCTATGGCCGTCCACTGTGGAATCTGAGCATAGATCGTAGCCATTGGGTATGCCCAAGCAATAGACTCACTGAAAATAGAGGCAGAGAGCAGGCCCCTACATGAAATTTCACATATTGCCTGGGCTAATGCAGTGAAGCGCCAAGTCAAGACCATCTCGTTTGAACTGGATCGTTCCTCACTCCGGCACAATTCCCTTACACTGGCACTTGACAATTTGTATATCACTGGGAAAGCTCAACCTTATATGCGAGACCCACTCTCAGCTCAAGCTAGAAGGAAAATCCTGTTTTTGCGTCTTACTGCCCTCAAGATCCCGGAGTTCAACCCGACATGGGCGCGAAAAGACAACACTGTCTCCTGTCGGCTATGCAACTATCACAGAGAATCGTGGTTACATCTTTTATGCTGCTGCCCCAAGATGGCCAGCGATCGTTATCGTTTGCTACGCCCGGTCCTAAGAGACAAGGGCCTTAGAACCTGCAAGTATGCTTCGGATTCGTGCTTTTCAGAAACTACCACCTGCTTACTTGCCAGAGCAGGCAAGTTTATTAATCAAATCAGAATCACACTTGACTTCCAGCAACAGGCAGCAGAGTCCAGGGTCGCAATTACTCAGCAATTAAACCAGCCAAGGCTTTGGCTCTGACGGATGTCATCCAGTTCAGGGGCTCTCTCTTAGGGACAATCGGAAAATAAAGATAGAATGGGGCCCAGTAAGGAGCACAGCAAGTACTATATAATGTAGGCAATGACCCTGATGGATTTTATAACATTATTGAACCTAACAGGATAAAGTAAAAATTGGCATGATCTTACATTTTAATTCATTTTTAACCTGCAGGCTCAAACGGATACAAAGTAGCAAACAGAGCACATGCAGGCATGGGGCATCTGTATTTTAAATGTTGGGAAGCTTTATGGGGATGGGAGGATGGGGAGAGGGGCGTTGCTTGTGTGTTTTATGCTGTAAAGATTTTAAGTAATCATACGGTCAATAAAGAATACTCATTGGGTATGCCCAGTTGCAGGATTGTGTCAGGCTGAGATCAGATAGGAAAGTCTTAAAGGGATTCACTAGGGGGTTGTTAGGGTCATTCCAATGCATGTTGAAATCCCCTAAGAAAATATAATTGAAGTGTTAAGTGGAGTGTATTGTGATTGTTTCCATAATTTGCTCAATTAATGTTTGGTTCTCTCCTGGAGGGTGGTAGTTTGTGTGGAGTTTGCACAGGGATCTACCTTCATTGAAAACTTGCATACATGGATTTTGCCCATTGTGTACAGCTTCCATCTAGGCACACTGGGTTCTGGGTTCTCAAATCCCATCATTACTGTTTAACCATGGACTGCTGTAGCCACAATCCTGCAATGAAACAGACCCAAGCAAATACACTGGGAATGCATTGGGGATGAAAAGGTAGGACGGCCTGACTCCAAGGTGAGATTTTAATAGGAGTGCAGAACTTCCCCTCAAAATTAGGTAAATAGATTTTACTTATACGTTAAACAGCCTTATACTTTGGATGTGTTTAAATCAACGAGATCAATCTCTAATCTCCGACATAAGAACCTGCCTTCCTGATTTTCGTTATATAGTACTTGGAAGGAGTGCTACAATCTCTGAGATCACGCAGTTGGTCCCTTAGGCGCTCCCTTCCATTTTCGTCAAGTGAGATTATTTTTTATCATGAGTGCTTGGATCTAAACTGGGACCTATGGGTCCAGTGGATCTCTGTTGGTGTATCAGAGGAAATCATGTTTGTCACCATCTTGGATCCTCGATTTCTTTCACTTGAGCTAATTTAATGTGTCTTAGTGGGGATGAAGAGTTTAGATAATGATGCTATGCACATTGGCATCAACAAACACTCAAAACTCATAAACTTAAGGTGGTCTTTTGGGCATACAAGATTTTTGGGACGGTTCAGAATCCAGTGTGCACAGAGAGATAAGTGTGCAACACATACAGCAGAGGTCTGCAAACTGTGGGGCGTGCCCAGGATAGGGTCCGTAGCTGCATTCCCAGGAACGCGCTAATGGGTCTTCAAGAACTTGAATGTGAAGACAGCCTGGGAGCTCGACTGTTTATTTGGCGTGTTTATAGGCAGTCTTGATTTACAATCAGCACTTGAAATGCATAAAAACACAATGTGAACTGTGATCCTGGATGCAATTAGGTCGAGCAGGTGGGTAGATTGGCTGGCCAAAGATACAGCTAAAAAGAATAATATATTCTGTAATTTTTTTATCATCTTTTTTTAACCTTCAGGTAATTGCATACAAAATAATTCCCACGTAAAATGAATAATAAATGCCGGTTAAGTTAATCACTTTTACTATGGAACCTCAGATGGCTTATGTGATCAATGCAGATGTCTGTGTGTAACCAGAAAGTAGGGCCACTCGAATTACGCAGCAGGGGAGGAACCGATTATACGTCAGTGTTGACTAAATTATGCTGCATGAAAAGGCAAATTTTGCTGCTTAATGCAGCACATTTTATGATGTATTTCATTATTTTGCCAATGTATTTATTGTGAATTCTGGGTTGGCAAAGATTTCACCTCGTTAGTACCAGTTCAACACCCAAATACACCAATAAGCAACTGAAAGGTGACCAGTAACCATTTGCGAAGGGCGTTCCCTTCGTGGCAACACATGTCACTGGATGTTTGTAACTCTTGATCTGTTTGAGCTATAAACAATTTTGTTGTTGTTAGAAATGTGCTGATTATGCAGCAGATGACTGATTAAGTGGCAAATGCGATAAATCCATAATTATGGCTTTTTTACTGTCCTTCCTTTCTTGCATTAGGGCCCAGTGCACACTTAGTAAGCCAGTGGTGATTTGGGCTTCTGAGCAATGGCCAGGGGAAGTGGAGAATCGAAGGAGAGAAGACACCTTAGTTTGGGCATTGGAGAGATGATAGGGAGGGGATGGGGGCAAAATGGGAGCCCAGGTTTTTTGTAACAAAGGGTAGAGGAGACAGACATTTTGCAAGGCAGTAGCTATCATTAGTGAAGCAGGTGCAGCAGCACGGGGTCCAGGGGTTGTGTGACCCACTGTATCGCAATTATGACTGCCTTTAAAAAAAAAAAGAGATTATGGGGGCTTTAGCATTATGGCAGAGGGCACCTTGCTGTAAAAACGGTGGCAACACGTGGGAGCTTATTTTGTTGTGAAAGGGAGGAGATGTGGCCTAATGGTGACAGCTGCCAACCTTGGAAGTAGGTAACCAGGTTCAATTCCTGCCATTGACTCAACATTCTTTGCTAATTGCCTAATCTAACTGTGCCTAAAAAAAAATTATCTGGTCTTGTGTAATGTGGCGGCCCCTGCGTTTGCCGCCCTCGGCAAAACGATAGAAGAGCGGGGGGGGGGGGGGATGGTAGCGGACGCGGCCGGTAAGAGCGGGGAAAGGGGAGCCGGCTGCCGCCCCAAAATTCGTGCCACCTGGGGCAGTCCGCCCCCATCGCCCCCCCCTAGCTACGCCACTGGGACAGAGCCAGTTTTAAAATTGGAGTGATGATCTGGCATTGATGGGACCCCCTACGAGACCTCCACTGGCTCCCCGTCAAGAAGAGTGACCTTCAAACTCCTCACCC
This sequence comes from Calotriton arnoldi, assembly GCA_963921515.1. Lineage (NCBI taxonomy): Eukaryota > Metazoa > Chordata > Amphibia > Caudata > Salamandridae > Calotriton > Calotriton arnoldi. The sequence continues at coordinate 451,338 of CAWUFW010006010.1, forward strand.
ATGCCTACAAATCCCTCCACAACATCGGACCCTAATACCTCAACGAGAGAGTCTCCTTCCACGTACCCAAAAGGAACCTCCGCTCCGCCGACCTCGCCCTGGCCTCGCATCCGCAGAAACAGAGCTGGCGGACGTGCCTTCTCCTACATTGCAGCCAAGACCTGGAACGAGCTCCCAGCAAACATCAGACGCTCCCCGAACCTGCACACCTTCAGGAAGAACCTCAAGACCTGGCTCTTCGACTGATCCGGAGCTGCACCCCCCCCCCCCAAGCGCCTTGAGACCCTCACAGGTGAGTAGCGCGCTTTATAAACCCCTGATTGATTGATTGAGGAGATATTCTCTACTCAGGGCTGCTGCTATCACTAGTGCAGCAGGTGCAGTTGCATTGAGGCCCAGGAGTGCAAGGGGATCTCAACACACCAATAATGGGGTGCAGAGTGTTTTTTTGGTCAATTTCTGTTTTTGTTGGATGAATTCGCTCTTTTATAAATCTCAGATTTATTGTGGATTATAAACCCCAACAATTATCCCTGAAATTATTTCATAAGCCCGACCCCTGCGCTCAGCCCTGCCCTCCACTTCCCCCAATCTTTGCCATAAAGTTTTGGAGGTGGGCCCCTAACTTAGTTTGCACTTGTAGCTTGAAGTAAAAGTGAAAAGTGTGTCCAGTGAGAAGACAAAGGATCACAATTGAGAAATAATGGGGAAGCAGTCGGAACACCGCGGTCTAAACCACGAGTGTTCCGACTCCGCAAGCCCTACCACGCATGCCTTAACCACGCATATGCCTTAACCACGCATATGTGTGGTTAAGGCAATGCGCGGTCTAGTTGTAGGCTGCTGCGGACAGAAGAAGGAAGACCTCGCAGGAAGCGGTGAGGTAAGTGGGGCTGGGTGTAGTTCTGGGCTGGAGGATGGGTTGTGGGTTGTTTTGTGGTAGTTTAGTCAGCTGGGGGGGTCGGGGTAGTTTTCTAGGCTGGGGGTGGGTTGGGTTGTTTTCTGGGATGGGGTTGGGGTAGTTTTCTGGGCTGGGGGGTGGGTTGGGGTTGTTTTCTGGGCTGGGATTGAGTCGGGGGTTGTTTTGTGGGCTGGCGGTGGGTCAGGGGTTGTTTTGTGGGCTGGGGGTGGGCTTGGGGGGGTCGGGGTAGTTTTGTGGGCTGGGGGTGGGTCTGGGGGGGTCGGGGTTGTTTTGTGGACTGGGGTGGGTCGGGGTTGTTTTGTGCGCTGGGGTAGTTTTGTGGGCTGGGGGTGGGTCGGGGTAGTTTTCACGGCTGGGGGGTTCAGGACTAGGTTTCAGGGCTGGGGGTAGTTTTCAGGGCTGGGGGTGTCGGGGGAAGTTTTCAGGGCTGGGGGGGTCGGGGAAGCTTTTCAGGGGTGGGTTTGGGGCTAGTTTTCAGGGCTGGGGGTAGTTCTTAGGGCTGGGGGGGTCCGGGGTAGTTTTTAGGGCTGGGGGTAGTTTTGAGGGGTTAGGGGTATTTGGACCTCAGGGAGGAGGGCGGGGAAGTTTTTAGCTTGGGGTAGGGGGGTTCGCGACCTTATCCACGCATACCCATTTACCATTCATGCCTTTAACACGAAATTACGTGGCAAAGGCATGCGTGGTAAAGGAATGCGTGGTTAAGACGCATTCATTGTTTAGGTTGCGTGGTAGAAGCACGCGTGGCTTATCCAGTCCTAGTTCTATCAGACAACCAAAATAATGATATACAACACTGCCTCCAAGTCAATAATAAGTGTGCAGAAAAATAATGGCTGTGATTTGGCGAACCAGTTGAACTGGTGGGCTAGTGCACCAGTTAATTTCATTCAAATTCAGACCCACTCAAATTTCAGTTTAAATTTCAAAACATTACTGGGTTCATAGAGGCTTCTTTGGCATTCATGACATAGTATGAAATGAACAGGAACCTGCTGCCTCCAGTCAAAACATGTTACATACCAGACACTGTAGTGTCAAAAGGTGCTGGTACTTTCTCTGTTACTACCTGCTCCTCATTGTATCATCTGGCTGGCTTGGTGTGTTGTATTGCATGGGAGACCAGTGTCACAAGTCTACTCACAAGTGTTTTACACCATTTTAATATGTTGCTTACCAAAAAGTGCTAGAGAGTGTTGATTCTCCTTTTAACTTGGGTGGCTACTTCCTCCATGATGAGGCCATCCTAATACCAGTGGTCCATGGGATTTATTTTTTGTTGTGGGATATGGACCTCTTTGTCTGTGCCCCCTGTGGAGCCTGCCTACCAGCTTTCTATTATAAATCTGTGCTGTGTGTCAGGGCTGGCTACACTAATTGCTTTGATGGTAAGTGATCTGCATGAGAGTGCTTGGGCACATGAGAAGTGTATGTAAAGGTTGTATGTAGAGGTTGTGTTGTATTCCACATATTGTAGTCAAAGTTAAAGCTGCTGTCTCATTTCTCCTTCTTCTCTGCAGAATTTTTTGCCAAGTCAAATGCATATGTCTGGGTTTGAATTCCCATCCTTTAAATGGAACAAGACCTATCCCTTTGTTTTCACCTGTTTTAGACAAAGACGACTCCAGGACGTCAGCTTGTGGCCTGACAAGAACGGCTCCTGAACAATTAATGTGATCAAGAGCATATCAAAACCTTCCACCCATGAAACAATGAGGACGGTAACCTGCACCACCCTCCCCCTTTATCCTGTTCTGCTTAGTTGGCGATTCCTCAACAATAGCACATGGTTGGCGAGAGATCTAGATTCCAATGCAGTCATTAATTGCAACGGAGCTGTGGCACACCTACAAGCAAAATGCTCTTTGACATAACCGGATCGAATGTTTGGAAAGCAACTGACCACTCAGTTTGCGTCCACCTGCCACTGTACTGATATAAGTTGACCCTTTGGCTTATTCAGTTTTCACCTTTTACTTAGAAGAACCTCTGCACACTTGTGTAGAGGAATGCTAGAACTAGAGATGGAATCTCTGGATATCTACTCTGGATATAGTATAGTAAGAAGGCCTTATTTTGCATCCTGAAGTTAATAGGAGGAAGACTGCCTATAAGGTTAAGACCCTGAATCCATTCAGTGTTGAATCTCTAGATCCAGTTGATGCTATACTACAGTGAGGAATTTAATCATGTGAAATCTGTCAAAAATGGAGACTAGTGTTAGATGGCTAGCCCACCCAGCTTTGCAGAACAGTTAAAGTGTTGCACCCCAACCATCAATCTTTAATCCTAATGGTACCTCTAGATGCTGTGCTGTGCATTATCCCTCAAGACAACCTAACCCTACCAGCTTGGTTTGTGCAAGCTGAAGACCTGGCCCAAGCATCTGTACATTGAGCCCAAGTGGAAACCATGGGAGTAGCCTGCTATCCATGGACACTGTGCCCCAGCCAGTGTAGCCAGCTCAACTGTGTTCCCAACAATTGCTCCAGGTGTTGGAAGATGCACTTGACCAATGCAACTACATCTCTAACGTAACTCAAATAACCCTACTTAAGTGACTAATAAATTACCACTGTTGTTCCCCAAGCTAGATGCCCATTTGCACCAAACTAACTGAGTAAAAATCTAACTGTGGGCCTTATGGCCATGTTTGATACCTGACGTGGTAAATCAAACAAACATTGGCAAGGCCGACCGCTTATGCTTTGCCACTATTTTTTGGTTGTTGCTCTAGTCTTTGCCAATACAATAAAAGTTGCACTGTTATTGGCAAAGCCTTGCTGAGTTGCGTTGCGAATGTTCCAGGTTGCTTTACACACTTCGTAGTATTTGCTAAACTATGGGTGCGAAAAGGTTTAAACTGTACATGCAGAGTTGGGCAGAACCGGGATAGTTTGGTTCATTCAAGGAAATCGGGGTTTCCTCCAACTTCGCCCAAGCACGGTTCAAAACCTATTTCTTTTTCACGTTTGCCCTAGAACCACTGCTACAGATGATCAGAAACATCCATTTTATTAAAGTCATCAAAATCGATGTTCATGTTTCCAAACTTTCAGCATATGCGGATGATATCCTAATAATAATAATATGTAGCCCTAGCCCTTTCGGTGCTCATGACGGATTGGTTCCGTCATGAGCACCAGTGCTCCTGTGCTCATGACGGAACCATTCCGTCATGAGGACAGGGGCACGAAATCCCTCTGCTGTAAACAGCAGAGGGATTTCCATTTTTTTTTTTGGGCCTCGGGAGGTGGTTAAGAACTTCCCCAACCTCCCGAGGCCCTTCCCTGGTTTTCAATCCAATGACGATTGTGCGCATGGCGCGCTGTCGTCATTAGATTGAAAACGAAACTGAAACTTAGTTTCAGTGTTTCAGTGCTCGTGGGGCTATCTCAGCCCCCGAGCACCGAAACACTTGGGAGAGGTATCGTTGGAAAGGGGAGAATCTCCCCTTTCCAATGGTACCCTTTCCTAGTGGATCCCACCTTGGGATCACCCTAGGAGGGCGATCCCCAAGCAGGGATCCACCCACTAGCACCTGGGAGGGGGGAGCGGCCCCTTGGGCAAGGGCCTTTGCTCCCCCCATGTGTTTTTGGGCACAACAGTCTTTCTGCCCCCCCCTGGCGGGCAGATGGGGGCAGTAGCCCCCAATCTGCCCCCCCGGGGGGGCAGAAAGTTCACTAGAAACCAGGGATTATTTTCTTTTATTGACGGGGTGGGGGCTGCCCAAAAAGGGCATGGCAATGCCTCCCCCCAGAGAAATGTCAGTCTTTCTGCCCCCCCGGGGGGGCAGAAAGCCCACTAGAAACCAGGGATTTTTTTTTTTTATTGACGTTGGGGTGGGGGCTGCCCAAAAAGGGCATGGCAATGCCCCCACCCACCCCCAGAGAAATGTCAGTCTTTCTGCCCCCCCAGGGGGCAGACTGGGGCAGTAGCCCCCAATCTGCCCCCCGGGGGGGGGCAGAAAGCCCACTAGAAACCAGGGAATTTTTTTTATTGATGTTGGGGTGGGGGCTACCCAAAATGGGCATGACAATGCCCCCACCCCCAAAAAAATGCAAGTCTTTCTGTTCCCCCCAGGGGCGGAAGGGGGCAGAAAGCCCACTAGGCACCAGGGATTTCTTTTTTATAATGTAGGGGTGGGGGCTGCCCAGAATGGGCATGATAATGCCCCCACCCCAAAAACAATTACCACAGTCTTTCTGCCCCCCCACCCGAGGGGCGGATGGGTGCAGTGGCCCCTGATCTGCCCCCGGGGGGGGCAGAAAGCCCACTAGGCGCCAGCGATTACGCTGGCTTTTTTTATGTGTGGGGGTGGGGGCTTGTGGGGGTGGGGGCTGCCCAGAATGGGCATACCAATGCCCCCACCCCCCAAAAACATAGCCACAGTCTTTCTGACCCCCTTGGGAGCATATCTGGGCAACCACCCCCCGATTTCCCCCCCAGGGCGGCAGAAAGCGCACTAGGCACAGACTTGTTTTTAGCAATGTGCCTACCTGTGGATTTTGGGCCCTAGCGCAGCCGGCACATAGGGAAACCTAGCAAACCTGTACATTTTTTAAAACTAGACACCAAGGGGAAACCAGGATAGGGTGACTTGTGTGCCTCTCACCAGGTTCTGTTACCCAGAATCCCTTGCAAACCTCAAACTTAGTTAAAAAAAACACATTTTCTTCACATTTCTGTGATGGAAACTTCTGGAATCTGGGTGGATCCACAAAATTCCACCCACCCCGCATTCCCCAAAGTCTTCCGAGAAAAATGGTACCTCACTTGTGTGGGTAGGCCTAGTGCCCGCGACAGGAAACGGCCCAAAACGCAACGTGGACACACCACATTTTCACAGTGAAAACTGACCCTTTTTTTGCAAAGTGCCTAGCTGTAGATTCTGAACCCTAGCTCTGCCGGCCCCTAGGGAAACCTAGCAAACCTATACATTTTTGAAAACTAGATACCCAGGGGAATCCAGGATGGGGTGACTTGACTGGCTCTCACCAGGTTCTGTTACCCAGAATCCCTTGCAAACCTCAAAATCTGTCCAAAAAAACACATTTTCATCACATTTCTGTGGTGGAAAGTTCTGGAATCTGTGTGGATCCACAAAATTCCACCCACACCGCACTCCCCAAAGTCTTCCGAGAAAAATGGTACCTCACTTGTGTGGGTGGATCAAGTACCCGAGTCAGGCAAGGGCCCAAAACCTATTGAGGCGACATCAAAATTACCTATCACAAAACAACCAGGTTTTGCAAGGGGGGTCCCATGAGTTTTCGGCCCCGGGCTCGGCGGCCATCTAGGGAAACCTACCAAACCCACACATTTCTGAAAACTAGACACCCGGGGGAGTCCAGCAAGGTATGGCTTGCGTGGGTCCCCCAACATTTCCCTACCCAGAATCCCCTGCAAACCTCAAATTTTGTTGAAAAAATCAATTTTTTCTCACATTTCTGTGTGGGAAAGTTGTAGGATCACCGGTCTGACACAAATTTCCTACCACCCAGCGTTCCCCCAGGTCTCTAGATAAAAATGGTACCTCACTTGTGTGGGTAGGCATAGTGGCTGCAACAGGAAATGGCTCAAATCGTACTGTGGAGACTTCAAAATTACCTATAACAAAACTACCTGGTTTTGGGGGGGGCACCTGGGGTTTTGGCCCCGGGCTCGCCGCCATCTAGGGAAACCTACCAAACCCACACATTTATGAAAACTAGACACCCTGGGGAGTCCAATGAGGTATGGCTTGCGTGGATCCCCCAACGTTTCCCTACCCAGAATCCCCTGCAAACCTCAAATTTAGCTGAAAAAAACACATTTTCCACATATTTTTGTGTGGAATCACCATGGCGGCACAAATGTCCTACCCAACAGCGTTCTCCTTAGTGTCTCGAGTAAAATGATACCTCACTTGTGTGGGTGTCCAATGCAGAATTGGCTAAAAACGTATTTAAAAAAAATTAGCGCTTAGAATTCTCTGTGCTATACCCTTATTCCCTATGTTTTGGGCTCTTCCCAGTCACAGGCCCGTGCCCCACCCACACAAGTGAGGTATCATTTTACTCGGGAGACTGAGGGGAACGCTGTGGGGTAGGACATTTGTGCCGGCACGGTGATTCTACCCAAAAATATGTGGAAAATGTGGTTTTTTCAGCTAAATTTGAGGTTTGCAGGGCATTGTGGGTAGGAAAACATTGGGGATCCATGCAAGCCATACCTCGCTGGACTCCCCCAGGTGTCAACTTTTCAGAAATGTGGGGGTTTGGTAGTTTCCCAAGATGGCCGCCGAGCCCGAGGCCAAAAACCCAGGTGACCCCCCTTGCAAAACCAGGTTGTTATGTGATAGGTAATTTTGATGTCTCCTCAATACGTTTTGGGCCCTTGCCTGTCGCGGGTACTTGACCCACCCACGTGAGTGATGTATAATTTTTATCAGGAGACCTGGGGGAACGCTGGGTGGTAGGAAATTTGTGGATCCACGTAGATTCCAGAACTTTCCCACACAGAAATTTGAGAAAAAAGTGATAAATTCACCTAAATTTGAGGTTTGCAGGGCATTCTGGGTAGGAAAACGTTGGGGGATCCATGCAAGCCATACCTTGCTGGACTCCCCCGGGTGTCTACTTTTCAGAAATGTGTGGGTTTGGTAGTTTCCCAAGATAGCCGCCGAGCCCGGGGCCAAAAACCCAGGTGACCCCCCCCCCTTGCAAAACCAGGTTGTTTTGTGATCGGTAATTTTGATGTCTCCTCAATACGTTTTGGGCCCTTGCCTGTCGCGGGTACTTGACCCACCCACACGAGTGAGGTATCATTTTTATCGGGAGACCTTGGGGAACGCTGGGTGGTAGGAAATTTGTGGATCCACATAGATTCCAGAACTTTCCCACACAGAAATTTGAGAAAAAAGTGATCCACGCAAGCCATACCTTCCTGGACTCCCCCGGGTCTCTAATTTTCAGAAAGGTGTGGTTTTGGTAGGTTTCCCTAGATGGCCGCCAAGCCCGGGACCAAAAACTCATGTGACCCCCCTTGCAAAATCAGGTCATTTTCGGATACATAGGGGGCATCTGAGTTTTTGGTCCCGGGGTCGGCAGCCATCTAGAGAAACCTACCAAACTCACACATTTCTGAAAACTAGAGACCCGGGGGAGTCCAGGAAGGTATGGCTTGCATGGGTGCCCCAAAGTTTTCCTACCCAGAATCCCCTGCAAACCTCAAATGTTGAAGAAAAAATCACTTTTTTCTCAAATTTCTGTGTGGGAAAGTTCTGGAATCTATGTGGATCCACAAATTTTCTACCACCCAGCGTTCCCCCAGCTCTCCCAATAAAAATGGCACCTCACTCGCGTGGGTGGGTCAAGTACCCGCGACAGGCAAGGGCCCAAAACATATTGAGGAGACATCAAAATGACCTATCACAAAACAACCTGGTTTTGCAAGGGGGTTCACCTGGGTTTTTGGCCCCGGGCTCGGCGACCATCTTGGGAAACTACCAAACCCACACATTTCTGAAAAGTAGACACCCGTGGGAGTCCAGCAAGGTATGGCTTGCGTGGATCCCCCAACGTTTTCCTACCCACAATGTCCTGTAAACCTCAAATTTAGCTGAAAACCCCCACATTTTCCACATATTTTTGGATGGAATCACCATGCCGGCCCAAATGTCCTACTCCACAGTGTTCCCCTCAGTCTCCTGAGTAAAATGATACCTCACTTGTGTGGGTGGGGCAAGGGCCTGTGACTGGGAAGAGCCCAAAACATAGGGAATAAGGGTATAGCACAGAGAATTCTAAGCACTACATTTTTTTAAAAATAAGTTTTTAGCCAATTCTGCATTGGACACCCACAGAAGTGAGGTATCATTTTACTCGGGACACTAAGGAAAACGCTGTGGGGTAGGACATTTGTGCCGCCATGGTGATTCCACACAAAAATATGTGGAAAATGTGGTTTTTTCAGCTAAGTTTGAGGTTTGCAGGTGATTCTGGGTAGGGAAACGTTGGGGGATCCACGCAAGCCATAACTCATTAGACTCCCCAGGGTGTCTAGTTTTCAGAAATATGTGGGTTTGGTAGGTTTCCCTAGATGGCGGCGAGCCCGGGGCCAAAACCCCAGGTGCCCCCCCAAAACCAGGTAGTTTTGATATAGGTAATTTTGAAGTCTCCACAGTACGATTTGGGCCATTTCCTGTTGCAGCCACTATGCCTACCCACACAAGTGAGGTACCATTTTTATCGGGAGACCTGGGGGAACGCTGGTGGTAGGAAATTTGTGTCAGCCCGGTGATTCTACAACTTTCCCACACAGAAATGTGAGAAAAAAATCGATTTTATTCAACAAAATTTGAGGTTTGCAGGGGATTCCGGGTAGGGAAATGTTGGGGGACCCATGCAAGCCATACCTTGCTAGACTCCCCCTGGTGTCTAGTTTTCAGAAATGTGTGGGTTTGGTAGGTTTCCCTAGATGGCCGCCGAGCCCGGGGCCAAAAACTCATGGGACCCCCCTTGCAAAACCAGGTTGTTTTGTGACAGGTATTTTTGATGTCGCCTCAATAGGTTTTGGGCCCTTGCCTGTCGCGGGTACTTGACCTACCCACACGAGTGAGGTTCCATTTTTATCGGGAGACCTGGGGGAACGCTGGGTGGTAGGAAATTTGTGGATCCATGTAGATTACAGTACTTTCCCACACAGAAATTTGAGGAAAAAGTGATTTTTTTCAGCTAAATTTGAGGTTTGCAGGGGATTCTGGGTAGGGAAATGTTGGGGGACCCACGCAAGCCATACCTTGCTGGTCTCCCCCGGGTGTCTACTTTTCAGAAATGTGTGGGTTTGGTAGGTTTCCCTAGATGGCCGCCGAGCCCAGGGCCAAAAACTCATGGGGGACCCCCCTTGCAAAACCAGGTTGTTTTGTGATAGGTAATTTTGATGTCGCCTCAATAGGTTTTGGGCCCTTGCCTGTCTCGGGTACTTGACCCACCCACACAAGTGAGGTACCATTTTTCTTGGAAGACTTTGGGGAATGCTGGGTGGGTGGAATTTTGTGGATCCACACAGATTCCAGAACTTTCCACCACAGAAATGTGAGGAAAATGTGTTTTTTTTGACAAATTTTGAGGTTTGCAAGGGATTCTGGGTAACAGAACCTGGTGAGAGCCAGTCAAGTCACCCCATCCTGGATTCCCCTCGGTGTCTAGTTTTCAAAAATGTATAGGTTTGCTAGGTTTCCCTAGGTGCCGGCAGAGCTAGGGTTCAAAATCTACAGCTAGGCACTTTGCAAAAAAGGGGTCATTTTTCATTGTGAAAATGTGGTGTGTCCACGTTGCGTTTTGGGCCGTTTCCTGTCACGGGCACTAAGCCTACCCACACAAGTGAGGTACCATTTTTATCGGGAGACTTAGGGTAACACAGAATTGTAGAGCAACTGTTATTACCTATTGACTTTCGATGCATTTCTGCCTTCCAAATGAAAGACAATGTGTAAAAAAGAAGTCATTTTGAAAAATGACCTATAATTCTCATGCTAGTATGGGTACTCACAATTTCGGAAATGTGCAAATATCTATTGTTTCTAAACTCTATATTTTGTTCCAATTTCAGAAATACAAGGGTGTCTTTCATACCGATTTTTCCATGTATATATTTTTCCAAATTAATTGCTATATACCCGGTACATAATAAAAAACCATTGCAAGACGCTGCTCAGTTATTGGCTCTGGGTTCGTCGGGTTCTTGGTGAACCTACAAGTCCTATATATCCACACAACCAGAAAGGTCCAGCGGATGTAACGGTATATTGCTTTCAAACAGCTGTCATAATTAGAAGAAGTTACAGGTGAAAACGTTGACACAAATGGCTGTTTTTTTCAACTAATTTTCAATTTTTCCTATATTCAACTGTTAGTTTCTATAAAGAAACCTTGAAGGATCTACACAAATGACCCCTTTCTGAATTCAGAATTTTATCTACTTTTCTAAAATGTATAGCTTTCCAGGATCCATTATTGCTTTCATACCCATTTCTACCATTAACTGGAAGGAGGTTGAAAGCACAAAAAATAGCAAAAATAGGCTATGTCCCAGAAAAATTCCAAAACTGTGTAAAAAATGTTGGTTTTCTGAAAGAAGTCTGCTGCTCCCTGAAAGCTGGGAAGATGGTGATTTCAGCACCACAACCCCTTTGTTGATACCATTTGCAGGGAAAAAACCAGATGCTTTCATCTGAAGCCCTTTTTTCCCATTTTTCCAAAAAACAAACAAACTTTAGCTGTATTTTGGTTAATTTCTGGGTCCCCTCCAGGCGAATCCAAAAATCCTGGGTACCTTTAGCATCCCCATGATGTTGGAAGAAAAGGACGCAAATATGACGTGGTTACCTTATGTGGTCAAAAAGTTACAGGGGCCTAAGCGCGAACTACCCCAAATAGCCAAAAAAAGGCTTAGCACAGGGGGGGAAAAGGCCTAGCAGCGAAGGGGCTAGACAACTAGATTCTAGACCGATGCACATAGGTGTCAGAAGATAAAGATAAAGGCAGAAGGATTTAGAAATTCCTCCTTTCATGAGCTTTTGCTTAATTGCTTAATGAACCAAGTGGGTGAATTCAAATGTAATGCCACATACATCACATTTCTGGGAATTAACTTATCTAGTGACAAGTTCCACTCTAACCCAAAAACAAAAAAAATTCTTGACGAAATTCAAAACACATAAACCTCTTGTTTTCCTCTAAATGTATTCTGGTGGGGTCACCTAGACGCCATCAGCAAGGTGTTCATGCCAGTAGTACTATACACTGTGTTTCTACGCTTATTCCAACCACATGTCACAAAGGTCCTCCATACCAAAGCATTTAATCAATGTATCGGTTCAAATCATATCAATGCATTTTTTAGATTAGAAAATGGTGCCCATTGGAAAAAATCATGATGATCCGAGGCTTATTTGGAATGATTTATGATAACGATCAGCTGAATCGTCAGCTTACTTTGGACATAAAAAAAGTTATTTGCTAAACACCATGATTTACCTTGGGGATGTTCAGTTTAGATAGGGCGGGTTTAGGGCTCTTAGGTGGGGAGGAAAGGTCACTATTTATTTCTGCACAGGGCACGGTGGAGCCAAAGGCTTGCTCTATCTAAAAAACGTACCCTTGCTGATAAACTCTCAATCAATCTGCAGGAAAGATGCGATTTCCACTAGAAGTGGACAGTAATTCTCTGATAATAACCAGAAACAAAATAAAAATTTGAGTGTGACGAAATATATGCAATCATGATTCCTCTACAAAATTGGTCTGCTGACTGAAATTAAATCTGCAATGACTGAGGATAAGAAATATATGCTTTTTTGCATGCTCTGTATTATCTTATATGTTTGCAAGTATCTCCACCATAAACGAAGTCATCCTTAGACAAGAGCAGAGATATGGACCAAAGTATCTGAATCAGCACACTGATATCATTATTATGAGGCTCTATATTTGGGCAAGTCTCGTAAAGTGTAATGATTGTGAAATTGGTGGCTGTGGTCTCTTACCCACCACATATTGTCCCTGACTTCAACAGAGCCCACATAGACTGCATGGTAGCATTTTCAGGAAATTTGGCATGATACTGTGTGAATAGAAACTACCACCTACTAGGATTAAGAAACAAATCAGACATAGAGGAACAGAAAAAACTTCCCGTACTTCAGGACCATCCTTCTTCTTTCATGAGCTATCAGCTATTAAAACATAGTCATATGAGGCTCACTACCCACACCCCTTCTGAACAATGATAGCTAACTGTCTCTGATGGGTATGTTTACACACCCAAATGAAACTCTTAGTAATACGTTTAGCTACGTGGAAAACACAGGAAATGTATACAGAGGAATGACAACAACAATAGCATACGCACTTGGCAATAGACCAATTTTTACCAAACTGCATTGCCTTTTTTGACAATAGGAGCAAATCTAGACCCTCTAGTTCTTTAATACAGTCCCCGCATGGTGTTTTTTTAAATGTATAATTATTTTATTGATCGATCAAAAATAAGATCATTCACATCTTAAATACAGTACATAAACAGTAAAATCAGTAAAAAATGCGCCAATGTAAAAACCATTAAAAAGATATACAGTACAGTAAGACAAACTCGAATTCATTCATAGTCAATATACATACGTCTAAAAAAATACCACTGGACCTGATTAGGATTACATTAACAATACTACGACACAAGAACAGATTTGCCCGTTTTTTACCTTTTCAACCACGCAAACATTAGGAACCTCGAAACAGAAAATACTAACCAGCTTGTGGTGTCTGATTTAAATATTCGTATAGCTTCCAAAGGACAATTAAAAGATAAAGTGCGACACACAGGGGCCAGCCAGGTTTTCCTAAGTTCAGCGTAAAAGGGGCAGCAGAAAAAAAGATGCTCAATAGTCTCAGGGAAGATGTGGCATAAAGGACACAGTGGATTGACAGACAAGTTTTCCCATGAGCTCTTCTTTGCATTCAAAGGAAGGGTTCCATATCTGAATTGAACATACAAAGCACACGCCTGGGGTGGTTCAATATCATCCAGACACTCTTCAAAAGCAAATACTCCTTTAACATTTAAAAACCCCGCAGTCAAAGTGCCATGTGCAAAACGGTCAACCCTTTCTGAGAACATTAGTTCCCAAAACCTTTTTATAACAAGAGGGACCGTACGTTTGGTCATGGACCCAGGGTCCTCCCAGAATTGCGCCATCCCAATTTTTGTAAACCAGACCTTGATCTTACTTAACCACTTGATGCGGCCTGTTTGGTTATGCAAGGCTATCAACTCAGCCAAAGCCTCCCTCAGGGGCACCTGTGTTTTACTTGTCCACACCCTAATCCAATACAAAAGTGACCTTAGGATGGCATAATGATTTATAGGTTTTAGGCCAAGATCTAATCTAAGTGGCAAGAGTGGTGTATTCACTGGGAGGTTCATGATGGCTCTGATGAATTTATTTTCAGCACGAGTTAGGTCTGTTAAGTTTTCCAGCCCCCACAACTCAGCCCCGTACAGGGCCGCACCTAGGCCCTTAGCCCTGTGAATTTCAATAATGGGAGAAATTGGCCGATAAGGGGAAGCCCTAGCCCTCTGCACTATCGCACAATCAACATGCTGGAGGGTCGCAATACTCTTTTCTAACTGTGGTGTCCATACCAACCTATCCTTGATACGGATACCCAGATAATCAAAGGAACTAACCTGCTCCAAACTTTGCGTGCCCAGGGTAAGTCTTCTCTTGTTTGATTTATATGGATTAAAAATCATATATTTAGTTTTTAAACCATTTATTTCTAAATCCTTATCTTTACAAACTAAGGAAATTTATTTAAAAGATTTTGAATGCCGCGGGGTGTTCGGGCAATAAGCAGTGTATCATCTGCGAAAAGCAGACAAGGCACTACGTTGCCAGCCATTTTTGGGGGATCGCCACCGCAATTAAAAAGTTCTCCTATTAGACCATTGATGTAAAGGATAAACAATGTAGGGGCAAGGACGCAACCTTGACGAACACCCTTCTGAACGGCTATGGCGTTAGTCAGGCTGCCTTCAACATTCCACCTGACCCTAGCAAAGGTGTCTTGATGTAGCCTAAAAAGAATTCTGAGCAGATAGGCTGGTAATCCTAATGTACTCAGCGCAAGCCAAAGTTGGGACCGGTCAATGGAATCGAAGGCGGTCTTTAAATCCACGAACACTACATATAGGTGACCTCCTCTGATTGTAACCTCTTTCCATATTAACAGGAGGAACCTAAAGACTTGGTCCGTGGTGCTAGTTGCAGCCCTAAATCCTGCCTGTAAGTTGGACAAAACATTATTTTCCTCTATCCAGTTTTGAATTCTGGTGAAAATGATTTTACAGAAGATTTTTTGCGATACGTCAATAAGACTAATGGGCCTGTAGTTCCCCGGCGACCCTTTATCGCCCTTTTTATGAATGGGAATGATTTCGGCTCCCCGCCAGGTCTCCGGAATAGCACCCCCCTGTAAGATAGTATTATAGACTTTTTGTAGCAGCGGACCCCATACAGTCGGTTCAGCCCCAAACAGATCTCCCGGAAGCTTGTCGAGACCCGGTGCCTTGCCACTCTACACGGAATTTATGGCCATAATTGTTTCCGCAAGAGTAATATTTTTAACATCAACTACTACCTGTTCACAAAGATTCCTGTTTAAGGCTGGAACGAACGACGGCCCATGATCTGCAAACAGTGCCCCAAAATATTCTTCCCATACATGGGGCTGAATGTGAAAATCAGTTTGTGTCACCAAATTTGGTGACCCCTTTGCCAATAAATGCCAAAAATATTGACTATTATGTTTAGCGGCTTCTAAAAGCAATTTCCAATTTTCGCACTCCCAGTCCTTTTTGCTTTATTTTGGGCTAGTTTATATAACCTCCTACTGTTTGTAATTCCTGCAGGAGATTTCGATTTTACCATCACCATTAGCTCATCCCTAGCTTTTTTGCAAGCATCGTTGAACCAGGGTGCTGTTTGCTGCTTTACTCTATTACTTTGTTTATAAAAGAATGGTTTTATACTTGTAGTTAATTCCTGGAAGATAGTCATAACAGCCTCTGACCCAGTGGTAGGAGTACTTAGGTCTATAAGAGACCGCTCCACCACAGAATATATTTGGGGGAGAGAGTTGGAATCCGCTAAAATCATTGGCCATTTAACTCTCCTATTGTTGTTATTTGTAATAACCTGTGTGGACTCAAGCCTAGGGAGCCTATGCTGGGTAGCTAATCCCGTCATCGTAAGCGCCAAAGCATTGTGGTCACTATCTTCCCGAGCTATAATGACCATATCCTTGACAAAGGGCCAGAGATCTAAGTCGACAAGGATATAGTCAATCCGTGTTTTAGATGCCCCCCTCTTAAATGTGTGACCGGCTCCTCTATCAGAGTCTGTTCGACCATTACAGGCTCTGACTCCATGGGCAATAGTAAACGATAGTACTTGTTGCCCCACCCTTGTATTTTCCTTGATAGGTGGGATCTGGAGTTTCGCAATCCCCCTAGCTTTATCCCCTTCCAAGATAAGATCCTGAATATAGTTCACCGGTTCAAAGGTCGTATTAAGATCTCCGGCGACAATCAAACAGTGATTTCCCGTGGCCGAATCAAGATAGTTGGCCAGCGTTGTTACTGTCCTTGAGGGTCTATGCGGGCTGTCAAACCGATTGTATATGTTGAAAAGTATAATTTTTACAGTCCCCTTACCTAAGGACAGTTCCAAACCAAGTAATTCGGGACAGCCAAGGTGCAAGACCTTTCCTTTACAGGTAAGTGAGTTTTTAACCCAGATCAAGAGGCCACCCGCTGGGCGACCAACCGGAGGCTGTATGGCTTCAATACTATACGTAGTGAAGCCTACCCTGTGGACACACCCTACTGCCCAGATTTCCTGTAGTATGCAGAGGTGGAAAGCGTCCATAAATTTACCCCTGACTGGGTCATTTATCTTTGAGTTTAGGCCCGCTACATTCCAGTATAAAAGTTTGAGATCATAGCAGTCAGATACAATTTCCTGTGAATGACCTATAGGGTTTGTGGCTCCCTCAGGATCGTAATGAAGGGGAAGGAGCAAGGTGTTGGTTACTTGGTCACAGCAGCCTGGGTTACCACTATTGTGTAGCACTGGAATAGTACCAGATACAGCAACAAGTTCCAGAGCAGATCCAACCTCATAGGACTGTGACAAAGAGGGAAGTACTCTGTCCAGTCAATCCTGAGAATCTAAGCCACTCAGGGGATAATACCTATTACTCGATTCCAAGGACGAGGCCTCGAAAGGTGCACGGGGCATTGCGCTGACAGTTTTGGTGACCTTAAAGTTCCTCCCTCTGTTGTCACAATGTCTGTAAAAAAACCCAAGTGGTAAAATAATTATCGCTTTGTCCTGCCTCTGGTTAAAGATGTCCCCCACCCCAACAGTCGACCTATAATATAGGGAGATCTACAATTTATGACAATGCAGTCGCCATAATGGGACTTGCGTAGTGGACCCACCCAGTTAACTCGTCTCACAAATAAGATGTCATCAAAATCAGACTTTAAAAAGTTTGTATTATGGGAAAGCCAGTGACAAACTTTGTTTTTTAACTGTGACTGGGATTCGACTTGTTCGTTGGACAGAGGAGGGACATTCGCAAGGATTGCAACATAGGGACCACACTCTGGTGGAAGATGTAACGTCACCTTATCATCTCGAGTAATAGAGACTTTCCTTTTAGGGGACAACAGTGGGAATGTTTGCTCATGGGTACCATTATTATTCCCGTTGTGCCCGTTGATCCCGTTAATAGCTATGGAAGAGGGACCTTGCCTGCTAACACTAGGGGGCCGACCCATATTTGCCATGCGACTAAAACATTCAGGCCCTCTGTGCTTCTGCACATCTTCAGTAGCATGGCTTCTTTCGACACCATTCCTCGCAGAGCTAAGCGATTCAGCATTGCACTTAGTAGATGGCTTCTCATTTAGTTCTGAGTGCCCACAACGAGCTGAACCCCCAACTAATTCTTTGGGATTTACCCCAGACCGTGAGATCGAGTCCCTGACCATTGTGCGCATTGATGCCACTGTAGATTCTAATTGATCAAGTCTTTGCAATATTAGGAGAAAGTTTTTATTGATTATCTCTTCAAGGGGGGATGTTACCACCGCATTAACACCATTAGTGGATGTGCTAATCGGATTTTCGAGCCTTGATAGTTTATCCTCAATCAAACTTAGGTTTTTATGAATGGGGTCAAGCAGTATAGAGATTAGCGACTCTAATCTACTCCACTGATCATTATTACATTCACCAATCTGTTGATTGGAGACTAAGCCCAGGCACGTCACAGGCTCAACTGAACCTTGGGTGCTATCCATCACCATGGTTTCGTGTGAAGATGTCTTGGGGGTGTGCTTCTTTGCTCTAGGCTTTGGTTTTGGCTTTGTTTTGGACTTTTGCGAAGTACCACCCCTATGACGCTTAACAGGCGGTTCAATAATAGGAAGCTGCGCCTCCCCGCCCTTCGCCGGGCTAGCATTTTGGCACCTTTTAGACCTAGTTGTGACTTCTCCATCTCTGACAACAGATACTGCCTGAGCCTCTGGCATGGTGGAAGGGACTACTAACTTTGTAGTGATCGACAGAGGCGAGATAACAATTTCTTGATACATCATATCAACCACACTAGGTTCCCCCAACTCCGTACCTTGAGCAATTACACAATTTGACAAGTCCCCTGAAACAGTTGATATACAATCCCCCTTCTCCCCTCCCCCTCCCAATGCAAGACGTGCTCGCCTTGTCATCAAGCAGAGACATGGTATCTGGGGAAGCAGCTACGGGGGAATTTACCCTGCTTAAGCTGCCCATTGATGATCTCTTCTGGGCGACTAAAATGTCCAGAGAAAGTCTTTTTTCCGCAAGCAGGATCTCATGGGTTAAAACTGTCTCTGCCCGTGAGAGGAAGGCATCCAGAGTCCCCACAACCCCCCCACCCCCCTGCAGTTGGCCATCCCTGCGTTTTACATGTTTCGCCATAGCAGAAAAAGGGATTCCACAAGACAACAGTACCTTAAGTCTAGAAACTCCACACCAGCGATGTCAGAGGGCCGGCCCAGCCCGGCCTCCTCTGGGCTCTGACGGGCGCAGACGGGCCCGCCCTTGCCCCGGGCTTTGCCCGGGCGCTGCCCGTGCGCGTCCCGCGCTGCGGGGGGGCCAGCAAGCTTTTATCGCGCCTCCTGGCGCACCAAACTGACGACCTCAGCAGGCGCCTGCCCACGCCTGCTGGGAGATGTAGTGCCTGGTGCCAGAAGCCGTTCCCCTCACGGCGGAAGATTCAGGCAAGTGAAGCCGTTGCCCTCACAGCTGCTGGGAAGGAGATGAATGAAGCCGTTCCCCTCACGGCAGAATCCGGTAATGAAAAACGCGTGTTTTTTTAAATGTATAATGCTTTAACCTCTCTGATGCTATTGTGACCTCCCTGTCAAGAGTACTCCTAGCCGGACGCTGTTGACGAGAAACTCCTGTCAAAGCACCACCTAGAACCAGTGTATCAGCTACTGTGTGCTGCTCCAATGCACCCTTGCCCCCATCACACCCTCCTGGGTCAGAGCAGGAGGCTCTCCCACTCCAGCCCATGGTGTGTGATGGTTCTGCAACTGATGCTATTGCACAGTGACATCAGTTGCAAGACCGGCACCCAGGAAGCAACTTCCAGGTTTCCTTGCAAGCACAAAGGGGGGCTGACAATCGCTGTTTTCTCAGTGCTTGCAGGAAAATGTGCTAAAAAGGAGGTATTCCTAGACAGCGGAGGAACTCTGCATTCAAGCAATATCTCTCTCAGCCTGCAAAGCACCAGGCAATCACAGTGGGATGTGATCACTTTGCGCTTCTACTAGCGACCAGGGATTATTTTTTTGCGATGAGCAGTGTCCAGGGCCATGGGCCTTTGCTTCTCCCCATGGACAATTTCTGCCTTTCTGCCATGAATGAGGGTTTGCCCCTAATATGCCCCTAGAGGGTAGAAAGCCCACTAGCCACCAGGCAAATGAAAGTAAATTAGAAATAAAAGGGATGGGGGTGGCCCGCACAGGGCCATGCCCCCACTCCAGAAGGGGCAATGGAGTCTTTCTGCCCCCGGGGGACAGATAGAGAGTATGCCTAAAATCTACCCCTCGGGTAGGTAGAAAGCCCAAGAGGCACAGGGATTTCAAAATGGCACCCAAAAACAAAAATATGGGGTGGGCCCCAACCCAGAAGGAGAAGTGGAATCTCTTTGTTCCATAGGCGGCAGATAGGGGCTTTTCCTTATTTGGGGTTACCCTATCCTCTCCTGCTGGGGAGGGGGGAGGATAGGGTAGAAAGCCCACTAGACATCAGGGGTTTTACATTGGGGCAAAAAAGGGGTGGGTGCATCCCACCTTGGCACTGGACTTTCCTTCAACCCAAAAGGGCCATTAAAGGTCTCTGTCCTCCAGGGGTAGATTGGGGGTTTGCCTTCAGTTTGCCCAGAAACCCCACTAGATACAAGGAAAAACAAAAAGGTCCAAAATAAAGGCTGTGCCCCATCCCAAACCGGTTGCGGCAGTAGTTCTGCCGCTCTGGGGACAAAAGAATCCCCCCATGGCTCGCAAGTGGAAATTTTGATTGTTGTGGGCATAGTTTTTACATGTAAGCCAGCGGAGTGTAAGTAAATCCCAATTTTCTCCCAATTGCCATATTGAAAGGCTACATTATTCAGGCACGGGTTCAGCCAGTAACCAGAAAAATTTACCAAACCGATACATTTTCAAAAACTAGATAACCAGGAGGTGTCTAGGTTGATGTGCTCTACATGGACCCCACATTCATTTCTTTTTGCCCACAATGCCATTTAAATCTTGCCTAAAATAATGTATTTTCCTCCCATTTTTGTGAGGGAAAGTTCCAGAATTTGCCTTGAGATCCGATATGAGAAATTGGGTTGTTGGTTGACTGGGGTGTGAGCCCTGGTCGAGCAACCGCCACAATCCCAGGCAGGGTGAACCACAAAAAGTCACTAAATTAACCTGTGCTCAACCCTGGGTAGTCTAGCACAAACAACAGTCAGGCTTAACTTAGAGGCAATGTGTAAAGTATTTATGCAACACACAAACAGTAATAAAGTGAAAGTTCCTGTTGTTATGTGGGGCCTTTCCTTTTGCAGCCACCCACACTAGTGGGTACTGGTTTTATTGGAACAAGTGTTGGAATGCTGGGTGGTAAAAAATGTATGTCTCTCCATAAATTTCTGAACTTTTTCCCTACAGAAATGTGAGTAAAATCTGTGCTTTTAGCCTAAGTTTGGGGTTTGGAAGGCATTCTGAGCAAAAAAAAACAACAAACATGTCAAATCCATGCAAATCGTACCATCCTAAACGTCAGGGTTTGGTAGGTGGCAGCTGAGTTACTGTCCAAATTTCACAGCTACCTTCATTGCAAAAAGGAAGTTTGTTTTGCTGGGTGACATGTCATGTCTCTAGGTCGCATTTTGGGGTGTTTTGTCACAAACACTAGACCCACCCACAGAAGAGGGGTACTGCCTTTATCAGGAGGAATGTGAAAACACAGAATAGTAGAAAATTTGTTATTACAATTTAACTTCTCTGCATTTTCTGCTTCCAAATGTAAGCCAGTGAGCACGAAAGAAGACATTTTGCAAAAAGCCTTCTGAATCATGTTAGTATGGTTAACCCCAAATTCAGAGCTGTACAAATAACCACTATTCCCAAACTCCGTATCTTGTGCACATTTCAGAAATATATATATTTCCTCCATATCCATTTTCATTCATTATATTTTACTGTATGAATTGCTGCATGGCCAGTATGCAATGAAAAATCATAAGTTGCAGCTTGGTTGTTTGCTCTCGGTATTGTGTTTTTGGAGAACTTACAAACCCTACACATCCTCGCAACCAGAAGGGTCTATCGATCATAACAGTATATTGCTTTTGTAAATCGCCCATTGTAACAAAAAACTGCAAGTGAAAATACTGTCAACGTTGGCTATTTATTCCTACTCATTTTCATTATTTGTTTATTTCAGTGATTAGTTTCTTTGAGAAATCCTACACAAATGACCCCTTGCTGAATTGATAATGTGGTCTATTTTTCAAAATTGTATAGCTTTCTGGGATCACTCATGGGTTTTACACCTGTTTCCATCACAAACTGTAAGTAGGTTGAAAACACAAGAAGTAGGATAAGTGGACTTCCTCTTAGGCAATCTGTGGTAAAAAAGTATACAACTTTGTACCTGAATGCTCAGAAGATGATAATCCTAGCACAGCAAACCTTTCGTTGATGCCATTTTTAGAAAATAAAATGCTTACTTGCACAGCACTTTTTTCCCCATTCTTCCCTCAGCAAACCCAATTAGCTACATTTTGGCTATTTTCCTGACTCCTTCTAGGGAATCCGCAAACCTTGGGCACCTTTACAATCCCAAGGAAATTGGAAAAAAGTTTACAAATTTTGCGTGGATAGCAGTCAAGTGGTTAGACCACAGTGTCCAGCTTTATCCCATATATTCTGTGTTTTTGTTCACTCTTTGAAATACCTGCTGTGGGCATCAAGCTCATTCTCCCTCTAGCAAATGTAGCATCTAGTACGCTCTTCAGAATGCTAAAGGTATCTCATTCATCACTGACATTACTTCTTTATGATGATTGGAAACCATGGTTACGTTGCCTACAAAAAGCATTACCTTAGTCATGCAAACATGGCACCTTGGGAGGGATCCTTGAGCACACTGGCCCGTATTTTCGAAATAATTGTCATAATAAGTGGAGAAAGCAGGCTTCCCTCTCATGTACTCCTGCTTGATACTCACTTGTTGATTCAATGTGTAATACCTCAGCCAATTATTGAGAGTGAAGAAAGACCCAGCTTTCCCACAGACTCTTCCAAGATATCCAATCATATGCTTTTGTAGCATCAAGAAATGGCACTATTTTGGGCTGATTTTCTATGAAGATGCATGGAGTTATAACTGCTGTACTCAGCTGCTGTCAAATTGTTATTACGGCATTGAGGTGGCGGTGAAAACCTTTCTTTTGATCACATCCTTTTAGGCTATAGGTCTTTTTCCCTTTCCATTTTTTATTTCTCTACAGCTCCGTCTGTTCGCTCCGACTTTAATTCTTCTTGCTGCTGGAGTCTGTGACAGAAGCTGAGTGAAGCAGCTATAACTCCATGCATCTTCGTGCAGTTAGAAATGCTGATGTCTACATCTATGTAAAGAATCTCATATTCATGGAAAGGTGTTCAGAACCCACAACCAGGTACGGGTTTGAAAAGCGTTGCCAGTTAAACCAGGGAGAACGTGCAAAAGTGGCACTGCTACACAGGGAACGTTTAGTTTGATGAATGGCTGTGTAGAGTCCCTGTGCTTCATTCATGTAAAAGTCAATAAGCTTTCATCCCCTGGTCTTGGAAACATTGATGATTAGGGGCCTCTATTATTCTAAGATTGACTCCCTGTGTTGTATGAATTTGGAACTGGGACATTGTGGTTTTTGTTTTAAATGTTGCTCTTATTCTGAAAAATCGCTTATTTCCCTTTATGTCAAAAGTTTTAGATTCTTTGCAATATTGTGGGTCATGAAAACATTGTTTATGTATAATTAGGTATCGGTTGTTCCCATGTTTGTCATGTGTCTTTTCAGAGTGTATTACAGAGATACTAAAATGACGGAAATAAAAAGTGATTACGTCAATTAAGTTCCGTGATCATTTCCTTAAGAAATTCTTTTTGCTGTTAAGCGATGCCAGAATTGGCTTTCTGTTTGTTGGTACATTTTCAGGTGGCCTAGACTTGCTGACTTTAAATAGGCTCAACCCCCCCTCCATTGGTTATTTTTAGAAAGACTCTTTGTGCTTTGCAGCCTGACAGCAATCCACATCTGGGCCTGGTTGACAGCTACACTTTGTTCATACTTTGCAGACAGCCATCACAAAGGAAGGGTTGGGTGTAACAGGGTTACATATGCATACTGATGGTCTTCCTGGGCTGGGAGAGAGGGAGGTGGGGTGCACTTACATTTGTTTAGGCTGTGTCCTGCCCTCACACAAAGGGCTGATTTATCCCCTGCTGATGTCTGGAGCCAGGGCTGGCATTGAAAGGGGGTGTTGTGCACGTCTAAGGTTTCTTTTGAAGTCACCTCTACATCAAAAACATTTTGAGTATAAGTACAGGGGGTCTGACGCCATGATTTTATACACTGCGTGGACTTGTAACCAGACGCTGCTGGCTATACATACTGCACCAGAGGACTGCAGTGCTGCCAGGAAGATCACCACTTAAACTACTTTGCTTTGTTGTGCTGACCTGCTTGGCTGCTAGAAAGACTGCCACTGAGGAAACCAGTGTGCTGGCCTGTTGCTTGCCTGCTTGCTCTTCATGCTGCAAGTGCTCTCAAGGATTGGTGGGCTGGTTATCTCCCTGCTGAGTTAAGGATCTCTAAAGGATTCCAGGACTGCGCTGCATTTGGCTGAAGAACAGCGTGTGCCTTCAGCTCCTTTAGATTCAGCACATGGTGAGCGCTGCATTTGCCCTGCCTTTGGGACGGAGCTAGTGCTTGGTGATCGCTTTGAGATCCGAGCACAGTGCATGTCAGAACCCGTGCTAAAGCACCCTCTGCTCGGCCAAACCTACACGTGCTGAGTGCTGCTACTCTTGAACCCAGCGCTCGTGCCGCACCCAGAGCAGTGTGTGCATCTACAAGAGACCAGCTTCGGGAATCCGGGGTGGGGTGCCCGATCACCGCTGGCCTCTGTTGGTGTGTTGCTGGGCGACCGAGTGCCCCGCCTGCACTTCCTGCTTTGAAAATCACCGACTTTTGTTGTGTGCAGACCGAGATGTCTGCTCTAGTCTGTAAGCAACCGGACCATGCGCACTGCCGCAACCAGGATGGGTCACCTGGCAGCCGAAAGGGTCCCCGCAGCTCCGCCTCAGAAAAACACCAATGCCTTGTGGTGCTGCCTGGAGCCCTGCGAGGGATAGGGGAAAGTGAGCACCCTCTGCAACAGGGGCTGAGCTGCCCAGGATTATTGGCAGCTGCACTGCCCGCTCGCGAGCAGCTGCAGTCGAGAGTTGAGTGCAGGGACCGAACGAGGTCTCCCACATGGGCCCGTAGTGTAGGCCCCTATTTTGCACATAACTTGGGGGCATTGGTTCACTGGGTGGTTCTTTGCCCTGTGAGGTGAATCTTCCACAGAGACCCAATTCGCCACTAGGGAGTGGTCTTGTCTCATTTAAGAGCCTCCCTGAATTGCTGTAATCAATGTAGTAGGAGTGCAGGTGTGCTTGTACCCTACGTTGGGAATCTGAGTTACCACATGATGCCTAATAGGAGCACAGGAGAGCTGTGCTCTATAGCTTTATGGTGATATTGTTGGTCCTGATGTATTATATATGGTGATGCTTTGGTAATTCTTATATCGTCTGCACCTAACTATTGCCTTTTGTGCCCTGGCACGTTATTGTAAGTCGTTTTTGCCTTGCATTGTCAGGATGACGAGCACTATTTCAGGGAATGCATAGTATGCACAGTAATGTTGTTTAATGATTATTGCAACCTATAAGTCTTGCTCTTTTTGCACTCACTGTGATTTTTGATCATTGCCTGTTTGGCAAAGTAATTACTAGTTTGTCGTTTTGGTCTTGTGTTATATACTATACAGTCTATTTTTATATAATATTGTGTGGAGTCTCTTTTGTGGTGTATTTATGGTGTTACTGGTGTGTGTGTGTTGTGCAAACGCTTTACACTTTGCCTCTGGGGATAAACCTGACTTCTCTGTGCCAAGCTACCAGGGGGTGAGCACAGGATATCTTTGGTGTGTAACTTACTTGCCCTGACTAGAGTGGTAGGTTCTCCCTGGCTTAGGTGCATACCCTAGCCAACCAGAAACCCCATTTCTAACACCAACCCAGATCTATCATCAGAAGACCAGGCTTCGGGAGCTCAGAGAGGACAGATCTTGTAATATCCCTGGCCCAATAGCAGACCATGCTTTAAAGAAGAGAGGGACCAGAGAATGCAGGCTAGGAGAAAGCTGTGAAATAGGAGAAAAGCTGTAGAAAATCTACAAACATGAATGAGATAAGGCACCCACACCGTCAAGAAAAGAAAAGTTTACATGGACCATATATCTCTTGTAGACTGGAGTGATCCACACAGCAAGGAACCAGTGACCTCATATTACTTTTCCCTTTTAATAGAAAATGCAATAATGATATCACAAATTAAAAGATAAGATAATGTGGTTGAAATTGTGCTGAAAGAGATTACACTTTGTTTCATGTTAATGGGGTGTAGAAATGTCCATTGCTCGGCTTTAAATAGTAAAGTTTTAAGCTAACTAATTATGTGGCTTTTATGCCATTTTATGTGTTTGTGGCTGTTGTAGGTTAATTTAATTTTGTTGCGATGGTTACATAGATTGGTGATAGGGTATATCTCGAAAGACTTTACTGATGAATGGCGCAAACGCTTAGCTAACTGTATTCCTTGGAGCTGTATTGTACATATAACGTGACAAGAAGCTGTGTCTAATGTGTACTTTAGTTATAGTGTGATGTGTAATTGTAACTTGATCTGGATGTGTTGTTTAGGTAGTAAACGCTTACCTAACCATCAGCAGTGCAAGCTCCCCTCAGAGAAAAGATACAACTATGGATCAGCAGTGCAAATTTCCCTCCCTCAAAGAAGAGATACACCATGAGCATCTGCTGGTCTAGCTTTCCATCTTCACATCACGAACATTGTCTTAGAGGGAAGGTTGCACTGAGGTTGCTATCACAGAACAGGTACAGCACACCACCAGCAGTGCAAGCAACTCTCATAGAAAAGGTACTGCTGGATATCAGCACTGCATACTTCCACTCATCCCTTAACAGGTACAGCATCAGCAGCAGCAGTGCAAGCTTTGCTCACTTGACGAAAAGGTACAGCATGAGTGCAGTAATGCATGCTTCCCTCCCTCAGGAACAGGCATAGCATGATAACAGTAGAAGCTTTCCTCACTGACTCCTGACAGAAAAGGAATAACACTACATCAGCAGTACATGCTTCCTAGCGTCAGAGAACATTTAAATTTCTGGAAGCATCAGTGAAAAGTCCTCCATCACATTAATGGTATAGAACAGTCTGTCAGCAGTGCAAACACCCGTACCTATTTGATCTGCAAGTTTCAGCATGGTTGTGTATATTGGTAAGTGTATAGATGGGTGAGCGGGAAAATGTGTAAATATGGGTGTTTGGAGAGGTGAATGGCTGAATCGATTTATGAGTGAATTGATGGAGTTAATGGGAAGGTGTATAGGTCATGAATTAATGTTTGGATGAATGCTGAATTTATGCAGCTGGCTTGATGAAAGAGTAAATGAATAAAGGATGTCTGTGACTGGAGAATGCATGTGAAAGGATAATGTCTGAGGATGTATGGGTATTTGTGCAAAGATGAGTCATGATTGGTTTGTGTGTGTATGAGTGGTTTAATGGTCACTGTGTATGTGGTACATGTGTATTCCTATGGTGTGTGGGTGATTGTATTCATGTGTGCGTGCATGCGTGTGCCCATATGATAATTCTGTGTGGATGGATGAGTGTAAATGACTTTAATGCTGCTGTTTGCGACCTTGTACGGTTTGCACATTTATCTCCTGGGCAACATAGCACTGCACTTCACTTTGACGGAGCAGCACCATTACCTAATACCATTGAGATTCCTTATGCTGCAAAATGATTGGCGATTTGGCTTTTGTTCACTTAAGGATCATACTCGAGTAAATAGAAGGTTCTGAAACCGCTAAAGATGATGGGTCAGATTTACTAAGTTTTGATGCACTGCATTTTGTCAAAGGGTGAGAGCAAAACAGCGCCATATTTACTTATACACTTTAGGCTGCCATGTACCAATAATGCTCACTCCTTTGCATCATAGTGCAACAGCATGTGCATTTTGTCAAGCAGCTTTCGTACTGGAAGGGTACCCTTCCAGTATAAAAACTATACTTTAATACATTTCCCACTTTGTGAGTTTGTGCTGTACAGTGCATCACAAATGCAAAGCAAGAAAAATGTGGAGATTTCTGAAAGTTGCTCCACTTTATTGATTGCCTTCAGGAGTTGTAATTTTTGGCACAAATCCCTGTCTACAAATGTTTGTAGGAGATGTTTGCATCAAAACCCATGGGTGGTTGCAGGGAATTGACCATGCACCACCCATGGTATGCCGCCTTGACTCAAAGTAGCACAATGAGGCAAATAGAGTTACTTTACGTTCCTGTAGGTAATTTTCCAATGAAAATCATGCTATGCGTTGGAAAGTAAATCCCACTGCAATGTTAACCTGGTGAAAACTATTAGTAAATCTGGGCCGATGTCTTTCCTAAAATACTGTGGCTCTGCCACTGCTGGCTGTAAGACAGAAAAAAGGTCAAAATATAATGGGATGTAACATGTTGTGACACTGAAAAAACTGATTGTAGAATGCATTCCAGTCTAAGATCTCTCACACACACACACACACACACACAACTGTGACTTAAGCATGTTAACCATCTGATTTGAGTTATCAGACCACTCATTAATTACAGCGCTTAGGAATGACATAGCACTATACGAGCAAACTATTTGCATGCTAATGAACAGTGAGTAAAATGTACGTCTACCTGCTTATGTTCCAATTTTCAGATCATATTTGGTACCATCACAGACATGGGCGCCATGTTCAACTTTTACACTGCAGAAACAAAGAGTGACAGTCCGCACAGATGTTAGGAAAGTGGACGGTGCATTGTTGGGGCCTTTGAAGACCAGACTTGCGTGGTGAAAGTATTAGGATCCAAGAGAACCAAATTATTTCACTGGCATGCAGATTCTTTGTCAAATGCCTCTCATACATGTGGCCAGATGTGAATGGAGGAAAACAGAAGTTGCAGGGTAGGGCATAGAATTTAAGGCCTGGTGCAGTGCAAAAGTGCCCACTCTTTATAAGTCACTAAAACCTAAATGCAAATGATGCCTGACACACACAATAAATGTGCACGTTGCACATAAAGTCTTACGTGTCATAATGATTCATGCACATGTTGCGTTTAACACTGCTATTGCAGGAGAATCTTTACTGTAGAATTTATAGTTCTCGTAGAGAATGTTTATTAATGTCATAAGAAATACCTTTGAATGTTTAACTTAGGAATCGTCTTTACTAAATAAGAGATGCATTTGATAAAATAATCTCAAAATAATCATTGATGTTGATAAATAAAGTGACTGACATGCAGTCAGTCAAAATCACTTTATTCTATTATTTTAAAACCATAAAAGCATGTTAAAATATCCATCACTTAAAAGCCAAATATTACACAAAATCAATCATAGTAAAAGTACAATCCCAGATCAAAATGCACATAAGAAATTCTCTAAAAATTCAAGCAATAAAATATAAAATGCATGTTGTAAAAGCGAGAACCGTTTCACATTAAAAAAGGGGGAATATACACATAATAATGGAAAAGCTCTCTGAAAAGTTCAAGCAATGTAATATAAAGTACATATTGTACGAGAGAAGAACATTTCACATTAAAGAGAAAGAGATATACATTTACAAGTTCAAATCAAATAGGCCCTCTATTAGTATTATTAGTATTATTTTTTCTTTCCTTGCTCTGACTGCCGCTACTAAAAAGCTAGCGATATAAAAAATTTCCCAAGGGTTACTCAGCATCTGCAAATATGTTAGGGCCGGTCTGGCCTGCAGGAAACCTTTGGCCTTTAAAATTGGGAAAATAAAACGCTTGCGGATGTGCGAATAATGATCGCAGAATAGGACAAAGTGCAAGGTATCCTGCCTCGAAAAACTATTGCAAGAGCAGGGTCCCAAATCCTCCATCTTTCTCCAGCCCAGGGGTTCGGCCAGTAAAAAATGCAAATAGTTAAACCTCAATCTCGTTAAAAGAAAACGATGTTGAGGCTTAGTAACTATGTCCAGATAAGGCTCCATAAAATAGGTAGTTTTTAAAATCTGGTGA
The DNA here is from genome assembly GCA_963921515.1 of Calotriton arnoldi. Classification (NCBI taxonomy): domain Eukaryota; kingdom Metazoa; phylum Chordata; class Amphibia; order Caudata; family Salamandridae; genus Calotriton; species Calotriton arnoldi. The sequence continues at coordinate 480,854 of CAWUFW010006010.1, forward strand.
GCACGGACAGTAGGTTTCGATAACTCAATAGCCTCTCTTTCTACAGACGCTAAGCGTAAAAATGAGGTCTTAGCCCACACCAGATCTTTTTACCTAATATTTCTGGATTGTCGAATACCTCGGGGCGACCTAGCAACTTTGCTATGCTTTTCACATGACTCAACCATGGGCTACAGCTAGCCCTATCTAGTGTGGTACAGTCTCGTATGATCTCTTGATTTATCGATAGTTCTGGATTAGACCAGATCGAGATCCATTTAAGAAAGGGGGTCATTCTGATCAGATCAGCCAAATAACCAATACCCGCTTCTTGGTGGATAATATACGAAGGTATGGATTGGGGGACTGAGAGCATACTTCTTAAAAATTTATTTTCCACGATTTGGAGCTCTGTGCAGTTTTTATATCCCCAATTTTCAGAACCATAGTTCGCAATGGCAATACTCTTGGCTTTATATATATTTAACATTGCCTGCACGGGCTTAGCACCCAACCTCCAGGCAAAATCAAGCACCGCACCTGTGGATCTGACCATAGCGTTTCTCTTCGCCCTCCTTTGCGGAGCCCATGAGCACCGGTCATCAAATAAAACGCCTAAATACGGGAATGTAGTAACCCTGGTTATTTTGTTTCCATTGCAATAATGCGTTTTGGGTTTTCTTAACTTCACTCCCATAATCATGGTATGTGATTTTGAAATATTTATATTCAGGTCCAGTGAGCCCAAAAATCAGCAAAGGAGTTCAGCAGGTGCTGGAGCCCCACCGCTGTGCGTGCCAGTAAAGCAGCGTCTTGACTGACCTGCAATAATAAAACATATATGCTTCATTGCAACTAAATGGATTTACAGTTTTAGCGTAAACTACCATGCAAAGATGAAAACTAGTAATTTGTAATTTTTCAAAAACCCTCCTCTTTACTTCACTGTTGAAACATTATTCATGATTCCTAAATGTGTACTATATTGTCTGTGTAGCTGTTAGGGATATCGTTCTTAGTTCTAACATAGGTTAAACAACAAATATTACTCAATGTATGCATTAATGTTACATTTATGTACTTTCAATGTAGTTCTCGTCCATATCTACCATTGTGCAGTTTGATTGCTTATTGTGTGATATGTGCAATATGAACTCAAATTACTAAATAAATATTATATTCTTATGTTTAAATATGCACACACATATTAAAAGTGCATCACTGATTTAATGTCTTAAGTTAGGAATGCTCTCAAAAGGCCTGAATTTCAGTGTATTTCATTTTATGATTTACTGTGCTCCCATATTTTGCTGACTTTCTTTTTTGAAGGTGTTCTAATGCATTGCTAGATTAGAATAGATACATTTCTTGTAACAGTAATAGATACAAGTCTGGGAAAGGAATTTGACTACAACCACATGGGAAACCTGTGGACCAATAAAAGACTATTGTACTCTAGCCTGAGTGTGTGACCAAGACGGTGTTCCCATGTCCAGTGTGGGATTTTTTTTACTGTTGTAGCCTGCAATGTAAGGTTACTATGGACAATGTACTTCTATTGATTATACAACCAAAGGGGTGTTGCCCTACAAACCTCCAGACTGTAACCTATCAACTACCCCGTTGAACTGGAGCCAGAACTTCTTCATACTTGCCCCTGTATCCTGCAGATGATTTCAGACTTTCCTTGCTGAACCCCCTTTTTCTGCAGACCATATGCAGAACCTTCCTTGGACTTCTACCCGAACTCGGCCCCAAATCACCATTGCCTTTGAATGGACCATTTAAAACATTTCCCTTTGTCCCGTTGTTTTCCCTAAGTGTGGTTTAGACTCAAACTTATTTACGACTTATTGAAGGCTCCTGACCAAGCTTCTGCAATGCTACTGCTGGTGTTGCTAATACTCTTGTGACTTATCCCTCTTGTTTTCTATAGAGCTATTTAATTTCTGATCTCTGAGTATTCCTGTGCCTTGGTCTGTGCTTGGAAGAATTAGACTGCTAATGCATAGAAAAGGCAAATTACTATTATTTTCCAAGCATCAGATTTTTATGTTATTGTTTTGTATTGCAGCAACCGAGCTCCTTGTGTGTGTAATTCTAGTTCATCTTAATTTCTTTAGGAGGTTTGGCCTCCCTGTTGCGTCTTGTACTTATATAGTATGGTCTTGAGAGTGATCTATTTGAATCTGATTACTAATTTGTAATAAACACCCTCAAACTTGGCTACCGATTCCTGGTCCTCATTGTGTAACCAAATTGGTTGCACTGTAATTAAAATTGAACATTGATCGGACAAGTGATGCTTATTCTCTTTCTCCTCAATGAGATGCATAAAAGATTCATCGGAAGACCAAAATAGAAAGTAAGTAAGAGATTTATTGATACAGAATGAAGGAAACCTAAACCCCCAGTACCGTGAGCCCAGATCACTGGATCAGGCCCAACTTTACCCGCTGGAGCACAGTGCTTGACAAGGGTACGAAGCTCAGACACAGTGCATAGGTCAGTTCATCACAGACCGCACAAAGAAAGGCAGGGACCCATGGTACCAGCACCAGTTTTAAATCCAATGAGCGTCTTGTACCCTGGGCGTTTCCTGCACATCACACACAACCTCCTATTTGCTTTATTTGCTCCTATTTTATCCCTTTAGGTCAACAGTGACTTAATCTGACCTGTGGTGATAGACAGAACCTGACTGCCACTGCCAGGTTGACCCAACTAAGAAAATACTCCCATACACCCCCTGAAGCTAAGTCCCTGAGCTCAGCCTAGAGGTTGCAATTCTTTTTTCAAATGCTATGTTAGCCAAATTCAAGGGCAATAAGCAGTTTTAGACTCTACTCATTCTGCCTTCTGTTTCCCCTATGGACCTGAGATAGTACTGCAGGTAGTTACTGACAGTATTCAAGCTATCTTGGATCTAGGCGGCCAAGCTGCTCTTATTCCTGAGTGCAGCTTTCGATACTGTCACATCACATTCTGCTTAGCCGCCTCACTCAAATAAGGATCTCCAGTGCTAAACTCGCATGGTTCCACTTGTTTTTCCTTGGTCACCATCAAGCTGGGTATCTTTCTCCTTTGCCTATTAAATTCTTTCTTGAGATGGGTGCCATGGCTCAGCATTTCGCGGTACTCTGTTTAATGTTTATGTGACTCTTATTAAGTATTTTGGTCTATTCCCCATTTCATACACAGATGACACCCAGATTGCTGCTGCTGTCAAAGACAATTTTGGCAGTATTCTACTGAGTTTTAAAGCTTGATTGTCTGCAGTTGCCAAGTAGATGCAGCAAAGTCCACTCAAGCTTAATAAAACTGAGGTCCTTACCTTTGGTGGACCCCTAATGGTATAATCCTCATCTTGATGGCCTGATGAACTTGTTTTTTATCTGTCTCTAAAGTTCCCTGTTTTTTTACTTGTATGTTCTGTGTATGAGCTTGCTGATTGTTGCAAAACTGTTGTAAAATCCTAAACTTTTCAGTTAGATTATTAAAAGTCTCTCTATCTTGGTTTCTCTGAATAACTTGCAGATTGTCATCAAATGGTTCACAACTCTGCTGCCTGCCTCATTCTTGGTCATCCTCAACATGCCTCCATCTCTCTGCGGTTGCTCCTGTGGCTAAGTGGTCGATCTTTAAGGCTCTTTGCATATGCCACAGAGCCTTCTTCTGACCAGGACCTCTATATTTTCAACATCTTTTCTCACATTACTCTCCTATGGGATTGTTGTGATCAGCCTCCTCTAACCTTCTTCAAAGTCCAAAGGCCAAGAAGGCTCAAGATGACAATCTGCCTTTTTTCTTTTCTGGGAGCTAAATATCGGAACTCCCTTCCTCCACTGCTACTGCTCCTCTTCAATCATCTGCTCTTCCATAAGATTCTAAAAACCTGGATCTTTTCCACTTAGACTCCTTGTTGTTATCAGATTTGTTACCATTTCTGCCTTAGTGCCAGGCACCCTTCTCTTAGGGCAGCAGTTTGTACTCTAAAATATATATTCGTTGATTGAATGGAATGACATTTGCCATTCTTAACCACTTACTTGAGGGTCTCAAGAAGAGCTGGTGTGGGTGGTTTGAGGAAGCTCTTCTATCATTTGGCTGGAATTCATCTTCTTCCATTACTTTCTCACTTAGCAAACCGTCATTACTTTCTCTCTCCTGCTCATTTCAAATGACTCATTCCACCAAGGGGTTGAATATGCCCCAAGATAGATCTAAAGACTTACCAGTCCCACCCCCTCAAAAACATTTAACTTTCCATCCCACCCAAGACTTCAAGAACATACCCCAAGCTGTGGGTCTGTCATAATTAGACTGCAGAAATATACGCTCATTTAAAGGTGTCTGTGTTTAAAATGACCATCTTTTGTGTGGTATTCTTCCTGATTTTTACCTTCACTACCCTATTTTTTTGCTGAACCCGTTTTTCTTGTCTTCAGGACTCTGTACACTTTACTTCTGCTAACCAGGGGTAATGTGCTTGTGCTCTCCTTTCCAAACCGGGTAAGATTGGTATACACCTGATTGTATTATTTAATTTACTTATAAGACCCTAGTATATGGTACTATGTGTACCCAGTGATTGTAAATTAAATTCTGCAAGTGGGCTGCTGCACTAATTGCACCACCTACTAAAGTAGCACTCTAAAACATTTTTAGGGCTTGCCACTGAAGCCAATGGTGCAGTTTTCATCTGCCGTCTCGACCTGGCAAAACAAACCTTTTCCCAGACCTACACCTTCCTTTTTAAAACTTATAAGTCACCTCTAAGGTATGCCCTAACAGGTCATAGGGTAGGGTGCATAATATTTAAAAAGTATGACATCTATTTACATGTCCTGGCTGTGAAAACCCCTCAGTTGTTTTTCACTGTAGCAAGGCTAGCTCTCCCATTGTGTAATACTGGGTTACCTTATTACATTTAATAAGTGATAACTTCAGTTTGGGAACGGCTTGGAAAACACTTCTTTCACTCATTTGAATTGTAATTTAAACTTTTCTTTAATAGTAAAGTCGGATTTTGACTTACTATTTTGAAAATGGCACTTTCATAAAGTTGCCAGTTTTCTGCCTAAGCCAAATATGTTTTTTTTGCCTGAGTCCAGGATTACATGACCTTTTAATGCCTGTACTGTGGTGTGATGTGTATTCCTCCCAGATAGTTGACAAAGTACCTGGGTGTGGGGAAGGGTGTTCCTCTCCTGAGCAGGATGGTCTGGGGGCACTACCCAGCTCTTCCCTTAGCCTCAGAGGGTTGCCTGAGGGCTTTACACAGCCCCTTCCTGACTTCAGAAGAGGCCTACCCTCCCCCTGATAAATACAGTTCACACCTGGATCTGCCGGACCTTTCTTTGCTACACAGACTGGAGCCAAACTCAGGGGAGGAACTGCAGAGAACCAGTTTTAGGGTTGGACACAGGGGCGATCACCACTTACAGGCTGGCACTGGGTTTAAAAGTGGCACCCTCAGAACCTGAAATCAGAACACTCCTGGACCTGAGAAGAAGGGCTGCTTTGCTGTCTGAAGAGAGAAGACTGGACCTCTTTGCCTGGAATCTAGGATCCCAGAAGTGACTCCAAGGGCCAGTTGGCTGACCTCCTGTTTGAGCTACTGGGACACAACAAGCTTCAAGAGGCCTCTCCTGCTTTCCAGCTTACCAGACCCAACTGGCCCTGATCTGGTCCCCTCTGCTGGCTTCTGTGGAAATGGGTTCTGACCACCCTCATGCTATCCTTCAGGTTCTGGACCCTTGGCTGGAACCAGTGTTCTCCTCCCTGCTCAACCGAAGGATCACCGGATCTGATGCAGACTGACACAGGGACTAGCATCGCAGCACCTTGCAGTTCCTGATAGGTGGCTTTACTGGATCTGACATAGAAGGGCGCAAACTGAAGCAGGGCCTTGCATTGCAGCACATTGAAGCTCCTGATCAGTGGCTCGCCGGACCCGACGCAGAGCCTCACATCACAATACCGCGCACCATCTCCTCACACCAAGGATAAAAGGTACAACTTCTAGCTGGACAAACCGGGTCTTTTATCCAGCCCATGTGTAGTATCCTCTGTTCATGTTATTATGTTCCTTTTCAGCCTGTACCTAGCTGCTCAGCCAGTGTGAGTGTTCCGCGTAGAATGTTAGTGTGAGTGGAATGCTTGGGTGCCTGTGTGTGTGGGTGAGACAGTTGGGAAGATGGGCTGAGCAGCTAGGAGGCTGCTCCTGGTGGGGCTTGTTCCAGCTTGATGTAACTACTTCCTAAAAACTTAATAAACATCTTCTACATTTACCTGGCCACGTCTACAGCGTCTACTTTATCACCTGAACATGTGGGACAAGACTACTACATATTTATGGCGACGATCTGGAGCTAATCTCACGCGCTAAAGGTTGTTTGATGCCAACAAAGATGTGGATTACAGCAAGACTATGTGTAGGTAAGGACCTACTACATGTACCGAAAAAGAGCAACAAAAGTATTAAGATTCAAGTAACAAAAGGAAAAGAGACTAGTCAAGCATGCCTCTCAGCTAGTTGGATGCCAACTAAAGACATGGAGTACAGCAGGACTACGTTTAACGACAAAAAGGAACAAGAATCAAGTAACACAAGTAAAAGAAACTGGTCAAGGACGCATGAAAGCCCCACCAGTGTCACCAACACCGGACAGCCCCAGCCCTGGCGTGATGTGCCTTGATCTGTGCGTCTTCTACATCTAAGTATAAGTTATGAAGACTGCCTACACCTTGCAGAAGAACCTAGGCCACAAGAAACGTCTACAGTGCCTGATGTTGTAAAGTAACATGTGGTTGCATGAGTTTCCACCCCCAGTCAGAAGTGTCATGCTGCCGTTTTTCGTAACGTTGTCCTTCTGCAAGTGACTGTGTACATGCTAAAAAGGTTTTATTGCCTAACTTTTGAGACTTTTACAAAATAATTAGTCTCCGTGTAAGTGCAGGACTTGAGGAGTTCAACCTGTGCCTGATCACCCCACTTTTGCTTGTTGACAGCGAACAACGGACTTCTCAGGAGTTCATCGGCTGTTTGCGTCAAGAAGATTGCACCAAAATATGCCTGCCGCACTAGAGAGCCAAGTAGGTGAGACTTTGTGTACTATTTGAAGTTTTGTCTTTCCTACGTTGTGGCCGCTAGAGAAACAGTTACGCACTAATTTAAATTTAAAATACTGCTCTCGCCTTACCTGGTCAGTGGAGTCGCGCGGAGCAGTTCAGGAGCTTTTCGTGACGTCTGGATATATGATGCCTATCGAAGATTTGGAGCAGGAGCGTGCCGTAAGCCACACGGCGTACGTCTCCTGAGCGTGCCGCCATCTTGGGGTTGTAGCCTGCAAGCATTTTGTGTAGTCTGGAATTGTACCGAGCAGTTTTCTCTCTGCTGATGTCAGCTAATCACGTTCTTGGATTGTCAATAAAGTTTATTAAAAAAAAATTGAAGATTACCGGGAACGTCGCAGTTTGAAAATCGGCTGCACCTTTAGGAAGCAAGAAGAAACTCCTAATTGGATTTTGTAATCGTCCTTCGAGAGTAAAGTGTTATGGAGCATAAGGTTTGTGCCGCGTTTGGAGCCATGGTGACTTTTGCCATTTTGGTGACAATGTAAGCAGTTTTAATGCGGATGTCAAATGATTTGGGGCAAAGTTTGGTCCAGCCTTTAATATTTTGTAGGAAGCTGCACGCTAGCTAATATTTTCAACTAAAGGTACATACGAGTATTTTTCTTTAAATGTGGTTTCCGCATTACTTCTCTCCAGTGGACACTCTTCTGAAAAAACTGTTACAGGCATTCATTATTACCGCTGTGTCAGACAACTGGAAAGTTGGGCGCATATTTTAGTATGTTGATGCACATCTCGGGTGAGAGGAGGCTCACCGGCGAGGGTCTACATGTTTACATTATCTGTTTATTATAATATGCATTTGTATTCCTGAAAGTTGAAACTGTATAACAGTTTGTGATGCCACTTTTAGTCACATTTAATGCAATCTAGTTATGTTTCTTATGTATGTGTGTTAATTTGTGCTGCACGTGGTCTTCTATTGTGAGTGTTAGTCACGCTGTGACTCATATCTCTGTTTACAGGTGGTGTCTTGCATATCTCTGAGTATAGGGGTGTCAGTCCCACCTATGTAATTAGTAATGGGTTTTAGTCCCATATACTCAATGTTTAGGGGGTGTTAGTCCCACCTACGTTTCTAATAATGGGTTTTTGTCCCATATATTCAGTTTTTAGGGGGCGTCAATCCCATTTACTCAGTTATTGGTCTCTGTACCTTGTGTGTGCGTGTGCCACACTGTACTGCATTGGGTTATTGAATGATGCTGTACATGTCCTTGGGTTTTAGTCCCATGACCCCATGTTCACAGTTACTTACATTTGGGATGGGTTTCAGCCCCATTTCCTGGTTATTAGTCTCCACACCTTCGTGGTCAACCCGCATGTTGTGGGTTATAGGGTGTTTTATTTACGCAGTTTATAGGGGGTTATTGTCCCACCTATGTCAGTAGTAATGGGTGTTAGTCCTATTTACTTAGTTTAAAGGGGGTGTTAGTCCCACCTTTGTTATTTTGGTGTTGGGTGTCAGTCCCTTCATTTCCTTGTACGTTTTCATGTGTGGGTAGTCCTCTTGTGATGCCACACTGTGCCGCATCTGTATTCCCATGCTGCACAAGTCCTTGGGGGTTAGTCCCATGTGATGTAATCTGTACAGTTGGGGTGTCAGTCCCAATCATCGTTTTTTTTCCACTGGGGTTTTAGTCCCACAGTGTCCCTCACATGAGGGGTGGCGTATGGTGTTTCCGCCACTGTCTCCTCACGTGAGGTGCATTTCCTTGGGTGTTGTTCCACCCATTGTATTCTAGTCTGGGTTAAGTTTACCCTTTTCTTCTGTCATGTGTGTTTTGCTCACTTGTTGTTTGTGAGCTCTTCTTGGTCTTCTTACATTTTTCCTTGTTCACTGTTAAAGGAGGAGGATGGTGTTAGTGTGTGTTTTTATCCTTTCATCCTTCTTTCCTCCTTTTTGCTTGTCTGTTTTCCCTCTCGCGATGTGTCCTATTATGCATCCCTGGGTCTATGGACTGCTTTCACCTTTTGTACTTTACTGTGTATAGTTGTTTTCATTTTAGTTTGTATATATTTTATTTTCAGTGTAAAAGGGAGAGGATGTGTAGTATCCTCTGTTCATGTTATTATGTTCCCTTTCATCCTGTACCTAGCTGCTCAGCCAGTGTGAGTGTTCCGCGTAGAATGTTAGTGTGAGTGGAATGCTTGGGTGCCTGTGTGTGTGGGTGAGACAGTTGGGAAGATGGGCTGAGCAGCTAGGAGGCTGCTCCTGGTGGGGCTTGTTCCAGCTTGATGTAACTACTTCCTAAGAACTTAATAAACATCTTCTACATTTACCTGGCCACGTCTACAGCGTCTACTTTATCACCTGAACATGTGGGACAAGACTACTACACCATGCTCCATCGTGGCTGGCTTAAACTTATTTCTTTGTCCCGATCTGGTGTGACCATATACCCACAGTTAGCACTTCATGCCTTTTAACGCTATTTTTAACTTAAACTTTAAAACCTTATAACTCTGGTTCTACTGATTGGATTTTTGTCACTTTGGTGTCATTTTGTGAATTAACCCTTTCTATGCTCATGACGGAATGGTTCAGTCATGAGCACAAGCTCTAGTGTGCTCATGACAGAACCATTCCGTCATGAGCATATGCTCAGGAAATCCCTCTGCTGCAGACAGCAGAGGGATTTCCCATTTTTTTTTTTTTTGCCTGTGGAGGTGGGGGAAGAGCTTCCCCAACCTCCCCAGGCATATTTTTGATTTTCATTGCAATGACAATCGCGCGCATGGCGCGCTATCGTCATTGCAACAAAAACTAAACTGCCCCCCAAGCACCAAAAAAGATGGGAGAGGTATCGTTGGAAAGGGGAGAATCTCCCCTTTCCAATGGTACCCTTCCCTAGTGGATCCCTGCTTGGGGATCACCCAGGGAGGGCGATCCCCAAGCAGGGATCCACCCACTAGCCACCAGGGAGGGGGGGAGCAGCCCCTTGGGCAAGGGCCTTTGCTCCCCCCATATTTGTTTGTTGGCAACAGTCTTTCTGCCCCCCCGGGGGGGCAGAAAGCCCACTAGGAACCAGGGATTTTTTTTTTATTGACGTTTGGGTGGGGGCTGCCCAAAAAGGGCATGGCAATGCCCCCCCCAGAGAAATGTAAGTCTTTCTGCCTCCCCTGGGGGGGGGGCGGAAAGCCCACTAGAAACCAGGGATTTTTTTTTGTATTCATGTAGGGGTGGGGGCTACCCAAAATGGGCATGACAATTCCGCCCCCCCAGAAAAATTCCAGTCTTTCTGCCCCCCCGGGGGGCAGATGGGGGCAGTGGCCCCTGATCTGCCCCCCGGGGGGCAGAAAGCCCACTAGGCGCCAGTGATTACGCTGGATTTTTTTATGCATGGGGTGGGGGCTGCCCAGAATGGGCATACCAATGCTCCCACCCCCCCCAAAAAAAGCCACAGTCTTTCTGCCCCCCTTGGGGCAATATCGGGGCATATTCCCCCCCCCCCCCCTCCCGATTCGCCCCCAGGGCGGCAGAAAGCCCACAAGGCACAGACTTATTTTTAGCAATCTGCCTTCCTGTGGATTTTGGGCCCTAGCGCAGCCGGGACAAAGGGAAACCTACCAAACCTGTACATTTTTTAAAACTAGACACCATGGGGAACCCGGGATGGGGTGACTTGTGTGCCTCTCACCAGGTTCTGTTACCCAGAATCCCTTGCAAACCTCAAACTTTGTAAAAAAAAACACATTTTCCCCACAATTCTGTTGTGGGAAAGTTCTGGAATCTGCGTGGATCTACAAATTTCCTTGTACACAGCATTCCCCTAGGACTCCCGATAAAAATGATACCTCACTCGCGTGGGTGGGTCAAGTACCCACGAAAGGCAAGGGCCCAAAACCTAGTGAGGCGACATCAAAATTACCTATCACAAACCAGCCTGGTTTTCAAGGGGGTCCCCTGAGTTTTGGCCCCGGGCTCGGCGGCCATCTAGGAAACCTACCAAACCCACACATTTCTGAAAACTAGACACCCGGGGATTCCAGGGAGGTATGGCTTGCGTGGATCCCTAACGTTTTCTTACCCAGAATCCCCTGCAAACCTCAAATTTAGCTAAAAAATCACTTTTTCTACACATTTTTGTGTGGGAAAGTTGTGGCATCACCGGGCTGACACAAATTTGCTACCACCCAGCGTTCCCCCAGGTCTCCCGATAAAAATGGTGCCTCACTCGTGTTGGAGGCCCAAGTACCCGCGACAGCCCGGTGATGCCACAACTTTCCCACACAAAAATGTGTGGAAAAAGTGATGTTTTCAGCTAAATGTCAGGTTTGCAGGGGATTCTGGCTAAGAAAACGTTGGGGGATCCACACAAGCCACACCTCCCTGAAATCCCCTGGGTGTCTAGTTTTCAGAAATGTGTAGGTTTGGTAGGTTTCCCTAGCTGGCCGCTGAGCATGGGGCCAAAAACCCAGGTGACCCCCTTGCAAAACCAGGTCGTTTTGTGATAGGCAATTTTGATGTCGCCTCAATAAGTTTTGGGCCCTTGCCTGTCACGGGTACTTGGGCCTCCCACACGATTGAGGCACCATTTTTATCGGGAGACCTGAGGGAACGCTGGGTGGTAGGAAATATGTGTCAGCCCGGTGATGCCACAACTTTCCCACACAAAAATGTGTGGAAAAAGTGATTTCTTTTCAGGTAAATCTGAGGTTTGCAGGGGATTCTGGGTAAGAAAACGTTGGGGGATCCACGCAAGCCATACCTCCTTGGAATCCCCTGGGTGTCTAGTGTTAAACAATGTATAGGTTTGCTAGGTTTCCCTAGGTGCCAGCAGAGCTAGGGTTCAAAATCTACAGCTAGGCACTTTGCAAAAAAAGGGTCAGTTTTCCCTGTGAAAATGTGGTGTGTCCATGTTGCGTTTTGGGCCGTTTCCTGTCGCGGGCCCTAGGCCTACCCACAGAAGTGAGGTACCATTTTTTTCAGAAGACTTTACGGAACGCGGGGTGGGTGGAATTTTGTGGATCCACGCAGATTCCAGCACTTTCCACCACAGAAATGGGAGGAAAATTTGTTTTTTTGACAAATGTTTAGGTTTGCAAGGGATTCTGGGTAATAGAACCTGGTGAGAGCCAGTCAAGTCACCCCATCCTGGATTCCCCTGGGTGTCTAGTTTTCAAAAATGTATAGGATTGCTAGGTTTCCCTAGGTGCCGGCAGTGCTAGGGTTCAAAAACTACAGCTAGACACTTTGCAAAACAAGCATTGGCATAGCCAATAGGTCTCGCCTTTGGGACCTTATAAGTATTTAGTTATGCAGCACAATATCCTTGGTGCAACATTAACTGTTGCATGGTTAACCACTTATAAGGTCCCAAAGGTGAGACCTATTGGCTATGCCAATGCTTGTTTTTTTTAGTTAGTTTGTTTTCCTCGGCTCAGTATCCCGCGGGTGCTGCACACTGCGGAACTCCCCAGGAAGGGGACCCCTCATCTCCGGCAGTGCTAATGATGTGCTCTGAGAAGCTGCTCCAACTCCCCCACACCTGCTGCCTCTGAATAAGTCACTTCTCCCCGCGCAGGTCCTCAGACAGGGCAGCAGGTGCACCCCAGTGGCCAGGGTCACACGTGGGGTGCTTCTTGAGGCTGCAGCGCTCTACAGAAAGTGCCGGCTGCCCTCCTTTTCTCCTCGGGCGTCCTCCCTTGCGCCGGTGGCTCCGATGCTCCTAGCTGCCAGGTTCAGCCCTGTCAGCGGCTCCTCTTCCGTCTGGATGCTGTCGGCAATATAAATAAAAAGCAACAATCGGTGTTCACGGCCCCCTCAGGCCTCTGGGCGCGGTGTCACTGCACCTGCTGCACCAATGGAAGCTATGCCACTCCCACTGCCACTATTACACCTGTATGATTCTCAGGGATGTGCATTGAAGTGTTGTCAGCAGAGTCTGGAAGGAGGCTGCCAGGTTATACTTAATGGTTCTCTTCATGTACGAGTCTCAGAACGAGGAGTGTTAGGTGACATCTGAGCCTGTTGCCTTCAGCTCTTGTAGCAGGTGCATTAACCCTCTGCGCCGCCTTACCAGTTAACGTGAATAGTAACCGCAAATGTCAGCGACGCCAGGGGGCAGCTAATTCTTCTTCAGTCATGTGTTTCTTCGTGCATTGTGGGACTTGCGGTTCTACACCATGTACAAATGTATAACTACAAAATCGAGCATGAACTGGGAGTGCTACCACCACCCCTCACTCAAGGCACCTCGAGAGCTCGGTGTGATCAGCGTTGCAGGGAGTACTATATCGGTTTACCAGTTTGAACTTCCTCTCGGCTGCAGAGATCTGCATTTATACTTAAGTCAGTAAAACGAAGTGTGCTCACGCATGTATTTACAGTGCTACGAAACGCCAAAAGACATGTAGCACTATTCGTTTTTATTTTCTCATAGTGTATTGGGCGCCAGAAGCATCACCTATTCTTATTCCGTGTTTCAAAAAAGGTGGAAAGGGCAAAAAAGGCGCGAGCTGCTCTCTGGTTTAGAACTATTGGCAATGCGGGCAGAAGGAATCCGGATGGGGCACCATGGCGGTCCGTGCCCTGCCTGAGCCAAGAAATGCTGAAAGGCTCGGAAGCCCCCCCACCCCCCAACAACCCCATGTCGCCTGCATCTAACATATTTATCACCTGCGGGATTTTCTTAAATTCGTGTACCCCTCCCTAATATTCAAGCCATATCTACCTGGTTCTCTCCCTTCTGTCCAAATTATGCCATTTTCCCACCATTCAGTTCGCTACCTCATCTGTCAGTGGCTTCAATATTCTTACATCTAATCTGATTATTTTGAAATGTAAATCATTGAAAACGAAATTAATGAAAAAGAAATGAAAAATGTAAATCATGAAAACACTTTATATTTGTGGGCGTCTCTCGCAAAAGAGAGGTGTTCAGATAGTGTAGTAGGTTAAAACGCTTGATGGGAAAATCCGCGGGTGGTCTGCAAAGTATGCCACTGCTCTGTACGCCACCTTCAATTGTGCGTGACTTCGCCTTCACCCTTGCAATATCGATAAGAGAAGTGCTGTCCAGTTGATATTAGCATCTGATATCACCTGGTGGTGAAGAGTTTGAAGACGGCGGTGGAAAGCGACGAGCTGAATTGTATTTTCAACGTATCCGCATCATCGCAATGTGTGATCTTGGGCTAATCAGTTTGTCAACTCCTTTTATCTCGGTAACACTGGTAGCGGCAAGAAGCAGGATAAAATATGTTATTACCTATTGACTTGCGATGCATTTCTGCCTTCCAAATGAAAGACAATGTGTAAAAAAAGAAGTCATTTTGAAAAATGACCTATAATTCTCATGCTAGTATGGGTACTCACAATTTCGGTGTGCAAATATCTACTGTTTCTAAACTCTATATTTTGTTCCAATTTCAGAAATACATAGGTGTCTTTCATACCGATTTTTTCCATGTATATATTTTCCCAAATTAATTGCTATATACCCGGTACATAATAAAAAATCATTGCAAGACGCTGCTCAGTTATTGGCTCTGGGTTCGTCGGGTTCTTGGTGAACCTACAAGTCCTATATATCCACACAACCAGAAAGGTCCAGCGGATGTAATGGTATATTGCTTTTAAACAGCTGTCATAATTAGAAGAAGTTACAGGTGAAAACGTTGACACAAATGGCTGTTTTTTTCAACTAATTTTCAATTTTTCCTATATTCAACGGTTAGTTTCTATAAAGAAACCTTGAAGGATCTACACAAATGACCCCTTGCTGAATTCAGAATTTTGTCTACTTTTCTAAAATGTATAGCTTTCTAGGATCCATTATTGCTTTTATACCCATTTCTACCATTAACTCGAAAGAGGTTGAAAGCACAAAAAATAAGAAAAATAGGCTATGTCCCAGAAAAATGCCAAAACTGTGTAAAAAATGTTGGTTTCTGACAAAAGTCTGCTTGTCCCTGAAAGCTGGGAAGATGGTGATTTCAGCACCACAACCCTTTTTTTTATACCATTTGCAGGGGAAAAACCAGACGCTTTCATCTGTAGCCCTTTTTTCCCATTTTTCCTAAAAAAACAAAATGTAGCTGTAATTTGGCTAATTTCTGGGTCCCTTCCAGGGGAATCCACAAACCCTGGGTACCTTTAAAATCCCCATGATGTTGGAAAAAAAGTACGCAAATTTGGCATGGATAGCTTATGTGGTCAAAAAGTTACAGGGGCCTAAGCGCGAACTACCCCAAATAGCCAAAAAAAGGCTTAGCACAGGGGGAAAAAGGCCTAGCAGCGAAGGGGTTAAAATAACCTCCATTGTTCTAAATTCTTTTTGTTTTCACTTCATTACTGTTTAAGAACTGCATAAATACTTTACACATTGCCTCTAAGTGAAGACTGACTGCATTTGTTCCAGGCTACCAGAGGGTTAAGCACATGTTTATTTAGTGACTTTTATGGTTCACCCCGACAAGGATCGTGATTATTATTTGAAGTGTGTTCTCACCCCCTTCACCCAATAATCCAAATTCTTACAGTATGTGTTTAGGACAGGTAAATCAAAAAGCATTGAATTATTGATAGATGTCATAGTAAAGTACAGCGATTGGATAGGACCTTGCAGCCTTCAGACAAATGTATCAGTAACAGTCCTGGTGCAAACTCAGTTATACAATGGCATCCTGTTTTCCATATTAAGAGTTATCCCTTGTAGGCTCATATCCATACAAGAGGTAGCAGGTGTGATTCCTCATTAAAAAAACATAAAATTCACCGATGTCCACAACTGAAAAAGGCCTGAAAATTGAAAGTTATGGTGTGCTATACATACTAGACATCATAACTTATGCCCCGCCTTGTTCAGTGCACTCCATAGCCAATTGCATGTAAAAGAAACAAGCAAAGGCAAAGCCAATACGTTCCACCTACTCAAGAGCTTTTGGCTTTTTCAATGTCTGTTATCCATATTGTAGTACAGAAGCGTGTAATTAGAAAAAAAGTGATATGGCTGCCAGCACTAGCTGCATAATAGCACTATTTTTTGTTCTGGCTGGACAGGAGGGGGCAAGCAACAATGGGGGAGGGAGACAGCGGGTGTAAGGTGGAAGCAATGAGGGAGGGGCGGGTGATAGCAACAAAGCAGGAGGTAGTAAGCAGCGGCATAGGAGATGTTAAGTAGTGACACAGGAGGACACAGACAGACAGATGTACATACTAGTGTATGACAGACATGTACAAACACATAGATAGATGTATATGCTTGGAGACATAGGGGCACATGCATCAACATTGTAAATTGCAAATACCAAATTGCGAATTCCCGAGAATCGCAATTAGGTAATCACCGTTTACAATGCATGAAACTCAAAGAGTTTCAAATTGCGATTCCTAGGGGGTCGCAAATCCCTCTACCTCATTAATATTAATGAGGTAGATCGCACTTTGCGGCCCCCTAGGAATCGCAAAAATCACAGGGATGGTGGCCTGCTGAGGTCAGCAGACCACCATGTCCGTGATTGTTTTTAAATAAAGCAATCTTTTTTTTGTAAAGCAACGGGGACCCCTTCCCATTTGCGAATGGGTTACCACCTACTTGAAGTAGGTGGTAATATGCGAATGTTTTGAAACCGCATTCACGGTCACAAAACACTTATGCATACTGTTAGGATTCAGTAATTGGAAGGGACGCCCTTAACACGTCCCTTCCAAATACCGAATCGCAAAAAACAAAATTTGCGATTCGGTAACAGGTTACCGAATCGCAATTTGGGTTTGATGTATGTGAAAAGCCTTTTTTTGTATTTGCAAACGCGCCGATTCGCGAATACAAAAATTCACGTGCAAGTCCCCCTTAGTCGGCAAAAGTGTGTCTGTTTATAAAAGTAAATTAAATATTAATATTGCCAGCTCAGTCGCCCTTCTCTCGGTTACCATTTTACTTATCTTGCCCTGTGTAAAAGGTACTTTTCTGCACTGTTTAAGGCAGGTGCCCCCTCACCCCTTCTCTCTGGCCCATGGAGAGAACCACCATTCTCTTCCCCGTGAATGGCATCTGGCCCTCCTCCCACCTTGTATTCCTGCCCCAATCACAGTGGCTACTGCAGGCTCCCATTAGCTCAAGAGACAGCTGTGTTGGCATTGCCTCTTATTTACCCCCTTCTAGGCACTTTCTGGGACTGTTGGAATTCCACTTCCCGGTTTTTGAAACTGAAAAAATGAAGTTACTACAGGATAATAATTGCCTATTTCAGGGCCAGGCACATGGAGCTGAACCAGGGGGGTAAATACATGGTCGCTCCAGAGACACGTGAAGCTGGTGAGATAGCTTGGTCGGTCTGTGCATCTGCTTTGAAGCTTCACGTGACAGCTTAAGTCATGGAGGGCTGACGCTGCCTTTTGTGTAGATCAAAGGAATGGAGCTGGGTAACTGTAGCAGTTAGGTTTACAGTGCTTCGACCCAGCATTGGGGTTTTACACGCTCGGTAGAAAATGGGCCATTTTTGTATATTCACAGTTGTGTACTGTTTGTAGGTGTCTGGAAGTCGTCTGCATGTAGCGAGCTGATAAGAGGAGCAGGGCATTCTTACGAGGTATCCATGGGACTGGTGGAGGAGGCTATTTAAAGCAAATAGTGTAAAATGCATATATGATGTCTACAAAACGTGCATAACTCACCACAAAAGTTCCCAGAGAGCAATGCTACATTTGTATTATTTATTTATAAATTGTACATATGGCGCATATGCGGTGGCTGTAAATGTGTGCATAACGAAATTATGAATCACCAATGTGGTGCACATGAGGTGTCCCTGTCATAATTATGAAAGGTACATATGGCACCTATTGGCGACATATCTGGTGTTGATAACATATTTATCAAATCCATAGCTGGTGCCTATATAACATGCCTATACTCAGTGGCTAAAGTGCATAACAAGCATTGGCAAATCCAATAGGTCTCGTCTACACAAGAGCTATTGGCTTTATTATGTCTCCTAGGCATGTTGTACAGCAGCATGCTTGCCGTGAAGCATGGCTGAAAGTTAGAAAGCTTTTTTTCCTGGCAGTACGGGAGAGGGCAGAACAAGCAACAAAACTGGAGGGGTGAAGTAACAATGCAGAGGGTCTGGTGAGAAGGGGAAAACAACATGTGAGGGGCGGGTGGGAGGGGGCAAGGCACAACGAGGGAGGGGCCGGGTGCTAGCAGCAACGTGGGAGAGGACATGCAACAACACAGGAGGGGGCAAGAAACAACACATTTTGGGAAGGTTAGGAAATTGCATGCAAACATATGCACTTTCATGCAACTTAAAGTAAAAAGTAGCTCCGAAAGCATAAACAGTTGACGTACTCTGGACTAGGAAGCAGTACTTGGGCCATGCTCCAGGAGAGGAACAAACACAAGATGAGGAAGTGAAGGTGACACATGCTGAATGATGAGAATCAAGGAAATGAGAATGATGATGAAGCTAACCAATGGTAAGCAGTGGGTGGGCTCTAAGCTACATGTAAGTAAACAATATCTCTCTCAAGCAACAGCACATTCACATACACTGGATCTGGTTTATCATTGGTTGGCAATTGAAAATCTTCTGATTTTAAAGACCTTTTTAAAGCTAGAAGGTAAGACTCATTAATGAGATTTTCTGTTCCTTAATATTCATATGGTGCTACAAATTTATCACTTCTTTTGGAGAAATTAGAATTTCCCTTATCACCAACTCTAAATCGGGCCCACTGAAAACTACAGAATTCTTTTAAATGAATGCACCAGTTCTACTGCTGTGGTAAACAACTTCCATTTTCTTATTTAACACATAGGGAGACATGAGACACGCTAACTAACAGATGCTACTTGAAAGATTATATATAAATTCCCTGACCTTAGTGATGCAGTTTGCTAGAAAATCTGCATATATATTAGACCTAGACTAGAGAACATTTAGTTAACAAAAACAGTGAAACATACCTAGATGTAAATCAACTCTTGCTGTTGTGTAAGCCCCGAAACACCTTCTGGTCTGAGGACTCATTCACAGTCTAGTTCGTTGTTGCTCCGTTAGGTTTTAGCGCTATACAAACCTCACTTCAGTCAAACAGAAATGAGGCGGTTCTAGAGTCATCTCACTATATCCAGAATGGGGTTTCCTTGTTTATTTTTGAAATGAGATCATTGGTAATGCATATTAAATGAATCACTAATTTTTGTTCAAATATCTCTTCCTGCTAAGTTTGAAACCCTATGATTCATATATTAAATTTACCAGGAAGGCAGAATTACTCAGGTCAAGGATTACTGAATTCAAGTCACCATGCCCTTTTATTTTGCGTTTTTGAGGTGTCTTGCTGTCCTTATCAAAACTTCACCTTACCGGAAAGATGTTCTTCAAAGTCCTCCAAACGTATTGCTCACGACCTTTGTATCTGGAGTCATTATGTATTTCTTAGGATGCTTACATAGATTATCCAAAAACATTTGGATGTTTTGTGTTTGACTGTAGAAGAAAGATGGTTATGGACTATTAATGACAATAAATACATTCATTCTTGCTTTCCTCTCTACTGATGCGTGGATCAGTTAATTAGTTTGTGTAAGCACTGTTATTTATATAACTGCTCACTCGTAGTTATCTGCATCTGATAAATAACACAGGTATCTAGTGTTCATGCTTCTGTTAAGCCACAATTTTGGCACACGAATATATATCATGTATATCTTTACTGATTGTACTGTGCATAGTGTTTTAGAGACCAGTCCTCAAACAAAGTAGTACTTTTACTAGCCATAACTTGAAACCTTCGATTTCTGTGAAGTTATTATGTTATGGGATTCACAAAAATCTCAGTGCAACGCCACCGAAATCTGACACTTTAAATTCATGACATTAAATCTGCCCGCAATGGGTTGAATTTCCCACCTGCAGAAAATCTGCTGTTTTTTTGTTTAGGATTATGGCGACTAGAGATCATTTGCCTCTTCATTTTCATATTAGCTTACCTGTGCATGTGCACAAACCCTTTTCCCTACTCTCCTTAATCTTCCCTGCAAATATTTTTAAATGTATTTTTGACACACAGTTTGCTCATTTCCTTGAGCCTTTTTTGCCACTAAAATTTAGTGTCACATTAAGTGTGAAACAAATTGGGCACAGACAAGGATGGACAAAGTCACTAGGTTTCATCCGTCGAACCTATTGGCAGTGCCAATTCATTTTTTTAACCCCACGTGGCAGCCACAAATGTGCTTACATCTGTGGTAGCCATTGTTGAACAGCATGTGGTTAAATATTATAAAATTCCTTCAAAGATGGTGTCCGCAGACACACGTGCAACCACGGCACCATCTTTAAAAGCATTTTTAAGAGGCCCAGTTTAAAGAAGGATGGCGTGAATTGTTGCTATCTGCCATAGCCCTCTTCGTTTTGTTTTCCCAAATCTTGTTCAAAGATGTGCACTCTGGAAGTGCACATCCGCGGAGGCCATCTTAGAGTATTTGCTGAAATAAAACAAAAACTTGCGCAGGTGGATGCACGCGTGGTCGTCGTGGAATGGTCAACAAAACATTATCAGGTAGCTCCCTGCTGATAGCTTAGCAGGCAAAGAAACGCGAGCAAATGGGCTGGGGGGGCAAGATGATGTTGGAGATAAAAGGGGCTACTTTGTGCTCGCCGCATCACTGACGTGGTGATGCGGCAAGCGCAAAGTAAGTGGTTTTATTTATTTAATATTACTTATCCCGTTGTCTGTAGACTTCCAACACCCCCCACCCCGCCCTGCCATGCCTCACCGCTCTTACCTGTGAGAGCCGCTACTGCTCTGACCCCTAAAACACTCTGTGCCTTTGTGAATCGGCCCGAAAAGATTGCCTAATCCATTTTTGAGATATTTAACTCTCCTGTTAGGCCTTAATATATGGAATAGTATATAGCATGGAAAGTTAAATGTCACCTGGAGTAGGACAGGGGTAAGTGAAAATATCCTGCTCCCTCGGCTGCAGAGGCTGGAAGATCAGAACAGATATAACAATCCTCCACCTCCATAACTTTCACATATTCTGCTAACATTTGATGATATATGCTATAACCATATACACTCTCATGCTTAGTGAGATGAGATACTTTCCTGGGGGGGCCTAACTACAGGTTTATATAGGGTAATTGACATGTGAGGGTATCCCTTCTCAGCAAATATATATTCAACAGCCATCCATGCATGGGAACAAAAATGGCAACTGCTAAACTTAGTATTAAAATTTTGCAGCATTGCTGCGCCATGTTAATCTAAATCAGATCTAGGAAATCCTTTGATAAAGGGTTATTCCTCTAGGTACCATCCTATTGTCTCTACCTTATCTGAAGAGCAACCGGGATTTTCACTGCATCGACAGGAGGCCTAAAGGAGCTATCTTCCTGTGGCCATTACCCTTACTCTATAACCGTTCTTTCAACTTTTGTCATCCGTAAACGTGAATAGGCTCCTGTCGTGGCGTCTTTCGTCTCAGGGAGGCTCGTCCATGTCAGTCAAGCAATCATCAGAGTCGAACTTGATTTTGGCAAGGTATGTCCAGTCTGGGCCTGAATACTTCTGATTGATATTTCTTGCTCGTTTGGGTTGCTTGCTACAGGTCAAGCCCAGATCTTCATTCACAATGTCAATCTGGTCACTCTGTTCTTGGTTGTCGAACTCACTATCTTCCCTAATTGTCTCTGGTTTCTTCTTAGGTGTCAACAGTCTCTTCCGGGTAGCTGCAGCCCTTGGCCAACCATCTTCAGCTTAGGGATCAACCCTTGGAGGTGCTTGAGATCTCTGACTCTGATGAAGCAGACTCACTCTCTGAGGTAGAACTTCCGTGTCCTTCCCCAGCTGGCACTCTTTGTGAAATTTACTGCGGCAGATTAGTCTCAGCTTTCCATGAGATTTTGCTGTCCCGGTGAATGCATATTCTCAGTCTAGTAGTGGACACACACAGTAATTGCTGGCACAACAGCACTCTCAACTTCCTCTTTGTCTGTGAGATGCTTGTCTAACGGATAATGTGAACCCTCAGCCTGGCCTTCCTCTTCGGCTGAAGCCTCAGACGCTTCAAACTTAGGGCAACTCAAGGAATTAGTGAATGTTGGCTCCACTTCTTCCTCTTCGTTCCTTGCCCTCTTGGTATGGGAGACGTGAATTCAATTTGGTAGACCATTACACTTAACAGCAGTGTCAGGAACCAGGATCACCTGGTAGAGTCCTCTCCAGCGCTCCTCTAAACAGGACTTCCGGACATGCTTCTTGACGGGGAGGGTTCTGGTCATGCCCTGGGGCCCCTCAAAAAGCTGGAGTAGCAGCTTTGAACTGATGAAGCACACTCGCTCTCTGAGGTAGAGCTTCCGTGTCCCGCCCAAGCTGCCACTCTTTGTGAAATTTGCTGTGACAGATTAGTCTCAGCCTTCCATGAATTTTTGCTGTCCCTGTGAATGCATATTCTCAGTTCAGTAGTGGACACACACAGTGGTTGCAGGCACAACAGCACTCTCAACATCCTCTTGGTCTATCTTGGCTCATCCAACGAAGACGGTGGGCCTTTGGCCTGACCTTCCTCTTCTTCTGAAGCCCCAGACACCTCAAACCTGAGGCGACTCGAGGAATTAGTGGATGTTGGCTCCACTTCTTCCTCTTCGTGCCTTGCTCTCTTGGTATGGGAGACATGAATTCAGTTTGGTATGCCAGCACACTTAACAGCAGTGTCGGTAACCAGCATCATCCGGTAAGGCCCCATCCAGCGTTCCAGTCTGAACAGCACTTCCGGACATACTTCTTGATGTGGGTGTTCGGGTTGTGCCCTGGAGCCCTCAAAAAGCTGGAGTGGCAACGTCAAATGGATGAGACACAGAATGCACCACATCAGACAATCCCTTGCAGTACTCAAGGACCAGGTCATCTATGAAATTCACGAGCAGCTGCCAGGATAGAATATTTACATGGCTCTCCCCATCAACACCTCATGCGGTGACAATTCATTTCTTTTACAGGGGGTACTTCAGATGCTCATGAGTACCAAAGGAAGAGTGTCAGGCCATTTCAGTGACGTGGAGGCACAAGCTTTGCCCAGTTTAGCTTTGATCATACCGTTCACTCACTCAACAACACTTGATGCATCGGGTCTATAACCACAGTGGAATCTCTGGTCAATCTCTAGCACTGTACATAACAACTGAATTATCTCATTTTTGGAGTGGGTCCTTGATCCGAATCAAGATGGACTGGCATGCCGAATTTCGGTATCAACTCCAGCAACAGTAACTTGGCGACTGTTAGGCTGTCACATCTCCCAGTGGGACATGGTTCAATCCACTATGAGAACAGACACACTATGATGAGGATAAACCTCATTTGGTTACATCGGGGCATCTCCACAAGTCGATTTGGAGATGGTTGCAGGGACCATCAGACTTTCCAATGTGACTCATGGCCACTGCCACTCTTGCCCACATTCTGCTGCTGGCATATGGTACAACTCTGGCAAAACGGTCTGTCATTGATCGATAATAGGTATTGTACAATAAGATCAAAAGGTGGACATCATCTCTTCTCTGCCCATGTGAGTCGGACCATGCATGTGTCGCACCATTTCAGGCAGGAGGGAATCGGGGAGAACAGGTTTTCCCTCTCTGGATACTCGGATGTAACTGGCATCCCTCACACATGCCATCCTTTTACATTTCACTTTTTCTAACTCTGGGGCAGTGTGTTGTAATTCTCTGAGCTCAATAAAGGTATGCACAATATTCAGCAACATATTGGATACAGTCTCTCCTTTCGCATTACATGGTTCGTCCATATGGAAGGTGCTGGACTCAAAAGCACAGTATCGGGCAATCTCATCTGCATGACAGTTGCCTCTGGTGACAAAATGGTTACCGCTCTTATGTGCAGCACACTTCACCACAGCAATTACCTTTGGTGTTTACAGAGTATCTACCAAACTTCAAACATACAGCCCGTTCCTGATGGGGGGTACAGGCTGATGTCAGAAAACCTTGCTGTGACCACAACTGACCAAAGTCATGCACAACTTCGAACCCATACTAGCTGGCAGTGTAAATAGTGACTCGTGAGTCCTCTGAGGGACAGCAGGCTCCAGTAAGGGCAGTCAGTTCAGCCACTAGGATGCTTCTACAACTCCATTCAGTGTGCACACAGCATAAGCAGCTCTTAAAATGGCACATAGTTCTCTCAGACAAGACCCATCCACAAAAAGGGTATGATCAGACTCAGTAAGGGGACCATCCAGTATGTTGGGTCTCGGTTTTGTGCTCAATTACGGTGACCCTGATGCTGTCATGGTTGAACTCACTCTCATCATCATCTTCTGGAGTTGGCAACAGAAAAGCAGGATGTTACATCTCCCGGTGGAAACATTTTCTGCTGCTAAAATGATTCTCTCATAGTAGGTTAGTTGGCTATTTGTCAAATGCTGGGTTCTGTGGCGGGTCATGAGGGTCTCAATGGAATGCGGCACCATGACAATTTTATTCCCTCCATTTGCCGCAT
Source organism: Calotriton arnoldi (assembly GCA_963921515.1). Taxonomy (NCBI): domain Eukaryota; kingdom Metazoa; phylum Chordata; class Amphibia; order Caudata; family Salamandridae; genus Calotriton; species Calotriton arnoldi. The sequence goes on from CAWUFW010006010.1 coordinate 505,458, forward strand.
TGCTAAGGCTCACCGCTGCAACTGCTTTGAGACAACCAGGCAAAACTGCGTCCACCGGATGAAGTGTAGCTGAGAAATAGCCAATGGGGTGCTTAATTTCACAGTGGGCTTGTGTTAGTGCAGTCAATGCAGACTCATCTCTTTTTTGACAAAAGAGGATGAAGTTGTTCATATAATCTGACATCCCAAGAGCAAGTTCACTACAAAGCAGATTTTTGAGCACCTGGAAGACTTCCATGCTTTTGTCATCCTTTGGTACTGGGTCATTGACATCAGTGTGCGTCAGCCGTATCAAGGTTTTCCCACAAAGGAAAAGATCAGGATCCATTGTCAGCAGTAGGCAACCATACCCAGAAACAACCTTACCACTCTCTGATTGGTTGAGAACTTAATGATCAGGACTGTCTCTATGCGCTCATGGGACATTCTCCTCACTCCCTTCTCTATCTGATGTCCCAAGGACATGACTTGTCTCTGACAGTATTGTAATTTCTCGAGTGAGGCTTTATGCCCATTCTCGCCCAAATGATTGAGCAGGGCAATCGTGTCTTGTTTGCAAGCTTCCTTGGTCATTGAAGCGATCAGAAGATCGTCGATGTATTGAATTAAGGTGGAACTAAATGGTAACTGCAGAGACTCTACGTTCTTTCTAAGTATTTGAAATAAGATGGACTTTCAGCACAGCTTTGTGGGGTGCAACACCACACGATGGTCTTCTCTTAAAGTCGGAACACAAAAAGAAACTGGCTCTCTTTGTGTAACGGGACTGAGAAAAGGGCTTGACAAAGGTTAATGACTGTGAACCACTCAGCCTCTGGAAGAATTTGGAATAGAACCACAGCAGGGTTTGGTACCACAGGATAGCATGGAATGACGATTTGGTTAATCTTTCAGAGGTCTTGTATGATCCTCCACTTTGCTTTCTGTAAGGCCATAATTGGGGAGTTGCATAGACTACTGATAGCTTCCTTCAAATTGCCTTGATCTATCATGCTCTCGCTGATTGGGGTCATCCCTGAATAGCCTCTGGGATCAATTTGTAAGGGGGAGTCTGGGGAAAAACAGCATAAGGACGGAGGGTAATCTTCAGGGGCTTGGCGTCTTTAATCAAGCCAATCTCTCTTCCTGTGAAGTCCCAGACTTCCTCCTTAACTGTCTTTTCGGATCCAATGGAAAATTCTCTGTTATGACCAGACATAACTTGACAACAGGTTCCCAGGGACTGTAACTTGAACTCAGGATTAGCTGCCTGACTTTAAATTCTGACCCCATCCTGCATGCAATAGATGACACAGTTGAGTTTACAGAGACGATCCCATCCTAGCAAGTTAGCAGGACTTGAGTCATTCATCACAAACTGATGCTATTCAGTGATGTTTCCTATTTTTTATGGTACAGGGGCAGTGATTTGTTTAGTGCACTGTTCGTTTGCAATGCCTACAACTTGGACTTCTTTTCCTAGGAGAGGTAGGTTAGGGACTTCAACTGCTCTAACCCATGAACGAGTGGCTCCAGTGTCAACCAGGAAAGATACAGGATATCTGTTAAGCTTTCAATCCACATATGGTCCACTTCCAGGACTGCACCAAGTACACACTCCTCCTCTCCCCTCAGGCACCTTCATAGGCCCTGTTTGAAATCTAGGGAAGTCTTGAACATCATACGAACTGGACCCCCTAGGGTCATCATCAGATTTTGGTGTACTCTGTGGTTTGGTTGAGGATGGGGATAACTCCTTGCATCTGCCTTGGACTGAAAGAATTTGGCAGAATTCCAGGCTTTGGAACTTTTGGGGCAGCCATAGGGGGGGGGGGGGTCTAGGTGTAGGCGAAAGCTCTCCCTGGCCTGCCAAACACATCCCCTGTTACTCCGTAACAATTCGGTCTGGATTGTAACGGCATTCCAGCTTCCAATTCCCTACCTTATTGCAGATGTGACACTGCTTAACCTTCTTTAGGGCCCTTATGCTTTTTCCTGGCATATTCCCTTGACCTCTCCCTATCGCTGTAACAGTCCCACTATAGATCAAGGAGGTTCCCTGCATCACTGCTCCGAATTTGAGTTCTAGCTCGGGTACCTGGAATGAAACTTTAAGTCCCTTAACCCCCCATTCTGAGCTAACTGCGTTTGGGCTATCATAAACTTCTCTTTTGCCCTTTTCATTTTCTTCTAACATGTCACTGCAATAATTTGAATATTGTAAAATATCATCAACAGGCTTGCTTTGCCAACAAAGGACTCCCTGGATGATTTGGTCGCTAGTCTCTGCCCTTAGTCGATACACAAAGGATGCTAGAAACCATCTCATGTTGTCTCCCAGTGGGTCATTCATCCCACTGTGCTCTCTATACACCTGCATCAGTCTTTCGAAATAAGCATGTACTGATTCTTTCGGCTCTTGAGAGGTTCGGAAAATCTTAGGCCAATTCATCCACTTCTGGAGAACTTTTGTCTTCAGGTGCTTTAAGACCTCATTGTGCTTGGTTTTAATAATGGGTGAAGGGGCACACAAGGCCGTTCTTGGGTAAGCCAATCAACTGCCCTCTTACACTCTGTCCACAGGTCCTTTGGGACTGCTACCTCAAATAACATGTCCAAGGCTTCCCACAAAACTATGTAAATAGTCACAATCTGTTCCATCTGGGTGTACCACTTATTGGGATTCTCTCTAAGCTTTGGAAGTGTGTTTGCAAGATGAAAAAGGTCTGATCGTGACCATGGGATATGTAGGTTGGCTCCCTCATGTACTACGGGCAAGGGAAATTCTTTTACTACTTCCTCTGCATTTCCTCCCTCTTCCTCTTTCAACTCTTCTTCCTTTTGCTTTACCTTGACCTTCTCTTTTTTCTACCACAAATCCCTACATTTCTCAGTATCAATCCATTCTCTGATGTTTTCAATCAGTTCGCTCACATGGGTCCTCAGCCCTCGCAACTTCAGCAATCGTAGCTCCTTCTCAGTCATTGCCATCCTATCATTCTTCTGCAACTTCTTTTGCTGGGTTATGTCCATTCTACATTCATCCGCTGCCTTCTCCATACTTGCATGCGCCTTTCTAGCCACTCTCGTGGTTTCCTTGCTCAGGTAGAGCAGCTCATTCTCTCCATAATATCCTAGTAAATTCATTCCCACATTTCCCTTCATTATTTCTTTACAGTTGCATCTGGTTTGCTGGGGCCACCACAGCTCCGCTGGGGATCCAGGAGTAAAAATGGTGCCACTGCACTGCAAGCAGGAGGGCAGTAGTTGCAGCAACTTGTCAGAAGCTGCCCGCTGGTTCCGAAGATGATCCGCAGCCTCCTAGGGGTGCCCTCACTGCTCACCAGGCCCCTTGCTTTGCCACGGCCCCCAGGAATGGGGCTGAACCGGTGACAAGGATTATCGGCCCAGAAAGAGCCTCCACAGTAAACTCCTTGCAGTCCTTTATCTTGGCCATGTCCCGCAGGTACCTGGGATAAATTAAGCTCTGGGGGCAAACCGACTGGACCATGAAGGTGCAGTACTCGGTTCTATGACCAATTATTTCGTAATTTGGGTCAGCTCCAAACGGAACCATCACCTCTGCTACCAGATATGTCAGCGTGGAACATACTACCTTAAATCCAGCTCATGAGGCGTGCCAACAGCTAGGACCAGAAGCAGTGTAGTCCCGATATGGACTTTGGTGCTCCCCAACCGGAGCAGTCACTGTGGCTAAATCAATATAGTTTAGTAGCCAGTGATAAACATTCTGGCAAGAATGACAGATTAGGATGGTAGTTTCAAAGTTTTATATAAGGATTTATAAGCAAATTAAGGAGCATGTGTCATTAGCTAATCCAGCTGTGGAGCATATGCAGCATGAGTACAAAGAATTCAGTACAGTTCTAAGTGGGATCCAGCATAGATTTGCCTTCTAGAAGTGGGGAAAGTGGTCTCCCCCTCCCATAAAAATCTACACGTCCTTTTATAGGACTCTAGACAAAGACATTCATATGCTCTACATGGGTACATGATTCTCAGGAAATGCACCGATATGGAACAAGCAATAAGAAACATTTTACTGCAGAATACAATAAAAAATTCCCTCATAGGAGTACTACATTGAATTTGCAGACATCCTCTCAGTTAGGTCGGTAATCCAATTGATACATTGTAAGACGATAGCCTGGAACAGTTGGAATGACCTTGGGCCTCTGGGAACATCTCTGTTTGTTAGTGTAGGATTTACAGTTCTTTATTTGGAACAGTAAGAACGACCGCAATTACCATGTAATATTGATGACGTTAATACAAGATGTAGAACGTTGTAAACTAAACTTTAATTAGCGTAAGTCTCAATTTGCGATGCGTTTTTGTAGCAAGGAAATTAGCTATCACAAAGCTGATAATAGTGTAGAGAGTTTGAGTAACAGGTGGTTGTCACCAGTTTAAATGGCTAATGAGAGATCAAGACGTACCAGAGGCAGGGCTGCTTTTTGCCTCTAATTAACTGTCTCCTCAACATCTTGTAAGGTCATCGTCACAACACTAAAGCAAGGGTGAAATCTTAATTGAAAGCCTAGCAACAGTTTGTGATGATCAATGTGTACTGGACATCAGTGCTACAACCTTTTCAGTTTTATTTTTACAGATATGCAGATAAGTGACAGAGCAGTAATTTATGAGCTTCGTGTGATCCATGTTGGACTTTTCAAATGGGGGAGGGTTTGTCTGTGTTTCAGGATTGTTGCTAAGGTTAAGGTGCAAAAGGAGGTTTGAAGAAATCTAAGAAGGTGAAATAGTGCAAGCGCGGGAGATGATGATTGAAGTGAGAGCTCTCCCGTCATTGAGTGAGTAAAGTGTCATAAAGTGGAAGGGCGTAGAATGGAGTAGAGTTGAGTGTCATAGAATAGAGTGTCTTTGAGTGGAGTGGCATAGAGTGTCATGGAGAGGAGTAGAGCAGTGTTGAGTAGCTTAGAGGGTGTTGTGAAGAGTGGAGTAGAGTGTTGGAGAGTAGAGTGGCGTAGCGCAAAGTAGATTGTCATAGAGGGGAGAAGCATAGAGGGAAGTGGAGTGGCGTGAACTGGAGTAGAGTGTAGAAGTGCATCATAAAATAGAGTGGAGCAAAGTGGCATGGAGTGGCATAGAAGGAGTTGCATAGAGATTCGAAGAGTAGAATAGTGTTGTAGAGTGGCATAGAGTGTAGTAGAGTGGAGTGACATAGAGTGGAGTAGAGTTTAATGGAGTAGAACATCATAGAGTGTAGTATCGGAGAGTGTAGTGTCAGTGAGGGGAGTAGAGTGGCCTAGAGTGAAGTGGCATAAAGTACAGTGGTGCAGAGTAGAGTGCAGTGGCATAGAGTAGAGTGGTGCAGTATATAATGCAGTGGCGTAGAGTGCAGTGGCATGGACTGCAGTGGCGTAGTCAGTAGTTGAAGTGGGCGGGAACAGAGGGGCATGACGTGCCCCTACTTTTCTGATTTATGAAAATCTGTTCCCCCTACTTTTTGTAAAAAGACAACCGTCCTGGGACGGTTAATTCCGATATTTTAAATGCTTCAACTGAAGTGTCAGCTGATGAGTCTCCTGTGCTGAAAGACCGAAGCTGGGGAGACCGCTAAACAAGCCTTTCAGCCAGGGTGCCTGCATTCCTGAAACAAATGCAAATGTGCACAACGAGTTAATCTGCAAATGTATAGGGCAAACTGCAAAAGTAAAGGACACTTGCGAGCCGGTACTGGCTTTAATTTATCGAATCACTAGAAGCTTTGTGATTACAAAAATGTATTCTTTTTGAGTGGTAGTGCAAAGAGTTAACTGCGTTGTGTTGTGGGTGCTTTTATTTGAAATTGTATTTATATAGAGCTTAGTACCTCTGACAAGGTGTTGAAGGCACAGTTCTGTAAAATAAATTGCATTATGTACAGTCTAGGTATTACTAAAATCTATATTTTGGAAGCATCATTTTATCTTAAACCGTTTTGTGCATTTTGTAGCAGTCTATATTATACTGTTTGTAATGCAAGTTTAAAATAATGACATCAATTCACACAGGCTCTGACCTCATAGCACTAAAAATACACATCACTATTCTCCACTGCACCAACTGAGATTTAATTCTGGGGCTCTCCAGTTACACACAGACCTCTGCAGTGTATTGACTAATAGAGGTTTCATAATGTACTAAAAGTGCATTTCCCACTGAGTAACAACTTTTATTTATTTTTTATTTAATCTGCGCATTATTTTATATGTAGCTACCTGACAGTGAAAGAGCAAAAAAGTACAGAATACTTTGTTTTTTTAGACACACCTTTGACCCGTGGTGCAGAGTTGAGTGGAGTTGAGTTCAGTGGCAGAGAGTGCAGTCTTTCAGAGTAGAGTGCCGTAGACTGCAGTGTTATAGAGAGCAGTGGCGCAGGGTAGAGTGGTGCAGAGTAGAATGGCACAGAGTAGAGTGGGGCAGAGAGCTGTGGTGTAGAGTGCAGTGGGGCAGAGTAGAGTGGCATTGAGTTAATTGGCGGACAATGCAGTCTTGCAGAGTAGATTGTCATATAGAGTGCAGTGCTGCAGAGTAGAGTGGTTTACAGTACAGTGTTGCAGAGTAGTTGGTGTTGAGTACGCTGGCGTGCAGTGCATTGGTTTTTGGTAAAGTAGTATTTAGTGAATATGCATAGAGTGCAGTGGTTTAGAGTAGAGTGACGTAGAGGGCAGTGGCGTAGACTAGAGTGGTGCAGAGCAGAGTGGTGTAGAGTGGCACAGCAAAGAATTCAGTGGCTAGGGTTCAGTGGCAGAGAGTGCAGTGTTGCAGAGTAGACTGTCGCAAAGTGCAGTGGTGTATAGCAGAATGGCGTAAAGTGCATTGGCATGGAGTGCCGTGGCGTAGAGTGGCATGGAGTGCATAGACGTAGAGTACATTGGAGAATAGAGTGCAACAGTGTAAAGTGTTGCAGAGTAGAGTGTAGTGGAGGGGTCCCCAACCTTTTCTGTAGTGAGAGCTACTTCTGATCAGTGAAAATCATTGTGAGCTAGTGAAGGCTAAGATACTCATGTATTGCTACCAGACACCCCCAGCATTATTGACTTTAAGCCTAATGTCTAGAGAACCAGATACTATGGTTTGAACAAAATACTTTGACTAGGGGCACTATGACAGGGCTGCCATGTGTCAGTGAGAGCATGGTCTTTGGGGATGTATGAACATGTGTGCGTATGAATGAGATATATGTATATGGGTGACTGAGAGCCTGTCGTATGTACTTGTGGCACAGGACACACCTTTTACCATATGTGGCACCGTTACATGTATAACGCAAACATACAACCATTTTTTAATGGGAAAAATGTAAAGTGCAGAAAAATATTCTGCAAAAATGCTTTTAATATGGAGCATTTGTTTTGCACTTTAAATTTCTCCTACTTAAAATGATGACTGTATTTTTCAGCTATAAATATGGCACCGTGTCTACTAGCCACTGGAAGCAAGATGCCTGCTGTGTGCAAAGGCGACACTTTGAAATGGGAGAAAATTAAACTGAAGAATTAACTTTACGTTTCTATGGATTCCATAAAACTCATAATTTAAATTTTCTCCCATTTCCTAGTGTCACATTTAAAAACAGCAGGCACCTTGCTTCCAGTGGTCTGTAGATACCGTGCCATATTTGTAACAGAAAAAATAGTCATTTGTTTAAATGGGAGAAATTTAAAGTGAAGAAACATGCTTCATTAAACATTAAGGTGTACCTGGATTAATTGAAAGTGGAGAAAGACATTACAACTTAATGTTTAATAGAAATATTTTTCTTCACTTTAAAATTCTCCGATTTACAAAAAATGACTGTATTTTTCAGATATATATATATGGCACAATGTCTGCTGACCACTAAGAGCAAGAGGCCTGCTGTTTGACACTTTGAAACGGAAGAGAATTAAAATGAAGAATTAACTTAATCATTAAGGTAACTTTTAATTTTCTCCCATTTAAAAGCATTCAGAAACACAATTTTGTTCTCAGCTCCAATATATCGAGTTAAATACCTTACTGCTTCAGTTCTTCACCTCTGTCAAGCCTAGTCTTAAATCTGATTTAGCACTGCTCATTATCAGGTCTGACTATCTGTAGCATGATGCCAATGATGTAAAATAGACACAGCCATCCCTTAACTTTAAAAGGAAAATGTGACCCTGTGCATGAACTGCAGACTGTGAGCTACTCTGAAGGTGTCTGTGAGCTACTGGTAGCTCGCGATCGACTAGTTGGAGACACTTGGTATAGTGGCATAGAGTGCAGTGCTGGACAGTTCATTGGTTTTGAGTAAAGTGGTGTAGAGTGCATTGGCGTGGAGTGCAGTGGAGCAGAGTAGAGTGGATTGGCACAGAGTAGAGTCCGTGGCGCAGAGTGGAGTGGCACTGAGTAGAGTGGCACTGAGTGCAATAGCACCGAGTGCAGTGGCGCTGAGTGCAGTGGTGTAGAGTAGCATGTTTCAGAGTAGAGTGAAGTGGCGCATGGTAGAGTACAGTGGCGTAGAATTGAGTGCAGAGTAGATTAGAGTGGCGTAGAGTGGATTGGCATAGAGTGCACTGGTGTAGAGTGGAGTGGTGCAGAGTAGAGTACATTGGCATAGAGTGCAGTGACACAGAGGGTAGTGTTGCAGAGTTGAGTGGCATAGAGGGAAGTGGCATTTGACCTATGTCTTTGAATGCACAGCAAATGTGACAAGATAAGAACAAGATTTAAATGCGTTTACAAAAATCCTGTACTGGTGGAAGAGAACAGTAAATACGGTTTGGGCAATAGAAGGGGCGAATTCAAGCTGTACAACCTAAAAATAGAGCCAGCAAATAGAAATCAAGCAAATGTGGGTTACAAATCACAAAGTCAATGGTAAGAAATGTGCCTGAAGCTTTCCGAATGTCCCAAAGATGTTGTTAGCAAACCAGACAGCGGCGCTGTCTGGTAGGCTTCAACCCAAAAAGTAGAGGGAATGATACAAAATGTTGTGTCACATCCAAGTACAGAGTCTTTAGGCTCTGATGTAAACAGCATCATTTGCACTGATTGCCTTCTCCCTTCTAAATAACTGTCCATCTAGGTATGGACTGAAAGAAATTTGATGAAAAATACTGTGCTCTCCAGTCCCTTCTACTGTGATTTAAATTGATTAGTCTTCGGGATAAGGACTTAACCCCTTCGATGCTCATGACGGAATGGTTCCGTCATGAGCATCGTGCTCCTGTGCTCATGACGGAACCATTCCGTCATGAGGACAGGGGCAGGAAATCCCTCTGCTGTAAACAGCAGAGGGATTTCCATTTTTTGTGCCTCGGGAGGTGGGGAAGAGCTTCCCAACCTCCCGAGGCCCTCCCTGGTTTTATGTGTAATGACGATCGCGCGCATGGCGCGCTGTCGTCATTACATTGAAAACGAAACTGAAACTGAGTTTCAGTTTCAGTGTTTCAGTGCTCGTGGGGCTATCTCAGCCCCCGAGCACCGAAGCACTTGGGAGAGGTATCGTTGGAAAGGGGAGAATCTCCCTTTCCAATGGTACCCTTCCCTAGTGGATCCCTGCTTGGGGATCACCCCAGGAGGGCGATCCCCAAGCAGGGATCCACCCACTAACGCCAGGGAGGGGGGAGCGGCCCTTTGGGCAAGGGCCTTTGCTCCCCCCATTGTGTTTTGGGCATACCAGTATTTCTGCCCCCCGGGGGGGTAGAAAGCCCACTAGCGCCAGGTATTTTTTTCTAAAAAATTTACTTAGGGTGGGGGCTGCCCAAAATGGGCATGCCAATACCCCCACCCCCCTCACCAAAATTACAGCCTTTCTGCTCCCCCAGGGGGGGCAAAAAGCCCACTAGACGCCAGGGATTTATTTTGGGCAATTGAAATTAGGGTGGGGGCTGCCCAAAACGGGCATGTCAATGCCCCCCCCCCCAAAAAATGAGTCTTTCTGCCCCCCCCCGGGGGCAGAAAGCCCACTAGAAACCAGGGATTTTTTTTGTATTCATGTAGGGGTGGGGGCTGCCCAAAATGGGCAGGACAATACCCCCACCCCCTCCCAGAGAAATTCGAGTCTTTCTGCCTGGCGGGGGGGCAGAAAGCCCACTAGGCACCAGCGATTACGCTGGCTTTTTTATGGTGGGGGTGGGGCTGCCCAGAATGGACATACCAATGCCCCCACCCTCCAAAAAAATAGTCAGTCTTTCTGCCCCCTTGGGGCCATATCGGGCAAACTCCTCCCCCGATTCCCCCCAGGGCGGCAGAAAGCCCACAAGGCACAGACATATTTTTAGCAATGTGCCTACCTGTGGATTTTGGGCCCTAGCGAAGCCGGAACATAAGGAAACCTAGCAAACCTGTATATTTTTGAAAACTAGACACCCAGGGGAATACAGAATGGGGTGACTTGTCTGGCTCTCACCAGGTTCTGTTACCCAGAATCCCTTGCAAACCTAAAAATGTGTAAAAAAACACATTTTCCTCACATTTCTGTGGTGGAATGTTCTGAAATCTGTGTGGATCCACAAAATTCCAAAAGCCCGCATTCCCCAAAGTCTTCCGAGAAAAATGGTACCTCACTTGTGTGGGTGGGTCAAGTACCCGCGACAGGCAAGGGCCCAAAACCTATTCAAGCGACTTCAAAATTACCTATCACAAAACAACCTGGTTTTGCAAGGGGAGTCCCATGAGTTTTGGCCCCAGGCTCGGCGGCCATCTAGGGAAACCTACCAAACCCACATATTTCTGAAAACTAGACACCCTGGGGAGTCCAGCAAGGTATGGCTTGTGTGGGTCCCCCAACATTTCCCTACCGAGAATCCCCTGCAAACCTCAAATTTAGATGCAAAAATCACTTTTTTCTCAAATTTCTGTGTGGGAAAGTTCTGGAATCTGCGTGGATCCACAGATTTCCTTCTACACAGCATTCCCCCAGGTCTCCCGATAAAAATGGTACCTCACTCGTGTGGGTGGGTCAAGTACCCGCGACAGGCAAGGACCCAAAACCTAGTGAGGCGACATCAAAATTACCTATCACAAACAACCTGGTTTTCAAGGGGGGGTCCCATAAGTTTTTGGCCCCGGGCTTGGCGGCCATCTAGGGAAACCTACCAAACCCACACATTTCTACAAACTAGACACCTGGGGGATTCCAGGGAGGTATGGCTTGCGTGGATCCCTCAACGTTTTCTTACCCAGAATCCCCTGCAAACCTCAAATTTAGCTGAAAAAAATCACTTTTTCCACACATTCTTGTGTGGGAAAGTTGTGGCATCACCGGGCTGACACAAATTTCCTACCACCCAGCGTTCCCCCAGGTCTCCCGATAAAAATGGTGCCTCTCGTGTGGGAGGCCCAAGTACCCGCGACAGGCAAGCGCCCAAAACATATTGAGGCGACATCAAAATTGCCTATCACAAAAGGAGCTGGTTTTGCAAGGGGGGACACCTGGGTTTTTGGCCCCGTGCTCGGCGGCCAGCTAGGGAAACCTACCAAACCCACACATTTCTGAAAACTAGACACCTGGGGGATTATAGGGAGGTATGGCTTAAGTGGATCCCCCAAAGTTTTCTTACCCAGAATCCCCTGCAAACCTCAAATTTAGCTGAAAAAATCATTTTCCAAACATTTTTGTGTGGGAAAGTTGTGGCATCACCGGGCTGATACAAATTTCCTACCACCCAGCGTTCCCCCATGTCTCCCAATAAAAATGGTGCCTCACTCGTGTGGGAGGCCCAAGTACCCGTGACAGGCAAGGGCCCAAAACGTATTGAGGCGACATCAAAATTGCCTATCACAAAACGACCTGGTTTTGCAAGGGGGTCCCATGACTTTTGGCCCGGGGCTCGGCGGCCACCTAGGGAAACCTACCAAACCCACACATTTCTGAAAAGTAGACACCTGGGGATTCCAGGGAGGTATGGCTTGCGTGGATCCCCCAACGGTTTCTTACCCAGAATCCTCGCAAACCTGAAATTTAGTTGAAAAAATCACTTTTTCACACATTTTTGTGTGGGAAAGTTGTGGCATCACTGGGCTGACACAAATTTCCTACCACCCAGCGTTCCCCCAGGTCTCCCGATAAAAATGGTGTCTCACTCGTGTGGGAGGCCCAAGTACCCGCGACAGGAAAAGGCCCAAAACATTTTGTGATAGGCAATTTTGATGTCGCCTTAATACGTTTTGGGCCCTTGCCTGTCGCGGGTACTTGACCCACCCACGCGAGTGAGGTACCCTTTTTATCGGGAGACCTGGGGGAACGCTGGGTGGTAGGAAATTTGTGTCAGCCCGGTGATGCCACAACTTTCCCACACAAAAATGTGTGAAAAAGGTGATTTTTTTCAGCTAAATTTCAGGTTTGCAGGGGATTCTGGGTAAGAAAACGTTGGGGGATCCACGCAAGCCATACCTCCCTGGAATCTCCCAGGTGTCTAGTTTTCAGAAATGTGTGGGTTTGGTAGGTTTCCCTAGGTGGCCGCCGAGCCCCGGGCCAAAAACCCAGGTGACCCCCCTTGCAAAACCAGGTCGTTTTGTGATAGGCAATTTTGATGTTGCCTCAATACGTTTTGGGCCCTTGCCTGTCACGGGTACTTGGGCCTCCCACACGAGTGAGGCACCATTTTTATCGGGAGACCTGGGGGAACGCTGGGTGGTAGGAAATTTGTGTCAGCCCGGTGATGCTACAACTTTCCCACACAAAAATGTGTGTGAAAAGGTGATTTTTTCAGCTAAATTTCAGGTTTGCAGGGGATTCTGGGTAAGAAAACGTTAGGGGATCCACGGAAGCCATACCTCCCTGGAATCCCCCGGGTGTCTAGTTTTCAGAAATGTGTGGGTTTAGTAGGTTTCCCTAGGTGGCCGCCGAGCTCCGGGCCAAATAGTCATGGGACCCCCCTTGCAAAACCAGGTTGTTTTGTGATAGGCAATTTTGATGTCGCCTCAATACGTTTTGGGCCCTTGCCTGTCGCGGGTACTTGGGCCTCCCACACGAGTGTGGCACCATTTTTATCGGGAGACCTGGGGGAACGCCGGGTGGTAGGAAATTTGTGTCAGCCCTGTGATGCTACAACTTTCCCACACACAAATGTGTGAAAAAAGTGATTTTTTTTCAGCTAAATTTCAGGTTTGCAGGGGATTCTGGGTAAGAAAACATTGGGGGATCCACGTAAGCCATACCTCCCTGGAATACCCTGGGTGTCTAGTTTTCAGAAATGTGTGGGTTTAGTAGGTTTCCCTAGGTGGCCGCCGAGCTCCGGGCCAAAAAGTCATGGGACCCCCTTTGCAAAACCAGGTCGTTTTGTGATAGGCAATTTTGATGTCGCCTCAATACGTTTTGGGCCCTTGCCTGTCGCGGGTACTTGGGCCTCCCACACGATTGAGGCACCATTTTTATCGGGAGACCTGGGTGAACGCTGGGTGGTAGGAAATTTGTGTCAGCTCCGTGATGCCACAACTTTCCCACACAAAAATGTGTGAAAAAAGTGATTTTTTTTCAGCTAAATTTGAGGTTTGCAGGGGATTCTGGGTAAGAAAAGGTTGGGGGATCCACGCAAGCCATACCTCCCTGGAATTCCCCGGGTCTCTAGTTTTCAGAAATGTATGGGTTTGGTAGGTTTCCCTAGGTGGCCGCCGAGCCCCGGGCCAAAAAGTCATGGGACCCCCCTTGCAAAACCAGGTTGGTTTGTGATAGGTAATTTTGATGTCGCCTCAATAGGTTTTGGGCCCTTGCCTGTCGCGGGTACTTGACCCACCCAAGCAAGTAAGGTACCATTTTTCTCGAAAGACTTTGGGGAACGCGGGGTGGGTGGAATTTTGTGAATACACGCAGATTCCAGAACTTTCCACCACAGAAATGTGCGGAAAATGTGTTTTGTTTTACAATTTTTTAGGTTTGCAAGGGATTCTGGGTTACAGAACCTAGTGAGAGCCAGTCAAGTCACCCCATCCTGGATTCCCCTGGGTGTCTAGTTTTAAAAAAAGTATAGGTTTGCTAGGCTTCCCTAGGTCCCGGCAGAGCTAGGGTTCAAAAACTACAGCTAGGCACTTTGCAAAAAAAGGGTCATTTTTCGCTGTGAAAATGTGGTGTGTCCATGTTGCGTTTTGAGACGTTTCCTGTCGCGGGCACTAGGCCTACCCACACAAGTGAGGTACCATTTTTATCGGGAGACTTAGGGTAACACAGAATTGTAGAGCAACTGTTATTACCTATTGACTTTTGATGCATTTCTGCCTTCCAAATGAAAGACAATGTGTAAAAAGAAGTCATTTTGAATAATGACCTATAATTCTCATGCTAGTATGGGTACTCCCAATTTCGGAAATGTGCAAATATCTACTGTTTCTAAACTCTATATTTTGTTCCCATTTCAGAAATACATAGGTGTCTTTCATACCGATTTTTCCATGTATAAATTTTCCCAGAATAATTGCTATATACCCGGTACATAATAAAAACATTGCAAGACGCTGCTCAGTTATTGGCTCTGGGTTCGACGGGTTCTTGGTGAACCTACAAGTCCTATATATCGCCACAACCAGAAAGGTCCAGCGGATGTAACGGTATATTGCTTTCAAATAGCTGTCATAATTAGAAGAAGTTACAGGTGAAAACGTTGACACACATGGCTGTTTTTTTCAACTAATTTTCAATTTTTCCTATATTTAACTGTTTGTTTCTATAAAGAAAACTTGAAGGATCTACACAAATGACCCCTTGCTGAATTCAGAATTTTACCTACTTTTCAGAAATGTATAGCTTTCCAGGATCCATTATTGATTTCATACCCATTTCTACCATTAACTGGAAGGAGGTTGAAAGCACAAAAAATAGCAAAAATAGGCTATGTCCCAGAAAAATGCCAAAACTGTGTAAAAAATTTTGGTTTTCTGACAAAAGTCTGCTCGTCCCTGAAAGCTGGGAAGATGGTGATTTCAGCACCACAATCCCTTTTTTGATACCATTTGCAGGGAAAAAACAAGACGCTTTCATCTGTAGCCCTTTTTTCGCATTTTTCCAAAAAAAACAAAAGTTAGCTGGATTTTGGCTAATTTCTGGGTCCCCTCTAGGGGAATCCACAAACCCTGGGTACCTTTAGAATCCCCATGATGTTGGAAAAAAAGGACGCAAATTTGGCGTGGATACCCTATGTGGTCAAAAGGTTACAGGGGCCTAAGTGCGAACTACCCCAAATAGCCAAAAAAAGGCTTAGCACAGGGGGGGAAAAGGCCTAGCAGCGAAGGGGTTAATAGAAAGCATCCCATTTCAGTTTAATTTGAAAGAGAGAACATTGCATTTGCTATTTTGATTTTTAGACTCATAACTCTTGGTGTCTAAAAGATAGTAGGGTGATAAAATGGCGTCTGTGTTTTGTTTACCACATGAAGTGTGATTGTATTTTAACACTGGACTCCAATGGATCCTTGCCATGAAGAAATAAAGAACACCTAATTTAACTTTAAGCAATTGGGACAAAGATATTAGAGTTCTTCACCTGCGGTCAAAAGGTACCTCAAATATTTACAATAAGGGTCTCAGTTAAAGTGCCTATAAAATGTGTTAAATATGCAGTAATCGAATACTGCACATTTAACATGCCACACTTACCTAGAGTAATGTGGTATTACAGCATAAGGAAATTGAGTAAAATTGCATTACATCACAGAAAACCATGACCATTATCATTTTAAACCTGGAGATAATTATTGCATGCATACATGCATAACACCTAGAATAAACATGATAATCATACTGTATTTCTCATTCTTGGGCGAAAATTTGAAATCCAAAATAATTCTACTGATCCTGAATAAGAAAATGTAATTGCCAACTGTAAGTAAAGTATTACCCCTCATTTAGCATCCGAGCCTACATGTGTCAGAGTATGAAATCACGGAGGGGAAGATGTGTACAGCGTCAAACGTTTTCTGTAGAAAATATGGATTATTTTCTCAAGTTCCAAGTACTGTGTGCTTTGTGCAGAGCTACCAAACCGCAGGTAGTCACAGTGCAGGGAACTACATTTTAGTGGGGATCAGCATTCTCATTAATGCACTGTCACAGGCTCATTAGGATGCCTGTCTTGGTCAGGGAGATGATAAATCCATGATTTTTAAAAGGGTTTCCACGGCCTAAAAGCGAGGACAACACACTGTAGCCGGAGACTCATAATGTTCAGAAAGGAGTGACCATGGGTATTATTTAAGCAAAAATCTGAAATGTGTATTAGAAAATCTCTGTTCTTATCAGATGGAGTTAAGTCGGATAATAGCTGTTATTTATACTGCTTGTGCAGCGTGTAAAGCAGTGGTTTATGGCCTGTGGTTTATCACTTGGAATAAGAGCCATGTGACCTCATTAAGAGCCTTCTGTAGAGATGAAAAAGAGTAAATTAATGCGTTTTTTTATTGTTAAATGTTTGCACTCTCCTAAACCATGTTTTATTTTCTCTGGCTGAAAGTCCAATAGAAGTAAAGTTAAACATTTGAATGGTTAGGAGTTTCTCTACTTTCCAGACGTCTCCGCCACCCCACTGGTGAGAGTAAATCTCTCTGACAGTGGCTTAAACTGTTGGTCGTGCAGGCGAGTGCGGAAGTTTCCATTGCCTCTCCGTCCTCAGAGCCTCTCGTTTTGTTTGTGCATCTTATGAGCTATTGTCTATCTCCACTCTATCAGCTCTGCAGGCTGTTCTTTAATGGCTGGCTTCTACATAAAAACAAGCATTTGCAATGCAATCGGTCTCGCCTTTTGGACCTTATATGTATTTAGCTATGCAGCACATTAGCCTGGGTGCTGAAACATCTACTGTTCTTTAACATGGAGGGAAAGTAAGCACCAAACTGCGTGACGTGCCAGGTATGGGAACACATGGAGAGAAATATTGCCTTTCAGCAGGAAATGGTATAGTCCAAAGCTCTGTTTTTAATATAAAATCAGGGCCTTCGGTGGTCATATCACTGAAAATACAAGATTTGAAAAAAATACTATTGTCTACGGGTGCTCGTGGAAGACAATTTCTATGGACTGGAATCTAGAGAATGCTAAAAAGATTCTGGTATTTTACTGACCTCTGCTGGTCGTTTTCTATCAAGACAGTTAAATAGAGGCAGTTGAAAAGAAAAAAAAGTCCCTAAGCGGAAGCAGACAAGTCCTAGGGCTGATCTCCAGAGCCCAGAAAGTACATACACATATAAGTATATAATTATATACTAAAGTATATACAAGAGGTCTCGAATGCTCGACCTAATAATCCCCGTATTCTTTCACATTCAGCTAAGTTTCAAGAGTTTTCTGCTGCCCGACTGCCCATTTGACCTAAATATGGGCTCTTGGGCAATGAACTGCCCACAGCTACAGAGTCCTAAAGTTCTCTTAACAGCTTAGAGATCGTTAGCCACTCCTGAATTTTTATCTCACGTCTCTTTGCCATCTGGTAATTGCAGCCCCGTATTTATTAGCGATGAATACGTGTAAGTAGTAGAATCCAGAGCGTTGTGAACTAAAATGACAGGGCTAGCTCAGCATCTCAAGTCTGACACTTCTTTGATAAATGGAGATAATTAATTGAAATATTAGCCTAATCTGCCTACTTAGGTGTAACATTTGGCAGACCTAAAACTTTCACTCTGATTGCCATTGGGCTGGACTGTTCCCGTGAGGAACAGAGTCAAGACGGATTTGCATATGGCTGGGTCTGACATGGGGTGGCGAAGTGAGCTAAAGAACTATGATGGATTCAACCCAGATCTAATAGTGACTGGGGGTGAGTGTCTGAAAAGTTTCAGCGCTCCGTCCATCATCTCCTTACGTTTGCAACATTGAACATAGATCCAGCCAACAATTGTGAAAACGTTATGGACCAACAATAGGAGTTTTAAAGCAGAGATTTAAAGTTAACCATATCAGTTTGCCAAGCTCTTCCAATAATAGTCTTTCTTTGCATTCTTGCAGGTCCACATTTATAGCAATAGTAATAAAAATAGTCTACAGCTGTTTATTGTCCTTTGTAGTTCTCTTGCATTTGTTTATTTTTGAGTATGTTCGACTGACCTCTAAACCCAGTAGCATCACCAACACCAACTCCATTGCCCCCACTAACACCCTTAGTGTCTGCTGGAAAAGTGGGGATTGGATCCCCAAAAGGCTCCTTTACCGTTTGCAGATGCACCACTAATGTCCTTTACTGCTGGGTGCTGGATTATGGTAGTATTACCAGGTAAGGTGCAGCTGGGCTACTGGCTTACCTTTGAAAAGCCCAGATACCTCTGGTGCTTTGGGCCCCCTTTCTCCTCACTGGAACAGCGCTACATCACACACCAAACTCTGCATTTTATTGCATGTATACATGAGTGTGCAACAAGGAGGTTGCCTGTTTTCACAAACAAAAACAGACAAGGTCCCCCATCCTGTACTCATTCTTCAACATGAAACTGTCAGGCTGGAATACACGAGGGTTCCTACCAGAGCGCTCTCCCTATAAATTCACTAGCCTGGTTGCACGTAGTCATAGAAAAGAATTCAAACTGAGCAGGACAGAACAAACCTGCACATCCAGAAATATCATCTCTCTCTCTTTTAGTTGTTTTTGAGAGACAGGATGAAATGCACATCTGCCTGTCGAGAGAGGGACAAAGCTAATTACAGCATCATTGGTTCAGCCCAGATAGGAACTAGATTGGCAGTAGGCTGCTGGCCCATCTGCTAGAGACCGAGCATGAAATCTGGAGATCCACCTCATTGTGAGTCCAGCAAAGGTCTGCCTCAGTTCCTTCCTGAACATTTGGAGCCGATATCCTGCTCGACCTTCAACCTGCTGTTCAGTCTGTGGTGCCTGCACCCTGAACACATATCTAAATAGGAACCAATTAACCAACTCAGGAGCTGACCAATCATGCCTGAATCCAAGACACACCTCAGAAGAGATTGTGGAGCTGATAATCTTTCTTCATGTGCAAGTGAGCTACCCCCCATGAGCAGTTTCTTGGGCTGATGAGCAGACTCCTCTGCACCAATCATTGTTCATTTGTGCGTTATTGTGGAGACCCTCTGCAGCATCTCTGGTACCCCACAGTTCTACAAGTCGTCATATCTGGCCTGATGAGATCCAGTCTTCCAAATTCCAATGGAGGCTCCTAAAAACCACACTGCTACACGAAACCAGAACCCATCTGTGAACCTCAAACTAAGCTCCCTCAAAAGATTCTTTATTTTGATTTTATGAGAGCAGTGCAAACATAACAATAGACTTTCAATAAGTCAGTAGAACTCTCGTTCCACCGAATTGGCGTCTTGTTCCATTACTATCTGTAAGAAATTGGGGTATTAATTGCAGGCGGTTGAATACCAAACTCTTGTAATAATCACAACCCTTGTTGAGGTGAGGGGCTACTTTAAAGTAACCCTGGGCGGCAAATTCCGTTCCGCTCGCGGAACTTGCGAAATTTCGGCATTTCCGCGTTCCACGCGGAACGCGGAAATGTCGAAACTTCCACGACGGAACGGAATTCGGGTATAAATAAAAGCAGGTGCCCGAGTTGAAGCTCTAATTCTGTAACGTATGATTTTCTCGAGCGCAATCCTCGTGTAGAATTCGTGAGCGTGGTTAAGCAGATGTGCCTTCTCTCCATTTCCAACGTGAAAAGTTAGCTGTAATCCTTGATGGAGGTCTTTACATCCTTGATTTTCTCGAGTGCAATCCTCGTGTAGTTCCCGTGACCACGAGGGTCCTTCTCCTCGTCTGCCGCTGAGATCCTGCTCTGACCCTTTATAAACAAGAGGCATGTGAACGGGCCTAGAAGCCCCGCCCGTTTGGCCCCGCCCCACATACACTAGCGGTATGCAACGTCTTCCCTCCCTTTCCCCACTATGATGGACAGCTTAATCAAAGGACCCCGGTGCTTTCGGCGCGGTGGCAAAGTTACAGACACACAGGTCACTGGGGAAAATTCTTCAGGTCCTTTACGCAGCTGTAGTGTAGGAAAGGCACTATACATTTACCCAACGAGGTAGCACTTACTGATTAGCCAGTAGAAAGTACTCCAGCTGAGTAGAGGTATTGCACAAAACGGAGGCATCTTCTTGGATAAATATGCAGGGTAGGTGTGCAGAATTCGTGAGCGTGGTTAAGCAGATGTGCCTTCTCTCCATTTCCAACGTGAAAAGTTAGCTGTAATCCTTGATGGAGGTCTTTACATCCTTGATTTTCTCGAGCGCAATCCTCGTGTAGTTCCCGTGACCAGGAGGTTCCTTCTCCTCGTCTGCTGCTGAGATCCTGCTCTGACCTTTTATAAACAAGAGGCATGTGAATGGGCCTAGAAGCCCTGCCCGTTTGGCCCCGCCCCACATACACTAGCGGCAGGGCCGGTCCTAGGATTTGTGGGGCCCCGGGCAGGATAGAAACATGCGAGGCCCCTCTAATTTGCATAAAATGTAATATCACAGGAAGTGACATCATAGGAAGTGCCAACTGACCAATCATTTTCTAGCACTGTTGAAGTAGCTTTGCAAGAAGCTGCTTTTCTAATGTGGATATCACTGAGATGGCTACAAATACAAATAATAGCCTTAATAAAATAAATATTATTTTAAAGCTCTATTATGTGGAAATGCAACACATTAAACTTTATTGAAAAGCTACGCCTATATCTCTCCAAAACCGATGTTTTCAGAATAGTGCATGATTAAAATCCTAAAACAGATTGTCCCATAGCTATACAGTGGGTCTTCAGGTGACTCCCTGATACTCCTGTTGCATCAGTGAATTTCAAGGTTAAGGCATTTGGTTTTAGCAGGCATGGGCATCTACACAAAGGGATCCATGCTGGTTGGGTGAGTGGCCTGCAAATGCTCCAGTAAACAACAGAAAGCACTGATTAAAGAAAATAAGAGGATGAGATGGCACAGATGACATACACAGGAGTTGTAGCTAATATATTGGCAGGCAGGAGCACCAAAAGCAAGACCATTCCCACAAACTGAATGCCTAAACCCACTAACTACTCTCAAACTTCATTTTTAAGAGATGAAAAGAGCTGAACTAACTCAAAGATATAAAGATGAGATGGCTAAATAGAGACAAGAATGTGTATCCAGGGGAAAAACTGCCAAAAGCTATAATGGGAGCCAGTCACTCAACAGACAAGTAGTAAATTAAAGCAACAAAAGAAAAGGGATTTATTATAGCCGACTCAGTGCAGTTTTCCCTTACAAGGAAATTAAATCTAGCAATGTTGAATAGGTTGGGGGAGGTGGTGTTTGACTTTCAAAATAAATCTCCCATAATCCCTGAGATTTGCAGTTTTAAGTCACATTTTAAGTCACATGTCCTTAATATCTGAGAAGACACTTGCCAAATTGCGAAGGGTCCAGTGACATGTCACTTGACTCAAATTTAGCCTAAGAAGTAACAAACAGATTGCAACTACCCTCAGGTAAATCCACTGGATCTTGGTTAAAGAGATAATTGAATGCAAGACCCTTGAACGATCATGTCCATCATCCATAAATTTCTCCAGTCATGGCCCAGGCTACCTAATCATACTCTTTTGGTCCTTCCAATCACCAATACAAGATTTGCCTTCCTAAAACTACTGGCCACCTACTTACCTAAGCTCAGTGACTGGCTAATCACTACATGTGTGATGATGTACTCTATGGAATGAGGCACTCACTCCTCTCACTCCTCAGTTAGTTCCCCTCTGCAGCCCCCTTTTCCTGTATCCTGCCCCTTTTTCTCATCTCCAAAGCAAGGCTAATTCAAACTGTACTGCTGAAAAGCAGCAATTTCTTCAGGCCTCGCTGTCGCTATTTGAGTTTTGATATAACTTATAGTGGGAAGAGGCGCACATCATCTTGTGCTTGCCCAGGCCTCCCCATTGTCATTCTGCACTTGACAGTGATCAGGCTATCTTTGGGAGCATGACCAGACAGACCCTGTGCAGCAGCCAGCTACATGTATTTTAATACTCTTTTGGACATGATAACTAGTGTGTATTATGTATGGCTCTAGTTTCTTGGACATTTAGTGACAAATGAGGAACTTTAAAACACACTGGAGCAGATACATAATAGTCCTTCAAACTACGTTTACAAGATATTTGGGCTTCTTCACCTTCCCCTTTCCTCAGGTTGTTATGTTAAATTACACCAAATTGTGCAGCGAATGCAAATGTCTTTAGTTATTGTTCCATTGAAAGAGATGAATGAAAATACCACACCAAGAGCGAATCCTGGCGCTAAGGGATTTCGAAGGAAAAGGTACAGGCTATACTAATGTATGGAAAGGGCAGTTTTAAGTTTTTCCCCAGAAGATTTAAGATGTACCATAGCTCAAGACTGAGACATTTCCAGTCCTGTGCAGCTAGAAAGGAGAAGGATCTACCTCCAATATGTTCTCTCTTAATTTTAGGATGGGACAGGAGCATGGCTGTTACTGAGTGTAGGATTCTGAAATAAATGGAAGGAATAATACAGTACTGAAGAATGAGCGGGCCTTTTATGCACTGCACAGTGGCAAATGGATAGATCGTTTGGTAGCGGGAATCAACAGAAAGCAGAAAGAGCATCTAGGGCAGCCTCAGATGAGAATCCAATCACTGTTCTTAATGATCTGAACGGTACCAAATGCAATAGTTGGGAAGTTTAAGACAGAGAACACTTGCGTAATCTGGTTGTGAGAAGATAATTGACTGTACAACTGTCTTGCGGCAGTGACGGGGGTGAAAATGCAGGATTTTGTTTTGCATATGGATGTAGTAGAAGTAGATAACACACTGTTTGTCCAGACAAGGAGAGAAGACGTTGGAAAATAAATCCAAGATGATGTTGTTAACGCAACCATGGTGGTTGATTGGCCCAGCTCCACAGGCCACCAAAGAGCAGTGTGTATGGTACCAGGCCCCTTAAAGATGCAGATGTCTGATGTTTCGCTATATAGTTTTAATGAATTCGTCTTTATCTAAAAAGCTACTGATTGAATACAAGTCCAAAACATTTTCTTGGTTAGAAACCAGGCCTCTCCGAAAGGATAGACATAAGCCACGCCAGGGGAATACCTTGAATTCCAGGTTGTTCCAGTTGATTCCATAGAACCGGATGAGAAACTGACAAATGTGACACTATAATTTAGTAATATCAAGGCTGCTCTGCCTTCCTCATCAAGATTCAGGCTCAAACTGTCTGACACAGCAAGAAATGCTACTTTCAACACATGGCGAGGTCAGAATCCAACTGGCAAGTGATCAATAAGTAAATTATTTCCTATGAAAGAGATTTATGAGTTGACTTCTTTTTCAAGGATTTTTCAGAAAAAGGCAGCAAAGAGTTGTTAGAAGATGCTGAGAAGCTTCGTACCTGCTAAAGGATTTTTGAGCAGAGGAACAAACGCAGCTTATTAGGTTTTTTTTTCCTACATGGTAGGGACAGATGACGAGGCAAGGGCAATATTGCAAATGGAGGTCAGAGCAGGGGCTGTGACCTTTAGATATCCATTCATGAAATGGGCAGGAAAGGGAACTAGGTTTAATAAAAAAGTCAAATTTGAATAAGAGTACACAGAGAGCAGGCTGTAATTCCACAGACATGTTGAGGATAGTTCAAGATCACAAACCTTTGTGAAGGATGGCACACATCGCAAATCTAAGCCAAATTTTCTACTTGGAAAATAGAGACAGGTTATGCAAACTTTGGCAGGAGTCTCAATGTACTTAGAAGCACATGCTAGTTCAAAGACTCTTTTACCTCTCCTCCAACCGCGTAAGTTTTTTTGTTGATTCTGCCCACTTACATCCACCTCTCTCCTCTGTGTTTTACTTTTTACCTCCCCTCTTGCTCAGCCTATTATCTTATCTTGCTGGTTCAGCCCCTCTTACAGCCACCTCGCTATGCATGCTCTCCTCTTAACGTCTCTTCTTTTCCCAATCCCCAAGCCTCTTACCTTTTCTCTCTGGTTCTGCCACTCTTTTATTGATCTTGGCCCTCATACCTCCATGCTCTATTCTTTACCTCTCATCTTTCCACCTTTCCTCTCATATTCACTTGCTGATTCTGCCCCTTTTACATTCCCATCTCTCTTCCCGGCCCTACTCTTCACCTCTCAACTCTCCACCCAGTCTTTATCTTCTGTGCTTGTTATGCCATCCTAAATACAGCTATGCCTTTTCCTTCTCCCCTTTCCTTTTATCTTCTCTTGCTGCTCCCGCCCCGAGACATACACCTCTCCCCTTCCTCCTTCCCTCTCTCCTCTTGCTGATTCTATCCTTTTTACATCAAACTCTACCTTCCTGATCTAATCTTCAACTCTAATCTCTCACCAAGCCTTTAACTTTCTCTTG
Organism: Calotriton arnoldi; assembly: GCA_963921515.1. Classification (NCBI taxonomy): domain Eukaryota; kingdom Metazoa; phylum Chordata; class Amphibia; order Caudata; family Salamandridae; genus Calotriton; species Calotriton arnoldi. The sequence continues at coordinate 529,743 of CAWUFW010006010.1, forward strand.
CTGGTTCTGCACATCTAACATCTACCTTCCCCTCCTCTCTCTCTCTCTTCATCCAACCTCTATCTCTTGGTGTTTTTTCTCTCTTCCATCTACTTCTCTCTCTTGCCACTCTGCTATGTACTCTTGCTGGTTCTGTCTCTCTTATAGCCATGACTTTTATCCATACACTACCTTCACTGCTCATCTCTTCCCCAGCCTTATAACCTTTTTCACTGGCTCTGCCCCATTTACATCTTCACTACATTTTCATCCTCCTGAACACTCTAATCATTTCCCACTGATTTTGCCACTTACACCACCTATTTCCGTTCATGCTCTACTCTTATTCTCGTCTCTTCCTCAAACCTTATTTTGTGAATTATGCCCTTTTACATCAATCGCTGCGCTATCCCCAGCTTTGTTTTTCTCTTTCTCATTATGTCCCGCTTATATCCACTTTTCTCCTCCATGCTGTATGCCTCATCTCTCCCACTGCCTCTTACTTTTCTCGCTGATTCTGGCCTTCTACATCCACCTCTCACCATTCCCTTTCTCTTCTCTGTGTAAGGTTTCTTGATTGTTCTGCCTCTCTTACATCTGCATGCCCCATCCATGTATTGCCCTTCACCTCTCATGTCTTCCTCTGGCCTCCTAACTTTTTGCTGGTCTCTCCCTTTACATCCACCTCTCCTCTATGAGCCCCCTGCCTCTCACCTCGTCTCACTGTTTCTGCCTCTTACATCCACGTCTCCCTTCCATGCTCTACACTTCACTTTATCTCTACTACCGTCTCTTACCTTTCTCACTAATTTTGCCTTTATTACACCCACATCTTAGTTACCTGCTGAACCCTTCACCTCTCATCTCTCTGCAGCCTCTAACCTTCTCTCACTGGTTCTACCTCTCTGAAATCTACCTTCCCCCTGCCTCTTACCTGCTCTTGGTTGTCCTGCCCTCTTACATCCAACACTCACCATGCCCTCTCCATGACACTTCAGTTCTCCTGATGGTTCTGCTTCTTTTATACTTACCTCTTCAATCCAAGCACTGCCTTTCACCTTTCATCTTACTCTCCAGCCTTAACTTTGTTCACTGGTCCCCCCCTTTATGTCCACCTCTCCCCTCCATGCTCAGCTCTTCATGTTTTATCTCTCTCTCACCTCTACCCTCAATTCGCTGTATCTGCCCCTCTTCCACCTCTCCCCTACGTGCGCTGCTATTTATCACTCTTCTCCCTGGCCTTTTACCTTGCTTCACGTCTTGTGCCAGGACACAATGCAGGCCCCTGCAGCACAGATGGGCCCACAACACTTCAGGGGGCCCCCATTCAGCCCAGGCCCAATGAATATCTGTGAAATGTGGGAGACTCAGGGGCCCATTATCACATTCTGCAGCGAGGTCCCCATCATTTTGTGTTACACCACTGCTCTTGTTACTTTACAACATTCTCTCCCCTTCCAGCCTCCCACTCTCCCCAAGCCTATTACATTTCTCCTTTGCATGCTATTCCTTTTACCGATAGATTCTTCCCTTCTCTCATTGATTCTGCCATTACATACACATCACTCCTTCCCCATCTCCCTTTCCTTAAGCGTCTTGTTCTATATATCTGTATTGCCCCTTATGTTCGGCTCGCTCCTCTCTGCTGTACTCTGTCATCTCACCCACCTCTTACTGTCTTTTGTTTGCCTAACCCCTTTTAGACGTGCCTCTCCCTCAATACTTCTATTAAAAGCAAAAGAGAGAACCAGACCTCCTTAGATGTACCCAGGACACTGGAATTCGGGATTTCAGATGTGAACAAACATGATGCCGGGGAGTAGTGCTACCTTTTCAGATGTGTACAACAAGGAATGGTGTGTGGTTTGACAGGTTATATAGTTTAGGTGTATCTTGGAGGGGTCGCTGCACTCCCCTCGGGGTGGTAAGGATGGATGTGGGGTCACCCCTCCTACCAACTCGATGTTATCTCCACTATTCTTTTACCGACCCAATTTTTCATTATTCCTTTTTTTCATGTAAATTACATTAAAATAAAAAAAACACCAAGCGCTTATATTCAACTGGAGTCACTCTTTATGTTTAACTCTGTTTGTTTCTTTTGGATGAACATGCTTGTTTGAAAAGAAAAAAAAAACAGAGTTGCAAAAAAAAAGAAAAGTATAATAACCTCTCACTCCGTTTCCTGCTCTTCTGCCTTTCCCTCCACTGGACTTGAGCAGCGCCCATCGTGACGTGAGGTCACTCTGTTTCTTTGTTGTGAGCCCTGCAGGATGCTCTGCCTTTCATCCATGCAGGGGCAGGGCTCACTTCTCACCTCACGCCAGTTCAAGCATCTGCAATTATCATGCAGATGCAGCGATTAGGATAAGAGAAAGGAAAGCTGATCAGGCCACAAACCCTGTCCTGCCCAGTCTGCCGCAGCTGAAAGGGATGCGGGGGTCATATTTCACCATTCAGCCCCTGGCAGCCGGGTCCAGGTGAGGGGGGCCCGCCTCTGGCCTTGAGCTGCACCACGTTTGCACACCCCGAGGGAGGACGCTTCCCACTTGTAAGTGGTACATTTTCAAAAGGATGATTGCCTCGTGGGGGGGGGGGGGCCCGTCGTAATTAGAAGGCCGCCGGGCCCTGGGCAGCTGCCCACACTGCCCATGCCTAGCGCCGGCCCTGACTAGCGGTATGCAACGTCTTCCCTCCCTTTCCCCACTATGATGGGCAGCTTAATCAAAGGACCCCGGTGCTTTCGGCGCAGTGGCAAAGTTACAGACACACAGGTCACTGGGCAAAATTCTTCAGGTCCTTTACGCAGCTGTAGTGTAGGAAAGGCACTATACATTTACCCAACGAGGTAGCACTTACTGATTAGCCAGTAGAAAGTACTCCAGCTGAGTAGAGGTATTGCACAAAACGGAGGCATCTTCTTGGATAAATATGGAGGGTAGGTGTGCAGAATTCGTGAGCGTGGTTAAGCAGATGTGCCTTCTCTCCATTTCCAACGTGAAAAGTTAGCTGTAATCCTTGATGGAGGTCTTTGCATCCTTGATTTTCTCGATCGCAATCCTCGTGTAGAATTCGTGAGCGTGATTAAGCAGATGTGCCTTCTCTCCATTGCCACCCTGAAAAGCTAGCTGTAATCCTTGATGGAGGTCTTTGCATCCTTGATTTTCTCGAGCGCAATCCTCGTGGAGTTCCTGTGACCAGGAGGTTCCTTCTCCTTGTCTGCCGCTGAGATCCTGCTCTGACCCTTTATAAACAAGAGGCATGAGACCAGGCTAGTAGCCCCGCCCCACATACACTCGCGGTATGCAACGTCTTCCCGCCCTTTCCCCACTATGATGGACAGCTTAATCAAAAGACCCCGGCGCTTTCGGCGCGGTGGCAAAGTTAGACACACAGGTCACTGGAGACAATTCTTCTGGTCCTTTGCAGCTGTAGTGTAGGAAAGGCACTATACATTTTCCCAACGAGGTAGCACTTACTGATTAGCCAGTAGAAAGTACTCCAGTTGAGTAGAGGTATTGCACAAAACGGACTCATCTTCTTGGATAAATATGCAGGGCAGGATTCATTCTGGGCTGGCACGATGCTCCCGTCACAAAAATTAAACCTCAACAGGAAACACTTACAGATATAAAGGGGCGCAGCAAAATCTCTGCAAGCACGCGAAATTCCGCGTGCTCGTGGAGATTTTTTGCCGTTTCGCGGAATTTCGCGGAACGCAATTCCACAAATTCCGCCCAGCCTTACTTTAAAGTCACTAAATTAACCAGAGCTCAACCCCCTGGTTGCTATGGCACAGAGCAGACATGCTTACCTTAGAGGCAATGTGTGAGGCATTTATGCTGTACTAAAACAGTATTAAAGTTGAAATGCAAAACAATAAAATCCCAAAATGAATTAGGAAGATAGAGTAAAATTTAATAAACAAAATGACAAAAATCCAATAAGTGGAACTGCAGATAAGAATTGTTAAAGTTTTAAACACCAAAAAGCACAAAGTGGCAATGATAGTCAATGGTCATGGTAGAACAGGACCTAGGCGCAATTTGACGCTGACCACGATAGAGTGTGGTTTGGATAAACTAGCCAGGTTCATCCTGTTCAAAGGTTTTACCTTCTGACTTTAGTCCTTTAAGTCCCAACCCACTACAGGAGTAGACTTCTAAACATCCCCTAGGAGCTCAGGGAAGGGTATTAGAGACTCACAGGGTGGCAGGCAGAGGCCAACAGGAGGATCCAGTCGATATCTAGCTGCCACCGGGCAGTTGCAGGATAAGACCTCTTGTAGCTTGTTTTGTCCATTTAGCTTTAACAAGAAGCCAGTCTTATGACCCTTGGAGTCCACCTCTTTGTCCTGGGTACAAGAGGGAGAACAGGTTCAGTCTCCTAGGCTCTTCTCAGGGCTCAGACAGCAGGGTCCTTTCTCTTCTGATATTCCACAGGTCCAGAAGTGTTCTGAAGTGGGTGCCTAGAGATGCCACATTTATGCCTGGCACGAGCTGATGATTAGGTATAACCCCTGGCTAAGTCCTAACCAATGGCTAACCCTACCCACTTTGGGCATTTTCAAGATAGCTGAACTATTTTGGCACACTAAACGTGGGCTCTGAGGGCAGGAAGTGTGAGTAGGGAATGTACTGTGGTAAGCCTAGTGCCCTCTGATATCCAACACCAAAATCCAGTTTTAGGCAGTCCCTGAATCCACAACAACCACTGACACCGAAGTCTAGCAGAACAAAGCGGAGTTTTCAGCAACCAGACATTGGATACACAAAAATAGTTTTGGCCTCCTGCCTTTGGCCTTTGAAGTGCACCGCCAATGTTCTATGTAAACCCAGCAGACCTGTCACACAGGATGTAACACTGTATTTTCAAAAAGGGGTCCACTGTGATTGGGGCCTGGTTGGATATGGAAGACACATGAAGGGCACTGTCTAAGTGTCAGCTAACATTTGCCTGTGACAGGGAGAGGGCCTCTTTGAAGTGCGCCCCAAGTGTCATATGAAAACCTCAAGTAGACCTGTCAAGCAAGATAGGACATTTCAAGCAGGAGTCAACGCTTAAATGTCAAAAAGGATCCTCCCAGCCCCCACCCACAGCACATTCTGTCAGGTTCAGATGGGCCAACTGCCCATACAGGTCAGCCTATTGTTTGCTCCTTGGAGCAAGTTCTCACCTCATTCACAACTATTTAAATGCTAATTGTTGGCTGGTCGAAGTGGGAGATCAAATTGCAGAAAGGTGACTTTCTAAAAGTTACTTTTCTGCAATGTTTCGAAAAACTCTGACTTCACCATTGAATGGTATTTTTAAACTATTAAAAATATTTTATAGTTGTTTAATTAAGTTTCTAGCTCATCTCATTCCTCAGATAGAGTATAAGTATTTAATAGTGCATCCCAGTGCTTTCCTATGGAGCAGCCAACCCTGCTACAGTTAAATTACCTTTGAGGGGCTAAGCACTGTAAAGACAGGTTTACTACTAAACTTTTACATGTCCTACTTTAAATACCATGAACCCTGCCACATGGGCAACAATGCTTACTTAGGGTAGAAATATAAATATTTAAAAGGAACGTTAGACCTGTCAAAAGGAGTTATTTTGATAAGTTGAATTTTCAGTTCGGACCTGCACAGCCAGGCTACTGGTTCAGGCCTGTAGTGGGTGGCACAATGGGTGCTGCAGTCCACTTGTGATTATTTACCTTACAGGCTGTGGCACCATATACCAGGGACTTATACTTATGTTAAATATGTCAATCAGATGTAAACCAATTTCATCATGTTGAAAGGAGGAGCAAAAGCACATTACTGCTTGTAAGTAGGGATAAAGTGCACCCAGTTCTATAGCCACAAAAATAGGGTTCATCAAAAAGGCAACAAAATCTAGGATGACCTAGCAGAAAGGGTCAATTTCCAACACTAGAACAATATTTCAGTTTTAGCAATATTTTATATAAAGTTCTTTTAATTGAGATTATAAATTCACCACTTGAACTTTCTTTAATATTTATCTTTGGTCCATCTATTCTGTACCATCATCATAGAAAACTGTTCATGGCTACAGCCTTTGGAACAGATTATCACCATTCTTTCTAATTTACTATTTTTCGGTTTCAATAGGCTATTAAAGAGTTATTTCCTTTAAAAACAAACCTGAATGTACATTTCGTTTTATTGTGATTGCAGTATTTCTGTTTAAATACATATATTCTGAAACTGAAGACCACCTGCCCTAAGCTAGCCCATCACTGCTCAACCAAGCTATCCAAGAAAGGCTTCAGAGGCCCAACCTTATGTTGCACCCTATGATCCCAGTATCCCCGTTTTAAGGGCACACATGCAATCATACCTTTGATGCTCATTGGTGGCCCCTACAATTGCAAGGATCTAGTGAAAGAGTTGGCATTATTATGCCACCTACCAGAATTGAAATAATCAGAATTGTGTTATTTACCCCACTTTTCAAAGATATACTAACAAAGCTCAACTCATGTGTATCAAACATAACAGCCTGTAAGATGACACATTTAACAGAATTAATAGATGGCAATAATGTAACTGTGGTCCAATTTACAATAAGTCTATGTTCCAATGTCACAACTTTCCTTCAATAATTTCAGTTCGGCGACCCCAGCTGGTTTACGGAAACATACCGGACAATTTGTTTCCCTTCTAACTCAGTTCATGCCAAAATCAGATCTTTAATTTGGAACTCCGCATTGGGCAGTTAAAAGGGGAAAATAAGGCAGTGGGTACCACCATGGATGTGAATTACACAAATATCTCTTACCGGAAGTTACATCACATACACTCAGTGAGACATTTTACTGTCAATAAGTTTTAGAAATGGGGGTCTCTAGTTGGCAGAGGTAGGTACCTTTGTCCAAGTAGGGACCCTTCTTCCTAGTCAGGGTAAGGGGGATACACTTCTAAAATAACCCCTTCTCACCCCCTTCGTAGCTTGGCACGAGCAGACAAGTTTATCTCAGAGGCAGTTTGTAAAGCATTTGTGAACACATGCAGTAAAACAGTGAAAACACTACAAATGGACACTACACCAGTTTAGAAAATAAGTAATCTTTATCTAAACCAAAACAAGACCAAAGCAACAAAAATGCACAATACAGTAATAAAAATATGATTCTTAAAAGGTAGAAACAGTTCTGTTCCAAGAAAATGTGGGATGCAACACTTTTACACAAAGTACCTGGGATGCGTAAAAAAAGGCAAGCAAAAAGGGTCGCAGGGCAGGTGATGCGTCGGTTCCTTATTCTCAGGGAAGGTGATGCGTCGGTTCCTTCCTCCGGGGGAGGAGATGCCTCGGTTCCTTACTGCTGCGCAGGGGCGGTGATATGTCGGTTCCTTACCGGAGAGGAGGTGATGCAATGGTTTCTTACTGCGTGGGGATGTGATGTATCGGTTTCTTAATGTGCCCTCAACAATGCGACAGACTTGGTGCTTCGATGCGGGACGATCCGGTACAATTTGTCAGTTCTTCTCCAATTGTGCCTGCATCAGAATCGGTGCGGTGATCTCGGATGTTGGAGATTGGTGCACAGGATTCGTCGCAAGTCAGACAATTCAGCCACGAGCAGGCGCAGCATAGATTCTTCGGCATCTGTGATGCGTCAGAAATTCTTCTCGCACCGCTGCGATGCGTCGGAAACAGGCGATGCGTCGATTTTCACAGTTCCTGCAGCTTCCAGTCCCAAACAACCTCCAGAGGTCCAGAACACTGGCAGGCACCTCTCAGCAGGTCAGAACTCCCAGCAAAGGTGTTCAGTAGGGACTGGGGGTGAAGTCTTTGTGTCCCTGAGACTTCAGAAGAGGAGGCAAGCTCTATTTCAAGCCCTTGGAGATCTTCCTCAAGCAGGGGACACAGCAAACAGCAAAGTCCTTCTCCTTTCCTTGGCAGAAAGTAGCCACTGCAGGCCAACCCCAGACAGCAAACAGCACAGGGGCAGTATTCCTCCTCAGTTTCTCCAGCTCTTTTCCTTGGCAAAGGGTCCTCTTGATTCCCAGAAGTGATCTAAAAGTCTAGGGACTGGGCCCCTCTTTTTATAATACAAAATCCTTTGTTCTTTGTGGCAGAGAAGCTCTTTACCCAGCCAAAACCAGTTCTGTTCTCTCTGGTGCATCTTCCTGGCAGGAGGTGGAGACAGCATTGACCAAGGCAGACCCGGCCCATTCATGTGTGAAAAATCTCCTCCCCCTACTCTGAATGCAGCCCAGGTCTATTCAGCCCAGCCCTCACTTACCCTGGAAAGGCAGGACACACCTCAACCCCACAAGTGGCTGTCTGAACAGAATGCACATCCCAGCCCATGTCACTCCAAAGCCAGACAGTCAATACACAACCTAGCAGAGTCATACTGGATGGTTAGGCAAGAAAATACCTACTTTCTAAATGTGGTATTTTCAAACCCAGAATGTAAAAATCACCCTCACTAAAAGATGCATCTTAACATTCTGAGTTCAGGCATATCAAACTTTATTTTCCTAACTTGTTCCCGTGGGAAGTAATATTCATAAGATGTTAGGGGCAAACTCCCCATTCTATCCTATGAGACAGATAGCCTTACAACAGTGAAAAACAAAATTGGCAGTATTTCACTATCAGGACATGCCACACACATCAGGGCATGTCCTACCTTTCACATGTATCATTGAAAGGGTTTCCTTTGGACAATTTTGTAAAATAAGAAAACCATAGGCTCAATATGTAAACTTCAATCCAGATCACACTCATTCAACTAAACTCCATGCATACGCGGGAAGTATAACCATATATCCCAGATAGACAATCTGGACAACGTTATTGGTAAAAAAGTACAAAACTATTTATTGATTAAAACAAACTCATAAGGTACACAATCTTAGAAATGTAAACATAATCCATAGAACTGTGATTCACCTAACATCTATGGTAAGTTCGGATATCACAGATACTTTCTGTACATATATATAAAATTATAAAAACACCAAACAAGTTTAAAAAGAGTACATATAATAGAAAAAACCAATATGTCATCTAAGTGGTACACATCAGTCATTGTACAATTTCTTTGGCTGAAACCCGGTACTTTTCTATTTACTAGGTACTCATTGGCCTCAGCCTCTTCACGGATTGTGTTGTTCTCAAAGGGCGTCGACGCGTTTCGATGGATATCTTATAACACCATCTTTATCAAGACTACAGTTGTGACTCTCATTTTAAATAGATTTATACTGGAATCGTTAAAAACACCTGTTTAATAAAACACAAGTATCAGTAAGTATACCTAGGAGGCATTATGATGTAAATTCACATAGTACTACCAGACATTTACATTATATCTAATATATTCACATTGTACTACAAGACATTTATATCTTATCTAGCAGTAGGTCCTAGCAGTTCATTGTGCCACTGTCACATACACTGCACCCTGCCCACAGGTGTACCTTGGGCCTACCTTAGGGGTGACTTATATGTAAGAAAAGAGAAGGTTATGCCCTGGCAAGTGGTTGCACTTGCCAGGTCGACATGGCAGTACCAAACTGCGCACAGACTCTGCAGTGGTAGGTCTGAGTTATATTTACAGGCTGCTTATGTGGGTGGCACAATCAGTGCTGCAGGCCCACTAGCGGCATTTGATTTATAGGCACTGGGCACACACAGTGCACTGTACTAGGGACTGACTAGTAAATCAAATATGCCAATTATGGAATCACCAATCCATAACAACAATTTACAGGGAGCACTTGTACTTTGGCACTGAACAGCAGTAGCAAAGTGCCCAAAGCATCTAGACCAGCAAAACGAAATCCAACACAGAGCAAAAACACAGGAGGCAAAGGCGAAAAATCCAGGGGAAAACCACGCCAAGGCTGCCAGGTCTAACACATGTCCCCTCCAGCTGAAATGTGGGGAGAACTACCCACCCTCTTGGGAGTTCTCTTCACTAAGGTGGAGAAATCTGGGCAGACCATCAGCATTGGTGTGTTTTGTACCAGGGTGGTGTTCCACCTTGAAGTCTATCCCCTGTAGGGAAATGGACCACCTCAACAACTTTGGATTCTCACCCCTCATCTGCATCATCCATCTGAGGGGTCTGTGGTCGGTCTGAACCCGCAAGTGAGTCCCAAACAAGTAGGGCCTCAGGTTCTTCAGTGCCCAGACCACTGCAAAAGCCTCACGCTTAATCGCACTCCACCTCTGTTCCCGTGCAAGTAACCTCCTACTAATGAAGGCTACGGGTTGGTCTTGGCCCTCCTCATTTTGTTGTGAGAGCACTGCTCCCACGCTATGCTCTGAAGCATCTGTCTGCACCACAAATTCCTGTGAGAATCTGGGCGCCTTGAGCACGACCGCTGTGCACATGGGAGATTTCAGGGCATTAAAAGCTTTCTGACATGCATCAGTCCAGTTCACTTTCCTGGGCTGCTTCCTGGAAGTCGGCTCAGTCAAGGGGGCAACAATGGAGCCATAAACCCTTAACAAATCTCCTGTAATACCCGGTGAGTCCTAAGAAGGCTCTCACCTCTGGGTCTTGGGGGGGGGGGGGGGTTCCCAAGGCAGAATGGTATCAATCTTGGGCTGTACGGGCGCCACCTGGCCGCTCCCTACCTGGTTCCCCAAGTATACCACAAACCCTGCCCGACCTGGCACTTGCTGCCCTTGATCATGAGGCCTGCCCTCTGCAGACCCTATAACGCTTCCCAGAGGTGATGCAGGTGCTCCTCCCAAGTGGCACTGGACACTGCAATGCCCTCTAGGTAGGCAGCACTGAAATTCTCCAGCCCAGACAAAACCTGGTTGACCAGTCTCTGAAAGGTGTCAGGGGCATTCTTCAACCCAAAGGGCATCACCCGGAATTGGTAGTGTCCCTCTGGCATGGAAAATGCTGACCTCTCCTTTGCCCCATCAGTTAAGGCAATCTGCCAATACCCAGATGTTAAGTCAAGCGTACTCAGGTACTTGGCTGCTCCAAACCAATCTATGAGCTCATCAGCTCTATGGGATGGGGTGTGCGTCAGTCCTGGTGACTGCATTGAGCCCTCGGTGGTCCACACAGAACTGGAGTTCTGGCGTGGCACCGGGTGCGGCAACCTTTGGAACCAAGACAACTGGGCTGGACCAAGGGCTGTTAGAGGGCTCAATTACCCCTTGCGCCAACATCATGGAGACCTCTTCCTTGATGCAAGCCTTGACCCTGTCAGTCAGCCTGTAAATTTTGTGCTTTGCAGGAGGACTATCCCCAGTGTCCCACATCATGGACACACCACTGAGTGACACCAGGGGTCAGGGAGAACAGAGCATCAAACTGTCCCATCAGTTCGCGGCAGTCACTCTGCTGTTCAGGAGTCAGGGCGGGGGAGAGGTTCACACCGTCCACTGATCCATCGTGCTCCTTGGTAGACAGGAGGTGAGGGAGAGGCTCAGTCTCCTCTTCCATCCCATCATCTGTCGCTAGGAGCATGCCCACTTCGGACCTCTCCAAATAGGGCTTGAGGCGGTTCACATGTAGGACCCGCAAAGGGTTCCTGGGAGACTGCAAGTCCACCAAGTAGGTGACTTTACTCTTGCGCTCCACCACCTCAAATGGCCCAGTCCATTTATCCTGGAGCGCACAAGGCTCCACTGGCACCGTATCCCATACTTTCTGGCCAAGATGAAACTCGATCAGAATGGCATTCTGATGTACCACTGCTTCATCTCTTCCTGGCTGGCTTACAGATTCACCTGAGTGAGTTGCCTGAAGCGCTTAATTTGGTTCCTGAAGGCCAGCATGTAGCTATATACATCCTGGGGAGGTTTACTGGGAGCTTTCTCCCAGCCTTCTTTGACCAGACTTAGAGGTCCTCTTACAGGATTCTCGTACAGGAGCTCAAAGGGACTGAACCCTAAGGACTTCTGCGGTACCTCTCTGTAAGCAAACAGCAGGCATGGTAAGAGGACATCCCACTTATACCTTATGGGTTCACCAAGACCCATAATCATGCCCTTCAGGGTCCGGTTGAATCTCTCAACCAGCCCATTTCCTTGGGGTGGTAAGGAGTGGTGAACTTATGTTACACCGCACTCCTACCACAGGGACTTCATATACCCAGATATGAAGTTGGTCCCCCGGTCAGACACCACCTTTCTGGGGAACCACACAAGGGAGAAAATCCCCATCAACGCATGACCCACCATGGGGGCCGTCACAGTCTGGAGAGGGATGGCTTCCGGGTACCGGGTGGCATGGTCCACCAAGACCAGGATGAACCTGTTGCCCATGGCTGTCTTGGGGTCCAGAGCCCCACAATGTTGATGCTCACCCTCTCAAAGGGGGTGCTAACGAAAGGGAAGAGTTGGAGAGGAGACTTACGCTTCCTCCCACTCTTGCCACTTGCCTGGCAAGTCTGGCAAGTCCGACAAGTCCGACAATGGGTGTCAGAATCCTTGTGCATCTGGGGCCAGTGAAAGTGGGTGACAAGCCTTTCAATGGTCTTTTCTTGCCCCAGTTGTCCTGCCAAAGGCACATCATGAGCCAGACCCAGTAGGAAGGCTCTGAAGCACTGGGGTACCACCAGCACACGGGCTGACCCAGGCTCAGCAACCTTAGTCTCACTATACAGGAGACCATTCTCCCAGTAAATCCAATGTGACCCAGACTGATCACCTGCTGCCTGGCTTGCAGCCTGCCATCGCAAGCCAACAAGAGAGGGGCATTCCTGCTGCTCCTTTCAGAAATCTTCCCTGGAGGGGCCTCCTTCCTGCAGCCAATGAGCAGTTCAGGCAGGTCCCCCAGTTCAGCCACTTGTTCCCCTGTAGGCTCCAGAGCATCCCCCTCAAGGTCTGCCTCCTCCTGGACAGTGGGAACCTCGGGCCGGTTTCCAGTACCCCCGGCGTCCTCTCTTTCTGGCAGGCACCTGGCCCATTCCTTCAGGCTCCTGGTTATCTTGATTGCCCCTAGTGGCTGCCATAGACCGAGTGGTCACACACGCCCACTCAGACAAACCTAACATGTCCAAATGAGACTTCCGTTCTACCTTCTTCCAAGGAGAACTCTCCAGATCATTTTCTAGCAGACAGTCAACAGGCATGGCTGGCCTCACAACTACTTTTAAGGTACCGGAGACCCCCCCCCACTCAAAGGGAACCTGTGCCACTATGCAGAGGAACTCAGAGTTGTCAGCTGCAACTACTGGGTAGAATGTGTTGGGGACCACCTGCTCCTCAGACACTAGCCAACAACTGACAGCTGTCACACTGGCTCCAGTATCTCTCAGAGCTTCCACACTATGGCCATTGATGGTCACCCACTGCCTGTACTTTTTAGTGTTATGAGGCGAATGAGCCCTTGGGACCATCTCACTGTCTCCTAAAGAGACCACGGTCAGTTCTGCGGGCTCCCACCACCCTTGGGCACCCAACTCTTCCCCCAAGGCTACACTAGACATCTCCTGGGGCTGTGCACCAGTGGGTGCAGTGGTAATCTTTTTGGGACACCTAGGGTCCCCCTGGAAGTGACCCACCTGACCACAAGCATAACATGCGTGGGGGCCCTTCTGGGCCTGCTTACCTGCAGGGACCCATGGCTTCTTTTCAGTGGGAGGCTGGGAACCTTTCCCTTGGTTCCCTTGGGAAGTACTTTGGGGCCCTTTTCAGAACTCCTTCTGTTTACCCTTCTCCCTCCCCCACTCTTCTGCTGGGGACCCCTCCTACCCTTGGCGGAGTCTCCCACGCGACCTTTTTGGACTCTGGTACTGTCCCAGTGGTCCGCCTCCACAGCAAGCTTCCTGGAATCAGTCAGCCTACTGTCAATCAAGTGCTGGCATAGCTCTGGAAAACAATTATCTGACAAGTGCTCCCATGCAACCAAATCATAGAGCCCCTGAAAATCCTTCACTGGCTACCCTTCACCCATGCATAAAGTGCTCTGCAAAAATAGGACACATACTCCACCCAAGTGCTTGACTCCAGCTTCCTACAAGCCCTCAACATCTGCCTGTATAGCTCTGGGGTCAACCCATACCTCCTTACCAAGGCTTCCTTCATGGGGGCATAAGACATCGGATCTTCAGTGGGCAATGCTAGCAACGTATCCCTCCCCTCAGTTAGAAAGCGGTTGCACAACCCCGCTCCCCAGTCTCTCTCAGGGATTCTATAGGACCTCATTGATACCTCATATGCTTTGAACCACTGACCAATGTCCTCATGATTAATAAAGTCCTTAATAACCTCCTTGTGGATGTATACCTTCCCTTCTCCAGACACTGATGGTGCGCTGCCACCATTGGGATTGGACTCTATACTTTTTGCTTTTAGATCCAGTTCCCTAAAACCTCTTTCATGCTCTAAGAGCATCTTTTTCTCTTCCAGGGCTAATTTCTCCCTCTGAAATGCCAACTCCTTATCCTCCTTCCCCAGCCTGAGCTTTGTGAGCTCCAATTCATGCATCCTGTTTTCTCCCTGTCCTCCAGCTCTTCTGCTAGAGACAGCCCCTTTGAAAATACACTGCTGCCCCTCCCCGAGAAGGTAGCCTCCCCCAGGCAGACCCAATAGACTATCCTGCTGTTCATCTAAATTCTCCACCTCCTCCATAGGTTGGTCATCATACTCGCTGGCATCCCTTGACTCCAACCAGGACCTAAGCGCCTTTTGGAAATTCTCCTTTCTGGAGAGGCCTCACAGAGATTTTAAACTTTTTGCAAATAGCTTTCAATTGTGGCACAGTGTAGGTTTCAACCCTATCCTCTTCAAACTCAATATGCACAGATGCAAGTGATGCTGGCTTTGTCATGATGAAGATTGGCAGTTCTCAGTTGCAAGAAAAAAAATAGTCCCAAAGAAAAAGTTCCACCAATTGTATGTGGTTGCGTGATGGTCTGCACTCTACTACTAGTAGTGTACACCAATCACTATAAGTAAGGCACAAATGCAAGTCCAGATCCTCACCGCTGACCACCAATGTTAGAAATGGGGGTCTCTAGTTTGCGGAGGTAGGTACCTTTGTCCAAGTCGGACCCTTCTTCCTAGTCAAGGTAAGGGGGATACACTACTAAAATAACCCCTGCTCACCCCCTTCATAGCTTGGCACGAGCAGACAGGCTTATCTCAGAGGCAGTGTGTAAAGCATTTGTGAACACATACAGTAATACAGTGAAAACAATACAAATGGACACCACACCAGTTTAGAAAATAAGTAATCTTTATCTAAACCAAAACAAGACCAAAACAACAAAAATCCACAATACAGTAATAAAAATATGATTCTTAAAAGGTAGAAACAGTTCTGTTCCAAGAAAATGTGGGATGCAACACTTTTACACAAAGTACCTGGGATGTGTCAAAAAAGGCAAGCAAAAAGGGTCGCAGGGAAGGTGATGCGTCGTTTCCTACACTCAGAGAAGGTGATGCGTCGGTTCCTTCTTCCGGGGGAGATGATGCGTCTGTTACTTAGTGCCCTGCAGGGGAGGTGATACGTCGGTTCCTTACCGGAGAGTAGGTGATGCGTCGGTTTCTTACTGCGTGGGGAGGTGACACATCGGTTTCTTACTGCGTCCCCCAATGATGCGACAGACTTGATGCTTCGATGCGGGACGATCCGGTACGATGCGTCTGTTCTTCTCCAACCATGCCTGCATCAGAATTGGTGCGGTGATCTCGGACGTCGGCGATCGGTGCACAGAATTCGTCGCACGTCAGACACTACAGCCGCGAGCAGGTGCTGCATCGATTCTTCGGCGTCTGAGATGCGTCGGAAATTCTTCTTGCACCGCTGCAATGCGTCGGAAACAGGCGATTCGTTGATTTTCACAGTTCTTGCAGTTTCCAGTCCCAAACAACCTCCAGAGGTCCAGACACTGCTAGGCACAGCAAACAGCAAACAGCAAAGTCCTTCTCCTTTCCTTGGCAGAAAGTAGCCACTGCAGGCCAACCCCAGACAGCAAACAGCACAGGGGCAGTATTCCTCCTCAGTTTCTCCAGCTCTTCTCCTTGGCAAAGGTTCCTCTTGATTCCCAGAAGTGATCTAAAAGTCTGGGGTCTGGGCCCCTCTTTTAATAATCCAAAATCATTTGTTCTCTGTGGCAGAGAAGCTCTTTGCCCAGCCAAAACCAGCTCTGTCCTCTCTGGTGCAGCTTCCTGGCAGGAGGTGGAGACCGCATTGTCCAAGGCAGACCAGGCCCATTCAGGTGTGAAAGAAATCTCCTCCCCCTACTCTGAATGTAGGTACCATTCCTGACCACACTGGAGGCTGATTATTGCCATAAGACTCAATTCTTCATTATTGGAAGCTACGCACGAACAAACTGGACCTTGGAAATAAGGGTACCCATTACTGGCTTTAGGTATGCTCCATATTCGTCTTCATCCACTTCATGGGTGATCTTGGTTAAGGCGGAGCACCACTTTCAATCTTTATCACCTCTAAACCATACCTTTGAGCGTTTGCTCCTATTTCTTCCTTACTATCTGAGATTGTGAACTACCTTCTCTTTGACTGACCATAGCTTTTGTGGCAACCATCTCTTGATAGCCTACAAATTCTTTTTATTTACATCTGGGCCTCATGTGTGAAGACCACGTAGGCTAACGAGGACGTTTTGTAATCAAATTTATTGCTGGATTCTACAAACTGGCGCATGTTTCTGGTCATCTTACCTTTGGTAAGAAGCAGTTTTTGAATCTTACCACTTTGATATTCTTTATTGCACGTAGGGTGTTTTCTCTAATTTGGGGATTGTTTTGTCGGCATTCTCCTAGCCTTGTCTCTTTCCCTCTGCTTGACATGAAGGACACAGTTTTATTCTAGCTTCTCTTCTTTCACCGCATTACTTTTTGATCATTTTAAATCACAGTCAACATGGCTATTTCCTCTTCTATCGTGACTTTTTTGCTCCGTGCTTCTCTGTTGGACCTCTTATTGTCCAAACTCAAATTTTCTTTCCTTTTTTCTCTAACACACTTGCCTTTTATCCATTAATTTAATATTTTATCAAATATTGGTTTCCAAACATTTTCTATATTGTATGAAATTCACAGCCCTGAAGAAGCCCTTCTGAAGGGTGAAACGCGTTGGCTGTTTTCTGCATATGTACAAAGGACTTTTGGAGAATAAAAGATTTGTAACAAAATTCACAACGCCTACAGAATGAACTTTGCTTTTTGTGCACTGTTATTTTGTTGATCTTATGTATTGTCTCTCATCAGTCTTTCTCTAGGTCTGAGTTATATTTACAGGCCGCTTATGTGGATGGCACAATCAGTGCTGCAGGCCCACTAGCGGCATTTGATTTACAGGCCCTGGGCACACATAGTGCACTGTACTAGGGACTGACTAGTAAATCAAATATGCCAATTATGGAATCACCAATCCATAACAACAATTTACAGGGAGCCCTTGCCCTTTGGCACTGAACAGCAGTGGCAAAGTGCCCAAAGCATCTAGACTAGCAAAACGAAATCCAACACACAGCAAAAACACAGGAGACAAAGGCAAAAAATGCAGGGGAAACCCACGCCAAGGCTGCCATGTCTAACAATAAGACTGCTACTGGTATTGAATCCTATTTAGTTATTCTGTTTAATGCTTATGAATATAATTTATTAACACGTTTAAAGCAGGCATTATGCACCTTATGTTCTTTCCCATTAAGGTTGGGCATAGAGGCTCAAAGAGGAAAATGAGAGTGGGCAGCAACACAATTGACCAGGTTCCTCACTGATTAGTTAGGTGTGAGGCTCATGCCAAATCTGAACTGGGGTATGCATCTCCAGAAATTACATTCATTCTTAACACAGCACACAGCTTATATAGTCAAAATCCATAGCAAAACCATTTTCAGGTGTGTTGCATCAGCCCTAGAAATTTATAATATGAAGGGTCTAGGTGCAGCCTAGTATGGTTGTGAAATATGGAGATTTGCCAAAATCCGAATTCTTAGTACAGCTGAAAATAGGTTCATAAGATCGCTTTTTGGATTACCAGCAAGTACCCCAATGATGCCACTATGTTTTGATTTGGCTCATAGACAAATTATTTAGACAGCTGAGTGTAGAATTCTTGTCTACTGGCATCGATTGTGGTCAACAGTAGCGTTAAGCTCCTATTGTGTGGGTCTGAAAAACCTTATGCCCCCAACTTGTGTATATAAAATTCCATGACTGAATTCCACTAGATTGCTCTTGGGAAAATTGGGCTGGAAGATTTTGGGTCTTTCCTGATGAATTGTGTGTATAGGCGAAAGTTAGACTAAAAAATCTTTTGTGAATTTACATTCACTCAAACAATTGTAACCAGTAGTGGTTCCCTGGCAAGGGATTTCTTAGATGTAAAACCATTGCAATGCTATGAGCCAACCATAGACGAAATTACTTCCCCACTGGCTCGCAAACAGTACACTCAGTTTAGGTTCAGGACGCTCCCAAGCAAACAATGTTGTAGTTAACGGTCTAGAGATGTACCAGGGGATTATATATGTCCAGTCTGTGGAAAGGTTTCAGAATCATTACCACACATACTGTTCTTTTGATTAAAGAAGAAAGTGGGTAGCCTCCCTGTGTAGAAATTTGGACGCAGGCCGCTATATGGAGGCATATAGAATCCTCTCTACGGACTCAAGCAGACTGATGGTCTTTTCAATTTCTAGACTTTTATTGTCTGTCTGTATTTGGTGCAGCAAGCATCCAAGCAGCTTTTTAACTTCTAGAAAAGAGAGCGGTTTGTTGAAGGGAGTTAATCTATTTATGGCCTAGCACTTTATTGCAATTTTGAAACACCTTGGTAGAGAGGAAAATGTAGTTGTAGTAGCTAATTAGCCCCATTTCTGTACACTAGCAAAACACCCTTCAGAAAGACAAATTTGCTTCTTTGTTTTATTATCTTATTGCAAGTTTGTACATCTTGATATAGGGGATAATTATTTGTAGGCACCCGTTTGTTCTTGTCCCCGTTAATAATTATGATCCCTCTTTGGACTGATAAGTTTGCTTTTCAGGAATACAGCCTTTTCTTTAATAGGTTGCCTTCCTATGTTGAATAATACCTGCCACCATTTTCTACATCCTCTCGTCCTATTTCAATTTTGTTTTAAAGGATATGCACTTTAAAAAGCAGCTGACTTTTCATGGCTCAATATTGTATTTCTGCTCTAAAATATAAAGTTATGTTTTTAATTTCATAATGATATGCATATTTAGACTGAATACTTGACAATGCTTTCTACCAATGCACAATTTCATTTTGATCTCAGATGACACTTTGTATGCCTTTGTGAGGATGTTTGTATGTGCCTTTTATATATGTAGTACTTTTATGATCTTGGAGATTGAAATAGTTATTATGATGATGATGATGCTTTCTCTAAAGGTTGGGCTTTTTTCTGATTCAATTACATTGGGTCCTGGCGACAACTGTTCAGAAGAGACAATAATGCACTTTTCAGCTAATTATATAAATCTGCATGTATGATATGCCTTGTACCACTGTTGAAATAGGAACATTTTAACAATTGTATATCATCCTTTTTATTTCTTCAAATATTGTGTTAGTGTTGCTCACTTTTTGAAAAAAGGTTCTTAAAGTAAGTTTTTGAAATAGGGAGCAACTATCTCCATTTTTTGGATTTTCTGGTTGCACCCTGATATTTACGGTTTAAAATTTCATTTTATTTGTATATATTTGTTTTGTATTTTCTTATGGTTATGAACTTCGTTTTAACTGAAATAAACTAAGGTGACTGACGGCAGATACCTTTCTACCACAAATGACTTTACAGGGTTGACCCCTGGTCCTGCCCATAACCCATGAACAGCTTCTGTTATTGTTGGTGAGGGACAAGGAAAATGGCAAGGAATAAAAACTACAGAAAGTGCATTGTGCTGTGCTCATAGAGACATACTTTTCTTTCTGTTCTTGCCACTGTCTTTGACTCCTGAGGAGAGGTCCAAGTGTGCTGAAGGCTAATCCAAGGATAGCCTTGCATTGCACTTTGGTAAGAGTACAAAGGTGTATGAGCATGCACAGCTTCAGTTGAACAAAATTCGATTTTGTTGCGTGCACTAGAGGTATCACCCTCTGGAAAGGGTGTCACGTGAAAAGTATTAGGTAGTGCCACTCAAAATGAGTGGTAACCTTCTAGGCGCGACAGGAAACCTGACCAAGCAGGTATCAAATCTTCAAGGTGAGAGTAATCAACTCCTTAGTGGTTTCACAAAGTCCAAACAATTTTCTTCAAGTCTGTTGAGTACATGAATTTAATTCATTCAATGCATATAATTCAAAAGGTTAATGTAAGTGCCAAAGGCATCGTAATCCATTTCCCAATGCATTTCGGGCATGCAAGCCCTTCAGGGGAAAAATATCAGCCACACGGGGATGCAGCGTACTCCGAATGATTCGAAAGCCTCGAGTGATTGTTAACCATCACTCGAGGCTTTCGAATCACATCTCTGTAAACCTTGAAAAAATTCCTAGGATGACGAAACAGAAGTTCAGTCCTTGACAGTAATGATAGACGTGTAATGTATCTTAGGAGTGAGAATAAGAGAAAAAGAGGAGGGAGCAGCCTGTTTAAAGACCAAAGGGGTAGGGTCTAAATAAATCTAATTAAAAATAAAAGTATGCTTCAGTGGTCAAACCTTTGAAAACGAAACAACAAATGAGCACCAAACTGATTGTAACATATCAGTTGTTTATCCTTTTATTTTAACTTAAAACTTCAAACATGCCTACGTCATTGTAAACGAAAAAATTGTAATTACATTTTTTCGCATAGTTCAGAAAGCTGTCAATGGAAGTTTCATCAAAAATAGTGATTTAGTAGTCCAGTGCAATATAGAATAATCACCACATCAGTAATCAGTAAGTGCCATTACTTTTTAGGTCTCGCCTGAGCCAGCGCATGCGCTGCTCTGACGAGAGTTTTAGTAAGCGGGTTTTGGAAGTGCCAACAGCAGTTTGCTGGCGACCAGCTTGCGTTCACGCGAGCGTGCACGCGCGATCAGGCGCCATATGGCTTCCCTTGCCATCTGGCTTCCCTCGTGATTACTTTTACTTTCGCGGCTGCGCGGCCGTGTCAGTTTCACGGCCGCGCGGCCATTGCTTGTTACCATGTACAGTCGAAATGCCATTGAATCAGTTGCCGTTGGCTTGTGAAGTGTCTCATGGGTGCAGTTGATCACATATGGAATTGTTTACCCAAAGACCTGCTATTAAGAAAGTTTAATTGGTACAAGTTGCTTTTTGTAACTAGTATCTATGTTTATTATAATGCCTTTCAGTTACATTAGGTGTTTGTTTGTTTTTTAGCCAGTAGAATGTATATTGTTTATTGTGCTGAGCATATAGCTTATTATAATAATAAAAACATAAAAATACTTCAGAATGTGGTTGTAATGAGTTGTATAGTTTTAGCAATTACATTTGTTGAAAGTAGTCACCAGACGTCCCAGGTTTACTCCGACCGTTCAACTTCCAGACAGTTTTTTAATTACACCTGATAAATATCCTTATTCCCTGGCAATTTTAATCTTGGGTTCTTAAGTCAAGATTGAAAACAAAAGTGGACACTTGTAGTTTTTTAGTGCTCCTGCGTCTATTGGTGTACATGTTAAGGCTGATAGTGTCTGCCCATACATGTCAAACAGCCTTCATCAGGACAAAGATCACTATCGTCTCTCCTTCCTTTTTTATTTATTTAAGAAATCTGCTCGTGGTTCTAATATATGCATAGATTATCTACTTCATTCATGCATACAAACTGCAGTAGTTTTAGCAATTGGAACTGCCAGAGCCTGAACTAGATTCACAACGATATTGGTATTGATCTGCTAACCATACCCCTGTGCATTTCTGTATTCGTGTCAGTGTGTGTCAGTATTAGGACGTTTCTCCCCTAGGACATCTCTAATCTCTGTGTTTTTTGTTCTCAGGGAATACCACTGGGGTTTAACCTCACCCATTCAAACTGCGAGTTCCTAGTCAGTGGGTTCTGTGGTCTCTATGCTGTGTTCTTGGAGCCCTAAACATTAGTTGCAGTGTATAGTTCTCGATTAAAAGATGCATTGTCTTTACATTAGATTATTAATTTTGTTAGCACTTGGCTCACCTTTTCTTGTCAATAATACAAAAAGACCATGGTTCCCTTGGAGGAAGTATAAGCTTAGACTTCCTTGGCTAATCAGATGC
The DNA here is from genome assembly GCA_963921515.1 of Calotriton arnoldi. NCBI lineage: Eukaryota > Metazoa > Chordata > Amphibia > Caudata > Salamandridae > Calotriton > Calotriton arnoldi. The sequence goes on from CAWUFW010006010.1 coordinate 551,885, forward strand.
TTTGAGAATCTACAGTTAAATGTATTCCTTTCTCTTCATTTTTCAAGGGCTAAATCATAGTCGCCATGGTATTCGGCAAGTGGTTGCTCTCGATATCCCCATTTAGGGTGGATCACTTTTGTGTTTTATGCAACTTTCTAAAGGCCCAATCTTTCTTGATTCAACTTTACAGTGTCCTGCGTTGGGGGACCTATATTGAAATCATAACCGATACTAATTAATTGTTCATAACTGTAATCCTGTTTTGAGATATTTGCGCACATTGTACTGAGAGAAATGCTAATGAGTTTGGAATGCTCTCTCTTTATATGTTGCTACCACTCTTTGGTCCTGATGATGACCATGATTAAATTAGTTTTAGTAGGGTAGAAGCATCAACAACTGCACTAGTACACTGATATTAATTATGTCAGTATAAACACTGCTCTTATTCTGAGTCGTGTTGTTAAAATATACATTATCAGCCCCATGTATTATACATATGCTTGTATATAGCACCAGAGCACATTCTGTCACTCGTGTCACTATTCATTCTCACTGCGCCATTTTGTTGGAGCACCTTTATTATAATGCAATGTGTTATCATACCAGTGAAATGACTATACAGTGAATACATTGTACTGTATTTTCTCAAAGCATTTGGAATCCTTATTTGCTTAGCCAAGAAAATAAAAAATGCCATTGCTCAGGCTGTGAACAAACATGTAGAGAGATACTCTCTTTCCTATAATGACCTGTAGCGTGTAAAACGATAAACAAGTTGCCATCAATATCTTTTTTCAGCTGTTCACTGTTCATTTTAGAAAAGCAGATCAGAAACCAGTTCCCTTTTTCATTCTACTAAGACTCTGCAAAAAGAAAGCAAAATTTAAACAAGCATTGGCATAGCCAATAGGTCTCGCCTTTGGGACCTTATAAGTGTTTAGCTTTCAACAGTTGATGTTGCACCAAGGATATTGTGCTGCATAATTAAATACTTATAAGGTCCCAAAGGCGAGACCTATTGGCTATTCCAATGCTTGTCTTACTTGACACCGGATTTAGCAGATACCACAAAGGATATTCAGGCCTACACCAAAAACATAATCGGGCCTAGACCAAAAAGGTTTCCCACACCGACAGGGGGGAAAAACTTTCAATAAGCCAGCATATTTTATTAGGACGCATGGCAGAACAAGCCCCTTTGTTCAGCACAAGCAGGAAATATCTGGCCACAACACTTCGAGCAGGGCACCATATGCAGCTCACGTCTCGGCAGACGGATGGAAGGGCCATAAAAACCCTGCACCCCACTCCACTTGAAAGCGGACGCCAGGGATTCTTCAGAGTTCAATGCAAACGCCCCATAAATTCTCCGCTTATCTCCAAGAGCGCATTCCTCTAAGGCTCTCTAAAAACAGGCAGAGACACAGGAATTTGGAAGGGGCCCCAGCAACTACATAAAGTGTTCGTTGCCTAGTACAAGGGCTATCAGATATAGTACATAGCTCCCACTATAACATAACTCAAGGGCCCAAAACGCTCACTAACAAGGGTAAAAGACAACCTTTGGCATTCCTTATACCCGCTCAAAGCATTTAACTGACAAGCATTGGCATAGCCAATAGGTCTCGCCTTTAGGACCTTATAAGTGTTTAGTTATCCAGCACAATATCCTTGGTGCAACAACATCAAGTGTTGCATGGCTAAACACTTATAAGGTCCCAAAGGCGAGACCTATTGGCTATGCCAATGCTTGTTTCTTGTAGTAGTACATTGACAAGGGCCAGTCCTTGAGTAAATCAAAAACGAATACATACTAGAACATTGGAATGTTGAGAACTCCATTGAAGGCAATGGAGCAGCAGCGGCGTATATGAACTGGTGCGGGCCCACTGTTCTCAACATTTCAAAGTTCTAATAAACTACTCACCTACCACAAACAAACCATATCCACAATTCAGTGTATCAACAACTACAACAAAACCCCACAAATCACACCTATACACCCTTCCACCCCAACTACCACACAATGGCACTTTCACTCTCACACAAAACACCACTCTGTCCTATACCACTAACAAATCCACGCATCACCAACACAGCACATAGCCACACTATACATAACTTTAATCCATCCAAAAACACACACTCCCTGTTCATACAAAACACCAGCTCTACCCTCTACTTGCTCCTTACAGACCCCTTTCTGTCACCACTAAACCTATGCTCAGCCTTCCATCACATCATCCACCAACACCCTCCTCCTCTTTCTACCTAAAACACACAACCAAACAATCCTTACTCTCCACTCCACCATGCATATTACCTCTTCCAGCTATTAAATCTAACACAAACACTAATAACTCTTGTCGATTCCCTCTCACACACCACATAAACTACCATTCAACTTCCACTCACCAACAGTACTTTAGATCCTTCTCAGAAAACCACCACATCAATATCTCCTCTCCTCTCACTTCTCCACAAAAACCAAACATAACACACACACTAGCACAACAGAATCTCACACACACAGTTGCATAATACATTGCGTAACAAATTAGAAGCATACATCCACTCTCACCCACATGACTACACAAATGATACACATCCTAAACCATCTTTAATCCCAAATTCTCCCTGCCTCTCATCCATTGTACAATTTAGAGCCTTAAAACATGACCCACATGCTTCACCACCACCCCTAACACTCACACCTTCTACCGTGAACAGACACAAACAAAATAAACAACATGCCACTCTTCACAACTTCGCATCTCCATGTCTACTACACAATAAGGCTATACTACAAAAAAAAACACAGCTCACCAAATCACTCTCAACCACCATCTCCACCACCTACATACGAAGACCCAACAAAGTGCTTTCTAAGCTGGCTGGATGAGGAATACCATATAGAAAACAACACTATTGCTATCCTCATACTGTTAATGCCAGCACTAATGACACACCTGCTACAAGTTCAATAAAATACTGCTCACTCTTCTAGACAAAGTCACACCAAAACACAATCTCTAAACTGCTTACTAATAAATGCTCAATTACTCCATAAAAATGAAGCACCACATCCACAACCTACTCACTGACACAGGGGCATTGAGGCACTGTCCTGGAACAAGGCACCAGGATCCTAAGTAATCCCCCCAGATCTCGTCCGGGATAATATAAATGTTTGGGCCCCCGTTTTGACTTTAGTGCTAAAGGCTGCAGGGAGGAAAGGGATGCTGCCATCTTGGTCAACGGCTACCATTATGCTGATCTTTAAAAAGGGGGACAAGGATAACTCGCAATGCTACTGCCCCATTTCCCTCATTGACTCTGTAGTTAAGGTTCTGGGTCGGGTTTTATTAACTAGACTTTCAACATGGGCTGACAAGAATCGAATAATATCCAAGGTCCAGTTTGGCTATCGCCCGGGCAAATCAACCATCCAGCAATGCCTTAATCTTTACTTACTAGTAAACAAATATACGGTAGCTCAACCTGGAGCCCTGTTTTTAACCTTTGATCGGGTGAATAGGAGGAAACTCTGGGACCTTTTGATCTCGCTGGGCTTCGAGCCCGCCACTGTAACCTTATTAATGAATCTCCACGCCCACACTACAGCGGCAGTTTGATACTGTCAGGGAGGGGGCCTCAGTGAACATTTTACTTGCTCCAGGGGGGTCCGCCAAGGCTGCATATTAGCCCCTTTTTTATTCACCATTTACATCAATGGACTAAAAGTTGCCCCCTTGCCACTACAGTCTGATTGCCCCAGAGTCAGCAGGAAAACTCTGCCAGTTTTATTATATGCAGATGACGCAATACTTATGGCTCACACAGCACTGGACCTGCAGGTTTTAATTGATGGGTTTGTTGCCTTTATGGATAGTCTGGACCAGACAGTCAACTTTAGAAAGTCCTACTTTTGGAAGTTGGCCCTCAGGCGCTCCGGACTAAAACTTTTAAAGCGAGAACCCATACCCTTGTGAAGGTCCCGGCCTTCTCCTACCTGGGAATCCTATTTGATGACAAATTAAACTGGAAAACATTGATGGAGGGAAAGCTGAGCGACTTGAATAAATCTATAGGGGCTATCGCCAGCTACGCCCACAGATTGGGATCATGGACCAGCTGTGATTTTAAAGTTATACCAGTCTATATGCACCTCCAAGGCCTTATATGGTAGTGAAGTCTGGGGTACACTTCAGCACACAAGTTACAGATGGCCCACAGATGGCCCAAAACAAGTTTCTGAGATGAATTCTGATGGTCCCACAAAGCACCCCCTCCTTCTCCGTACACGAAGAAGTTGGAGTTAACTATTTAGCTGACCAGGTGGCAGTTAAGCCCTATTGTGTTGGGTGAAGATATGGTCCAGGGAGGATAAGGAGCTAAACCGCCTGATCATATCAGACTGTCTGTCACTGGATCATGCTCTCAAAATCCCCTGGTTATGGTATGTTAAGGAGTCCCTCTTTGCCTTAGACAGAGCAGATATTTTTCTTATACGTGACTCAGTAAGGCCTCAGGACCTTAACACAGTAAAAGAATTGTTCTTCAAACACGCCATTGCTCACAGTGAAAACACAGAGCTTTTGAAACCAGCAGTGAGGGGGCATGCCTTGCTAAAGTCAGTCCAGGGAAGGGAAAAATATCTTTCTATCCTTAGAAGCGCAAGTGACGGGTTTTTAGTAACCTGTTTTAGATTTAACCAGCCTCACCATCTCCTGGCGTACCCGTCTGGTTTTGTTCCCCCAAATGTGAGAGGACCCTGTGGCTGCGACTCTAGGTCTCCACAGGATACGCTACACTTCGTCCTTTTATGTAAATATTTTAGCTATCCTAGGAGGCAGTTTCTTCATCCCCTTTTAAAATCTATGAAGTTTAGTCAAGCCCGAGTGGCGCTTATGTACCTGCAGCTTTTGCCTAATGATTACATACTTTTTGTAATGACAAACTTTTTCTGGGCCGCCTTTAGACCAAGACTCTCTAGACCCGATTGATTACTGAATGGTCTTTGCTCCCTTTGCACTGTGTTTTTTTTTCTTTTTAACTACTTGTGACCAGGAGTTGCATTTTATCCTAACTTTTAGCTGGATTTGTATTGATGTTTTTGATTGTATCTTTTATGGTTATGACTGCACCCGAATAAAGATTCATTTATTATTATTATTACTCACTGACAAACAACCTGACTTATTCTTCATAACTGAACCATGGTTGGGAGATGACATGGCTCCAGTGTTGCATGAAGCCGTTCCTCCAGGCTATCAAACTATCATGCATAATTGTATAGGCAAAAGGGGAGGTGGATTAGCTGTTATATTCAAGCAAACAATAAATTTCACCAAAGCTGACAACATTTTCATACAAGGTTGTGAGGCCCTCATCACCAGATGCAACGCTATACCAACTTCCTCCTCATTTACAGACCACCACCTAGCAATGCAACATTCCCAGACATGTTTCGAGACACAGTTTCAGACCTTATAACACTTCACTTCAACCTATGCATTCTTGGTGACTGTGACGGGACAAGTAATGGAACCACTCAGTTTACTTTGTTCCTTCTTTTGTTTACTGTCAGAATAGTGTAAATGCTCTCAATTAAAGGTTTGATATACAGAAAAGACTCCTCTGGCTCCTGGACTTGTCGTCTGACTCCTTCCTGGTTTCCTCCAGCCCTCCAGCACCCTCGAGAAAGAAAACCAGATCAGAAGACCATTATTGCTCCGTTTTATAACGTTTTCACCCTTCACCAAGAATACGCCTCTGTGCACAAAAAAGGGTATAGGTGCTTGTCAGAAAGGACGGGGTTTCATACATATACTATGCTGTTGGTCACTATCCGTCATGCAATTATCCTCTCCCTATCAGAAGTGTACCCGACACCAGCCGGTGTCAGGAATTTAAGCCAGAGTGTTCCGCACCTTCCCAGTGTTAGAAAGGAGCTCCCACAAACCCAGTAGCACTCCCAGTAGGAACCTAACACTTAGGAGGTGTGTGTGAGTGAACCACACGTGCCTGAGGCCGGGACACCCGTCCGGAGTCCCGGCAGTCTCATCCGGTACGTCCTCCCTTGGGTGCTCTATCTCCCGGCCACAAAACTCCGTGTCTCCTCGCCCGTATGGACGTCGTCTCTCCGCCTTCTCCTTGCGACTGCTCTGACCTCCGCCCTCGGATGCCACGTCTGTCGTCTCCTCCGCGTCTCCTGCCACGCCGTTCACCACCTTCCTCACCATCCACGGTTCCTCTGATACTGAGGGACTTCCTTATTCTGGACAGCGCGGCCCTGCCTCCTCATCCACCCAATCCCGGGCCGAACATTGGAACACGCCGGGTCAGCTAGCAGAAAAACACTAGCGCATGTTTTTCTAGTGCCCCCGGGGGTCCTTGCTTCGTTCTTGCATGGCTTTTACTTTACAGTACTTCCCATCCAGGCATGGATGGTTGGGCCATGAAGTGACAAAAGAGAGAGAAATTCAGCTGCACCCTGTAGTTTTACCGGCAGATGCTGTATCTGGAAGGAGAAGGGTTGCATGGCTAAGAACCAACACAAAACACGAGCGTTCGAATCCTTGTGTCTAGCCAACAAAAGCAACGGGGTATGATCAACAGTAAAAAGGATCGCTCCAACAGGTAATACTGACAGGACTCCATGGCCCATTTATGAGCCAAACATTCCTTTTTCATCGTATGGTAGTGTGACTCACGAGGCAACAGTTTCCTACTAAGGAACATAACAGGGTGCAAAGAACCCAAGACATCCGGTTGGGATAGCACAGCACCCAACCCCACATCCGATGCATCTGCCTGTAGGACGAACTGTTTCAAAAAATCAGGGCAAGCCAACACCAGCTCTCCACACAACAATCCCTTCAGATTCACAAAACTCTCTTGATGACATGGTAACCACTCCTTTATCTGAGCTGGGTAGTCCTTTGATAACAAGTCCGTCGAAGGGGATGCCACCTCAGCAAAATGGGGAACAAAGCATCAATAATATGCGACCAACCCCAGAAATGCCCTGACACATTTCTTAGTATCAGGTCGTGGTAGATCTTTAATCGCTTCTTCCTTATCGACTTGAGGTCGAATTGTACCATCCTGAATATGATATCCCAAGTATTGAATAGAACTTGTGGCCAAGGTACATTTTGAAGGGTTAGCGGTTAGGCCAGCAGATCTCAAACTGTCCAAGACAGCCTCTAGATGTGCTACGTGTTGCTCCCACGTTTGACTATACACCACTATGTCATCTAGATATGCGGCAGCATACCCGTGGTGATCCCTTAGAACGAAATCCATCAATCGTTGAAATGTGGCAGGTGCCCCATGTAGACCAAAAGGTAAAACCCAAAACTGTTATAAGCCGGAAGGAGTGGCAAAGGCTGTTTTTTCCCACGCCGCAGGAGTCAACGGAATCTGCCAATATCCCTTAGTGAGATCCAAGGTGGTCATATAACGAGCTGTACCTAAATTCTCGATCATCTCATCCACTCTGGGCATAGGATAAGTATCAAACTAGGACACCTCATTCAGCTGTCTAAAATTGATACAAAAATGAATAGACCCATTCGGCTTAGGCACTAAAACCACCGGAGAACACCATGCACTACAAGAAGGTTCGATTATCTCATCTCGTAACATCTCAATTACTTCCTTCTCAACAGCCCGTCGTCTAGCCTTGGGTATCTGATAGGGCCGAAGCAGAACAGGCTTCGCACCCTCGGTCTTGATGTCATGTTGTACTCACCGGGTCCTCCCAGGATGTATGGAAAAGACATCGTCATATCTCCCCACCGACTCAAGAAGCTTCTCCCTCTGTAGGGGAGAAAGATTCAAACCCAAAGGGACAGCTCCATTACCCTCAGATGTGGACTCCCCAAAGAAAGGGATATCAAGAGGTCGTGAGTCAGTCACCAAGCAAACATCATTGTCATTGCTTTCAGCCCTGGATTTTTCCACCCAGATTGATATGATAAATCTGCCCGACTCGTCCCACATAAAGAACAGCCACCCCGTAAGTGACGGGGGTAACCTTAGCTAACACGGTATAAGGGCCCTGCCATTTAGCTAACAATTTGTTGTCAGAGGATGGAAAGAGCAACAACACCTTCTCCCCTACCACCAGTCCCCTAAGTTCGGTACCACGATCATAGTTTCTTTTCTGTTTCTCATGGGCTTTCTCCAGATTCTGCCGTACATCATCCCACAATGTGTTGATCTTTTGTCTCAAATTGGCAGCATATTCTAGGAGATTCACCCCTTAGTTTTCCTCATCATCCCACCGTTCTGCTGCCATGTCTAACAGGGTTCGGGGTTTTCGACCAAAGACCAACTGAAAGGAGCTGTACCCAGTAGAGGACTGTACATGATTATGAACAGCAAACAGCACTAGCAGGAGTTATCTATCCCAATCCCTACCTGTCTCAATCACCACCTTCTTTAATAGGGTCTTAATGGTGCGATTGTACCATTCCACTAACCCATCAGTTAGGGGGTGGTAGACTGAGGTCCGTATTTGTTTAATCCCCAATGGTGTACATACTTGGGCCATCAAACGTGACATAAAAGGGGTCCCCTGATCGGTCAGCAGCTCTTTGGGAAACCCAACCCTACTGAAAAATCCAATCATTGCTTGAGCCACCACAATTGTCGTCGTACTAGTCAAGGGTACGGCCTCAGGGTAGTGAGTTGCATAATCAACCAATACCAAAATGTATTGATACCCACGTGGTTACTTGACCAACAGTCCCACCAAATCCATCCCCACCCTAGAAAAGGGAATCTCAACAATGGGTAAAGTATGTAAAGGGGCCCTTGGCACAGGAGGAGGATTCACACGCTGGCACCTTTCACATGCTGCACAAAAGCGTCTAACATCAGAAAAAACCCCAGGCCAATAGAACCTCCTCAACAGATATTCCTCAGTTTTCTCTCTTCCACAATGCCCCCCCCCAGCCTGTTCATGGGCCAAATGCAAGACCTGTTCCATGAAAGACAAGGGTACCAACAGTTGTGAGACCATCTCACTAGATTTTTGTATTCTACGGTATAACAACCCCTTTGAGGTATAAAAATATGGTCCTACCTGTCCCTCCTCATCCTTAGTAGCATGAGCCCAGGCATGCTCTAAATTGGAATCGTCCTTTTGGGCTGCACTAAACCTGCGCGATGCAGTCTCCTTCCTGGCTGTTTAAGAAGTAGTAGATGGGACATCAGCCATACTATTTAGAACAAACAATCTGTTATGTAAGCGTTTCTCTCTACGAGATACCTCCGGTTTATAGCTACCGGGTATTAACTCTTCATTTACAAAGGGGGCTTCCTCCAGCCACAATGGCTCCTCCCTCTCTTTCATAGCCTCGTTCACCAAAAGGGGAAAATCCCTGTAGTCTGATCCCAATATCATATCTTCCACTAACTCAGGAATATACCCCACCCGTATTTTGTTCTTATGTCCATTCCACTCCAACTCCACCAAAGCCACTGGATAGGGCTTACTATCCCTGTGAACACATGCTATCACAACCGTCTCCCCATTCAACCACTGTCTTGGTCATACTCCGTCCGAGCTTATCACTGAATGACGACAACCTGAGTCTATCAACACTTTCGTCGAGACCTGATTGACTGGCATCCACATGTGAAATTTTCTAGATTTGGCACTAGTCCATAACACCCGATCCCGCGAGTACCCGACTTCCATTGGTTCTGTTGTAGGTGTTCTCTGAGGGCAGTTTCTTACAATATGTCCACACTCGCCACATTGAAAACACTGAGGACCCTGATTCCCTTCCCTACTAGGAGGAAAGCGAGAGGATGGTCTGATCTCTACATGAGATCGAGAGAATGTTTGTGGAGAGGAAAACTTCCATCGCAAGGCAACAGGAGTTGGCATTGTGGTTGGGATACCCGTGGTTCAGTGGTACGGGTTGGAGGAGGCCGGAAGTCAGTAGCTCTATGATAGGCGCAGGCTAACTCTATAGCGGTGTGGACTGTAATGTTGGGATCTTGTTTAACCCAGGCTCTAGTGGGATTCGGTAAAGCATCTAAATACTGTTCCAAATATACTTTGTTCAAAACCTCCTCCATGGAGGATGAGGTAGGTTGTAACCAACGATTGCCCAGGTCTTGTAGAATAATGCTCTTGGATTATCCTGAGAATTCCATTTCTCTTTACGGAACTTCAATCGGTAGTATTCACTATCATACCCCAATCGTTCCAAGATCATTCTTTTCATCTCAGGGTAGGGAGTGATACACACAGTATTAGCAGCCTGATAGGCCATTTGTAATTCCCCTGACAACAGAGGGCCGATATACTGGCCCCATCGTTCTGGAGGCCAAGACACAGTGCTAGCCACCCTCTCAAAATTTGTAAAAAAGAAATCGGGGTCCTCTCCCGGCTGAAACTTCTGCAATACCGAACTAGGGACAGTTGGATGAACCCTGGAATTTGAAATGGAATCAGTTAGTCTATGTATGGATGTGTCTTGTACCACTTGGTTATTAGCTATAACCCCCGCCTGGGATTGTAGGACGTCATGAAGATTCTCAGGGTTTTTTTGCGCAGTGGTAGCCCATCCCTCCACTACCAGCTGTAGGTGACGCTGTCCCACAGCCAGTTGCTTTATCATGTCATTCATGGTCACGGGTTGTGACAATACCTAGTCCTGTCGTGGATCCACAATCCCACTTCTGACACCACTGTGACAGGACAAGTAATGGAACCACTCAGTTTACTTTGTTCCTTCTTTTGTTTATTGTCCGGATAGTGGAAACACTCTCAATTAAAGGTCTGATAAACACAAAAGACTCCTCCGGCTCTTGGACCTGTCATCTGGCTCCTTCCTGGTTTCCTCCGTCTCTCGAGCACCCTCGGGAAACAAAACCAGATCAGAAGACCATTATTGCTCCATTCTATACCGTTTTCACCCTTCACCAAGAATACACCTCTGTGGACAAAACAGGGTATAGGTGCTTGTCAGACGTGGTTTCATACATATACTATGCTGTTGGTCACTATCCGTCATGCACTTATCCTCTCCCTAACAGAAGTGTACCTGACACCAGCCTGTGTCAGGAATTTAAGCCAGAGTGTTCCGCACCTTCCCAGTGTTAGAAAGGAGCTCCCACAAACCCAGTATCACTCCCAGTAGGAACCCAACCCTTAGGAGGTGTGTGCGAGTGAACCACACTTGCCTGAGGCCGGGACCCTGTCCGGAGTCCCAGCAGTCTCATCCGGTACGTCATCCCTCGGGTGCTTTATCTCCCGGCCACCAAACTCCGTGTCTCCTCACCCGTATGGACGTCGTCTCTCCGCCTTCTCCTTGCGACTGCTCTGACCTCTGCCCTCGGATGCCACATCCGTCGTCTCCTTAGCATCTCCTGCCACGCCGTTCACCTCCTTCCTCAACATCCACGGTTCCCCTGACACTGATGGACTTCCTATTTCTGAACAGTGCGGCCCCATCTCCTCATCCACCCAATCTCGGGCCAGCTAGCAGAAAAGCACTAGTGTGTGTTTTTCTAGTGCCCCCGGGGTCCTTTCTTCGTTCAGGCATGGCTTTTATGTTACAGTGACCTAAACATTTGGACTGACAAATCCAATATGCCACATCCAAAAAATATCACCACTGACCTAGTCACACTGAACCTACATCAGCTCGTACACAAACCCACACACATCGTTGGACACATCTTTGATGTCATTTTTGCAAATCCAGAACTAGTTACCTTTCAAATGATTACTCCAGTCATATGGTCAGACCACCATTTGGTAACTTCCCAACATAATACACCACAAATCAACACACCTAAGACCACCTTGCATGCATCCACCTATCGACTGTGGAACTAACTCAATTTTGAATACTTAGAAACACAACTAAAATTCATCACAGATCTAGACACTATAAATTCTGTTCAAAAACGTTATGAGTGGCTACAGGAAGATTTTGATATCCTGATATCCTAATACCACTAGGAACAACAAAACAGAACAAAAGAAAACAAGCATCTTGGAGATATACAGAACTATGAAACATAAAACAACAAATTAGAAAGCTGAAATGCACCTGGCTCAAAACAAACACCAATCAAGACAAACTTCCCCTACACAAACGTAACAGAATATACAAGTCAACATTCAAAAAAAGCTAAAAAAAGGTACTACTCAGACAGAATTCTAAATGCTAATTTGCAAATAAAGAATTTTAGAAAATTCTTACCGAATTTCGTAAACCTAAATGCACAGAAGGAACTCATCCCATTACTCAAGATTTCACTGACAAACTGGCAAATCATTACGCAACCAAAGCAGACATGTTGGACTCCTATTTAAAACAATAGAAAACCACCAGCACCAACCCGTTTCCAAAACTCCCCGTCAAGAGTAGGCTAACCCAGCCTCTGCATGTCTTCAAACAAATATCACAAATTGAATTTATGGATCTCGTGAAAGCAAGCAGGCCAGCTGGCTGCCCTTCTTACCCTTGCCCACCAAAAATCTTTAAGAACATTCTTTTAAGTACCTTTGCTGCCACATCAGTAAGAAGAATTATCAATAATTCTTTAACTACGGGAATCTTTCCAGAAGACCTAAAAAAAGCATACAGATGCCCATTATAAAAGAAAGCGAACCTGGACCCGCATGACCCTGACAACTACAGACCAATTACAAATGTGCCTTTCCTGGGCAAATTGGCGGAAAGAGCAGCATTGGCCTAGATGTTGCAATTAATTGAAGACAAATCCATACTTTCATACTACCAAACAGGAATCCTCCCAGGAAATGGCACAAAATCTGCCATCGCCATCTGTGATGACCTTAAAAACACAGTAGACCGGGACAGGGTTGCTGCACTGCTTTTCTTGGACCTCTCAGCTGCCTCGACACAGTTCACTGTGACACTCTAATACAAAGACTCTACAAAGCCAGCATAGAGGGGACTGCTCTCGACTCGATCATATCCTACCTTCAAAACAGAACAAATGTCATCCATTACCCCCCTTTCTCATCCAAATCATACTTCACAAAAGCAGGGGTCCCTCAAGGGTCTATCATCTCAACCATGCTTTTCAACATCTACTTGAAGTCATTACCAGCAATGATCAAAGAATTTCGGATCACATGCTATAACTATGCTGATGACACACAAATACTCCTTAAACTGGAAAGCCCCAAAGACATTGGAAACTCACAAGTCTTCAGTTGCCTCAGTGCTGTTGATCAGTGGATGACATGGAGCGATCTTAATCTGAATGCTTCCAAAACTGAAATCCTCACATGTGCCGATTGAAAAAATGATGTCCCACTCTGCGCCTGGCCTAACGATCTAAGAAAGTGAGAAACCCAAGAATTACCATGGACTCCAGGTTATCAATGAATTCCCAAGTGGACAAATTAGCAAGATCAAGCCTCAATACTATGAAAACTCTGAAACACATCTCCCCCCACCTCGGATTTCCACACAGGGTCCAGGCTACTATTTCCCTTGTACTGTCTAATCTTGATTATGCCAATGGCCTTTACCACGGTTCATCTTTATCAACTATGAAAAGACTACAACGGGTTCAGAACTCTGCTGCCAGCCTACTCCAACATGTAAAACCACAAGCCCACCTCTCTCCTGCCTTGAGGGCCCTACATTGGTTATTGGTTGCCAGAAGATCCACATTCAAGCTGCTTTATCACCCACAAAGCAATACATGGAACAGGACCGCTTTTCATCAGGAATAAGATTACCAAATACATTCAACAAAGGAACCTCCGCTCAAGATTGTCATCTTCCCTTAAAACCCCGCCAAACAATACACGAATAAGACCATAGGTGGCACATCTTTCTCTGTTCAAGCAGCCAAACTATGGAATTTTTACCCCCAAACATAAGATCCACGGACAACTATCTTACCTTCAGAAGACTACTCAAGAGCTGGCTCTTTCCTACATAACCACCGTACTCAAACTTAATGTATAGCATATCCCTGTATTTGTAAACATTTATAATTTGATTATATGTATGTATCTAGACGGGCATTGCTTTGTACAAATATGTATAAAAACTATGGTTTTAAAATATATATTCTCTAGATCTGCTTATCTGCTTAAGAAATGTATATATTACTTATAGTTAAGTGTGTGTATATATATATATATATATATATATATAATTCTATGCTTAACATGTTTATAGGTCACTGCATAGTTTTCTTATAAGTTATTTGATTGGATGCTTATGAGTCCCTGTTTTATTCATCTAGCACAATATGTAAATATTATCATATCTATTTTATCTACAAGTGCTTCACTATTGAAATATTGAGGCAAAGATAAAAATAAAAAATAGTTATTAAAATAAAACGCTTCAAGTACAGCAACACTTGAAAGTCTAAGTTTATACAATACAACTTTAAATCTCAATATATTATCTTCCTTATGCATGTATTCCCTTTCTATGTAGTTATGTCTATATATTTATTACTTTACTCCTACTATACAAGAAGAAAAAAATAAACATGTATATTGTTTCTATGTAGTTATGTATCTATATATTTATTACTTTACTCCTACTGTAGAAGAAGAAAAAACACACTTAACTCTCTCCAATGCACTGCTCTGTCTCACCCTATACCTCTCTCAATATAATCTTCTACCTCCACTTTTTGACTCATCCCAAACCTCATTCTACTACTATGATCTCCAAAATAAACCTTTCTAGACTCTTCCCCCCTCTATCCCTCCTTGGCTCACCTGAAACCTCATTTTACTACTATGATCTCCCAAGCAACCCTTTCTAAATTCCTCACTCGTGTATCCCTCCTTTGACTCATCCCAAATCTGATTTTACTACTATGATTTCCCTAATCGCTTTCTAGAGACTCTTCCCTCATCCATCTCTCCTCTTACTCATCCCAAGCCTCATCTTACTACTATGATCTCCCCAATAACACTTTCTAGACTCTTCCCTCTTTTATCCCTCCATTATCCTGTTCAATCCAACTAACAGACTCGCATGTCCACCACTAATCCTTTTTGGGTTCCGGAGTGGAGTGCTACTCGCCGGAAAGCGCTTCAATGCTTCGTCAGGGGTAGCATGCGCTATATAAATACAATTACATGTTGGAAGCAAGAGCAGATATGAGGGGGAATATACAACATAAATTAAGGAAGGGTAAAATGAGAATTAAGGGGATGTTTTTCACCTTGGATTTCTGAGCAATATCATAGATTGCTCAGGCTTTGATCTCGTTGTGGATTTGTCACTCGGAACCCCTTGATGAAGAACATCCCGGTAATTCTCAGTTATCCATCTATAAATCTGTATGTTATGTATGGCTCTCATTGAGCGCCACTAGTGTGAATATAAATTCAAAACTTGGGTATTCACTGCAATGACATTGCAGCAATGGGAAACAGGGGTTGTTTGCAGTGCTTGAAATGGAAAATAGAAGAGCAGGTACTCTGTAACAGAGTACCTGCCTGTTTCTGAGAATTGCCTGTACTCGCCAATTAAAAGTATCACGTCACTCTTGAGAAGTGCAAGTACTCTCCCTCTCAAAATGAAAAAGTGCCGGTACTCAGTCCCGGACAGTACTGGCCCATTTAAAGCACTGGTTGTTTGCCATAAAGGAGTTCCAGGCTCCTCTGACAGAGCTCTCTGAGAGCTTGTCAGTGCAGTGCTACCTCTGTGCTCTGATGGAGAGTAGAGGGCTGTTGTAGATAGACCTCAGGACACTTCTAGTTAGGTTACATGTAGTTTTATTGTAGAGCACAGCTGAGCGCACACCTCGCCAGCTGACCAGACCATCAACTGACAAGTGTGGAACCTTCATGTACAAAGTAGGATGCACATAGGTATACTGGGAGGCATAAGAGGTGTGAACATAGAGAAAGGTCTAATGACCAAAGACGGCCATATTGCGAGGAGTCTAAGTTTACTACACATCTTCCTCCTTTACATGGAAAAGCAAATAAACGCACAAAACATAGAAAGAAAGGATAAAGCATGGAAGACAGCAACAATTAACAACAAGACAAATAGGAGGTCAGCGACCTCATGGACTTCCAGATGATGGCGAAGAAGCATTTCGTTTCGGGTCAAGGGTGAAGAAAGAAACAGGATTATCATGACCACCTACTCCCCTTCGATTGACAAAACAGGAAGAGACAGTCTACTCTCTGCAATCCGTCGTTGACCAGCAAAAACAGGAATAAAGACAGTGTATTTTCTCCAAACAGTCCTTGTCCGACGTGGCTTCCCGCTCATGGTTGAAGATTGAACAATTCAACAAGTACCTCTAATGCTCAAAAAGTTCTGGAAGGATGTTCCCGAAGAAAAGGTTGAAGCCAGTTCTCTTACAGTCCAAGTTGAGGTTCTGGACCAGGTGTTTCGATTCTTGTTCTCTTTCTCGGGTAATGGGCCTCTTGATGTGGTTCGGCCTCTAAGTTTCTTTTCTTTTTCTTCTTATACATTTCTATGGACTATTTGTCTCAGTACTGTGGGCTATGAGGTTAGTCGCGGAACATTCGTCCCGGTTCTGGGAACCACTGTGAGGCATAAGAGGTGTGAATATAGAGAAAGGTCTAATGACCAAAGACGGCCATATTGCGAGGAGTATAAGTTTACTACAAGGGCACAGCTGTGGGAGGAGAGGGAGGGCACAGAGGGTGGTGGGCAGAAGAGGGCCAGATTTTTTGTATGTTGGGGACAGGGAGAGGAGGATATGTTCTGTTTGACTCCCTCATTAATCCTCCGCACTTGCGTAGCCAAATTTATGTCACTCTAACCCCCTTGGTGATACCCATTGATAATTCTTCAAATTGATATAAAACAGGAAGCAGAATTTGTAGCTGTAGGTAAGTGTGTTCATGAGGGATACCCTGCACTCCGATCAGGTTTCGGTCTTTGTGTGGGTTGTTGAACCCTGCCTCCACTTTCTACTTCTCTTCCAGCGTGAGCATCTGGTGGTACCTGCATGTGATGACATCAAACTATCACACACACACACACACACACCCTGGAAAAAAAGAGAAATTTGGCATGTTAGAGCTACAGAAAAACATCCAAGCTAACACAATTCTCCACAAAGGAAGCTATTTTGACCACAGAAGCACACACACGTTTTTCACACACCAAGCAAGAAGCTGTTCTCACATTTGGAACTTGTGAGTGAGACAAAAGAGAAGGAGCGGGATGTGCGGGGGTGAGGGTGCTGATTTCTCAACTTCACTTCAACCCCTCAAAATGCCCTTTCTAACCTAAATTATATCTATACATGACATGCCTTTTAACCAACTGTTCAACCGAGCAGATAACACACACTCGCACACTCTCACTTGAGGCACCCAGACTCGTGTTGGGAAGCCAATCAATTATAATTTAACTTAACAGTCCCCGAGTTCTTCTTTTAACAGAAGATGGCAGTGGTGGCCTGAGTTGAGGGTCGAACTTAACAGCTACTTCATGAGCCCAGCGATGATGTAAAATTGGGGGTGCACTGCAGCAGTCTGTACCAATGCCCGCCTCCATCGGGACTGTCCTTCACAGATGGGGGCTACGCTGGATTGTGGGAAAATGCTCTGCCAACTGCTGAGGCATGGTTTCACGTGCACTTGGCACAACGCTGCAATGACAGATAGCCAAGCGGGTTGAAGCGATTGTTGCGTCTGTCACTGCAGTGGGTGGACTGGCTGATTTTGAGAACATGGGGGGAGGGATAACACAACACAGGCAGGTCCTGTGAGGGACTTCACCTGCCCGATGGATACCTAAAAGGCTCCTGGGGCACAGTGCCCCATCAAAAAAGATGGCCAGGACTTTTTTTGATGGCCCGACTGATTGTGCTACTCTTCTTACTTGGCACAGTCAGTGAACCTCCGGACTGTAGTACACCCGTGATGGCCCTATGGCATGGGTCAGGAGCAAAGGTTTTTCGTCTTGCATGGGGCATATCTGTATGCAAATGGGGCACATCCCCCCCCCCCCCATCACGTGGTTGTACAGTGTGCATCCACATCATTTGCATTGTACAAGGGGTGCACAAGCATCTGTGGTCGCTTCTGTAATATGGAAGTACAGTAGGAGCGCAGTAAGGAGGCACAACCACCAGTCCAGCCTCGGAGTTTCTTCCCTGCTATGGTCCCCAGAGTGCGTATTTGCACGAAGAGGCCCCTTTGGTTGAAGTTTGCTCTCATCTGTGAGTGTGCTTAGTGTTATGAAGGCAACACAGCCTTACAATATTTGGCCATTTGTGGCTTTGCATTCAGGAGGGTTTAGAGACTGCTTTGGAATGAGCATCGGCTCCCAGCATGCACGCCTGGATGCACCAAAGTCACCCCCTCATTGTGACGGCCTAAATCCGTTTTGTTTTTGCATTTCCGTATGGCGTTTTGCGAAATGCTCTGAGGTGGCTAAAAAAGGTGACATGTTAGCGCTATGTGATAACATGCAAGCAAACATGAAATGAGAACAACAGGAACTCTGTGTCCAGACTGCCACACTAAGCTCCAGATCCGAGAAAAAAGAGGTGTTTACATTTGATGTGAACCGTGTTATAACTTCCATTAAAGAAAGTTTGTTTATGCATATAAATGTGCACACTGAAAACAACTTGAATTTAGTGACGTTATAGAACGGTTTATCATAAAACTTTTGAAATCGGTCTGTTGCAGTCTTGTACAGGACATTGTTGCCCAGCATCGGATTGGGAAGGCGGGCAGTCGGGCATTGACTGATGGGCTTGTGCCTCAAGGTCACCTGTGGGCCGGTTTTTGTGAACTCTATCAACCGGCCCACAGAGCCATAGTGCCAATATAGGCAACTCAACCAACATGAAGAACATAGCATGCACATCAATAAATAAACACACAAGACATGTTTGTTGGGGAACATTTTGCTGCAGGTTTTATTTCATACCAGAAATATGCCAGCGTGGTGGGTTAACTTACGGGCGATTCAAGGGCAGGCAGAGGTGACTAACCTAAGCTGCCCTGCCCGCCTGATGAGCCAACTGCACCGTGGCCAACCCAATCGGTGCTACCATTTTGTGGGGGTTATCCCCCTTAACCATGGACCACCAGTCAATCCCTTTACTCACGCCTTTTTAGGGGCGGAGTGTGTCCAGGCAAGCCCTCTGTTGCTCAGGCTTACAACCGCCCGAAGGACTAGCGGGGCGCCGTCGCTTTCCTCCAGGGTCCTGCCGTAAAGACTCCTGGGGTTGTTTGGCTTCTGCACCCCTATTGTGCTCCTGAAGAGGGTACCCCTATGTACCATTCAGCCTCTGGACCGCCCTGTAACTCCGCCTGCAACACAAATTAACAAGTTAACATGTTCCTACCCTAGCTACGCACCCCAGCCAACACGCCGGGTATGGAGTAGGGAGGGAGACGGTGTGACCAGAAGGCACAAAAGGAAAGCCAGATGGGCGGGGCAGGTATAAGTACCTTGCCCCCACCCACGTGACGCGTGGCCTGCGCCGGACTTTGGGGACTCCCAGAGAGTCGCAACCACTAGAATGTTTCTGTGCCTAATAAGGCACTGGGGTGGCCGCCCTCTTGAGTTGGCACACTGCGTGTGCCGCGGGCAGCCTCATGCTGTCTCTTCCCTGCCCGGCCACTGTAATGTGGAGCCAGCATCATGAGCAGGCAGGCTCGGAGAGGGTAGCTTGCAGCAACGTCGCTCGGTCAGTATTCTGGCCACTGGAGACTTTAGCTCGGCTCCCGTGAGGCCGGGGCAGATGCTCAGAAGCAGTGTCTCACTTCCCTCCTGTGCTGTTAAATTGAGGCGCCTGGCTGGGAGCAGGTTATGCGGCCGTTGGGCCATTATCACCTCAGCTCCCCTGGAGCAGCAGCAGCTCTGTGCTTTACTTCACCCCTCCCCTGCCAGGCCATCGACCTGAGGTTATACTTGGTTGGGAGGGGAAGAGTAAGTGAAGGGGCACTGCTGTGGGCCTGTTGTTGGCACCTCAGAGCCAGAGTCTTTCAGTACTTGGTAGACGGGGGTGTATGTTTGCATAGGCCTCGCTTTGCGGCATCTTTCTCAGAGAGAAAACTTTAGAGGATGTAATGTTAGGGTCAGAGCTGCTGAATTTTGAAATAGGTTCGAGTCCCAGCCTCCGCTCAACATCCTGTGATTCTGTGCAAATGACTTTACTGCCCAAGGCCTAAAACAAAAATTAATTTGATCTTTTTTTAATGTGACTGGTTCTCCTAATACCGCTGCCCTTAGGTCGAGTTCACGCTAAAACTACAATAAAAAATAATCTTCTGTTTGCTCATGTTTTAAGAGTCTGCAAAGGCTGTAATAATAATAAGAGGATTCATTATACAATAATAAAAATGATCCCTATTCCTTCTTGACATGGCTTTTCTGCCTTTGTTTAGTTTTTAACTATTTGTCATGAATTATCAAAGCAGCTTTAGACCACATTTTAAACTCCTTTCTCGTATGTTTATTGTTTAAAGTACCTATTGATCAGAGGAGAAAATTCCAGCATTAGGTGACTTTCTTCATTTTCCTACGACCAGGACATTAAAATACCAGTAATGCTGGTTAAAAAATGGCCAGGTGGCAAACATAGCCACATCAGGAGTTGTGGCCTTTGGGCCACTTTATTTCACCACACTTGCCCAGCCAAAATGTAGTGCTTCTAGCTTTCACCAATGTTTCTAGCTCTATGAGCTTTAAGATATGTAATTTATCAAACATTTCTCTCAAAATGAACCCAATGAGACTAGCCAAATGCTGATTTATAAATGGGTGAAA
Organism: Calotriton arnoldi; assembly: GCA_963921515.1. Classification (NCBI taxonomy): domain Eukaryota; kingdom Metazoa; phylum Chordata; class Amphibia; order Caudata; family Salamandridae; genus Calotriton; species Calotriton arnoldi. Next base: position 572,644 of record CAWUFW010006010.1, read on the forward strand.
TCCGGGAATGTGGGCCACTTTTTAGGTCTCGCCTAGGCAGCGCGCATGTGCTGCACTAGGAGATGACCTTTAGAAATTGGTCAGCTCTTTTTCAGCGCGTGCTTGTGCTGGCATCCACCTTGCGGGAGCGAGCAGCGGCGCGTGCGCTAATTGAAACTGATGGCCCGTGCGCCGCTGCTTGCTCCTGCAAGGGGCATGCTAGCACATGCTTTCTGTGAGCGCGCTCGCTTGTTGTTACTGCCTGTCACGGCGTGCTGCATCGGCGTGCAGGGGCCTTTTTTTTTTTTTTTATTAGTAACGTGCGTGTGCGCGCGCTTGTTGTCACATTGCCCTTCCAGCTAACTACATAAGCGTGGCCGTGCAGGCTTGATTATTATTACATTTATGTACTCTCTCCCCTGGCCAGGTCACCCTCGCCCAGTCTTTAGAAACGTCTCCTTATTAACAACTTTCTGTATTTTGCTCTCCCGTTTCCTCCTATGCAACTTTGTCCATTCATCCCTGCTTTAATGTAAACGTGTAGGTCCTGCATATACATACATATGTGCGGGAAGATCCATGCGAAAATCTTATTTATTTATCGCCCTGTCTCAGCTTCTTCCACGGCGTCGGATCACATTGTCCTTCCTGCAAACTACAATAAGCGTGACCGTGCGCGCTTTATTACATTACTATAGTGTCTCTCCCCTGCCTACGTCACCCTCGCTCTGCCTTTTTAAACCTCTCCTTATTAACAACTTTCTCTTTTTTGCACTTTCGTTTCCGCCTATAAAATGTTGTCCTTTCAACTGTGCTTTAATGTTAACGTGTCGCTCCTGCTTACGCACACATTTGTGCGGAAAACTCCATGCGCAAATATTATTTATCACCCTGTCTTACCTCCTGTCACGGTGTTTGCTCATATTATTATTACAGACAAGTACAATACACGTGTCCGTGCGCGCTTGCTTGTATTTTTTTAATGTTTATCCCTGGCCTAGGTCACCCTCGCCCTGCCTTCTCAACCGTCTCCTCCTATACAACGTAGTCCGCTCTGTCTCAGCTTTTTATTAACTTTACCAAACTTTGAACTACTAAATGGTACTGATTTGCATTGAAACTCGATTTTTTCGCATTTCTTTTATCAAAGTCCGAGATCGGGACAGTTCTGCCAAATTATGGGGTGTCTTATAATTTATAGGCGGTATCTTACGTACAGTGTTCAGCCTGCCGCAGACTCCCTCCTTCCAGACAAACACCTGATGCACTGCATCACTGTGGCGCACTGCATACAAAATTAGGGGCACAGAAGCCCTCTCTGCAACAGAACCGTATAAAAATAGAGCATAGGCACACAACACGACTATAGGCAATATTCCTACAGCGAAAGGATGTGGCGTAATGAGCATAGCTTGCGATCGGGAAGCTGGAGAACTAGGTTCGAGCCACGGCGTCGCCTCACCATCCTGTGATTTTGGGCAAATCAGTTAATCTCTGTGTCTTCAAAAGGAGAATGTCTTCTTGTTTTTTCAGCCTCTGTGTAAAAAATAACTTGCCTAATATGATCTGTTTTGTATATAGCGCTTTTAATATGTTTTTGTTTTTGCCTATTAAAAGTTTATGTTCGGTCTTAAGAAATTGAAGGTGTTTATATAAGCGATTTCATTGTAACTGCCTGAGGGACTCTATTTAAATGTTGCCATGGAGGTTTAAACAGTGTGTCTAAAAAGAAAGCTGTGTTACGTAGAGCTGTTTCAATTCGTAAGCAAACAAACTATTACAGCGACAAAGCAGTAAATACTCTCGTGCTTTATTTGAACGCAGGTACTACCTTGCCAGATTCTTCTTTCAACATTAGACAAAAAAGTGCCACTGCATGAACGCCACATTTGCATCTCATAACAACGATAACGATCCTTACAAGGAGGCATGCTTTCGCTTTATTGTGCCAGGGCAGACTCCCATTCAACCGCATTTACTGACTATTGGAACATTTCACACCACTACAGACTTGATGGCGGCTCCACTTGGTAGTCTTTTTGAAGCAAGGTGTTAAGGCTTCTCAAAAGCTTTCACCTAGAAGGGTAGCCTACAAGCAACGTTGTCCTTCCAGCCAACTACAATTAGCGTGTACTGTCTCTCCCCTGCCTATGTCACCTTCGCCCTGACTTCTTAACCCTCGCCTCAAAAAAAAATTTGACCATTTTGCACTGTTCCTAAAATCTATGCCCTTACTCCCAAATGCCACAATGCAACATTGACGTTTTAGCTATGTAGCAAGCATGACTTTTAGAGTCATTATTGCGGAAAGGTCCATGTGCAAATCCCATTTATCGCCCTGTCTTGTCTCCTGTCACGGCATCAGCTCACATTGTCCTTCCTCACAACCACAATAAGCGTGGACGTGCGCGCTTCATTACATTTCGGTACTGTCTCTCCCCTGCCTACCTCACCATCGCTCTGCCTTCTCGACCGTCTCCTCTTACACAACTTTCTCCATTTTGCACTCCCGTTTCTACCTATCCAACTTTGTCAATTTTTTCACTATTTCTTTCTTCAATGGCCCTACTCCCAAATGCTACATTGACATGTTATCTTTCTAGCAAATATAACATTTGCAGTCAGCCCTGCTTCAATTTAAAACTGTAGCTGCTGCATACGCACAAATTTGTGCGTAAAGCTCCATGCGCAAACTCCATTGATCACCCTGGCTCGCCTCCTGTCACGAACTGTCTCCCTCACTAACTCTCTCACTAACTCTATAACTAACTCTCACTAACTCTATAACTAACTCTCTCACTCTCTCGCCCTCTCTCTCTCTCTCACTAAATAACTAACTCTCTCACTAAATAACTAACTCTCTCACTAACTAACTAACTCTCTCACTAACTAACTAACTCTCTCACTAACTGTTATACAGATACTATTTCACAACCTTCACCCTCCCGTTATTTATGCCCCACCATAACCAAAAAAACCATAACAAGCAACCATTCGGACAGGCATATAAAATTTGCACGCATTAAAAGGCCAAAAAAACAACAACACATTTATTAGGAATAGTTTTTTAATATGGACATTCAGTTGTTCATAATGCTTTCTTCATCATATATATGGTAACAAAAATGCTTCTAACACTTCTTTATTATAACTTTTTAGCATGCTGCACACTTCTATACAACACAAAATAAACACATAGGCAAAGTCAATATCTCTAGCTAAACACTTATAAGGTCTCAAAGGCGAGACCTATTGGCTATGCCAGTGCTTGTTTAAGGAGTGCCCGGGCCGAATTGTGATCCCAATCCGACCCCCTTTGGCCAGGTTCGCATTACAAAAATACCCACGTGCATACCTGATAATACTGTCACACGCAAAACCCACCCACCACACCTTGACTCCCTCCCCGAAAAAGGTTCATCTCCGTTCACTTTAATTGGCACCGCTGTTTTAAACGCCTGTTTCCACCCTCGCTCGCTCGGCAATAGGCAATGAAGAATGTTTGCACCTGTGTTGTAAACAGGCGTAACAGGTATAAAAAGGGTGGTCGTACCTCTCTGCTCTCACCTGCTCTTTAAGAACTCCTGCATTTATTTCCCACAGATGGCATTCTCGCGGACAAGCAAACAGAGGTGTCAACGTACACAAATCTTATTGACTGATGCGGTCAATTCTAGTTATTACCATAGTTGACTTGACTGATACAGTTAATTATTCATTCCACCACGGAATGCATCGAAGTAATGGAGAATTGCAACTTCACAGGAAAGAATTCGAATACTTTTTACACAATTTTTGCTCAGTTTATATGAGGTAACAGTTTACTTTAACATCAGCACTGGTTGTAGTGCGCGCCTGTGTCCGTGTACCCCTGAACTGCAGTGCTGGCTTTGGGTCATGGCCACGTGGCATTGCTGTTTAAATCTTCGCACCAATGGTGTGAAATTTTCACGGGCCCGGATTCAAAACTTTTTTCTCTAACGTCATTTAATCTCCTTGGTGGAAAGTAAAGTCATGCATGCTGCAAAAACCTCTTCCCGATTGTTGCGTAAGCTATTGCCTTCAGGTCCTACCTAGAGGAAAATGAACATGCAAACCGGCGCTGTACCTGCTGCAAAAAACCTTCTCCGACGTAATTCCCATTATGCCCTCCAAAATTACTAATCAGGCACAAATTGACCTATCGCCATGCGCAAACAAAATTTGTACCGGGATATTTTTGAAACTGGCATTACTGCAAAACTTGGAATTAGGCCATAAATTAGGGCCTCTGTTCTTAACGCTCCATCACTCGGTGGAATGGCTGTTTCGTACTCCTCCACCCCCCCTCCCCCCACATCAAAGGATTCCGCATAGACTCCTGAAACACCCGCTCATGTTGCAGAAGAATATTATTAAACTATTAAGGAACAAAGCACTTAGATTCCCTATATAGAGTGACCGTTTTACTATTTGTTACTGCTGACCATCTTTGCCTCTATCTGAGAGGAGAATAGGAAACCTCAACTTGCAACTGTGTACTTGCTTATCAGTATTTAATTATCCTTTGGTTAGGTCGGGACCTCGTCTCAAAAATGGTGCTCAGTTGCACAAGGGTTGGGGTACCGTAGGAAGGGCTGTAATATGAGCAGACTCGGCTGATCTCACCACTTCAGCCCAGTGAGCATACAACTGAGTGTGAGTGAGAGGAGTCTATGGTAGGGTCCGAGTGGAATGTCATTTAGCTGCAACTGGCAGATATTCTTTTCTAACCTCTGGGAGATGTGTGGAGTAGTGAGTTTTAGGTGTTATCATGAAGGTAGTATAACTTTTTACAATTCATCATAGTACAAAGCTGAAGTTTCAAAGAATGTTTAAGGTGGAGTAAATTGAGAATTTTAAGTTGGTGTGGAAAGAAACACTCACACACAAACGTGTAGGTACACGCAAATAATCAAAACAAGCAACTGCTAATAATGATAGTAACACTTAGGATCAGACCAGAAAAGTGAATAGATCCCTTGTAGGTGAATAAATGTCCTCTTCGTTCATGTTCAGAAGAAGATGCAACAGTATAGAATTAGTTTCCAACTATCTCTGTACCTCAACAATGCACTCTCCTCCACTCATTACTAAAGATGCCCATTGCTCACCTTTAGAAAATTTAAAGTACTTCCTCATACAGAGATTTCCTAATAAATGTGCACTTCTACATCTCTAAAATTAACCTGAAGGGCATAGGGTAGAGTGAGAGTTACAGAACTTGCAGGACCAATAATGATGGTCGAAGCACGAGCAAGCTCATTTCACTAAAAGGGTTCATGAAAAGATTTATTCACGACCAATGTGTATACATTTACTGATATGTGGTTTGAATGTTGTTTTTTCCTTTCAAGCATCTAATGTGTTTTAAATCGAGCTAGCGCTAACGTAAATCAAAATTGTGCTGTCTTCCATTTTGAGATGATGTCATGATATATCATGTTATCATTGTTGTTATTGTCATTGCCTGTGGTCTAATAAAGATTTGTGAGATTTACATGTTTTTCGGATTAAGATGATCCCAACCAAGGACAACCTAGCTGGACCAGACTGCTTTGTATACAGTGTTACAACTTATATCACCCAAATAGACTCTGAGAACCTCTGAATCTAATGTAAAAGTATTATGAGAGAATCCTCAAATGTATTTTGTAGTAAAATGCTTCTTGTTGCCTGTTCCTCATTGGTACCCTGGGAACTGTGTACTTATGTAGTAAGGTGTGAAATCCTTTGTCTAAAGTCCTATAAAAGGACCTGCTTTCCCCTGTTTAACGGAAACACATTTTTTCGCTCTTAGAAGGCAAAGCTATGCTATATTTACTGTTGAACTTTACTGAGTTCTTTGTACATATAATCTGTATGCCTCGACGCTAACTTTACTGATGATATATTTCATGTATTTTGCCTTAATAATTCTTTATAAAAATCCTTGAAACTTTAGCCCTAGTATGTCATCCTTATTAGTAAAACTATTACCGAATGCCTATTTTGGGGTTTACACGTATTAGAGATAAAGTCCGTATAGGGAGTAAATTGCTCCCTGTCTGAGCCGTTGGGTGCTCAAAATGAGAGAATGGGAGACAGGTTTGTGCACTGACCGTGGTATTATTCACCATAACAGCATGTGGCTGATATTTCCTATAGAGTTGTGCTATAGGAACACCCTCAATCAGTGCAGGGCAAAAATCCCCTGTGTTTTATGGAGTCTTCATCTTTCTTCCTGTCAATATCTGGTACTCTATTCATAGTTCAATCATGCATCTTCTCGCCCATTGTTTCCACATTCTATAATGCCACACGGAGAAGCAATTAAAACTAAGAATATTATAAAAAGTCTCAAAGTGTAAATTAAAACAAAAACTCTTAAAGCTTTGCATAATAAACCACCTGTACCATTCTACTACACAGTGGAACAATGCATAGTTACAGGACAAGCTAACATCACGTGGGCCTCTTGGGATGACCCAATGGTGTGGGTTAGGGTCACCACCTCACTCTCCGTCACTGTCTCTGTAGTATTGTCACATTGTTCTGGTGACAAATGGCAAAGTTGTGCAAACCTAATGGAGTGGTACCCACTGATGTGGTATATGGAATGATTTCAGTTGGAGAAGAGATTGATGAAGAGCTCCATTTGCTGCAGTGTGTCTAGGCTATACTATAACCCTTCCTTTTGCAATATTTTTAAATATATTTCGGTAAACATTTACAAATCACCCAAGCAATGTCTCTCTCCAGGCCATCCTGAAGTCACAGGCGACATCACTTTTTGAAGTACTTCATTCTTACTGAGTTCTTCATGCCATTCCTCTTCTGTTAACCTACAAGCTGTTTGGTTTGGGATTTTGGCTACAAAGCACACCGAAACTTATCTTGAGTTTGCTTCCTCCCTTGTCCTATGTATAGGTAGTCCAGACATACAGTCTGCTCTGATATATATTTTTTTACCTGGAACATGTTCAACAGTGAAATCATACTCCAACAACTTGGTACTGCGTCTTAGAATCTTTGCTGTGGCTCTTGAAGCGTGCAATTCTGAACCATTCAATATTAAAATGAGGGGTTTGTGATCTGTTCTCAAGGTAAATTTACTACCCCAAACTAAGTTTTTAAATCTTCTAACTCTTTTCACTGCCAAGCTGCTGGCTAGTAATTTTTTTTCGATGACTGAGCACGAATTTTCTACATCTCTCAGAACCCTTGACTAAAAAGTTATAGTGACATCTCCTCCTTGACCCTGCTGGATTACATCTGCCTCTAAACCCTTGCCACTAGCATCAACCATAATACATATATTTTTGTTAGGGTTAAACCTACTGAGGATGGAAGCATAACACAATTAATTTTTAAGTGCCAAAAGCCATGCCGTATTCTTCACCGTATGAGAATTCTCTTCTCTTCTTTAGCCTCGAGATGTGCATTAACTTGTCTGCGAAGTTAAGAATGAACACAGATTAATACACACATAGTCCTACGAAAGACATTACCTCTTCTTTGCTACTAGGCTTGGATACCTTCTCAATGGCCTTAACTAGGCTATAATTGGGTCTTTATACATTTATCACTCCTCAATTTTAATACATTGTTGTTTTAAACAATCAAAACTACCATCACTCTGTTTCATGCTCTGAGAGGGCTCCAGGGATTTTCTGATCTAGTGCCAGCATGGATGGGGAAAACAGGAAGTAGAAAGTACTCAAGTTGGGCTTCTAAAACTATAATTGAAATTTCTAGTAGAGTCCAAATAGTGAGCAGATGAAGTGTGTAAAATGGTTAAAAGTGGTAATGGGGGATAAGGTGAGAGTAAAATTTCCGGACAAAGTGAAAGGTGGACCCAAATTTGGATTACCAGAAAACGTAGTAGAAGTCTCTCCATCAGCTGTCAAACTATCTTCCAATAGTTGGTGGAATAAAAGTCAAATTGTATTGAGCAGAAACTCAAACAATGTTGTTGTTTCTATAAAAAAGAACAGTTTGAATAAAATGTCATCAGAAGAAACTAGAGATAAGGTCTGGTGAGGTCTTAGACAGTCTAAAGAAATAACAGAATCTAATATTGACAGAAATTTCAGATCGAATCGAGTCAAGAAGAATCCTGCATGAAAGAAGTACTATGTACAGGTTGTGTAGGCTACTAATGTATACTGTGTTTAGTTCGGTTCTATCAGCTTTCTTCTCATTAGGTTTTTTTTTTTTTCTCTGTGTAAAAAAAGGTGATGATTTGTGCCTGGTGTGGATGTCGCATGGAAGATGCTGTGTGTGTGTGTAAGTAGTATGCATGTGCGTTCGATTCTGAAGGATTCAGGTAAACGTATTTTGGAGTACGAGAAGGTGGCGGTAGGAGCGATGTGTAGCGCTTTCTCCGTTTGCAGCTAGGCGGGTTCAGAATAAAAGGTTTTTCTCACCTTTTCATCAGCATCCACCTCATAATCTCCCAACTGTTTATATTCATATCAGAATCCTTTAAATGTAAGAAATTCCCAAATAGACTTTAAAGGCCTCATTTAAAGTTAGCCGGATGCTAGCAACCCCATAAATTGGTGATTCTTCTGCCCTGCCAAACTCTCAATTTCCCTGCCTTTTTATAGTTAGGAGAACCACAGAGTTTATGCAGCCGAGAGTCAACTAGCTTCGCCATTAAAAACATTGTCTTTTAGAATGTCGCATTATTCTATATTGATGCTCCACTTGGTTATGTTAGAAGCGTGCTTTTTACTTTTAACCGTAGTGCAAGAAGTCCATGCATCATCCTATAATTAATCACATTTTCAGTCCCATCGCCACTGGTGAGAAATCCTACTCCACAATCCAAATTTTAATAACCCACATGTGACCTGCTCAGCTTTGTGAAAAATAAAAACACTGACTCATCCATCGTACTGTTTAACCTACTTAATGGAAATGAGGGACTCTTCATTCCTATATTTGATACGGTGATCTACATACTTTCAGAAATCTTGCACATGTGCAGATCCCCAGTAGGGAAAAAGCATTTAAATGGGTGTCACCCTAATAATAACCTCAGAGCTGGTGTTTGGGAATTATTTGCCACCCTTCTTTTATATCTATGTTTAATCAAGGAGTTTCTCTGAAAAGCCTTTTTGTCTTCCTCCACTGAGCTGGGTATTTCTGCATGCCTGTTTAGAGTCCACTTCTCACTGAATTTAGTTACACTGTGGTAGAAATGGGGGTCTCTAGTTGGCAGAGGCATGTACCTTGTACCAGGATAAGGGAGTTACACACTTTAGATAAGCCCTGTTCACCCCTTTGGTAGCTTGGCACGAGCAGACAAGCTTATCCCAAATGCAATGTGTAAAGTATTTGCACCCAGACACACACAGTAACACAGAGAAAACACTACAAATGGACACCATACCAGTTTAGAAAAATAAAGTATCTTTATCTAAAGCAAGCAAGACCAAAATGACAAAAATCCAATATACACAATTCAAATATGACTTTTAAAATGTTTCAAACAATTCTCTCCATAGAAAACTATGGATCCGCGACTTTTACGCAAAGTACCTCAAATGTGTCAAAATCCACAAGGCCAAACAACCGCAGAGAAGGGAAGCGCAGAATAACACAACGATGCGTCAGTTACTGAGTTCTTGGGAAAGCGACGCAACAGTTCTGCTGCACTCAGGAGAAGAGATGCGTCAAATCCGGACTGTAGGGGGAAGTAATGCATCGATTCCAAGATGGTTCTGGTCTGCGGGTGCTACGTCGGAAAACTTGCAGCACAGGTGCGATGCGTGGAAATCCGGGATGCGCTGGAGGGCAATACGGCGGTGGCAAACAGGCGCTGCATCGGTTTTTTCAGCTGTGGTCCCACAGTGCATCGATTCTTTCAGCCGCACAGCAGGGCCTGCGTTGGAGTCAGTGCAGTGATCTTGGACTTCGGAAATCGGTGCACATAATTCGCCATGGGGTGGATTTTTCAGCCACTGGCAGGTGCTGCATTGAGTCTTTGGCTGCACGGAGCGTGGAAATTTCGCTCGGTGATGCTGCATCGAAAAAACAGGTGCTGGAAGGGCGATGCGTCAAATTTTCTTGGTTTCTTCAAGCTTTTTCAGCTCCCAGCAACAGAAACAGCCTCTAGAGGCCCAAAACTGGAACAGGCACCTCCTGGAAGGTCATAACTCCCAGCAGTGGAGTTCAAGGAAGCTGGTGGTGAAGTCTTTGTGTCCCTGAGACTTCAGAACAGGAGGCCAGAACACACAAAGCCTTGGAGATTCTTCACAAGCAGGTTCACAGCAAAGTTCCTGTCTTTGTCCTCACCTTGACAGAAGCTGCAACTGCAGGCCAACCCAGCAAAGCAACACACAGCAAAGGGGCAGTACTCCTCCTCACAGCTCTTCTTCTTTTGCAGAGGTTCCTCTTGATTCCAGAAGTGATCTAAAGTTCTGGGGTTTTAGGTCTAATATTTATACCCCATTTTCTCTTTGTAGTTTTTGTTGTCAGAGTCTTAGAGTTCAGTAAAAACCAGTTCTGTCCTCCCTGGTCCAACTTCACTACAGGAGGTGGAGACAGCATTGTGCAGAGCAGACACAGCCTATTCAGGTGCTAGTGAAAACTCCTCCCACCACTCTAAATGCAGAAAGGTATATTGAGCCTGGCCATGATTCACCCAGGAAAGGTAGGGCACACCTCAACCCCCTCTTGTGATGGTCTAGAGTGAATCCACATCCCCAGCTCCTGTCACTCCAAAACTAGACGGTGAATACACAAACAGGCAGAGGCACACAGGATGAATGAACAAGAAAATGCCCACTGGGGTGGTGTGGTGAGCAAAAGAAGGATGGATTTAACCCAGATCCCTGTGACTGGGGGTGAATGTTTGCATTGTCCAGTATTCCGTCCATCAATTGTTTCTTTTGCATATGTCGCCCTAAGTGGGAAGGGTATGCCCAGACGTGGGTCCTGTGCTCACTACACCACTGGATTCCAGCTAGCCTGGCTGATGAAGGGTGATGCCCTGAAACCGGTCCCAGGATGCTTGTTTCCGGTCCAGGGAGGACCTGGCTTAGCAGTTCGGGCTGGACTGTTCCCATAAGGAACAGGGTCAAGACTGATTTGCATATGGCAGGGTCCAAACTGGGGTGGTGTGGTGAGCAAAAGAAGGATAGATTTAACCCAGATCCTTGTGACTGGGGGTGAATGTTTGCATTGTCCAGCAATCCGATTGTTTCTTTTGCACTTTCTAAAAGTGGCATTTTCAAACACACAATTTAAAAAACACCTTTACTAAAAGATGTGCTATTAAATTCTGAGTTCAGAGAGCCTAAACTCCAAATCTCTAGCTGTTCCCAATCGAACGTTACACATGTAAAATGTTTTAGTTCAGCTCCAATGATAGCCTATGGAAGAGCTTGTCCTTGCAATAGTGAAAAACAAAATACACAGTATTTCACTGTCAGGACATGTAAAACACTCCAGCACAAGTCTTACCTTTCACATACACTGTACCCTGCCCATTGGGGTACCTTGTGCCTACCTAAGGGGTGCCTTTCACGTAAGAAAAGGGAAGGTTAGGGCCTGGTGAGTGGGTGCACTTGCCAGGTCGACATGGCAGTTGAAAACTGTGCGTGCAGACACTGCAGTGGCAGGTCTGAGACACATTTACAGGGCTACTCATGTGGGTGTCACAATCAGTGCTGCAGGCCTACAAGTAGCATTTGATTTACATGCCCTGGGCACACAGTACACTTTACTAGGGGCTTACCAGTAAATCAAATATGCCAATCATGGATAACCAATCAGAATCACAATTTACCCTGGGGGCACTTGCACTTTGGCACTGATCAACAGTGGCAAAGTGCCCAGAGTACCTAAACCCACAAAAACGAAATCCAGAACACAGTCCCAAAATACAGGAGGTAGAGGCAAAAAGTCAGGGGAAACCACGCCAAGGACGGCAAGTCTAACACACTGTTATACAAAATAAATTATTTTAAATAGAAGACAGGTACTATCTGTCCCTCAGTTTGCATCCAGAATTCACCATTTTTAACTTTATAGTTAACTTCAATTTAAAATGTTCACTTTCATTAAATTGAAAAATCTCATACATCCTGTATATTAAAAGTTAAATGAATATTTTTTTACAATGCAACTCTCTCATTCGTGCTCATCTAGCATTGATTCCCCACATATTTTCTATTAATGAAATCAATAGGCATACCGTTTCTCTTTTAGCTATCACCAAGAAAATAGGGTTGGTACTTGATCGCTTATGCTATTATTTTAAATTCAAGAATGGTGGTATGGGGCTTTCTACTGCTAACATTTTTTTAAATACTGTGCCCAGGAGAAACTTACTTCTGCATTGTCCTACAGAGCATCAACTCGTTTGTGTGTGCTCCAGAGAATGGTTGCTAATTCTAGCAACAATTGCTAATGATGAGAAACAATTACGGAGCACTACAGTCCATGATTATTTCCTGCGCGTGCTCTATTCGGCAATAAGAGGCTGTAATCACTGTTGAGCATGTTTCACAGAAAACAACTACTGGTTTCTTTGTTGTAAATGTACCTGTCTTATAGCGAGATGCCTACTGAACTCAAGTTTTTCTGAAATCGAGGGTGTGCATACTCCCTAGCTTAACCATCCCTTGAATTAATACATATCAGACTAACCGCAGAACACTCAGGAACGCAAGAGGTCAGCTACAGAACTATCTTTTAAACCAACAGTTCGGGACGTAGATTGCTAGGGAGCTTATGTCAAAATATAGCTTCCTAAGCTTAGGAGAGTTTTCCCTCCCGATTTTTTATATTTATGATTAAGTGCCACCAGTTTTTCACCACTTCTAATTGCCCAAGGTGACTTACTTCCAAAGCTTGAGTGCATTCACACTCACCTGAATAACCTTCAAAGTACTTCATGAAAGCACCCCACATTACCTCGGTCCGAAACTGAGGACGTCAGTAGGTCTACACTAATTTAGAAGCCATGATGATCTCCTCCTAGAAACAAAACCCTCGAAGAAATCCAAGTCAGTAAATCAGTCGTTCTCTAAAAGCGTCCCTGCAGTGCAGAACTCCATTCCGGGAACAACAGAACCTTCATTTTAAAAGAATCATTCATAAGGAACTAAAGTATCGCCTTTTCCAACAACTTTTCAACTTCTAACCATCACATAGTTTCCAAAAATGAGGATACATGTAAACCTCCTGAAGTGCTGGGTCTTTTTTTTCTGATTTTTCAGGTCTAGAGCATTTCTATGTCCACAATACCTACTGCTGTGAAATTTTTTAATTTTGCCTGTAATAGGTTGCTATGATTTTATATATGTGTGAAGCACTCTCCGGCCCAAGCATCTTGTTTGCACTATATAAAAGTGGAAAATAAATAAAATGATGCAAGCCATCCGGTATGGTCACTTGGATGAAATGTACCTCCAGGGGATTATGCTTCGTTAAATAAAGTCAATCAAACGTGCTGGCTGTTCTTACATTCTGGAAGCCAAGTTAGAATGAACAAAACTGAGTATATGGACAACTGCAGCGATAAAGGAATAACTTTACTGCTTCCAAATTCAGACATAGCCATCAAGTGACTTGTTAGTGATACACTCAAGCTTACATTAAAATGCATTGTAGACAATTAACTTTTGCGGATAAGGCTTCAAAATTCGACATCATTTTGGATTTCTGATGAGTTTTTGTCTGAGTGTCACTGAAGGTCTTGATGTGTATTTTGGTCTTTTTTTTTTTACATACGTCCAAAGTTCCAATCAACCTTTTCTGTGCATTGCCACAGAACGCTGTCTACTTTCACATCCTATTCATCACCATCTTACTCATGGCAGGTTAAACTGGTTGGCAACCTTGCCAGGGATGAAATTGGTTCTCACTCAGTGAGAACAACACTCCGCTGTTATTTGTGCATACTTTCCACTCCTTCCTGATTTTTATTTTTCCCTCTGGGTAGCCTACTGTAGCCTACTCATTTTAGTTGCTTTCCTTCCGCACTTTATAGAGTAAATCAATCTTCCACATCACCAGGTGAAATGCCTTCTTAAGTCACAAATGCAGTATTTATTTACATTTACATTGTAAATGGCTTTGCTGCTCCAATGTATTCCAAAGGTGTTGTATTGAATATATACATTGTTTTTGTGTGCTTTTTAGATTTTTGACAGTATTTATTGGAAAGAGTATGAAAACGTTGCATGTGGTGCTCAATTGCAACTCCACCCAAATCAAAATTAGTAATGTATTTTTAATTTAAAATGTATTTTAGGCAGTAAAGTAAGGTCAAAGTATGAAGTATGGTCCTCGGTATTGTTGTTTCAAATTGATGATCTGTAGGAAATATTGAAGAACTCGGAGTTCGGTAGGAACTCTAAATGTGCAGTAAATATAGATATTTAGGCCCCAGTTGCCCGAGTTTTTCTCTTAGGCCTAGTCAAAGCTCAGGGATCTTTAACTTAACCCTCAGTGCGGTTCCCTGTTGCAGTAGAAAACTACTCTAACCTTTAAGGGATATCTATATCAACTGTAAGGAAATATGAGAATTGCACTCTTCTCTGTAGTATTGCTGAAGACATAGGAAAAGTTGAGGACATAGGCATTCGAATTCTTTGGGGACAACTCATGTATGCTCTGTGGTGTGTACTGGCTGCGTTTGAGACTTTTTAACTCAGTGTTAGTAGGTATGATTGCCTCTAACGTCCCATGATCTCAAATTTTGATATATAGATCTGAATAACACCAGCTATCACGTGTATTTAGTGCTGCTGCAATTATGCGGCAGCGAGGACCAAATTATGTAGAAGGGTTGACTGAATTACGAACAAGAAAAGGCAAAGAAAATGGCATAATGAGGCATGTTTTGTGGAAGTATGACTTCATTATTTTTGACATTTTTGAACACATTAACATTGTCTGGGCAAATGTTCACCTTAGTTGTATGAGTAGAATACCTAAATGCAACAAGCAACAACTGAAAGGTGGTCAGTTAGCAAAGGGCCTGCCACTGTGCAGCAACACATGTTGCAGTATTTTTAGTAAATTTTGGTCCATTTGTACGATGAATTGTGCATCATCTGATGGATTAGCTGGCAAGTGTGGCAAATCTATAATTATGCAAAAAAAAATGCTGCAAAATCACATTTCAGTAGTCCTTTGTATATGTTCTAAGTATCTCATTACATGACCCAATATGTTAAAAGTATTCGAAATATCGCAGCTCAGAGTAATGACGTCCTATACTCCCCAGGTACAAACACATCTTTATGTACAAGTTACGTCTCATACTATACTCCACATACCCCTATTAGGCTTAGATGTTAGCAAAGATCACCCTAGCTTCTACCTGGCAAGCTACCAGAAGGTGAAATTAAGAAGAGAGACAGAATGCACAGAACATGGTTACTGTACAGCGCTCAGTTCTTTGGGGGGAAGAGATCAGCACTAGATACCACACACCTCTTTCCTCTTGCACGCAATCAAATGCAGCCATAATTCAATGTATAAAAAGTATAGAGAAATCTCACATGTGACTATGGAACAAGTATTAACATAGCCAATAAGTCTGGTGAGAAAGTAATGTTATAATGGCATGATGTGTTACAGTACAATACTTTACAAATCCTCATAATATGCCACAGTATAGTACAAATTATTTGAGCATATAGAGACTATTTAACGTGCCAGCATGACAATGAAATACCTAAATGATGGAATATACAATTTGGCTTCAAGACATTCTTCGTTGTGATTTTTTTTTCATAACTTAGTGCTTGTGTATCATTTATTGCTGTTTCAAATATACAAAATTGATAGACATTTCAATGCAAATATGTTAATATATAAATCATAATGAGAATCCATAAGTAAATTAGTTTCACAAAAAGATTTTCATACCACAAAGAAGAAGTAAATTAGTATATAATTCTTATTCTCAGCATACCAATATTACCCAAAGGTCTGCTGAGTTACTCAACCACTAGACACTCTCTTAAAACAGACATTTCTAAATATAAAAACTAGCTGTCAACAGGCTCAGAATGCTAAAAATGCAAAAAATGCAGGGATTTCCGCCAGCTAGGGGACACATCGAAATAGTGGCAGAATTTATGCGGTATTGTCAATGCCTTTATAAGCCCACAACAGGTAAATTGTAACCCTGGGCGGAGTTCGCGGAGTTGCACTACGCAAAACACCACAAAGTGCATAAAAAACTTCGTCGCACTACGCAGAGCTCCACGAGCGGCGGAGTATGATAGAAAAATGCAGTTCGCAGTGATTGCACAGTGCCGGATGCTTGTCCGCACTGTGCAATCATTGCGAACGGCACCATGCACAGCGCAAGCTTTTCTTTTCTGCAGCTCGAGTAGATTTTTACTCGAGCAGCAGCTTTCTCAACGCGAACGGGCAGTTTCTCAACTCAAGCGGTCGCGAGCATACGCGACCACTCGCAATGAGAAACCTGACCCCCCCGCGTTGAGAAATCTCACCGGGATGTTGATTTTCCACGCTCGCCAACTTGATGTTGACGATCGCGAACGAGGAAAAAAATCCGCTACGCACCGCGAAGCGGAGTTTTTCGGAACTCCGCGATCTCCACGTAACGCGGAGTGCAGAAAACTCTGCAAACTCCGCGAGCGGAGTTCACTGCCCAGGCCTAGTAAATTGACAAACGAAACAAGAGACTTCCTAAAGCACATTCACCTCCGGACCCTGTCTTCTGAGGAAGTGCAAGAGTTAGATGAAGACATAGGGAAAGAAGAGATAGTTAGAGCCATCAGCGATATACAGTCGGGAAAGCCCTGGGACTGAGCGATATCCCATAGAGCTATATTGGCGCATGACTGGCATCCGATCGCCGCACATGAGACAGATTTTCCTCAAAGCTAGAGAAATAGGCCAGTTATGTTATGACCAATAGTTGTGAAAGAAGGCAAACCATCGGATGATTGTGCCTCCTATAGGCCTGTATCACTGCTCAATGCAAAAAGTAAGATCTCAGTGAAAGTAATGGCTACTTGGTTGGGGCAGGTTGTCTCTAAATGGTACATTCAGACCAGTAGGGATTCATGCTGCACAGGGGGGACTAGACTGAACCTTAAATGCCTTTATGGCTGCATAAATAACCTGAGGGGCCAAGGGATGAGACAGCCATACCATCCCTTGAAGCCTCTAAGGTCTTTGACGCCCTGGAGAGGCCATACCAGCACAGAGTGCTGGAAGAAGTGGGCATAGGCCCTTGTTTCCCGCGGTGGCTAAAGCTCCTCTACTGTCCTCTAATTGCAGGGGTAAAAGTAAATGATGCTTTGTCAGACCCCTTTCAGCTTGAGAGGGGAACGAGACAGGGATGCCCGCTCTCAACAATTATATCTGTGCACTTGTTGGTGATCCTCACCTGCTGGATCTGAGAAGGCCCGCCGGTCTGCGGTTTGCGCTGGAAGGATAACTGGGAAGACAGGATTTAGTTGTATGCTGATGATATCCTGCTGTAAGTGTTGCGGCCTAATGACACCATTCCTAGACTCCTGCAAATTTTTCAGATCTTCAGCCCATACATGGGCTATCCCACCAACTAGGTAAAATCCCTATCCTATCCACTGGCAGGTTGGCCATGGGAGCTGAGAAACCATACCTACAGTTCTGGAGAGATTTAAAAAATAAAATATATATATATATTCACTGAAAAAACCATAGGTTTCAGGGACGTTATAGCTAGAAATTAGCATTTAAAAAACCTTTGAAATTCACTGAAAAAACCATAGGTTTCAGGGACGGTATAGTTAGAAATTAGCATTTAAAAAACCTTAGAAATTCACTGAAAAAACCACAGGTTTCAGGGACGTTATAGTTAGTTGGACATTTCACTCGTACAAAACCATAGAAATTCGGCCGTTATAGTTAGTTGAGCTAACTATAACTCGCTCCCCCGCAATGCACTGCTGATGACATCACATATTACATCGCGGTCCCCGCACTTAATGATTAAAGCCTCGGGGAGGTGGCGGTCCCCGGGGCTGCGTGGGGGGAGGCAAGAGCCCCCCACACTTTTTATTAAATTTTTTTAAATAAAGCCCAAGGGAGGTGGCGGTCCCCGGGGCTGCGGGGGGACCGCAAGCCCCCCGCATTTGAATAAGGATTGCTCCGGGGAGGTGGTGGTATCCGGGGCTGCGGGAGACCGCACTTCATCTTTAAAAAAAATTTCTTCTGGATTCGCACACCCAGTGCGACTCTGGCCGAAATTGTTTTTAAAAAAATGCTTTATTTGGGCCTGGGGGTCCCTGTGGGACCCCCTGAGCAGGCCTAGGGGGTCAGGGCGTTTCTACCCTGCCCCCATTTCTTCATTTTTAACTTTTTTTTTTCCTTTTTCTTGTGACTCGGTTCTACCAAGTCACAAGATGGCTGCCAACACATTCTGGTTTGGAGTGTTGGCAGCCAATCAGAATTAAGCTCGTGCTCGGGAGGATTCGCGGCTTCTCCTCGGTGCTCAGATATTGATATTTTAATTTTTTTAATTTCTCAGGAACTACTGAACTGATTTACGCCATTTAAAAAAAATGTCGCTTTCTGAACCAAGAGCTACTTTTTTTGCCAAATTTGGTGTCATTCCGTTCAGCAATTCGGGCTGTAGCCTGTTCCAAAAATCCTATGGAAATTAACAAGGGGAAAACGTGTTTTGGGACCCCCCTTTTTTCTCGGCCCCCGCTTGACGAATCACCCCCAAACTTTCAAGACATGAGATGACCTGAGCTGGTCATTAGTTTGGAAAGATTCGTCAAACGGCGCCAAAGATATTGGCAAAAGAAAACACGCTTTTTAAATAGAAACAAGGTCCTAACTATGACTACCTACTGGTGACTGCCAGTAGGTATATATATATATATATATATATATATATATATATATGTATAAATGTATTTATTTTAAAAGTTTTATATAGCACGAACAAGACCCATGAGGTCAGAGCCCTTTACAATGGAGCGATAAAAACAAAGGTTACAGGGACGTTATATTTAGGTTCACATTTTACATGCTCAAAACCATAGAAATTCAGCAGTTAGTTATCTCAAGTAACTATAACTTGTGCCCTAAGGTAACTATAACTCGCCCCCTGCCATGCACAATTTTCTCATCAGTAATTTCACAGCAAATGTTGCAGTGATATTCTCAATTATGTTATAGAAGATGTTATGAGTGATGTAATATGTGGGGTAATTAGTAGTGCATGGTGAGGGCACGAGTTACAGTTACCATAGGGCACGAGTTATAGTTACTTTTACCAAGCCCAGAAAGTTAGGATCATTTGTCCTTTACAGTAGCGGAGTTTCAGCTGGGGCACCTGGTATGTTTATATTTGTAAGTGCTTCCTGTTGAGGTTTAATTTATGTGAAATGAGCATAGGGGCCAGAACGAAACCTCACCTGCCCATTTATCCAAAAAGAGTCCACATTTCAGCTAAAAATGAGGCCTCGGGGGGGAGTCACAATGCCCCCACAGTCCCTGCCATCTCCCTGCCTCCAACAGCAGCCGACATTGCTCCCACATGCAGCGAGCAGCAAAAAATGCTGCTCCCTGCGTGCAGGAGCAATTTTTTAATCTGTTAAAAGTCCGCCCCCAGCAGGCGGAAGCAGTTTTTCTGCTCCTGCCTGCTGGGAGCAGACTTACTCTTTGCTCTTGCTCTCCCACCAAGTGAAAGCAAACATCTGTGTCCTGAGGGTGGGCACCTCAGGACATCGTGAGCTGGCCCTGGTTGGTGGTGGTCCCCACGGCCGTTAAAGGCTCCAGGACTGGGGCTGCACTGCCCCCCTCCTTTGAAATTGCACGGGAAGGCCCCTGGGAGATGGTGGCCTCCGGGGGCAAAAATAGCCCGGGAGAAGGGCCATGCTGATCCCCTCCCCCTTTTGGTAAATCGTATTGGCCCCAGGGGCGTAAACGGGCAGGGGAGGGTGGTCATGCGCAGCCTCTACCCCAATACACAAATTTGATTTTGCCCCAGGGACCTGGCTCACCTGGGGGCTGGAGTAAAAACCAGCACAGGAGCCCACGCTTAAATGTTGCTGAGATTCATGGATCTGCCATGATTTTCGTGACAATTTTTAAAAAAATGTATTGGGCCCTGGCAGTGTCCCTGTGAGACCCCACCACCAGACCCAGGGGGTCAGGGTATTCTTACACTGCCCTTTTTCTTTTTTTTGTGTAACTTTTTTTTGGGACTCGGCTGAGTCAGAGTCCCAAAACGGCTGCAAACACTTCCTGGTTGAAGTGTTGACAGCCAATCAGATCGCAGCATGAGATCTGTTGGATCCGCAGAAGATCCACGTCCCTAGATATACAAATTTGTTATTTCTTTAATAACTCCAAAACTGCTGAACGGATTTACACCAAATCACAAAAAGAGCTCTTTCTGTACCAAGAGCTAGCTTTCTGTCACATGTGTTATAATTCCGTCCATCGGTTCGGGCTGTAGTTGTGTCTAAAATCTCTATGGGAAATTGGATGGGGAAATGCGTTTTGGGACCACCCCTTTTTCTCGGCCCCTGCTTGACAAATTACCCCAAAACTTTGAAGACAGCATCTGAGGTGAGTAGCAAACTAGTTTGCAAAATTTAGTGAAGATTCGTCAAACTGCACCAAATGTATTAGCAAGACAAATAACGTTTCGTCTGAAGGAACTAGGTCCTAACTATAACTACCTGCTGGCGACTGCCAGGCTATATATATACCAGCTCCCATGGGTCGCAGGTTTCCGGCAGGAGCAACTGTCTTTTGGATATATATATATATATATATATATATATATATATATATATATATATATATATATTCACTGAAAAAACCATAGGTTTTAGGGACAGTTATAGTTAGTTGGACATTGCACTCGTACAAAACCCGTGAAATTCCCCCGTTATAGTTAGTTCAGGTAACTATAACTCGCGCCCCGCAATGCACTGCTGATGACGTCACATATTACATCACTCATGACATGGTCAGTGACATCACTGATGACATCACTGATGACATCTCAAATGACATCACTGATGACATCATCCAGTGACTGTGTTTCTGTAAAGTTTAAATATGTTTAATATATATAGGGAAAGGCGTATTGAAGAATGAGTGGGTGTATAAGTGTCTGAATGGATGATTTAGTAGGTGCATGACTAACTCTATAAGTGAGTGATTAAACGTATCTTACTGAATGCATGGGTTAGTGACTAAACTGGGTGAATGTCTGTATCCGTCTGTCTGTTGCTGTGTAAGTGGCTGCATGGGTTTGTGAATAGCTACATGAGTGTCTATATGAGTTATTGATTGGTTGTCTGAGTATCTGTATGGGTGCCTGAGTGTTTGTGTGGGTGGGGTGTGTGCGACTCTGTGCATAGATGTGTGAGTGGGTGATTCACTGGGTGGATGGTTTCAAGAGTGCATCTGTGATAGACTGTATGGGTGGGTAAGTGTGTGTAAGAGTGTGTTAGTGAGTGAATGTATGTCCCAGTGGTACATGTGTGAGTAACTACATATGTGAAAGGCAGTATATATGTGTGTTGGAGTATATAAATAGCTATAAGCGAGAGTGTGTGATTGTGAGAGTGACTGTATGGATGAGTGTGTGCTTGTATCAGAGATTGTATAAGAGCGTAAGAATGTGCTAGTATTTGTATGAGTAAGTGAGCTGGTGTGTGTATAACTGTATAGGTGAGTAAATGGGTGTGTGCTTAATTTTTTGCATGACTGACTAGGTGTGTGAGTACCTCTATGGATGAGTGGCGGTGTGTGAGTGTTTATATAGGTGTATGAGTGCATATAATAGTCCTGTACTGAGTGACTATAAGTATGAGTGACTGTAAGGGTGAGTGAGTAGATGTGTGTGTGTGTAGACCTAAGAATCAGTGAGTGTGTATATAGTAATTGGTGTTGGAGTGTCTATGGTTTTGACAATGGCAGTCTGTAATTTACAGTGGGTGTATCAAAAGTTATATTAGGGTGTGAGAAGATGCATCAAATTATCTTATGGATGATGTCATCAGTGATGTCATTTGAGATGTCATCAGTGATGTCATCCGTGATGTCACTGACCATGTCATGAGTGATGTAATATGTGACGTCATCAGCAGTGCATTGCCGGGGCGCGAGTTATAGTTACCTGAACTAACTATAACGGGGGAATTTCACGGGTTTTGTACGAGTGCAATGTCCAACTAACTATAACTGTCCCTAAAACCTATGGTTTTTTCAGTGAATTTGTAAGGTTTTTTAAATGCTAATTTCTAACTATAACGTGCCTGAAACCTATGGTTTTTTCAGTGAATTTCAAAAGTTTTTTAAATGCTAATTCCTAACTATAACATGTCTGAAACCTATGGTTTTTTTCAGTGAATTTCAAAGGTTTTGTAAATGACAATTTTTAAATGTATTAATTGTTATATTTATTGTTTTGATACTGATTTACTAAATTTTTTTAAACTTTATTTTTAGATATTTTATTTTTTTAAATACATTGTAATTACATTATACATTACATTACAAAATATACTTTCTCAGAATGAATTACTTTAGTTTAAATACTTTGCAAATAGGCAATAGACTTTTAAGTACAGTAGTTACAGTTGTTGCAATGGGCAACACAATTTCAAACACAATGCAACATTGAGCTCAATGTGAATTTCAAGTTAAATGCAATTAGTTACTTTATGGATTACTTTTCTAACCACAGGACTGGATCCTAGATTCAGTCCTGGGACATCTCCTGTAAACAGTTGAGTAAAAGCGTTTTGGTTACAGTAGTGATTTTTAAGGAATATTATTGTATTTTAAAAGTTGACACTTAGAAACTTTTTCACATAGAATCACCAATGTTATCCTATGGGAGGAAATTGACTTAGCAGGTAAGTAGTGTTATCGTTACTTTTTCTTACTCAGTGGTGGATCCTGGAACCAGCACTGGTGCATCTCCTGTAAACAGTTGAAAGAATGCGTTTAAGTCATACAGGCGATTTTTAAGGAATATTTGTAGTTTGTGAAAATCGACACTTTGAAACTTTTCTGCTGAAAACCAGACAATGGATTCCAATGGAAGGAAATACAAGTTACTGGTAAGTACGGTTAGAATTACTTTTCAGGGTCAGTGCTGGGCTAAAAGATGCAGCACTGGGTTCTCTCCTGATAACAGGTGAGTAAATCGGACTTCGTAGTTCGGCTGATTTTAGAGGAATATTATAAAGTTCCAAAACTCCACACTTAGAAGAATTTCCAAGCGAAACCAGTCAATGTTAGCCTATGGAAGGAAATTCAAGTTACTGGTAAGTACGGTTAAAATTACTTTTCAGGATCAGTACTGGGCTCAAAGATGCAGCACTGAGGTCTCTCCTGATAACCGGTGAGTAAATCGGAATTCGTAGTTCGGCTGATTTTAGAGGAATATTTGTATGTTTCAAAAATCGACCCAAACTTTTTCAGCAAAAAGCAGGCAATGATATCCTATGGAAGGAAATTCAAGTTACTGGTAAGTACGGTTAAAATTACTTTTCAGGATCAGTACTGGGCTCAAAGATGCAGCACTGAGGTCTCTCCTGATAACAGGTGAGTAAATCGGAATTCATAGTTCGGCTGATTTTAGAGGAATATTTGCACAATGGTGAAGGAAGGGGTGGGGCCTGAAGTGACATGTCTGCAAACACGCCCTGTGGCGCGTTTTAAGTTGGAGAATTAATTCCTCCTCAATCCCGAGGGTCCCTAGGGGCCAACTGGCCCACCAGATACCTCCAGTATGCGCCAGAGAGCTGCGTTGCAGAGAGGTGTTCAGAGGCCACGCCCCTTTTTACAACACTCTGCAACGCAGCTCCGTGACGCTTACTGGAGGTACCTGGTGGGCTAGTTGGCCCCCAGGGACCCTCAGGATTGAAGAGGATTTAATTCCCCATCTTAAAACGCGCCACGGGGCCTGTTTGCACACATGTCACCTGAAGCCACACCCCCTCCCTTCACCACTGTGCAAAAGCGCCCCGTGGCGCATTTTAAGTTGGGGGATTAAGTCCCCTTGAATACTGAGGGTCCCTGGAGTCCAACTAGCCCACCATGTACCTCCAAAAAGCGCCACAGAGCTGCGTTGCAGAGAGGTGTAAAAAGGGGCGTGGCCTCTGTACACCTCTCTGCAACGAAGCCCCCTGGCGCATACCGGAGGTTCCTGGTGGGCTAGTTGGCCCTCAGGGACCCCCAGTATTCAGGGGAATTACTTCCCTTCTTAAAACGCGCCAGGGGGCGCGTTTGCAGACTGCTGCAGGGAGGGGCGGGGCCTCCGGCACGATGCCTGTCTTTTTTTTTTTTTTTCTTTTTTTTGCCCAGGGGGTCCTTGTGGGACCCCCTGAGCAGACCTAGGGGGGTCAGGGTGTTTCTACCCTGCCCCCTTTGTGCGTTTTGCGCACTTGTTTCTTGTGCCTCGGTTCTACCGAGGGACAAAATGGCTGCCAACACTTCCTGATTTGGAGTGTTGACAGCCACTTGAAAGCCAATTAGCATGCAGCTCGTGATCGGGAGGGTACGCGGACCCTACTCGGCCATAGATATATATGTGACTTTACTTTTGATTTTCTCAGGAACTACTGAACGGATTTACACCATTTAACAAAAAGGGTTCTTTCTGAACCAAGAACTACCTCTTTGCCAAATTTGGTGTAATTCCATTCAGCAGTTCGGGCTGTAGCCGTGGCTAAAGTTTCCTATGGGAAAATGAATGGGGAAAACACGTTTTGGGACCCCCCTTTTTTCTCGGCTCCTGCTTGACGAATCACCCGAGACTTTCAGGGTAGGAGCGGACCTGAGCGGGCCACAAAGTTTGAAAATTTCGCGAAGATTCGTCAACCGGCGCAAGAGTTATTTCAAATAGAATGTTGCGGATTTCCTATGGAAAATAGGTCCTACCTATAACTATCTACTGGCGACCGCAAGTAGATAATATATGTGTGTGTGTGTATGTGTATATGTGTATGTATGTGTATATGTGTATGTATGTGTATATGTGTATGTATGTGTATGTATGTGTATATGTGTATGTATGTGTGTATGTGTATGTATGTGTATATGTGTATATGTGTATGTGTATGTGTATATGTGTATGTGTATATGTATATATGTGTTTATGTATATGTATGTATATGTATGTATGTATATATATATATATTATCTACTGGCGGTCGCCAGTAGATAGTTATAGTTACAACCTATTATCCATAGGAAATCTGCGACATTCTATTTGAAATAACTCTCTTGCCGGTTGACGTATCTTCGCAAAATTTTCAAACTTTGTGGGGCGCTCCGGTCCGCTCCTACCCTGAAAGTCTCGGGGGGATTCGTCAAGCGGGGGCCGAGAAAAAGGGGGGTCCCAAAACGCGTTTTCCCCATGCAATTTTCCATAGGAAACTTTAGACACGGCTACAGCCTGAACTGCTGAACGGAATTACACCAAATTTGGCAAAGAGGTAGTTCTTGGTTCAGAAAGAACCCTTTTTGTTAAATGGTGTAAATCCGTTCAGTAGTTGCTGAGAAAATCAAAAGTAAAAGATAGTGATATCTATGGCCGAGTAGGGTCCGCGTACCCTCAGCGCACCCTGCGCGCACCGTCCCGATCACGAGCTGCATGTTAATTGGCTGTCAGCTGGCTGTCAACATTCCGATTCAGGAAATGTTGGCAGCCATTTTGTCCCTCGGTAGAACCGAGGGACAGAAACCAGTGCGCAAAGCGCACAAAGGGGGCAGGGTAGAAACACCCTGACCCCCTAGGTTTGCTCAGGGGGTCCCACAAGGACCCCTGGGCAAAAAAGAATTTTTTTTTTTTTTTAAATCGGCAGGATGCGCTCAGGGTGCGCGAATCCTGCCGGAAAAAAAATCGAAGCGCGGTCTCCCGCGCTTCGATGTATTTTGCCCCGGGTGGCCCAAGTCCCGGGGGCATGGTGAGGGGGTTAATTTTATGTGTGGGGGCCTCAAAGGGCCCCCAAGCCCCGGGGACCGCCACCCCCGGGGCTTTATTGCAAAAATAGTGCGGGAGGGCTCTTCTGCCCTCCCGCAGCCCCGGGACCGCCACCCCCGGGGCTTCTTTTTTAATTTGAATAAGGTGTGGGGGGGCTCCAGCCCCCACACGCCCGGGGACCACCACCTCCCGGGGCACTTATAAAATAAATGTGGGGGTCCATTACGGTCCCCCAGAGCCCCGGGGACCACCACCTCCCCGGGGCTGTGCAATTTAAGGGAGGGGGCCGCGCGGCCCCCCTCCTGGAGCCCTTGATGGCCCTGGGGACCGCCACCCCCTGGGCCGGCTCCTGCAGTGTCCCGGGGTGCCTACCCCCGGGACACTGCTGTTTGCAATGACAGGACGGGAGCCTCGCGGCTCCCGTCCTGTCATTGCAAACTGCTTTGGATATTGGAAGAGAGAGCAGGGAAACCTGCTCTCTCTTCCAATATCCAAAGCACATTGCTTTCCACATGGGGAGCTGCATCTTAGCAGCTCCCCATGTGGAAAGGAATGCCGGCTCCCAAGGGACGCGGGGAGCCGGCGGGACTGTGGGGGGATTGGGGACCCCCCACAGTCCCCAACGGAGAGGGCCAGCCCCGGGGGATGGGGTCCCCGGGGCAAGTAGTGGCCCGGGAGGGGGCCACGCGGCCCCCTCCCCCAAAAAAAAAATAAAATAAAAAAAACGGAAAGGCCGGCCCCGGGGATGGGGTCCCCGGGGCCTTAAATGGCCTGAGGAGGGGGCCACGCAGCCCCCCTCCAAAGAAAAAAAAATCGAGGCCATGCCCCGGGGATGGGGTCCCCGGGGCCAATACAGGCCCAGGGAAGGGGGGCCACGCGGCCCCCTTCCCGTTTTTTTTACATTTAATTAAAAAAAGGGGTAAGGCCCTGGGGGATGGGGTCCCCATGGCCCAAAAACAGGAAAAAGGAAGGGGGCCACACAGCCCCCTTCAGGGGACAAAAAACGATCGGGCCCGCAGGCCTTGCCCCCTTCCTTCACCACTCTGCAAACGCGCCCCTGGCGCGTTTGCAGAGAGGAACAATTCCCCTTGAATACTGGGGGTCCCTGAGGGCCAACTAGCCCACCAGGAACCTCCAGTATGCGCCAGGGGCTGCATTGCAGAGAGGTGTACAGAGGCCACGCCCCTTTTACACCTCTCTGCAACGCAGCTCTGTGGCGCTTTTGGATATACCTGTTGGGCTAGTTGGCCCCCAGGGATCCTCAGGATTCAAGGGGAGTTAATCCCCCGACTTAAAACGCGCCACGGGGCGCGTTTGCACAGTGGTGAAGGGAGGGGCGGGGCTTCAGGTGACATCTGTGCAAACGCGCCCCGTGGCGCGTTTTAAGTTGGGGATTAAATCCCCTTCAATCCTGAGGGTCCCTGGGGGCCAACTAGCCCAACAGGTACATCCAGAAAGCGCCACAGAGCTGAGTTGCAGAGAGGTGTAAAAGGGGTGTGGCCTCTCTACACGTCTCTGCAACGCAGCCCCTGGCGCATATTGGAGGTTCCTGGTGGGCTAGTTGGCCCCTAGGGACCCTCAGGATTCAAGGGACTTAATCCCCCAACTTAAAACGCGCAACGGGCGCGTTTGCACAGATGTCACCTCAGGCCCCGCCCCTCCCTTCACCATTGTGCAAATATTCTTCTAAAATCATCCGAAATACGAATTCCGATTTACTCACCTGTTATAAGGAGAGACCTCAGTGCTGCATCTTTCAGCCCAGTACTAATCCCGAAAAGTAATTTTAACCGTACTTACCAGTAACTTGAATTTCCTTCCATAGGATATCATTGCCTGCTTTTTGCTGAAAAAGTTTCTAAGTGTTGATTTTTGAAACATACAAATATTCCTCTAAAATCAGCCGAAATCCGAATTCTGATTTACTCACCTGTTATCAGGAGAGACCTCAGTGCTGCATCTTTCAGCCCAGTACTGGTCCTGAAAAGTAATTTTAACCGTACTTACCAGTAACTTGAATTTCCTTCCATAGGCTAACATTGGCTGGTTTCACTTGGAAATTCTTCTAAGTGTGGAGTTTTGGAACTTTAAATTCTTCTTCTAAAATCAGCCGAAATACGAATTCCGATTTACTCACCTGTTATCAGGAGAGAACCCAGTGCTGCATCTTTTAGCCCAGCACTGACCCTGAAAAGTAATTTTAACCGTACTTACCAGTAACTTATCTTTTCTTCCATAGGAATCCATTGTCTGGTTTTCAGCAGAAAAGTTTCAAAGTGTCGATTTTCACAAACTACAAATATTCCTTAAAAATCGCCTGTATGACTTAAACGCATTTTTTCAACTGTTTACAGGAGATGCACCAGTGCTGGATCCAGGATCCAACAATGAGTAAGAAAAAGTAACGATAACCGTTTTTACCTGCTAAGTGAATTTCCTTCCATAGGATAACATTGGTGATTCTATGAGGAAAAGTTTCTAAGTGTCAACTTTTAAAATACAATAATATTCCTTAAAAATCACGACTGTAACCAAAACGCTTTTACTCAACTGTTTACAGGAGATGTCCCAGGACTGAATCTAGGATCCAGTCCTGTGGTTAGAAAAAGTAATCCATAAAGTAACTAATTGCATTTAACTAGAAATTCACATTGAGCTGAATGTTGCATTGTGTTTGAAAATGTGTTGCCCATTGCAACAACTGTAACTACTGTACTTAAAAGTCTATTGCCTATCTGCAAAGTATTTAAACTAAAGTAATTCATTCTGAGAAAGTATTTTTTGTAATGTAATGTATAATGTAATTACAATGTAATTTAAAAAATAAAATATGTAAAAAAAATTGTTTCTAAAAATGTAGTAAATCAGTATGAAAAAATTAATATAACAATTAATACATTTAAAAATTGTCATTTACAAAACCTTTGAAATTCACTGAAAAAACCGTAGGTTTCAGGCACGTTATAGTTAGAAATTAGCATTTAAAAAACCTTTGAAATTCACTGAAAAAACCATAGGTTTCAGACACGTTATAGTTACAAATTAGCATTTAAAAAACCTTTGAAATTCACTGAAAAAACCATAGGTTTCAGACACGTTATAGTTACAAATTAGCATTTAAAAAACCTTTGAAATTCACTGAAAAAACCATAGGTTTTAGGGACAGTTTTAGTTACTTGGACATTGCACTCGTACAAAACCCGTGAAATTCCCCCGTTATAGTTAGTTCAGCTAACTATAACTCGCGCCCGCAATGCACTGCTGATGATGTCACATATTACATCACTCATGACATGGTCAGTGACATCACTGATGACATCACTGATGACATCTCAAATGACATCACTGATGACATCATCCACGTGATAATCTGATGCACCTCCTCACACCCTAATATAACCTTTGATACACCCACTCTAAATTACAGACTGCCATTCGCAAAACCATAGTCACTCCAACACCAATAACTACATACCCAGTCACTGATTCTTAGGTCTACACACACACATCCACTCACTCACCCGTACAGTCACTCATACTTACGGTCACTCAGTACAGGACTATCATATGCACTCTTACTCCTATATAGACACTCAAACAACGCCACTCATCCATAGAGATACTCACACACCTAGTCAGTCATGCAAATAATTAAACACACTGCCATTTACTCACCTATACAGTTATACACACACCAGCTCACTTACTCATACAAATAGTAGCACATTGTTACGCTCTTATACAATCACAGATACAAGCACACACTCATCCATACAGCCATTATCACAATCACTCACTCTTGCTTATAGCTATTTATATACTCCAACACACATATATACTGCCTTTCACATATGTACTTACTCACACATGTACCACTGGGACATACATTCACTCACTAACACACTCTTACACACACTTACCCACCCATACAGTCTATCACAGATGCACTCTTGAAACCATCCACCCAGTGAATCACCCACTCACACATCTATGCACAGAGTTGCACACACCCCTCCCACACAAACACTCAGGCACCCATACAGATACTCAGACAAGCATTCAATAACTCATATAGACACTCATTTAGCTATTCACAAACCCATGCACCACTTACACAGCAAGAGACAGACGGATACAGACATTCACCCAGTTTAGTCACTAACCCATGCATTCAGTAAGATACGTTAAATCACTCACTTATAGTCAGTCACGCACCTACTAAATCATCCATACAGACACTTACACACCCACTCATTCTTCAATACGTCTTTTCCTATATATATTACAAATATTTAAACTTTACAGAAACACACAGTCACTGGATGATGTCATCAGTGATGTCATTTGAGATGTCATCAGTGATGTCATCAGTGATGTCACTGACCATGTCATGAGTGATGTAATATGTGACATCATAAGCAGTGCATTGCGGGGGCGCGAGTTATAGTTAGCTGAACTAACTATAACGGGGGAATTTCACGGGTTTTGTACGAGTGCAATGTCCAAGTAACTAAAACTGTCCCTAAAACCTATGGTTTTTTCAGTGAATATATATATTATCTACTGGCGGTCGCCAGTAGATAGTTATAGTTAGGACCTATTTTCCATAGGAAATCCGCAACATTCTATTTGAAATAACTTTGGCGCCGGTTGACGAATCTTCGCGAAATTTTCAAAACTCGTGGGGCGCTCCGGTCTACTCCTATCCTGAAAGTCTCGGGGTGATTCGTCAAGTGGGGGCCGAGTAAAAAAGGGGGGTCCCAAAACGTGTTTTCCCCATGCAATTTTCCATAGGAACCTTTCATCGCAGCTACAGCCCGAACTGCTGAACGGAATTACACCAAATTTGGCAAAGAGGTAGTTCTTGGTTCAAAAAGAACCCTTTTGTTAAATGGTGTAAATCCGTTCAGTAGTTGCTGAGAAAATCAAAAGTAAAAACACATATATATCTGGGCGGAGCCTAACCACACATGTCATCGTGAGATCTGATTGGCTGTCAGCACTTCATCCTGGAATTGCTGGCAGCCATCTTGGGACCAATATAAATGATAGTACCCCATTGAAATGCATTGTAGTGAATCGAAGATTTTGAGGGTTACCAAAAGGAGAACTATAAAGGGTGATAACAGACTTTAGTTACATTAGAATTCATTTGTTGATGGTACCATACTAATTTCAGGAATTGTGGTGTTCTAAGGTGATTTTACCCTGTGAAAAACCTTCTGCTGGGATATCATGAATCATGTTTGAGAGAGAACTATTTTCACATGCTTGTCCCATACAGTTTTGGAAGGTGCTCCAGAAGCTAAAATGAGAGCATAATTTCTGTAAATTCACATTATCTTTCTCAGTCATGTGAGAATGAAGTCTGACATTCTCAGTAAAACATGTACATCCAACAAGGACAGAGACTGTCAGTTGATTCCTTTGTGTTCTACTGCAGCTTCCCAGAGTGTTCTAAAGAACAACTAGAGTGCTAACAGCCTTACTTATGACAAAAGTATGGCACACCTGAAGCCATCTTGATTGGAATAAACTGGTAACTCTTAAAACATTTAATTTAAAAAGGAACAAAATGAGGGGTTCATTTTGTCATAGAAATTATGGTTAGTGCTGTAGAAAGAAAAATTAGGACATGTTTTAAGTGAGATCTCAAATATCTTCCTGTTATATTTCAACAGGAGCAGCCTGTCAGTTGATGCCTTTGTGTTCTACTGCAGCTTCCCAGAGTGTTCTAAAGAACAACTAGAGGGCTAACAGTCTTACTTATGACAAAAGTATGGCACACCTGTAGCCATCTTGATTGGAATAAACTGGTAACACTTAAAACATTTAATTTAAAAAGGAACAAAATGAGGGGGTTCATTTTGCCATAGAAATTATGGTTAGTGCTGCAGAAAGAAAATTTAGGGCATGTTTTAAGTGAGATCTGAAATCCTCTTCTATTTCATTAGAAAATTCTGACATGCAGACTGAAACAATCACTTTCAATACCAGAAGTAGACTTCCAGTTAACTCCCTGGTGAGCAGTAGCTTTACTACAGTGATCTAATGAACAACTAGAGTGCTAACATTCTGAATTTATGGCAAATGTGTGACACATCTGAATGCCTTCTTGATGGAATCAAAGTAAAAAACAAAGCATTTCCTACTGAGGAGACTGCAGTAAATGACAAAATTAGGAAACTTCATAACAAATAAGTCTCCCAAGATGGCCACCAGAGTAAAAGAGCCCAAATGTAGCACAAATATCACCCAGATGTAGCCCACATACAGCCCAATGACAGAAATGTGCAAAACACTTTTTATTTTTAGTTTTTCTGCAGTTTTATATAGTGCAAACTGGTCAGGTATTGGAGCGTTACATCTTACTTGGACCCCTTATTGCGTATTTTGCATGAAGTACATGAGATTGATCTTGCGAAACATTGAACTTTACGATTCTGTTAACCTGAAGTTGCTCTGAACCGGGCTTTGTAACACCCGTTTTTACCTACTGGTTTTAATTAATTCTCACTGTATTGTATTAGGAAAGAGGATTTACTGTTTTTATGTACACTTTTATGATCTATGTTTCTAAATCAGATCAAATAAAGTTTAATGAATTCTATGGCAGGACGGAGGCGAGGATTATGCATATCTTTCCTCACTTTATTTGCATAGCAGTTCAAAGAAAACGTAACACAACAATCATTAAACAAAAGACTACACAACCCATGAACCATTAGGGGGTAGTCTCCAAGGCAACTATAGTCCAATCATATCACAGTCCATCGTATATAATATCGTGACGTCCCTTCCGCTTCCTCTTTCTTCACTGCTCGTCAGTTAAGTGCATTCCTTACATTCTTGGCTTAATCTGACGTTGTCGCTGTTTGTATAGCGGTTTCTTGTGCACGTTATTAGCATTATTGCCTTGGTATTGTTTCATATTCCCTGCGCAGCAGGCTCTTGCCCGAGCGCGTTCTCCCCTCGCAGTTTCTCCCGCTGTGTGCTCTGCGCGCGGTGAGATCCTGTCAGGCGCGTCTGGTCCGAGCGAGGCAGCTCCGTCGAGCACTCCCGCTGGTCTTTACGCGCGTTTGGGAATCCGGTCACTCCTTTAGTGTCCGCTGATTCCCGACCAACCCTCACCTAATTTTGACACCGCTACGCAGTGATTTCCCCACACGGCCACGTTAGTGACCATCGCCACCTGGTGGTGGTAATTGGTATTGCGCCTCAGTCTATTCTTATAACAGCTTCGGGGAAAGCCCAGCTGTTGGAGCACCGGCGAGGGGGCTGTCTTAAGGATTTTAAGGGCATTTGTTCTGTGCTCACACCCTCTGCTATCATGTCTTCTCCAGAAGACCATTTTTACTCCTCCTACCAGGAAATGGAGGAGGAATGGCCCCCCAACTTCTCCCTCCAGCAGTGGACCAAGCCCTCTCTCTGGCTATTTCTAGGGCGCTGGCTCCTCTTAGGGATCAGGTTGATAAGCTGGCGAAAAGCATCCCTGGGGTGTTCAGTGACCCAGATCTGGTGGTGGTGGGTCCAAGTAGCTCCCAGATGGGGAATAAAAGGGCCGTTAAGCATAACGCGGGGCACTTGGAAGGATTTGATAAACTTACGGAGACCTACCTCAAGAGTGCGCGAACGCTAAAACATGCACCCTGCCGGGAGGAGGAGGAGCCCGGAGAAAATTGCGACACTGTCACCACTATTGTAGACCCCGACGGCGGGTTTCCCTTAGAGGGAGAGGGTGTATCGGAGGACGATTTCTCCTCCGATGAGGATAAGGACTCGGGGCGTCCCTGGTGTCCAGAGTCCCACTCCTCTCAGTCCCCGGTTGGGGACGGGGTCCACTCGGACATGTTCGAGCCTACCCAAATTTACCATCCTAGGTCGGTAGAGTGGACACCTGACGCCAAAGTGGCAGAGTATGTGCTGGGGAAAATCCATCAACCCCTTGAAAGGGAGGTCAGGAATAGGATGAGGGGAGAATGCCCCAGGCCCTCACTGAAGGGGAAGGTGGCACACACGCCTGAAATTGATGAGAAACTATGTACCTTTTTCTCCAAGTATATGAGGGATCCCAAGAAAGGAATTGATAGGTCTTGGACGTGGTAGGGCCCTTGACCCAAATTATTCAATTGACGGAGCGTTCCAAAGAGTCAGGATCCCCTTTGTCCACGGATATTGTGGCTGGTTGGGTGCACTACCCTAAACACTAAAACACTACCCCCTCCACTACCCAAACATAACTGCACTACCCTAAACCCTAAAACACCACCACCAGCATGACTCCCTACACTACCCAAACACCACTGCACTACACTAAAACACTACCCCCAGCATGACTCCCTACACTACCCAAACACCACTGCACTACACTAAACCCTAAATATACCCCCAGCATGACCTCCCACACTACACAAACACCACTGCACTACCCTAAACCCTAAAACACTACCCCAGCACGACCCCTACACTACCCAAACACCACTGCACTACCCTAAACCCTAAAACACTAACCCCAGCATGACCCCTACACTACCCAAACACCACTGCACTACCCTATACCCTAAAACACGACCCCTACACTACACAAACACGACTGCACTACCCTAAACCCTAAAACACTACCCACAGCATGACCCCTTCACTACACAAACACCACTGCACTGCCCTAAACCCTAAAACACTACCCCAGCACTACCCCCTACACTACCCAAACACCACTGCACTAACATAAACCCTAAAACACTACCCCCAGCACAATCCCCTACACTACACAAACACCACTGCACTACCGTAAACCCTAAAACACTACCCCCAGCACGACTCCCTACACTACCCAAACACCACTGCACTACCCTAAACCCTAAATCTACCCCCAGCACGACCCCCTACACTACCCAAACACCACTGCACTACCCTAAACCATAAAACACTACCCCCAGCATGACCCCCTACACTACACAAACACCACTGCACTACCCTAAACCCTAAAACACTACCACCAGCATGACACCCCTACACTACTCAAACAACACTGCACTACCCTAAACCCTAAAACACTACCCCCAGCATGACCCCCTACACTACTGCACTACCCTAAACCCTAAAACACTACCCCCAGCACGACCCCCTACACTACCCAAACACCACTGCACTACCCTAAACCCTAAAACACTACCCCCAGCACGACCCCCTACACCACCCAAACACCACTGCACTACCCTAAACCCTAGAAAAGAAACCCCCACCCCATGCCCAATCCCCCTTACCTCTCACTCCTCATGGTTCCTCTCTCCTCGTGGTTCCTGCTTCACGTCATCTCTGAGGGGCGGTGCACGTCGTTGTGAGGAAACGGAACAGCCTCTGTTTCCTTACAACGACATGGATCGTCTACATGTTTTTAGAACGCATGGTCATTTACCATACATACCTTTACAACAAAATTTGTTGTAAAGGCATGCGTGGTAAATGACCATGCGTTCTAAAAAAATGCGAAGTAATGACTTCGTGATGTACAACGCATGCGTGGTAATGCATACATTGTAATGGTATCGCAAAGTAAAAAAGTCATTGTAACGGCTGTTTACCGATCGAAGCTGGCCCCTGTTCTTCAGAGAGACGTTTATTTGATTAATTAGGAGGAAGGAATGTTGTTTTTTTACCGAAAAGTGCATTCCCGGCTGTTGTATTGTGAAAGTGTCCGCGTGGCCTGGTTTCACTTCCGGTGAGAGAGTGGAAGAGTCTGTTTGGATCTAAAGGAGTTCTGTTGTTGGACGGGGCCGGCGCGACATGTCATCAGAAAACATAGCTAATGGAAAGCGTCCTCCCTGAAGTGTGGAGCAGTGCCATGAGAGGTCAACGAGTGTGCGTCCCACCGCAGTATGACCGTACCGCGTGACCCATGTGCCGCCTCCAGGGTACAGGAGGCAGAAGCGGCATCGCAGGTCCTCTTGAAGACCGTTGTAGCACTAATTCTACATTTTGGTACTAGGGCATTTTAACTTCGTTGTTCCTGCCAGATACAAAGAGAAGATCCTGTGTTATTCAGTGCCCTCGTTACCTTTTTTGTGGGTTGTGGTGCTTGTCACTTCGCTGCCCCCCGGTGCACACGACTGGGCACCCCACCTCGTGTGCCATCTGCAGGGCCTCTGCCCTCGGATCACTGGTTTCGGTTTCTGGAGTGGCAACATAAACAGTTGCTCCCAAAGGACTAGCCTGAACACTTAGGTGAATATTCCCTGCACCAGCATTCTACGGAAATTCTTTCCTAGCTCTCCCACGTCAACGAGCACGGCTCCGCTCGCGACACCGTATGACGTCATCGGAGCCATAAGAGGACCTCGTCAGCGTGCTGACGTCAGTTCCACCCATTTTTTCCGTGCCACCGAGGCAAACAGGGGACCGAGACATTTTCACATGTATACATAGTATAATAAAAATATATATATTCACTGAAAAAACCATAGGTTTCAGGCACGTTATAGTTAGAAATTAGCATTTAAAAAACCTTAGAAATTCACTGAAAAAACCATAGGTTTCAGGCACGTTATAGTTAGAAATTAGCATTTAAAAAACCTTAGAAATTCACTGAAAAAACCATAGGTTTCAGGGGCGTTATAGTTAGTTGGACATTTCACTCGTACAAAACCATAGAAATTCCC
Organism: Calotriton arnoldi; assembly: GCA_963921515.1. Lineage (NCBI taxonomy): Eukaryota > Metazoa > Chordata > Amphibia > Caudata > Salamandridae > Calotriton > Calotriton arnoldi. The sequence goes on from CAWUFW010006010.1 coordinate 609,238, forward strand.
CTGTTATAGTTAGTTCAGCTAACTATAACTCGCGTGCCCGCAATGCACTGCTGATGACGTCACATATTACATCACTAATGACATGGTCAGTGACATCACTCATGACATCACTGATATCTCAAATGACATCACTCATGACATCATCCAGTGAATGTGTGTTTTTCTGAAAATTAAATGTTTTATATATGTATATCTCAAGGTCGATAGAAGAATAAATGGGTATATAAGTGTCTAAATGGATGATTTTTTTTGTAAAATTGATTGTATAACTGACTAAGTGTATCTTAGTGAATACATGGGTTAGTGAGTAATGTTTAAATATGAAAATATCTGTATCAGTCTCTCACTTTGTGTATAAGTGGCTGCATGGGTTGGTGAGTAGCTACATGAGTGTCTATATGGGTTATTAGTTGGTTTTTTGAGTATCAGTATGAGTGTCTGAATGTCTGTATGGTTCGGTGGGGGTATTACTTAGTGCATAGATGCATGAATGAGTGACTCACTGTTTGTATGTGTTGAAGACAGCATGTGTGCAGGACTGTATAGGTGGATGAGTATGTGTATGGGTGTGTTAGTGAGTGAATGACTGTCTCAATAGTGTCTTTATGAGTAACTACATATGTTTTAAACTAGTATATGTGAGTATTGGTGTATATAAGTGAGTATATGTGAGAGTGAGAGATTGGAAGAGTTCCTGTACAAATAAGTAGGTGTTTCTATAAGTGATTGTTTAAGAGAGTAAGTATGTGTAAGTTTCTGTAGAAGTAAGTGTGGTAGTGTGTGTATAACAGTATATGCAAGTAAATGGATGTTTGATACTTTGTTTGCATGTGTGACTATGTGTGTGAGTAACTCTATGGATGAGTGGCGGTGTGTAACAGGATGTATAGGTGTATGAGTACATATGATGAGTGAGTACATGTATGAGTGACTTTATAGGGACTGTTTGTGAATGAGTGGATGTGTGTGTAGATCTTGGAATTACTGAATAGGTGTGTTGTAACTGGTATTAGTATGTCCATTGTTTTGAAAATGTTAATTTGTATTTTTGAGTGTGTGTATCAAATGTTATATTAGGGTGAGAGGTCTGCCACTCTATCACAAGGATGATGTCATCAGTGATGTCATTTGAGATGTCATCAGTGATGTAATGAGTGATGTCACTGACCATGTCATGAGTGATGTAATATGTGACGTCATCAGCAGTGCATTCCGGGCGCGCGAGTTATAGTTAGCTGAACTAACTATAACGGGGGAATTTCTATGGTTTTGTATATCACTGAAAAAACCATAGGTTTCAGGGCGTTATAGTTAGTAGGACATTTCACTCATACAAAACCATAGAAATTCCCCGTTATAGTTAGTTCAGCTAACTATAACTCGCGCGCCCGCAATGCACTGCTGATGACGTCACATATTACATCACTCATGAGATGGTCAGTGACATCACTCATGACATCACTGATGACATCACTGATGACATCTCAAATGACATCATCCAGTGACTGTGTTTCTGTAAAGTTTAAATATGTTTAATATATATGCCAAGGTGTATTGAAGAATGAGTGGGTGTATAAGTGTCTGGATGGATGATTTAGTAGGTGCGTGACTGACTCTATAAGTGAGTGATTAAACGTATCTTACTGAATGCATGGGTTAGTGACTAAACTATGTGAATGTCTGTATCCGTCTGTCTGTTGGTGTGTAAGCAGCTGCATGGGTTTGCGAATAGCTACATGAGTGTCTACATGGGATATTGATTGGTTGTCTGAGTATCTGTATGGGTGCCTGAGTGTTTGTGTGGGTGGGGTGTGTGTGACTGCGCATAGATGTGTGAGTGGGAGATTCACTGGGAGCATGGTTTCAAGAGTGCATCTGTGATGGACTGTATGGGTGGGTGAGTGTGTGTATGGGTGTGTTAGTGAGTGAATGTATATCTTAGTGGTACATGTGTGAGTAACTAATATGTCAAAGGCAGTATATATGTGTGTTGGAGTATATAAATGGCTATAAGTGAGAGTGTGTGATTGTGAGAGTGGCTGTATGGATGAGTGTGTACTTGTATCAGTGATTGTATAAGAGCGTAAGAATGTGCTAGTATTTGTATGAGTAAGTGAGCTGGTGTGTGTATAACTGTATAGGTGAGTAAATGGCAGTGTGTTTAATTATTTGCATGACTGACTAGGTGTGTGAGTACCTCTATGGATGAGTGGCGGTGTTTGAGTGTCTATATAGGAGTATGAGTGCATATGATAGTCCTGTACTGAGTGACCGTAAGTATGAGTGACTGTATGGGTGAGTGAGTGGATGTGTGTGTAGACCTAAGAATCAGTGAGTGGGTATGTAGTTATTGGTGTTGGAGTGTCTATGGTTTTGCGAATGGCAGTCTGTAATTTAGAGTGGGTGTATCAAAGGTTATATTAGGGTGTGAGGAGGTGCATCAGATTATCACGTGGATGATGTCATCAGTGATGTCATTAGTGATGTCATCAGTGATGTCATCAGTGATGTCACTGACCATGTCATGAGTGATTTAATATGTGACGTCATCAGCAGTGCATTGCGGGGCCGCGAGTTATAGTTAGCTGAACTAACTATAACGGGGAATTTCTATGGTTTTGTACGAGTGAAATGTCCAACTAACTATAACTGTCCCTAAAACCTATGGTTTTTTCAGTGAATTTCAAAGGTTTTTTAAATGCTAATTTCTAACTATAACGTGTCTGAAACCTATGGTTTCTTCAGTGAATTTCAAAGGTTTTTTAAATGCTAATTTCTAACTATAACGTGCCTGAAACCTATGATTTTTTAAGTGAATTTCAAAGGTTTTTTTAAATGCTAGTTTCTAACTATGCCTACAGAGGTAGGACATGTGAAGAAAGAAGAAAAAACGCACAGAAAGAAGCAAAAGATGTGCAGAAAGAACCAACAGAGGAGCAGAAAGAGGCCTTGTTGCAAAATCATCCTGTGCCCACAACTTTTTCAGACGGGTACTGGTGGTAACTGACTCTGACTAACCAGAGCCAGTGCTATGCTAAAAGACACTTAGAATACAGTGAAAACACCTACATACACTAGGGAACACTATGCGTTGGGGTACCCCTGTGATTAGCATGACCTCCTCTGCAAGTCCCTAGTACATAATAGGGCAGGGGGATTAAAACTACCTCTTAAAACGCGCTACAGGGCGCGTTTGCACAGTGGTGAAGGGAGGGGGGCCTGAGGTGACATGTGTGCAAACGCACCCCGTGGCGCGTTTTAAGTTGCGGGATTAAGTCCCCTTGAATTCTGAGGGTCCCTGGGGCCCAACTAGCCCCCAGGTACCTACAGTTAGGACCACAGAGCTGAGTTGCAGAGAGGCATTCCGAGGCCACGCACCTTTTTCACCTCTCTGCAACGCAACTCTGTTGTGCTTACTGAAGGTACCTGGTGGGCTAGTTGGCCCCCAGGGTCCCTCAGGATTCAAAGGGAATTAATTCCCCAACTTAAAACGCACCACAGGGCGTGTTTGGGCACATGTCACCTGAGGCCCGCCCCCTCCCTTCACCACTGTGCAAACGCGCCCCGTGGTGTGTTTTAAGTTGGGGGATTAGGTCACCTTGAATCCTGAGGGTCCCTGGGGCCCAACTAGCCCACTAGGTACTTCCAGTAAGCACCACAGGCCTGCGATGCAACGCCTGTAATAAATTGTGCAGTTGTGTTTAGGTAGTGAAGAGGGTCGTGCTGGGGGTAGTGTTTTAGGGTTTAGGGTAGTGCAGTGGTGTTTGTGTAGTGTAGGGGGTCATGCTGGGGGTAGATTTAGGGTTTAGGGTAGTGCAGTGGTGTTTGGGTAGTGTAGGGAGTCGTGCTGGGGGAGTGTTTTAGGGTTTAGGGTAGTGCAGTGGTGTTTGGGTAATGTAGGGGGTCGTGCTGGGGGTAGTGATTTAGGGTAGTGCAGTGGTGTTTGGGTAGTGTAGGGGTACTGCTGGGGGTAGTGTTTTAGGGTTTAGGTTAGTGCAGTGGTGTTTGGGTAGTGTAGGGGTACTGCTGGGGGTAGTGTTTTAGGGTTTAGGGTAGTGCAGTGGTGTTTGTGTAGTGTAGGGGGTAGTGTTTTAGGGTTTAGGGTAGTGCAGTGGTGTTTGTGTAGTATAGGAGGTCGTGTTTTAGGGTTTAGGGTAGTGCAGTGGTCTTTGGGTAGTGTAGGGAGTCATGCGGGGGTAGTGTTTTAGGGGTTAGGGTAGTGTAGGGGGTCATGCGGGGGTAGTGTTTTAGGGTTTAGGGCAGTGCAGTGGTGTTTGGGTAGTGTAGGGGGTCGTGCTGGGGGAGTGTTTTAGGGTTTAGGGCAGTGCAGTGGTGTTCGGGTAGTGTAGGGGGTTGTGCTGGGGGTAGTGTTTTAGGGTTTAGGGTAGTGCAGTGGTGTTCGGGTAGTGTAGGGGGTCGTGCTGGGGGTAGTGTTCTAGGGTTTAGGGCAGTATAGTGGTGTTTGGGCAGTGTAGGGGGTAATGTTGGGGGTGGTGTTTTAGGGTTTAGGGCAGTGCAGTGGTGTTCGGGCAGTGTAGGGGTCGTGCTTGGGGTGGTGTTTCAGGGTTTAGGGCAGTGCAGTGGTGTTCGGGCAGTGTAGGGGTGGTGTTTCAGGGTTTAGGGCAGTGCAGTGGTGTTCGGGCAGTGTAGGGGGTCGTGCAGGGGGTGGTGTTTCAGGGTTTAGGGCAGTGGTGTTCGGGCAGTGTAGGGGGTCGTGCTGGGGGTGGTGTTTCAGGGTTTGGGGCAGTGCAGTGGTGTTCGAGCAGTAAAGGGGGTCGTGCTGGGGGTGGTGTTTCAGGGTTTAGTGCAGTGGTGTTCGGGCAGTGTAGGGGCGGTGCAGGGGGTGGTGTTTCAGGGTTTAGGGCAGTGCAGTGGTGTTCGGGCAGTGTAGGGGGTTGTGCTGTGGCTGGTGTTTCAGGGTTTAGGGCAGTGCAGTGGTGTTCGGGCAGTGTAGGTGGTCGTGCTGGGGCTGGTGTTTCAGGGTTTAGGGCAGTGCAGTGGTGTTCGGGCAGTGTAGGGGTTGTGCTGTGGCTGGTGTTTCAGGGTTTAGGGCAGTGCAGTGGTGTTCGGGCAGTGTAGGTGGTCGTGCTGGGGCTGGTGTTTCAGGGTTTAGGGCAGTGCAGTGGTGTTTGGGCAGTGTAGGGGGTCATGCTGGGGCTGGTGTTTCAGGGTTTAGGGCAGTGCAGTGATGTTCGGGCAGTGTAGGGGGTCTTGCTGGGGCTGGTGTTTCAGGGTTTAGGGTAGTGCAGTGGTGTTTGGGCAGTGTAGGGGGTCATGCTGGGGCTGGTGTTTCAGGGTTTAGGGCAGTGCAGTGGTGTTCGGGCAGTGTAGGGGTCTTGCTGGGGCTGGTGTTTCAGGGTTTAGGGCAGTGCAGTGGTGTTCGGGCAGTGTAGGGGGTCGTGCTGGGGGTGGTGTTTCAGGGTTTAGGGCAGTGCAGTGGTGTTTGGGCAGTGTAGGGGGTCATGCTGGGGCTAGTGTTTTAGGATTTAGGGCAGAGCAATGGTGTTCAGGCAGTGTAGGGGGTTTTGCTGGAGGTGGTGTTTCAGGGTTTAGGGCAGTGCAGTGGTGTTCGTGCAGTGTAGGGGGTGGTGTTTCAGGGTTTAGGGCAGTGGTGTTCGGGCAGTGTAGGGGGTCGTGCTGGGGGTGGTGTTTCAGGGTTTAGGGCAGTGCAGTGGTGTTTGGGCAGTGTAGGGGGTCGTGCTGGGGGTGGTGTTTCAGGGTTTAGGGCAGTGCAGTGGTGTTCCGGCAGTGTAGGAGGTCGTGCAGGGGGTGGTGTTTCAGGGTTTAGGGCAGTGCAGTGGTGTTCGGCCAGTGTAGGTGGTCTTGCTGGGGGTGGTGTTTCAGGCTTTAGTGCAGTGGTGTTCGGGCAGTGTAGGGGGTCTTGCTGGGGGTGGTGTTTCAGGGTTTAGGGCAGTGCAGTGGTGTTCGGGCAGTGTAGGGGGTCTTGCTGGGGCTGGTGTTTCAGGGTTTAGGGCAGTGCAGTGGTTTTCGGGCAGTGTAGGCGGTCGTGCTGGGGCTGGTGTTTCAGGGTTTAGGGCAGTGCAGTGGTGTTCGGGCAGTGTACGGGGTTGTGCTGGGGCTGGTGTTTCAGGGTTTAGGGCAGTGCAGTGGTGTTCGGGCAGTGTAGGGGGTCGTGCTGGGGGTGGTGTTTCAGGGTTTAGGGAAGTGCAGTGGTGTACGGGCAGTGTAGCGGGTCTTGCTGGGGGTGGTGTTTTAGGGTTTAAGGTAGTGCAGTGGTGTTTGTGTAGTGTAGGGGGTCGTGCTGGGGGCAGTGTTTTAGGGTTTAGGGTAGTGCAGTGGTGCTTGTGTAGTGTAGGGGGTCGTGCTGGGGGTAGTGTTTTAGGGTTTAGGGTAGTGCAGTGGTGTTTGTGTAGTGTAGGGGGTCATGTTTTAGGGTAGTGCAGTGGTGTTTGGGTAGTGTAGGGGGTCGTGCTGGGGGTAGTGTTTTAGGATTTAGGTTAGTGCAGTGGTGTTGGGGTAGTGTTTTAGGGTTTAGGGTTGTGCAGTGGTGTTTGTGTAGTGTAGGGGGTCATGCTGGGGGTAGTGTTTTAGGGTTTAGGATAGTGCAGTGGTGCTTGTGTAGTGTAGGGGGTCGTGCTGGGGTAGTGTTTTAGGGTTTAGGGTAGTGCAGTGGTGTTTTTGTAGTGGAGGGGGTCATGTTTTAAGATGCAACGCTCCAATACCTGACCAGTCTGCACTACATAAAACTACAAAAAACCTAAAAATAAAAAGTGTTTTGCACACTTTTGTCATTGGGCTATATGTGGGCTACATCTGGGTAATATTTGTGCTACATTTGGGCTCTTTTTTCACTGGTGGCCATCTTGGAAGACTTCTTTGTTATGAAGTTTCCTAATTTCCTCATTTACTGCAGTCTCCTCAGTAGGAAATGCTTTCAGTTTTTACTTTGATTCCATCAAGAAGGCATTCAGATGTGTCACACATTTGCCATAAATTCTGAATGTTATTACTCTAGTTGTTCATTAGATCACTGTAGTAAAGCTATTGCTCACCAAGGAGTTAACTGGAAGTCTACTGCTGGTATTGAAAGTGATTGTTTCAGTCTGCATGTCAGAATTTTCTAATGAAATAGAAGAGGATTTGAGATCTCACTTAAAACATGCACTAAATTTTCTTTTTGCAGCACTAACCATAATTTCTATGGCAAAATGAACCCCCTCATTTTGTTCATTTTTAAATTAAATGTTTTAAGTGTTACCAGTTTATTCCAATCAAGATGGGTGCACAGTGGTGAAGGGAGGGGGTGGGGCTTCAGGTGACATGTGTGCAAACAGGCCCCGTGGCGCATTTTAAGATGGGGAATGAAATCCCCTTCAAACCTGAGGGTCCCTGGGGGCCAACTAGCCCACCAGGTACGTCCAGAAAGCGCCACAGAGCTGCGTTGCAGAGAGGTGCAAAAAGGGGCGTGGCCTCTGAACACCTCTCTGCAACGCAGCTCCCTGGCGCATACTGGAGGTACAGGGTGGGCTAGTTGGACCCCAGGGACACTCATGTAGCTATTCACAAACCCATGCAGCCACTTACACAGCAACAGACAGACAGTTACAGACATTCACCCAGTTTAGTCACTAACCCTTGCATTCAGTAAGATACGTTTAATCACTCACTTATAGAGTCAGTCCGCACCTACTAAATCCTTCATCCACACACTTATACACCCACTCTTCAATACACCTTTCCCTATATATTAAAAATATTTAAACTTTACAGAAACACAGTCACTGGATGATGTCATCAGTGATGCCATCAGTGATGTCACTGACCATGTCATGAGTGATGTAATATGTGACGTCATCAGCAGTGCATTGCGGGGGCGCGAGTTATAGTTAGCTGAACTAACTATAACGGGGGAATTTCACAGGTTTTGTACGAGTGAAATGTCCAACTAACTATAACTGTCCCTAAAACCTATGGTTTTTTCAGTGAATATATATATATATATATATATATTATCTACTGGCGGTCGCCAGTAGATAGTTATAGTTAGGACCTATTTTCGATAGGAAATCCGCGACATTCTATTTGAAATAACTCTTGCGTCGGTTGACGAATCTTCGCGAAATTTTCAAACTTTATGGCCCGCTCCGGTCCGCTCCTACCCTGGAAGTCTCAGGGTGATTCGTCAAGCGGGGGCCGATAAAAAAGGGGGGTCCCAAAACGTGTTTTTCCCATAGGAAACTTTAGACACGGCTACAGCCCGAACTGCTGAACGGAATTACACCAAATTTGCCAAAGAGGTAGTTCTTGGTTCAGAAAGAACCCTTTTTGTTAAATGGTGTAAATCCGTTCAGTAGTTGCTGAGAAAATCAAAAGTAAAAACACATATATATCTGGGCGGAGCCTAACCACACATGTCATCGTGAGATCTGATTGGCTGTCAGCACTTCATCCTGGAATTGCTGGCAGCCATCTTGGGACCAATATAAATGATAGTACCCCATTGAAATGCATTGTAGTGAATCGAAGATTTTGAGGGTTACCAAAAGGAGAACTGTAAAGGGTGATAACAGACTTTAGTTACATTAGAATTCATTTGTTGATGGTACCATACTAATTTCAGGAATTGTGGTGTGTTCTAAGGTGATTTTACCCTGTGAAAAACCTTCTGCTGGGATATCATGAATCATGTTTGAGAGAAAACTATTTTCACATGCTTGTCCCATACAGTTTTGGAAGGTGCCCCAGAAGCTAAAATGAGAGCATATTTTCTGTAAATTCACATTATCTTTCTCAGTCATGTGAGAATGAAGTCTGACATTCTCAGTAAAACATGTACATCCAACAAGGGCAGAGACTGTCAGTTGATTCCTTTGTGTTCTACTGCAGCTTCCCAGAGTGTTCTAAAGAACAACTAGAGCGCTAACAGTCTTACTTATGACAAAAGTATGGCACACCTGAAGCCATCTTGATTGGAATAAACTGGTAACACTTAAAACATTTAATTTAAAAAGGAACAAAATGATGGGGTTCATCTTGTCATAGAAATTATGGTTAGTGCTCTGGAAAGAAAAATTAGGACATGTTTTAAGTGTGATCTCAAATATCTTCCTGTTATATTTCAACAGGAGCAGCCTGTCAGTTGATGCCTTTGTGTTCTACTGCAGCTTCCCAGAGTGTTCTAAAGAACAACTAGAGCGCTAACAGTCTTACTTATGACAAAAGTATGGCACACCTGAAGCCCTCTTGATTGGAATAAACTGGTAACACTTAAAACATTTAATTTAAAAAGGAACAAAATGATGGGGTTCATCTTGTCATAGAAATTATGGTTAGTGCTCTGGAAAGAAAAATTAGGACATGTTTCAAGTGTGATCTCAAATATCTTCCTGTTATATTTCAACAGGAGCAGCCTGTCAGTTGATGCCTTTGTGTTCTACTGCAGCTTCCCAGAGTGTTCTAAAGAACAACTAGAGCGCTAACAGTCTTACTTATGACAAAAGTATGGCACACCTGAAGCCATCTTGATTGGAATAAACTGGTAACACTTAAAACATTTAATTTAAAAAGGAACAAAATGAGGGGGTTCATTTTGCCATAGAAATTATGGTTAGTGCTGCAAAAAGAAAATTTAGTGCATGTTTTAAGTGAGATCTCAAATCCTCTTCTATTTCATTAGAAAATTCTGACATGCAGACTGAAACAATCACTTTCAATACCAGCAGTAGACTTCCAGTTAACTCCTTGGTGAGCAGTAGCTTTACTACAGTGATCTAATGAACAACTAGAGTAATAACATTCTGAATTTATGGCAAATGTGTGACACATCTGAATGCCTTCTTGATGGAATCAAAGTAAAAAACTGAAAGCATTTCCTACTGAGGAGACTGCAGTAAATGAGGAAATTAGGAAACTTCATAACAAAGAAGTCTTCCAAGATGGCCACCAGTGAAAAAAGAGCCCAAATGTAGCACAAATATTACCGAGATGTAGCCCACATATAGCCCAATGACAAAAGTGTGCAAAACACTTTTTATTTTTAGTTTTTTGCAGTTTTATGTAGTGCAGACTGGTCAGGTATTGGAGCGTTGCATCTTAAAACATGACCCCCTTACACTACAAAAACACCACTGCACTACCCTAAACCCTAAAACACTACCCCAGCACGACCCCTACACTACACAAGCACCACTGCACTATCCTAAACCCTAAAACACTACCCCCAGCATGACCCCCTACACTACACAAACACCACTGCACTACCCTAAACCCTAAAACACTACCCCAACACCACTGCACTAACCTAAATCCTAAAACACTACCCCAGCACGACCCCCTACACTACCCAAACACCACTGCACTACCCTAAAACATGACCCCCTACACTACACAAACACCACTGCACTACCCTAAACCCTAAAACACTACCCCAGCACGACCCCCTACAATACACAAGCACCACTGCACTACCCTAAACCCTAAAACACTACCCCCAGCACGACCCCCTACACTACACAAACACCACTGCACTACCTTAAACCCTAAAACACTACCCCCAGCATGACCCCCTACACTACCCAAACACCACTGCACTAACCTAAATCCTAAAACACTACCCCCAGCACGACCACCTACACTACCCAAACACCACTGCACTGCCCTAAACCCTGAAACACCAGCCCCTGCATCACCCCCTACACTGCCTGAACACCACTGCACTGCCCTAAACCCTGAAACACATACCCTAGCACGACCCCCTACACTGCCCGAACACCACTGCACTGCCCTAAACCCTGAAACACCACCCCCTTCACGACCCCCTTCACTGCCCGAACACCACTGCACTGCCATAAACCCTGAAACACCACCCCCAGCATGACCCCTACACTGCCCGAACACCACTGCACTGCCCTAAACCCTGAAACACTACCCCCAGCAAGACCTCCTACACTGCCCGAACACCACTGCACTGCCCTAAACCCTGAAACATCACCCCCAGCAAGACCCCCTACACTGCCCGAACACCACTGCCCTAAACCCTGAAACACCACCCCCAGCACGACCCCCTACACTGCCCGAACACCACTGCACTGCCCTAAACCCTGAAACACCACCCCCAGCACGACCCCCTACACTGCCCGAACACCACTGCACTGCCCTAAACCCTGAAACACCACCCCTGCACGACCCCCTACACTGCCCGAACACTACTGCACTGCCCTAAACCCTGAAACACCATCCCCAGCACCACCCCCTACACTGCACGAACACCACCGCACTGCCCTAAACCCTGAAACACCACCCCCAGCAAGACCCCTACACTGCCCGAACACCACTGCACTGCCCTAAACCCTGAAACACCACCCCCAGCAAGACCCCCTACACTGCCCGAACACCACTGCCCTAAACCCTGAAACACCACCCCCAGCAAGACCCCCTACACTGCCCGAACACCACTGCACTGCCCTAAACCCTGAAACACCAGCCACAGCACGACCCCTACACTGCCTGAACACCACTGCACTGCCCTAAACCCTGAAACACCACCCCCTGCATTACCCCCTACACTGCCCGAACACCACTGCACTGCCCTAAACCCTGAAACACCACCCCCTGCACGATCCCCTACACTGCCCGAACACTACTGCACTGCCCTAAACCCTGAAACACCACCCCCAGCACGACCCCTACACTGCACGAACACCACTGCACTGCCCTAAACCCCGAAACACTACCCCCAGCAAGACCCCCTACACTGCCCGAACACCACTGCCCTAAACCCTGAAACACCACCCCCAGCAAGACCCCCTACACTGCCCGTACACCACTGCACTGCCCTAAACCCTGAAACACCACCCCCAGCATGACCCCCTACACTGCCCGAACACCACTGCACTGCCCTAAACCCTGTAACACCACCCCCAGCACGACCCCCTACACTGCCCGAACACCACTGCACTGCCCTAAACCATGAAACACCAGCCCCAGCACGACCCCCTACACTGCCCGAACACCACTGCACTGCCCTAAACCCTGAAACACCACCCCCAGCACGACCCCCTACACTGCCCGAACACCACTGCACTGCCCTAAACCCTGAAACACCAGCCCCAGCACAACCCCGTACACTGCCCGAACACCACTGCACTGCCCTAAACCCTGAAACACCAGCCCCAGCACGACCGCCTACACTGCCCGAAAACCACTGCACTGCCCTAAACCCTGAAACACCAGCCCCAGCACGACCCCCTACACTGCCCGAACACCACTGCACTACCCTAAACCCTGAAACACCAGCCCCAGCACGACCCCTACACTGCCCGAACACCACTGCACTACCCTAAACCCTCAAACACCAGCCCCAGCACGACCCCCTACACTGCCCGAACACCACTGCACTGCCCTAAACCCTGAAACACTAGCCCCAGCAAGACCCCCTACACTGCCCGAACACCACTGCACTGCCCTAAACCCTGAAACACCAGCCCCAGCAAGACCCCCTACACTGCCCGAACACCACTGCACTGCCCTAAACCCTGAAACACCACCCCCAGCACGACCACCTACACTGGCCGAACACCATTGCACTGCCCTAAACCCTGAAACACCACCCCCTGCACAACCCCCTACACTGCCCAAACACCACTGCACTGCCCTAAACCCTGAAACACCACCCCCTGCACGACCCCTACACTGCCCGAACACCACTGCACTGCCCTAAACCCTGAAACACCACCCCCAGCCTGACCCCCTACACTGCCCGAACACCACTGCACTGCCCTAAACCCTGAAACACCACCCCCTGCACGACCTCCTACACTGCCGGAACACCACTGCACTGCCCTAAACCCTGAAACACCACCCCCAGCACGACCCCCTACACTGCCCGAACACCACTGCACTGCCCTAAACCCTGAAACATCAACCCCAGCAAGACCCCCTACACTGCCTGAACACCACTGCCCTAAACCCTGAAACACCACCCCCTACACTGCACGAACACCACTGCACTGCCCTAAACCCTGAAACACCACCTCCAGCAAAACCCCCTACACTGCCTGAACACCATTGCTCTGCCCTAAATCCTGAAACACCAGCCCCAGCAAGACCCCCTACACTGCCCGAACACCACTGCACTGCCCTAAACCCTGAAACACCACCCCCAGCACGACCCCCTACACTTCCCGAAACCCTGAAACACCAGCCCCAGCAAGACCCCCTACACTGCCCGAACACCACTGCACTGCCCTAAACCCTGAAACACCAGCCCCAGCATGACCCCCTACACTGCCCGAACACCACTGCACTGCCCTAAACCCTGAAACACCAGCCCCAGCACGACCACCTACACTGCCCGAACACCACTGCACTGCCCTAAACCCTGAAACACCAGCCCCAGCACGACCCCCTACACTGCCCGAACACCACTGCACTGCCTTAAACCCTGAAACACCAGCCCCAGCACGACCCCCTACACTGCCCGAACACCACTATACTGCCCTAAACCCTGAAACACCAGCCCCAGCACGACCCCCTACACTGCCCGAACACCACTGCCCTGCCCTAAACCCTGAAACACCACCCCCTGCATGACCCCTTACACTGCCCGAACACCACTGCACTGCCCTAAACCCTGAAACACCACCCCTGCAGCACCCCCTACAATGCCCGAACACCACTGCACTGCCCTAAACCCTGAAACACCACCCCTGCACTGCCCCCTACACTGCCCGAACACCACTGCACTGCCCTAAACCCTGAAACACCACCCCCAGCACGACCCCCTTTACTGCTCGAACACCACTGCACTGCCCCAAACCCTGAAACACCACCCCCAGCACGACCCCCTACACTGCCCGAACACCACTGCCCTAAACCCTTAAACACCACCCCCTGCACGACCCCCTACACTGCCTGAACACCACTGCACTGCCCTAAACCCTGAAACACCACCCCTACACTGCCCGAACACCACTGCACTGCCCTAAACCCTGAAACACCACCCCCAGCACGACCCCCTACACTGCCCGAACACCACTGCACTGCCCTAAACCCTAAAACACCACCCCCAGCATTACCCCCTACACTGCCCAAACACCACTGCACTGCCCTAAACCCTAAAATACTACCCCCAGCACGACCCCCTACACTACCCGAACACCACTGCACTGCCCTAAACCCTAAAACACTCCCCCAGCACGACCCCCTACACTACCCGAACACCACTGCACTGCCCTAAACCCTAAAACACTCCCCCAGCACGACCCCCTACACTACCCAAACACCACTGCACTGCCCTAAACCCTAAAACACTACCCCCGCATGACCCCCTACACTACCCAAACACCAATGCACTACCCTAATCCCTAAAACACTACCCCCCGCATGACCCCCTACACTACCCTAAACCCTAAAACACTACCCCTGCACGACTCCCTACACTACCCAAAGACCACTGCACTACCCTAAACCCTAAAACATGACCTCCTACACTACACAAACACCACTGCACTACCCTAAACCCTAAAACACTACCCCCAGCAGTACCCCTACACTACCCAAACACCACTGCACTAACCTAAACCCTAAAACACTACCCCCAGCAGTACCCCCTACACTACCCAAACACCACTGCACTACCCTAAATCACTACCCCCAGCACGACCCCTACACTACCCAAACACCACTGCACTACCCTAAACCCTAAAACACTACCCCCAGCACGACCCCCTACACTACCCAAACACCACTGCACTACCCTAAACCCTAAAACACTCCCCCAGCACGACTCCCTACACTACCCAAACACCACTGCACTACCCTAAACCCTAAATCTACCCCCAGCATGACCCCCTACACTACACAAACACCACTGCACTACCCTAAACCCTAAAACACTACCCCCAGCACGACCCTCTTCACTACCTAAACACAACTGCACAATTTGTTACAGGCGTTGCAACGCAGGCCTGTGGTGCTTACTGGAAGTACCTAGTGGGCTAGTTGGGCCCCAGGGACCCTCAGGATTCAAGGTGACCTAATCCCCCAACTTAAAACGCACCACGGGGCGCGTTTGCACAGTGGTGAAGGGAGGGGGCGGGCCTCAGGTGACGTGCGCAAACACGCCCTGTGGTGCGTTTTAAGTTGGGGAATTAATTCCCTTTGAATCCTGAGGGACCCTGGGGGCCAACTAGCCCACCAGGTACCTTCAGTAAGCACAACAGAGTTGCGTTGCAGAGAGGTGAAAAAAGGTGCGTGGCCTCGGAACGCCTCTCTGCAACTTAGCTCTGTGGTCCTAACTGTAGGTACCTGGGGGCTAGTTGGGCCCCAGGGACCCTCAGAATTCAAGGGGACTTAATACCGCAACTTAAAACGCGCCACGGGTGCGTTTGCACACATGTCACCTCAGATCCCCCTCCCTTCACCACTGTGCAAACGCGCCCTGTAGCGCGTTTTAAGAGGTAGTTTTAATCCCCCTGCCCTATTATGTACTAAGGACTTGCAGAGGAGGTCATGCTAATCACAGGGGTACCCCAACGCATAGTGTTCCCTAGTGTATGTAGGTGTTTTCACTGTATTCTAAGTGTCTTTTAGCATAGCACTGGCTCTGGTTAGTCAGAGTCAGTTACCACCAGTACCCGTCTGAAAAAGTTGTGGGCACAGGATGATTTTGCAACAAGGCCTCTTTCTGCTCCTCTGTTGGTTCTTTCTGCACATCTTTTGCTTCTTTCTGCGCGTTTTTCTTCTTTCTTTACATGTCCTACCTCTGTAGGCATAGTTAGAAACTAGCATTTAAAAAAACCTTTGAAATTCACTTAAAAATCATAGGTTTCAGGCACGTTATAGTTAGAAATTAGCATTTAAAAACCTTTGAAATTCACTGACAAAACCATAGGTTTCAGACACGTTATAGTTAGAAATTAGCATTTAAAAAACCTTTGAAATTCACTGAAAAAACCATAGGTTTTAGGGACAGTTATAGTTAGTTGGACATTTCACTCGTACAAAACCATAGAAATTCCCCGTTATAGTTAGTTCAGCTAACTATAACTCGCGCCCGCAATGCACTGCTGATGACGTCACATATTACATCACTCATGACATGGTCAGTGACATCACTGATGACATCACTGATGACATCTCAAATGACATCACTGATGACATCATCCATGTGATAATTTCATGCATCTTCTCACACCCTAATATAACTTTTGATACACCCACTCTAAATTACAGACTGCCATTCTCAAAACCATAGACACTCCAACACCAAAAACTACATACCCACTCACTGATTCTTAGGTCTACACACACATCCACTCACTCACCCGTACAGTCACTCATACTTAGTCACTCAGTACAGGACTATCATATGCACTCATACACCTATATAAACACTCACACACCGCCACTCATCCATAGAGGTACTCACACACCTAGTCAGTCATGCAAAAAACTTAATCACACACCCATTTACTCACCTATACAGTTATACACACACCAGCTCACTTACTCATACAAATACTAGCACATTCTTACGCTCTTATACAATCACTGATACAAGTACACACTCATCCATACAGCCACTCTCACAATCACACACTCTCACTTATAGCCATTTATATACTCCAACACACATATATACTGCCTTTCACATATGTAGTTACTCACACATGTACCACTGAGATATACATTCAATCACTAACACACCCATACACACACTCACCCACCCATACAGTCCATCACAGATGCACTCTTGAAACCATGCACCCAGTGAATCACCAACTCACACATCTATGCACAGAGTCACACACACCCCACCCACACAAACACTCAGGCACCCATACAGATACTCAGACAATCAATCAATAACCCATGTAGACACTCATGTAGCTATTCAGAAAGCCATGCAGCCGCTTACAAACCAACAGACAGACGGATACAGACATTCACACAGTTTAGTCACTAACCCATGCATTCAGTAAGATACATTTAATCACTCACTTGTAGAGTCAGTCACTCATGTACTAAATCATCCCTTCAGACACTTATACACCCACTCATTCTTCAATACACCTTTCCCTATATATATTAAACATATTTAAACTTTACAGAAACACACAGTCACTGGATGATGTCATCAGTGATGTCATCAGTGATGTCATTTGAGATGTCATCAGTGATGTCATCAGTGATGTCACTGACCATGTCATGAGTGATGTAATATGTGACGTCATCAGCAGTGCATTGCGGGGGCGCGAGTTATAGTTAGCTGAACTAACTATAACGGGGGAATTTCTATGGTTTTGTACGAGTGAAATGTCCAACTAACTATAACTGTCCCTAAAACCTATGGTTTTTTCAGTGAATATATATATATATATATATATATATATTATTCTGGACAACTTCAGGATTGAAGTCAGACACTAGAGGTCCCTACCCATGTCTCTACTAGGTTGGGTTGAGATGTTCAAAAAGATGATCCTACCCAAACTCCTTTATGTGCTCCAAAATACTACTTACATGATCCCACCGGATGTCTTCAGGAAGCTGGAAGTGGAAGTTAGACTGTTGCTGTGGGATGGGGGCAGCTCATATAGCATTGACCAAACTAATGAGGTAAAGTCTATGATGTCAGAATTGCACTGCCGGACATCCAGAAATACTACAGGCATCACAGTGGGTAGTCATCAACAAATGGTCCTTTTCACCACAAAACGAGCCATCTGTGAGAGCAGATCAAGTTGCTGTGGAAGATAGGGGATACCCAGCTGCTTTGTATGGGTCTCATATGAGGGTAGACATGCCTGTACATACTGAATCAGTGTGTATAGCCTGAAGGGAGGCCAGTGGATACTTGGCATGGGAGAAAGCATTAACAAATCAAACCCTAATGGCACAGTGTGGCACTAGCAGAGGTGGGGAAAATGCAGAGATCCTGCAGAAGGAAAATATAGAAATCAGCAAATTGGGAGACCTGTGGCAAGATTGAGGCTAATCTAGTGGGGTGCCCTTTGGGAGGAGTATCAGATGGCATAGACGGAGGTCATACCTCCAGATTCCACATGCCATGTTGACCCACATAGCAGTAGGAGCTGAGGTCGTGGATGCGTCCCCGCTGGATGACCACCTTTTGTCGGATTCCCCTACCAAAAAAGCCATCTTGCTGATCTATAGAAAGTTGCTCAACAACTCCCCGAATGTTCTGGGAAAGTTAAAAAGTGACTGGGAATCTGATCTGGAGGACATTGATGAGGGGGAGTGTGAGGAGGCGGTCAGAGCACCCAGAAAGACAGCAATTCAGGCCAGCTTCCGATTGGTCCAGTTACATATTCTTCACAGAGGCTACTATACAAAAACTATGTTCTTTAAAATGGGGAAAATGGGTTTGGCTCTCTGTTCCAGGGGATGCAACCAACTGGGGACATTACTCCAAACCCTAAGGGACTGCCTGATGTTAACTGGGTATTGGATGGCAACATGGACATGTCTGACGCACGTCATCAGAAACCAGGCTGAACTCTCCCCCAAGGTAATAGTACTCAACACCTGGGAAGACGAAATGCAATCCCCACATACAAAAACCCTCATTATGTTGGGTCTGATGGTAACAAAAAGAAATGTGGTCCAGTAAGGGGGATCTGGCATGCCTCCAGACTTGGGGAAAACACAGGGGGACGAAAGTCTAACTTTACGACTTTTGGTATTCACAAAGGGCATTTACAAATCGTAAATGGCCTTTGTGAATACCAAAAGTTGAACTTTACGACTTTTGGTATTCACAAAGGGCATTTACGAGTAGTAAATGCCCTTTGTGAATACCGAAAGTCATAAAGTTAGACTTTCGTCTCATTTTACCTTTGCGAATCGGGCCCATGGATTGGTTCATGTTGGTGAAGAGATAGGTTTACGAGGGGAGGGGTTGCCCCAAAAGTGGCTAAAAATATGGAAGCAATGGCAAACGTACAGGGGACTGTAGAGGGTCAGACACTGACCTGGGATGGAGAGAAGGAGACCATCTCTAGTGCAGTGGTGACTGAAAAAACATTACTGGTGCTGACAAGGGAAAAAGGACATGGCAGACCCACAAGAAACAAGTTATGTGACCTACATACTATGCTGTATAGCTATTCTGTACTTTTTATGATCTTTAACCGCTATAAAATGAATACAATGTTTATTAAAATAAGAATGCTGGGACTTGTAGCCTTTCAGTTCCCATCATAGGAATCTCGGCATGCTTAGTGCTGGTGGCTGAAAAACAAGTACATGCTGAAAGTCGCTCTTGTGACACGGGGCGAGCTGACAGCCAAATGGCAGCAGTGAAAAACTGTGATTTCTACTGTAATCAGTTGAAAATGAAATTCTCCTTTCTTTGCATTTGCTTGAGATTCCAGAACACTTTGAAAATGCAGTGCTGCCCGAGTGCATAGCAATGTCGTCTAGGCCCAAAAATGTTTGTCTAGTAATTTGACATTTTCTGTTCTAAGTTTCTTACGATGTGATTCATGTGGATACTGGTGGACTGTGTCAAATGCACCTCTAATGTGCCATACATGTTACCTTACTGTCCCAATGCCCTACTGTACATGCTGAAGACCGATTGTACTTATTAGGTCTGGCATTAGCCAAGACCTTTTGATTTTACATAGATTAAATCCATTATTGGGGCTTTCAGTCAGCCATTTTCATCTATTGGTCTGTTGTTGTCTTTCAACGTTTTCTTTCGCCCACTACTGGATACAGCATGAGGCAGTAGGACCGCCCACTGCAGGCACTAGCTCACTTTACTGTTAATGACGGCATTTTGCTCTCTCACAAGCAGCACAACCATGCACAAAATAGTTCCTTCCATGCCAGGAACTACAATGGCAAGTAGTGGTTTTTAAGACCAAAAAAATGTTTTGCTTTTAGCCAATATATATATATTTTTTAAATTGCAAGGGCCCTGGAACTCCAGAAACAAAGATTCACAAAAGGCATGACACAACAAAAAGAGCATTGGCCAAGCCAAAAGGCTGCCAGCTAAAAACCACTCCTATTATCTTTGCCAGTGCTTGTTTTTGAGTTGTTGTAAAAAGAAACTGTTTGTTATGTTGTAGCAGGTAAGGGAGAGTACGCAGATAAGTGATCCCACTGATGTGTGAATTGTTTTTATTATTAAAGCATGTGGGAATTAGAAAATGTTATTTAATGATGGGGGTATAGCGATCTTTCAAAAGTGCAGCAGGTGTAGTGACACCGGACCCAGAGGTCTGAGGGGCTCATTGCACCGCGATTATTTATGCATTTCAGTACCTAGTTAGAAAATAGGGGCACTGTGCTTGCTTCCCTCTTGCTTTCAAAACTGTTGAATAGTAAACGCTTTCGGTGTTTGGAATATGATCTGTGCCAGAAATATTTAGTTTGATTGTGATGTTGACGCTTTCAGTTATGAGCCTCTGTATGACATTTTCCAAGAGTGACTTGGTCGAATTAAACAAAGAGCTTTTTGGGGGTAAACGGAGTGAGTAACTAAGAGGAGCTACTACTGACGGATTTCATAATACTACATTGTCTTGTAAATGACATTCTTCAGGAGGCTGTGGGGTGGGGTTCATGGACGTCATTTAGGGGTCAATGCTGCGACCCCTGGCACTGCCTTTGTGACCCCTGGCCCGAGTGGCCTCAGAGGTGGCAAAATCAGTGCCTGGAGGAACACAGGAGCAGCTCGTTCTAATGGACGTGGTTTGGAGCTCCATTTTCGTGGTTTTCTGTCAAACAATTTTATTACACAAATAGTGAATAATATTATTCACTATTGGTGTAATAAAAATGGAGTATAATGAGCGGGAATGTGACCGTATCTGACAGCTAAGGTACCTAAAAATTGCTTTTAAATACATGTTATATGCATGCCTGCAGGCGAGTGTGTTTATCTGAGAGGGAGTGCGTGAATGCGTGTGTACGTTTAGGCATGTCTGTGAGTCAAATTAAAGGCTACATGGTGTGTGATGTCCAACCCGCTACGCTACCCCTGGCATTTTGGCGAATTGACGCCCATGGTGGGGTTGCCTTGTACAGACTAGAACCTGCTACATCCAAGAAAGCGATTCGGAATAGGAAAGAGCAGGGGCTGGTCCACGGACATCCGGTGGCCGTGCAGGTCGCAGCATCAATAGGCCTCTGTCTTTGTCAACATATTTGAAACCGCAAATATCGCTCGGTCCGGAAGGCCGCTCCCTTGTTCGGAAATTTAGCAGGATATATAACCCCGCAAGTGGCTGTCATGAGACGAGATGAACACCGCCCGGGGAGCCACGAAAAGATGGAGGGTGCCTGTGACCTGTCCGTGGCAGATATTGAACTGAACCTTTTCGAACCAGGATACCTTGTTGTGTGT
This sequence comes from Calotriton arnoldi, assembly GCA_963921515.1. Classification (NCBI taxonomy): domain Eukaryota; kingdom Metazoa; phylum Chordata; class Amphibia; order Caudata; family Salamandridae; genus Calotriton; species Calotriton arnoldi. Next base: position 630,581 of record CAWUFW010006010.1, read on the forward strand.
TAACGCAGTGGCCATCGCCTCCCTCCGCGTGCGGTGGGCAGGACCTGCCTTCCTTCCCCTACCCCCTTGATGAACCTCTCCCTGGCCCACCTCTGATCAGCGGAGGGTGACAGGAGGGCGGCGGGAGGCCAGTCTCCCAGGAAATGAAACCTGTTCACACAGCCCAAGTATGCTCCGGACCAGCGTGATTTATATAGACGAGGAATTTCTGGCCGCGGGAACAATAATGTTCTTAAACTTCAGACCCCCTCTCCCTCGCGGAGGCACCTCCCTGCCAGTGAAACTGGGAGAGCCTGTGCCACTCCCTTCGTCGAGGAACCCCAGACAGGGCGGCCCCGGGGCTGTAAGGGCGAGCGTCAGCGAGGGAGGGCCCCTATCGTTAAACACATCAGTGAACCGGGCTCTCGTATCAAAGAAGACTCGAAACCTGCCTACTCTCCTCACCGCCGTCGAGGCTCGGAGACATAAGACTTAGCTGCCCTGCCACATGCACAGTTCTGCCTGTTGCTGAGAAAGGGGTGCAGGAGGTGAAAAATACCTGCCTGCAACATGCAGGCAGAAACACACTAGCCGTCAAGAGTCCAACAGCACTCCATCAAGTATTGCCAAAGCCAATAGTTTGGAACCTATTGGCTTTGCCAAAGCTGTTTAGTCATGCTGCACGCAGCATTGCTAAAGAATAAAAAAAAAAAGCCTTTCACGGAGCCGGCTGTTATTTTGTAGGTTCAGTAACTGAAAAGATAAAAAATACAAATGCATGTATTTGTTTTTTTTAAAGGTACTGGGGAAAGCAATATGGGGGGGTTGTTTGTTGGGAGTAAAACAGAGGGTGCATTTCGGGGAAAGCACAGGGGCGAGAGATGAACATGAAGCACGGTGGAGAGGAGAGATGTACACGAGGAAGACAGCTGGAAAACACAAACCCTTGTGATGTGCTGAAATTAAAAGCAAAAAGTAGTGCTTGGAAAGCAAGCAGTGGAAGGACACAAGTAATGCGTACATTCTCCAGGACAGGGACAAACACAAGAAGAGGAAGGAGAGCCCACACTAGCTTATGGGTAAGAAGTAAGCAAATGAGTGACCATACAGCCAACCAGTGGAAACCGAAGGCTGGGCTCTAAGCGTGTAAGATACCACCTCTCTGTACAGTGTACTAAAATGAAGTACACTATGTAGAAAGTGCGAGATATCCTCAGAGGAACATAGAGGCAACAATTCGATAATAATACCTCTCTTTTTGTGGTAGTGTGGGCGAGCAGTTAGGCTTATCAGAGGGCAGCGTAAAGCATTTGTTGTACTCATGGAGGCAATAGATGAGACGCACACTCAAGAATAAATCCAAGACCAATTTTGTATAAAAATAACAAGAAATCTTTATATATGTTTTAAGGAGCAAGACTTCAAAATTGGCAATAGACTTTATACAGTTTCAATACTTGAATAAATACTTGGGTTACTCGAAAGAAATGCTTTGCAGTTCAAAGTATGCAGTATTTTCAGTATCTAGCCACTCGGCGGTCCATACCATCAAATACTTACCATCATGGTCGGCAGGGAGCGCAATGGAAGGGATTAGCTGTAATGGAGTTCTGTTGACCGCCAACACAGACACTGTCGTGGCTGCTTGGTTGCCGGCAGCAGGTCACTGGAAGTCAATGGTTTCAGAACACCGATCATGAAAATGTGTACGTGAAGGAGCACTGTATGGTTGACTAGTTGTTCCTTACGAAATTAGTCATTTGTGTCACACTGATCTCAATATCTATCAATGGTCCAAACTCCAAAAATTAAATATCAGATATGATCCCAAAGAAAGCTTCAAATTGTCCTGTATATTCTTTTTGTTCTTTCTCTTATTGCTTTACTTCTTTTCAAGTTTGTGATGTATAAAACTACAGCCAACGCGTTTCATCCCACAACATGGGCACTTCTTCAGGGCAAATGCTTAAACGTGCAGACCAATAGTCGTTAAGAAATATTACTCTGTTGAGAATCTATTAGTGAACCAATCATATCGTAGTTTTATCTTTGGGTCTACGGTCAAGATGAAAGACACCATGCGTGCATGCAAACCCTATAATTTATATTGGTTTGTCATAATAGCCACCTCATTGAAATCACTCTTGCTTGTCACATGGTAGTCTTCAATTTCTTTGATTTAACCTACTGCAAATGTCCCTGCGTGTCCAAAAGCAACACCGCCAACCAAAGGGTCGCGGTTGCTGGAGGGTGGCGTGGAGTCTTGGTAGAGGAGGTTCGCCAACGCAGTACCATTGCGGTCGCTGGAAGGAGAACTCTGCCACAGAGTTTCGGATGACCACAACCCCTTGGAAGGTCAGAGGCGATCTTGACCAGAAGGATGATGGTCTTTGGGGGCCCAGGACTCGGGTACCACAGGCAGCTGGGCTGGACCTGGACTGGAAGTACCTGAGGGCGTGGGTGCCGATTTCGGAGGTCACCGGCAGAGGTCGGGCCACAGGTGTGCCTACCCCAGAGGAGACGGTCATGCCAAGGTTGCCGCTTTACGCCATCGATGCCACCGGCAAGAGGATATGGGTTCTCAGGAGTGGGGTTGGTTTCAGCATCGTCACTGTGCTGAGAGGATCCCTCAAGTTGATGGATGGGTGCAGGGGTTGATTCCACCAGACTGGAGAACCAACAGGACTGGGAAGCTGCAGGGTTTCTTTTAGTGGTGAGTCGCATCGACATGGAGTGTGCCGGGTTATAACCACAGCGGTTCCTTTACCGGCGGATGCCAGGGACTTGAGCCTCTAGCCCAAAGTGAGGTTCTTGGCAATTTGCAGAAGGCTGGAGAGCTCCGGGGTTTCTTGGAGGCCTCGCAGGTTTCAGGAGCGACAGAAGGTTGCAATTGTTGAGTCCTTAGCAGTGGCAGGGGTTTGTGTCTATTTCTTCTGCATCGGGTCTCAGTATTTGAACCGCAGCGGTCTTCTTCCGTTATCTTCTTGTGTCCGTCAAATCTGAAGTAAGGTTCACAGGGTGCCACCTAAATACTGAATTTAGGGACTTTTTTAGAGGAGGCCGGGTAGTAGCCAATGGGCTACCTACCTGTAGAGTGTCTACACCCTCTTGATGCCACTCCAGGTGGGGACTGGGCATACCTTGACTTCTAATTGGCTACAATTCCCATCCTCAAGATGGAGGATTGTGAAAAGTGGGGTCTACTGTGCCTGCCCCACCTGAGGGGTGTTACAGGGTGAAGGTAGGCCTGCCTCCTACTTTACCTAGTTTTACCACCAGTTCTCCAGCCGAAAGTGGGGCAGGACTGGGGGTCGCCATCTGCTTCTAACAGCAGTGGCTGGGGGCAGAGTTCAAAACAGCATGGCCTTTGAAGTTCCCGCTTCTGCCAAGGCAGATCCTGCAGGGAGGAAGGTGTGACCACATCCGCCCACAGCAGGCTTTGCCTCTGGATCTGGAGAGCACTGGCTCTCTACCAAGAGGTCCAGAAACATGTCTGGTGATGGCAGTCTGGCTAAAACTAGACTGGGACCACACCAGTGGTTGGTAAGGTTTCAGCGGACCCTCTAAAAGGGTCTCCTGTGTTAAGTTATTAATAAATCCTACACTAGCATCAGCAAGGATTTATTAAAACAAGATGTTTGGTACCAAACATTTTAGAAATCAGTGAAGCCATCATGGAGCTAGGAAACTCGTGTTGACGAGTAACCAACACCTGTACTCTTTATGGCTTCCCTGTTCACTTACGACACACAGAATGAACTGGATATCGAAGGGACCCAATTGAATTGAATTAAAAACTTATATAGCACAACAACTGCCACCCTACGGGTATCCTGGCACTTAGATTGAAGAATAATCACTGTAACAGCAGAACCAATTGTCAGTGAAGGGGTCTAGTGTTCACTCCTTGGAAATAGCCAAGTTTTCAGACTCTTCCTAAAACAGGTCAGAGAACTGGTCTGTCTAAGATTCTGAGGCAACTCATTCCATAGGCGCGCAGCGGCCACACCGAAGGCCCTGATAGGCCCTCACATAGTATATAGTGCACCCTGCCTTAGGGCTAAAGGCCTGCAGTAGGGGGGGGGGCTTACCTATATCTTATGCAGTGCAGGGTTGGCATGGCACACAGGGCTGTATGCCATGTCAACTCTTCAGTTGGTCCAGCACCTGGACATGCAGCCTGCAATAGCAGCACCGCTGGGTCCAGGTGAGGGGTTCCTATGGAACCTCCTTCTGTCCTCCGGCCCTAGGTATGTGGGGTACCATTTACTAGGGGCTTACAGGGCAAATGAGAGGTTGTGCCAATCGTGGTACAGTTTTAGGGAAAGGAGATCTGGTCCCCAAAACAAGCACGAATTGGACAAGTTATTTGGTACAACATTCCCTCACAACTGTAATCAGTCCCGGGATCATTGATCTGGCTTATGTTGATTATATCATGGGTTATACCGCACTACCTAGGAGGCCCAGGGAATCAAAGTTTTGCCTGATCCCTTATGAGAACATGGGGAATGTCTTCCCCCGGGGAGGTCATATGATAGAAGCTCAAATTGTTGCAACCAACACTTAAGTGATCTAAAGCTCTGTAGGGTGTTTTTTCCACTCTCCCCCTCCAGTGTGCAGAGTAACCAATGCAATTACAGTGCTCTCTTGGTGTCTGCAACATTAAACCGCATCATATTTTTTTTTTTTTTTAATTTGTTTATTAACAGCTTGTCATATCATACAACAATATCACGCGCGTGCCAGGAGCATCGCGCCCAGGAATTCAGGACAAGCAATTTTTTTTTAGTGCATATACATATCAAGCAAATATAGGAAACAGATACCCAATGAAAATGCCATAAAGGCAAGAAACAAACCCCCCCTCCCTCACTCTCTGGCACTGCAGCGATATGACCTACATAGCGCCAACATTTTGACTTCTGATGCGTACACAAGTTGAAATAGCACAGTAACCTGGGATCAATTGCATTAAGTGTCAGTAGCATAGAAATGAGAACGTGTGACATCTTACAAATCAGGGTGGCTTGATAAATATATGGTAAGTGGGGCCCAGAAATCCTTGGGCCTTGATGATTCAGGGAGTTCTTCAGCATAGGTCTCTAGTTGTTCCCTACAGTAGGTCAAGTCCCGGATCCACTTACGAACCGTGGGCAACCCCTTGCGCCCCAGTGCTGCGCCACGGCCCGCTTGGCCATTAACGTCGCCACAGCTACCAACCTCCTGTTACAGGGCTTTAAGGGTGTCACATTGCCCAACAAGCATAGCTCAGGTGTGCATCCCACTCGTTCCAGTACGACCTCCGTTAACACATCCACCACCCTAGACCAAAATGTAACTAACCCCGCACAGAGCCAGGAGAGGTGTAGAAAATCGGCGTCCGCATGCCCACACCGCACACAATTAGCCGTATCCCTCAGTCCAAATTTCCTCAACTGCACAGGGGTGTAATAGAGCTGGTGTAAAAAGTTAAAATGTATGATACGTAGATTACAGTTAGCTGTAAGGCGCCCAGTCAGTTTACAACAAGCATGCCAATGGTCTACAGACATCGCGCCACCCAGAGCTTCGTTCCATTTAGCGTATGAGGGATGCACCTCCTCCTCACGCTCGCGAAGTGATGCAGCGTATAGTTTAGTGATCAGTCCCTTACGATCCCCGCTCGCGAGCACCGCCTGCAGCGCCCGCAGTGGCTGAGGCTCATTGGGGTAGTTAGGATATATATCCCTGATTGCTTGCCGAACCCTCACGTACGTGAAGCATAGCATAGCTCCATGTGGCCGACCCGCCTGCACATCCTGCAATGAGCGGAACTGGCTTTGTTTGTATAAGTCCCCTAGCTGCGTAATCCCGACCGCCTGCAATGCGCTCAGCGCAGAACGCTCTTGCGCCGCGGATATGCCAGGATGTGCCGCAATCGGCAACCTGGGGGCATAAAGGTAGGGTAGTTTCGCTCGTCTAGCCAATGTCTGCCAGGCCCAGGCGGTGCACTGCACCGGATTGATTTCCGTTCGGGGGCCTCCACTCCCACCCGAGAGAGCAGCTGCCACCAGTGGCAAGGGGAGTATTGCGTCCGCCTCAATCGCCGTATGGGGGAGATAGCGGTGTGGGAAGAACCAGTAAGGTGCAAAATGCGCCTGAGCGCATAGGTAATAAAGGCGCATATCTGGGGCCTCGAAGCCGCCGCGTTCAAAGGGTTGGATTAGGGTATCCCAGCTACAACGCGGTTTTTGCCCCCCACACAAATGATAGTAGGGCCGTCTGTAATGCCTTGAAGGTCGAGATATTCAGGCGGAGAGGGATATTCATAAATAAATATAATAGTTTGGGCAAAATGGCCATTTTAAGCACAGCGATGCGGTCCGCTAACGAGAGGGGCAGGCGGGCCCACCGCTCCGTTTTTCCCGTGAGTTGTGTGATGGTGCGTCCGTAATTCATGGATATGACCTGGGCAGGGTCCCTGTGCAGCCAGATCCCTAAGTATTTCACCGGATCCCGGGCCCAAGACAGAGGAAAGTCCATCTCAAACTCGTCAGTACCCGCTGTTAAGGGAAATACCGTCGATTTGGCCCAGTTTATACCTAAGCCAGAGAATCCTTCAAATTTAACATATTCCCTCAGCAGTTCAGGGAGGTGGGTTGCAGGCTCACGGACATATAAAAGCATGTCATCCGCATAAAGCGAAACAACAAGTGGCCGCTGTCTAAAGCGTAGCGCAGCGGAGGCGTGCAATTGGCGCAACTTACATGCCAGTGGCTCCAGTGCCAGCGCAAATAGCATTGGTGACAGAGGGCATCCCTGCCGTGTGCCTCTGCCAATGGGAAACGCCGAGGATACCCAGCCATTCACGCGAACTCTAGCCGCAGGTTTGGTATACAGGACCCTAATCCATTGCAAAAAGAACGGGGAACACCCATTCGCGTGAGAACGGTAAACATATACTCCCAGGAGAGGGAATCAAAAGCCTTGGCGGCGTCTAGTAGCACCGCCGCGGCCTGGAAGTCAGCGTCAAAGTAGTGAAGAGTGGCGAAGAGAGTTCGCAGGTTATGCACGGTAGACCGAGCGGGCACGAATCCAGACTGGTCAGGGAGTACCAGCAAAGGAACCAGAGGCTGAAGGCGGAGTGCAATCATTTTCGCCAATATCTTGGTGTCGATATTAATCATTGAGAGTGGTCTGTAGGAATCGCAGTGGCTAGGCTCCTTATCAGGTTTCAGTAGCATCACCAGTAGAGCCTCCCGCAACGAGGGTGGGAGATGTCCAGTGTCATACGCCTCCGCATATACTTCAAGAAGGCGAGGGGCCAGGTCCTCCACAAATGTCTTATAGAACTCGCTCGGGAACCCGTCTAATCCCGCAGCTTTGCAAGTAGGGAGGGACATAATAGCGAGTTTTACATCTTCCTCATCAAAAGGTTGAGTAAGATATTCCCTGTGGCCGGGAGATAGCCAGCCCAGTGCGACATCATCCAAATATGTATGGATCTCGGCCGGCTGCACTACATCTCTATTACTATAGAGTGCCGTGTAATAGTCAAGTATGGTCTCGCTAATGGCAGTTGTGCCGTAACAAGCTGTCCCTGCCTCGTCTAGGATTTCCGTGATATACTCTTGACTGCGCGGCGCAGCCAGTTTGTGCGCAAGAGAGCGGCTAGGCCGTCCCCCCTCACCATAGTATCGGGCCTTGCTACGCCTGGACCTATGTACCAGTTCCTGATCTGCCGTGTCGTTATGTTCTGTCACCAGTGCACGGATTTTGGACAGAAAACCGCATCATATTTGGCGACTCCACTAAGGACTTCACTTAGCTGGCTCCCATCGTGGGATAACTTCATTTTTCTTGATTGCACCCTGCTACCTCCACCCCTCTGTTGTGCGCCCTACTGACGATCTGAACATTGACATAGCCCGCACAGGCAGTCAATATGTGGAAGGATGACGTCAAGCAGGCCAAACTTCTGTTTGACTCATAAAAAGCAAGGAGGACCCACTCAACCGACCATGTGACATCAGTGCAGGGAGCGTGTGGTGAATCCGAGGGGCCAAACGTCAAAACTTGGTTCCTCACCATGAAGAAAAGCCTAACATCGATTGACACCAAATTTGGTACACTTACAACTAAGGTGGACAAATTTGATAAAATAATCACCACTGCAGAAACCTCGATATCCACCCTTGGGGGAAGACACAGTTGGCTTTAATGAGAAACTCCTGGATATGGCCAAAATCCTCAACATTATAAAAGCAACAAATGAAGACCTGGAGGCCAGGTCAAAGTACAACAATTGTGGCTAGCCCAGAATCTGCAGATGCAGTAAACATGACGGATTATCATGAAGCCCTCCTCAAATCCCTCTTTGGCCCAGAATGCTTCTCCTTGCAGTTTGCAGTGGAACTTGTGCATCAATCCTTGATGCCCAAGTCTCCACCCGGTGCTGCACCCACATGACCAACTTTAGAAACTGTGATATGGTGTTTTGTGTGGCTCCTGAGAAACAAACAATAACTGATGAGGGCTCCAAACTCTCCATAATCCCAGACTTCACATTAGCTGTCCAGGAGGTGTGCGCTGTGAATACTTACTTCTCAAGAGGAGATTGCGCCAAGTCGGAATACAATATGCCATGCTGTACTAAGCTAAGTGTGACTTGAATCACTTATCAAGGAAAGCTGCACTTTTTTTACCCCCCCCTCTCCCAAGCTGCTTCATCATCTGTCAAGAAGCTCATAGTGGCTCATAGTGGTACTCAATAAAGGATTACACTGAGACTTCTGGGAGACTAAGTAATGTGGAGTAAATTCTATTATCTAGTATCCTTAACCCAAATACCAGCTTTGAAAACACTTCTGCTGCCTGATTCGTTATATTTTGTCTCTTAAGTTGTTCCCACAATGGTGCTACCTTACGGCCAGACGATCTAACATGTAAAAGGGCGCATACTGGTGCGCCATATTTCAATAACTTTACTGCACAGAGACTCTTTTAATGTCAGGACGAACTAAAATTGTGTTCTTGATGTTTATCAATATCCGAACAAAGCAAATGCGAGGAGATAGCCTTGTGTTTGCTTTGTTCAACCTCAGTTGGCAGGGTATGCCCTGACGTGGGCCCCTTGCTCACTTTGTCAGTGTATTCAAGCTAGCCTGGCTGATGAGGGGTGTAACCCCGAAACTGGTCCTAGGATGTTTGTTTCCGGTCCAGGGAAGACCTGGCTTGGCAGTTCGGGCTGGACTGTTCCCATGAGGCACAGGGTCAAGACTGATTTGCATATGGCTGGGTCCAAACTGGGGTGACAAAGTGAGCTAAAGAACGATGATGGATTCAACCCAGATCTGTGACTGGGGGTGAGTGTCTGAAAAGTTTCAGCTCTCCGTCCATCATCTCCTTGTGTTTGCTTTATTTTCAAGCAGTCAGGCAATATGCCTTTTTGGCTGGTAAAGTCTAAGAGATTACTGAAATGGATGATCTTGGAGATAACGTTTTGTATTTCTGCAGGTGAGCTGTCTCTAAAACTTAACTAGATGTTAGTTTTCCTTCCCTGTTTATTACACATTCATAGATTTTACAGGAATTGATCTTTCCATATTATTGAGTGTGGTATCAAATAACCGTGCAGATTCTAAACATATCTTTTCTGGATCGAGCATTTCTTGAATGGTCCTGGGCTTTGTAGCTACTTTGACTATCTCAAAACGTTTTCTGGGTCTATTTTTGCCAGTTCTATTTGAAATCTAAGTGATTTTGATTCACAAACAGGCTTTTTAAAAAACTTCCTGCTACACTGAGGAGTTCTAGATTGCTCTTGGGGTTTTTTGTCACCATGGGCGTTAAAACGATCTGAAGAGCTTTCTTTCTTCATTGAGATTTTTCAAATGTCAAGAGTGGGTTCTTTTTTCTCCTGGTCTGTTTTCTTTTAAGAAGCATGACTTTGTCAGTGGTCACAGTTAAGGTCTTGTTGAAGTGATTTGTTGCTGTATTTATATTCTGCTGTTCCATACACCGAGGAAGTATATATGTCATGCATGCTTCCAGGACTTCATAGTTGATGCTTTTGCATACCTAGTCAAGATTTGAGACCCTTTGAGTTACCTACATGTTACAGATGTGGAGGAGATGTCAAAATGCATTTAATGGTGATCGTACTAGTCAACTGGAACCAGGTCAGTAGTTAGTAAGATCTTTTTCATCAATAATCAAATCCATTGTGGCTCATTTGATATGTGGGGATTTCAAAGACTATTGGGTCAGTTCATTTGCAATCAGGAATGAAGAGAGGTTGAAATCGGCAAGGAAAATATGGTGGTGATAAGGCAGCGTGTCTTGGGATTTGATGAAGACCATAGACTGCTCACAAATGACTGGTTTTCCCAGGAGGCTGGTACATGATGTTTAGCCTGAAGGTTCTAATGACAATAGATCTAATGTTTATTGTGAGGCATTGAAAAGTTGGAAGAAAATCTTCTTTGATACATTTACAAGTGATAGAATTTGTTTTACTGTATTACTGCAGCGTCATCACTGTTTTTACTTAGTCTGTCAATTATGTCTTAGTCAGGTGGAATCAGCCAGTTTATGACTGGTTGCGAGTAGTCATTGGGCCATGTTTCAGTTAGTGTCATATTGTCCATGCCCAAATCCAGCATCAAGTCAGCGATCTGAGTTTTTTGTTTGACAGCGGATTTACAGTTGTGGAGTAAGCATTGTAAATTAACTGAGGAGATGGCTTCATACATCGAAGATTCTAGAAGGATTTCCACAAGATTTCTATGGTTTGCCGTGTGATTTGAACTCTGCTTCTAGGGGCTCCTCCCAAACTAGGATAGTCTTAGGCTTGAGTAAGAAGTTTTGCCTGATGTCCGCAATGGTTGTGATTAGGGATTTGATAAGCATGATACAGATATCTTGTCTTACATGTTTTGACGTCTGCTTCTAGGAAGTCCCTCCCAAACTAGGATATTCTTAGGCTCTAGGACGAAGTTCCACCTGGTGACCATATTGGATGTGATCAGGTCTTTGTTAAGCTTGAGATCATGTTTCTTGTCTGAAGTGTGTTGGTATCAGCCAGTAGCAGTCTATTTTTTCAGGGTCCACTCTATGAGAACGAGCTAGGTAGAAAGTCTGGCCATAATAAAAGGAACTAGATTTTTCAATTCCAGAGACTTGTGTCAAGAGATTTTAATGGTTAAAATCTTTATTGACACGAAAAAGGATTTGACCTTGTCCTATGGAGAGCTTATGGCTTTGAGAAGGCAGCTGCACAGCAGCTTGAGTTTTGCTATTTCTTTCGAGTTCAGGGAGGGAGGTAGCAGGAGAAGCGAGTACCTTCCTTCGTCTAGTGGATGGGTTGGCAGAAAGATAGTTGCAGTGTAAACAGTGTATCATAGGTGTTTACAGTCCGGGTGTGGGGCAACTGCAATGTGGGAATTGTATAGTCTTGTGAAAGGGTGGCCCTTGTAAATATTAGTTTGTAGGGGTAGGGAAAGATTGTTAGCAGTGAGAGATGAGAAACTGAGTGTAGGGGACTATGACTAGAGAGAGTGGGGTTGTTTAAAGAGAGGGGCTTCTGCTGGTCCTATAGATATATCAGTCTAATGAAAAGTGGTGAATCTTTTTTTGTTCTTGGGAATGAAAAATACATTTCCTATTTTAAGTTATAACACTGAAGCATATTCTATTAATTACATTATGATGTAAGGTGGCATTCTCTGTCTTTTGTTGTATCTAGACTTGAAGTGTATGCTGTTTACCTGTGACTTGGGTGGGATGCTGTTTACCTGTGGGATGTTATATTAGTGCCTTTCACAGCTACTGATATAATATATGCATTATATACAGTGATATAACAAAACCTTAGCCCCCCCCCGCAATGTACTGCAAGGGTTCCCCCTTAGTATGTCACCCTACCACCTGCCATTGTAAAGCACCTAACCCTCACAACTTACCGCAAAGCTTTCAGCAGGGTTTTAGTGATACAAATAGTTCTGCAGTCAGAGAGGCATTACAGAATATCAGGAACTGGTTTTTTTTTTGTTATTGATTTACAAAATGAGGCCACAGGGGCTCCAAAAGGTGAAATGCCTGGTGACATGAAGGGTTCACAGGGCACAGTCACAGGGCTGCTAACATATCAAAGACATTAAAAGTGGTGCCTCTGTGCTACTGAAAATTCCATTTGCAATGCACCAATGTACCTTGTTACTGGTCTTTAACTCTAACATTTGTCGAACAATCTTTCCCAGTTAGCCTCTCTCCTTAACTCTCATTCTTTCATCAACTTTTCTGCCTTTGAACATATCACTCAATTTCTCATTCTTCCAGCACTGCTACACTTTTCCAGCATATTTAAGCCTCCCTCTTATTAGGACAGCTCACCTTTACCTTTTCCATTCTTATTTCTATAATTCCCAGTTTCCTTGCTCTACCATTCCATTCTCCTCTCTCCCCCAATCTCCTAACTCCACTTCTGTCCTCAAGTTTTATCTATTTCTTTGAGTTTTCTCTTCAAACACAAATGTATGTCCCTCGTTTTCGTGCCTCTGCCAAGGTCACTTACACCTCCCCTACTTCTGATAATTTTTCCCTTTCTTTGTTTCCTTCAGTATTACCTCTCTCATTCCCATGCAGCTTTTTACTTCTCATTTCTGTCTTACTTTTACCATTCCCAATTTTCCTTTCAGCTCACTCATCTTCCTGCTGCTTCCATTACTACTCCCCATTTTAGTTCCATACTTTAAACTTGTGTCATCTCTCCTTTGCTTTCCATAACTCCACTCATCATGTGACATCCATGCCCATCCAGCATATACGAAACAAAAGAGAGATCCACCTCAAAAGAGGTTGTAATAAGGAAATGTGTTTCCAAACTTGGTAGGAAACACACAATGTTTGCTTTGATACCCCTCACACACCAAAAGGACCCTTGGTGTCATGCTTCATCATAGGGGTCTTCCCGCCCCAGCTGCGGGACGGGGCGTGCTGCGACCAGCGACTACGCGGGAGCACTGATATTTGTAGTGCTATGTGTGGTGTAGGGGTAGTGAGAGGAAGGGTCGGGGTGAATGCGAAAAGTGAGTTAAAAAGAACCTGGCCTCATGGACTTAAGGAATTTAATAGGTCATAGAGGCTGGTACTATTAAAAGGGTGGTTCGGAGATGTCCTGCGTGTAATGTGCGGATACTCCTGGGTGTGTCAACATGTTTCGAAGCCACAAGGCTTCTTCATCAGGACTGAAAAATGATCCCTTCAGTACTCACTATGTTGCTATCAATAAATGTGTGATATATACAAAAAATGTTAAAAAGGGGGATGCATAATATACAGTACCCAATCAAATAATGGTAAAGAGTGAGCCCACTCAGTATTTCTGAAGTGTAAGCCTGAAAAAGAGAGAGCACAGTTAATTTATGCAAGTGCGCCTCCCAATGCGCAGACACGATTAACCTAAGAAGAAACAAAACATTAACTGTGACTGTAGTGTCCATTAGCCTTAGTTTGTAATTTAACCAAGTGCTGTGACCTGTTAGGAAAAAGGGGACAAATAACGAGACATACATACAAAAAACAGAAAACTCACTCTCTATATTCAATATTCAAAGTCATTGTGATTGATGCTTCAAGTTACGTTCATATAATGAAGATACATACTAGAGAAAGCAGGAGTTAATGCTCCATGAGCCTTTATAACGGTTGGGAAGGGTGTTGCCACGTCTGCTATTTGAAAAGACGAGATAGAAAAATGAGAAGAAACTGTTTGTTCACGGAGGATTTTGTATAATGAACACCAGGTTGGCGTTAACTTTTGAACGACTCCAGCGTTACTGGTACCCTACACGGCTATGCCGTACTCACGTTCTGGTCAACAGCTCCTCGCTTTTGATAACGCCATCCCGCGGCTCCGTTGTGTGAGTGAGACCGTGGGGGAGGCTCTTTTAAAGGCAGGCAATTAGTTTACAACAGGGCGCACCTGTGCGAGATCCCGCAAATTAGAGTTCGAAAGCGGAAGTGACTAACGCTAGTACGCTGACCCATTTCATCAGGATGTAACCGGAAATGGTTGAAACAAGTTCTTGCCGAACATCGTAAGTATTCTAAATGAAATGAATAGTCTTTTGAGTTCATTCAAAAAGGAGTGGTACAGACAGACCTAGAGGCATGAGTAATAAATATAAATATAGACCGCGCTATAACAGACGGGCACAATCCCAATAAGAGAGCGCTGACTCTGTATACTGCTGTAGGGATTGTAACCGCTTGTGGGAGCATGGAAACTAAGACTAAACATCAGTTTGCCCTAAAAAAGGGTTGAGGGTGAAGTAGTAATTAAATGCCCAGAAGATCGGAAAGTGAATGAATAGCACTAGATGGATGAAAAAACTGAGCCCGATTATCAGAGCACTGCCTGAATTAACCCATGCGCAAAGATTAGGTGTTCCTGAAACCGACCACAAAACCCCAGGATTTGACACCAGATTGCACTGAGTTCAGTATGGAAGCAGTTTCAGAATTAAATGTACGTAGAGTGAAAACAGTGATACACATAAGTGAAGTTGATTATCTAGAGATGTTAGAAGAGACGCGATTATCTTATGGACATAATGAGATAGTGATTTGCCATCTTCGTGGTGCTTTTTTTGCAGCGCACATTGCGAATATAACCCTTGGTCTGGATTGTAAAGAAAGGTTATAAGCGGGCCAGAAATAACAGAGAAGCCCTGTTAGAAAACCACGCACCTAAGGAACAGGAAATCAGGCCTATATGTGTTACCACTTTCAATACTCACTCAAATGAAGTGTCTAAACTAATAAATAAGCACTGGAGAATACTCAATTGCGGCAGTCTCAACCTTCCCAAACCCATGTTCTCCCATAAGAGAGGCAGAAACCTGAAGGACGTTTTGGTCCATACCAGACCAAGGGTTATATTCGAGAGGAGTCTGGCTACCACTACCCTCCCACCACTACAGGGTCATTACCCGTGTGGTAACTGTAGCACGTGTAATCTTACTAAGAAAAGTAAAAGTATAACCTTCATGAATGGAACAACTTGGGAACAAAGAGGCTTTACAAACTGCAATAGCAGGAACGTGATTTATATGATCACATGTCCGTGCAGAAAATAATATATTGGCATGACTTCAAGGCCAATTAAGATCCGCATCGGCGAGCACAAGAGCAATGTGCGCTGCAAAAAAGCACCACGAAGATGGCAAATCACTATCTCATTATGCCACACAACGTGGATGATTTGAAATGGACTGTGATTGAACAACTCCACAACGAGAGCAACCTGCTAGAAAAGGAACAACGTTGGGTGTTTCGTTTGGGCACTCATCTGACAGGTCTGAACGATGATATTCCCTGGGCTCAACTGACCTAGACTGTACATTTCTCCTGGTATACTGATATGGATCAATCAATATATCATGCAGTCATTCCGGATCTGGTTTTGCAGTAATCAATGTCCATAAGATAATCGCGTCTCTTCTAACATCTCTAGATAATCAACTTCACTTATGTGTATCACTGTTTTCACTCTCACGTACATTTAATTCTGAAACTGCTTCCATACTGAACTCAGTGCAATCTGGTGTCAAATCCTGGGGTTTTGTGGTCGGTTTCAGGAACACCTAATCTTTGCGCATGGGTTAATTCAGGCAGTGCTCTGATATCGGGCTCAGTTTTTTCATCCATCTAGTGCTATTCATTCACTTTCCGATCTTCTGGGCATTTAATTACTACTTCACCCTCAACCCTTTTTTAGGGCAAACTGATGTTTAGTCTTAGTTTCCATGCTCCCACAAGCGATTACAATCCCTACAGCAGTATACAGAGTCAGCGCTCTCTTATTGGGATTGTGCCCGTCTGTTATAGCGCTGTCTATATTTATATTTATTACTCATGCCTCTAGGTCTTTCTGTACCACTCCTTTTTGAATGAACTCAAAAGACTATTCATTTCATTTAGAATACTTACGATGTTCGGCAAGAACTTGTTTCAACCATTTCCGGTTACATCCTGATGAAATGGGTTAGCGTACTAGCGTTAGTCACTTCCGCTTTCGAACTCTAATTTGCGGGATCTCGCACAGGTGCGCCCTGTTGTAAACTAATTGCCTGCCTTTAAAAGAGCCTCCCCCGCGGTCTCACTCACACAACGGAGCCGCGGGATGGCGTTATCAAAAGCGAGGAGCTGTTGACCAGAACGTGAGTACGGCATAGCCGTGTAGGGTACCAGTAACGCTGGAGTCGTTCAAAAGTTAACGCCAACCTGGTGTTCATTATACAAAATCCTCCGTGAACAAACAGTTTCTTCTCATTTTTCTATCTCGTCTTTTCAAATAGCAGACGTGGCAACACCCTTCCCAACCGTTATAAAGGCTCATGGAGCATTAACTCCTGCTTTCTCTAGTATGTATCTTCATTATATGAACGTAACTTGAAGCATCAATCACAATGACTTTGAATATTGAATATAGAGAGTGTGTTTTCTGTTTTTTGTATGTATGTCTCGTTATTTGTCCCCTTTTTCCTAACAGGTCACGGCACTTGGTTAAATTACAAACTAAGGCTAATGGACACTACAGTCACAGTTAATGTTTTGTTTCTTCTTAGGTCAATCGTGTCTGCGCATTGGGAGGCGCACTTGCATAAATTAACTGTGCTCTCTCTTTCAGGCTTACACTTCAGAAATACTGAGTGGGCTCACTCTTTACCATTATTTGATTGGGTACTGTATATTATGCATCCCCCTTTTTTAACATTTTTTGTATATATCACACATTTATTGATAGCAACATAGTGAGTACTGAAGGGATCATTTTTCAGTCCTGATGAAGAAGCCTTGTGGCTTGAAACATGTTGACACACCCAGGAGTATCCGCACATTACACGCAGGACATCTCCGAACCACCCTTTTAATAGTACCAGCCTCTATGACCTATTAAATTCCTTAAGTCCATGAGGCCAGGTTCTTTTAACTCACTTTTCGCATTCACCCCGACCCTTCCTCTCACTACCCCTACACCACACATAGCACTACAAATATCAGTGCTCCCGCGTAGTCGCTGGTCGCAGCACGCCCCGTCCCGCAGCTGGGGCGGGAAGACCCCTATGATGAAGCATGACACCAAGGGTCCTTTTGGTGTGTGAGGGGTATCAAAGCAAACATTGTGTTTCCTACCAAGTTTGGAAACACATTTCCTTATTACAACCTCTTTTGAGGTGGATCTCTCTTTTGTTTCGTATGTTTACCTGAGGAGGACGTATCCACCTCTAGCACCCACGAGGTGCACCTCTTCACTCCCTATCCTTGTTATTTATAGCATCCAGCATATACTCCTTATCCACTTTGCAGCACATATCTCTCCTTTTGTTTTTTACCTTCACTCTTGCACAGTCTCTCAGTCGTGGGTTCCTGCTAATGTTCTTTGACATTGTGCAGCCTTTGGTCTTACTTTCTCTGTCCCTTCTGCTCCCTCAATTCCCTTTTCCAACTAATTTCTTCTTTTGACCTTCATTCCTTTCTACATGTGTATTTTCTTGTCCCTTTCGTTTTCCTGTCTTATTTCTTCTTCATTATGCATTTCTTTTTTATTACCCCTTTTCTTATCTCTTTTGCTTTTCCTTTTTCTATCACATGCCTTCTTTCTCAAATGTTATCCACATTCCTTTCATCCTCTCCCTTAGATGTGTTTTCCCAATCTTTTTGTTTCCTCTACCTCACACGTTTTCTATTCTCATTTGTTGTCTCTCCCTTTGCTACCACTTCATTGTTTCTTCTCCTTCATTATTCCTTTGCTTCTCTCTCCCTTCTTTTTAACTCTTATTTTCTTAGACTTCATTGTCATGCTGATTCCTAACTCCTACACCCCCAGTTCTGTGTCATGCTATTTATGACCTGCCTACGTGCATATGATGCTTTTCAAAACTTGCAATATAATGCCATAGCCAAAGCATCAATAGTGCAAGGTTTTCACTCAAAGAACAGGTACAGCACCAACTAAAGCCTAAACTAAACATATACCCACAGCAGGTACTACACAGGTAGTTGTAATGCGAAGGAAAGTAACATTTCCTCATGCAGGTTTGGCACAGGCAGCACCAGTGTAGATTTTCTTCACACAGAAGAGAAATAGCACACAGAGTTGCACTGCAAGCTTCCATGATGCAAAACCTGCATAGCAGAGGCAGGTGCTGTGCAAGCTTCCTCCACAGCAAAAACAGGTATACCACGAGCAACAGCACTGCAAACGTCCTTGCACAGAAAAGGTGCACGATGGACATCAGAATAGAAATCACTCTTACATCAGTGTGTTGTAATGCGCAGCATCGCAAGCCTTTTCCCAGCAAAACAGGTCCAGTATGAGCAGCAGTTGTGCAAGCTTTTCTTACACTAAACATAAAAAAAATATGAGCAGCAGCTGGACAGGTATCTCTCGTGAAACAGGTACAGCACAGGAAACAGGAGTACTGCAAACATCCTCCACATGAGCGATACACCATGAGAAACAAGAAGCAATGACAGTCACCTTCACAAGAGAGATACAGTAGGGGGCAGCAGCTGTGCCTGCACCTCTCACCCAAACAGGTAGAATATCAGAGCATCAGAACATCCCTGTGTGGCAAAACAGGTGATGCAGTAGGAAGGGATAGGTATGCGCATCTTCCATCTGGCAACTTGTCAGATGTGCCACTTTCAGTCGTTCCTGGCGATTTATCCAAAAGCACTGTCCAAACCGGGGTTTCTAATCCCATGTTTAAAAGCTAAACAGAAAACTACAAGTTCCAGAATGCACAGTGATGTTGGATATAAAGGCTAGAACCAGCTGGAGGTTCCCCATTTGATGGCGAAGAGGATGGGTGTGTGTGAAAACGTACACAACACTCCGTCAAATTTGCCAGGCACCATTCGTAAAATGAGATGAAATATATAACCTCAGTGTGCCATCAGTTGTATTTGGGTTATGAATTTAAGAAGCATTTTTTAAAAATCTTCCAACCATGCTTTGAGAGTTATAATATGTAGGTTTTTGAGATCAAATATGCTTTTTAAAGGTGATTTCTTTTTATTTTACTAATGGTACCAATTCACATTATGGTGCGTGCCTGGGTTCCCTTCACTTATTTGTTTGGTATCTTTTTATTATTTTTCACCCGTTCAGGCCATTTAAATGAACCATAAAAACTTAGTTTGGAGATTTCCTAGAGATCTAGGTAAAAAGGCTGCACCATGGAAAGAAGAGCTGTGGATGGGTCATTGGCCTTGTGTCTCAATTTCTGAGTCTTGGGCAGACCACACAGCAACCCAGCAACTGCATTCGATAATCTTTGTTGGCGCCCTACCCCACCACCATGACCTCCTTCTCCGCAGATTCCCTTGCTACCACCCTTCATTAGTGTACTTCATTTCTCCATAACCCCAGTGTATGATGTCAGAGCACGCTTTGTCACACAATGATAGTACACAGAGACAGTGAATCACACAAATTTGTAAATCAGTGTTTAGGAAATGTTACATAAGTCAATGTGAGCTGCAAGGTCTAGTAATCACGTCATCCATACTGATGATGATTATATATTAATAGCGATTGGTCTGGAAAGACACAATCTCAGACTTTAAAACATAACATGGTGGTTGGAGTTGTCTATACCAACAAGATGTTTTTACTACTGAAAGGAACCTGTTAGACCAAACAGCCCTGGTGTGGGCTTCCCCCTGATCGTTTCGCCTTATCCCCTCCTGTTTTCTGAAATTCGTTTTGTTGGCCTTAGGACTCTGTGCACTTTGCCACTGCTACCCAGTGCTAAAGTGCTTGTGCTGACTACTTGAAACATTGTAGAATTGTCTTACACCCAATTGGAAAATTTAATTTACTTATAAGTGCCTAGTAAAGTAGTACTACAGGTACCCAGGGCCTGTAAATTAAATGCTACTACTGGGCCAACAGCACTTATAGTGCCACCCACTTAAGTAGCCCTTTAAAACCTATCCCAGATGTGCCATTGCATCCTGAGAGTGAAGTTTTACATTGCCAATTCGACTTATAAAATAAACCTTTTGGCAAGTCTAAACCTTCCTTTTAAATACATATAAGGCACCCTAAGGTAGGGCCTAAACAGCCCAAAATGCAGGGTGCAGTGTATTTAAAACGTTGAACATGTCCTTTTAAGTTTTACATGTCCTGGTAGTGAAAAACGCTTATATTCGTTTTTCACTACTGAAAGGCCTACTTCTCCCATATAATACAATTGGGTTACCTTATTGCATGTAATAAAGGCTAATGTTTGATTGGGAACAGATAGAAAAGTCATGTTGGGTCTCAAATGAATTGTACTTTAAAATCCTCTAACAGTAAAATCAATTTTAAGTCACAATTCTGAAAATGCCACTTTCAGAAAGATGGCATTTTCTTGCCCTAACCATTTGGTGCTTGCAGCCTGGGTCACATGACCGTGATTAGAGTGACAGCTGGTCTTTGAGTATTCCTCCCAGACAGTAAGACAAAGGGAGACTAGAAGTTGGTAGGATGGAAGGGGTGGAGCTGTTCCCTGCCCCACTTACATTTCTAAGGGATGCCTCCAGCACTTTGACAAAGTACGTGACACCAGCATTTTGTCACACTAGACCTCCTGGAGCCTGGGAAGGGAAAAGGCAGAAACTTCCACAACCAGATGTAGGAAGGCCTAGAAATTTCTCCCACTTCAAAGGCTGGCACCAGGTGTAAATATTGGACCCTCAGGCCAACTCTTCAGAGGACCTGTGGAGGACCCCCTAAAGGACTGCCTTGTATTTCAGAGGACTGCCCTGCTACTTCCAGAGGACTGCCATGGTACTTGAAGCCTACCTTGTACCCTCAGAGGACTGCTGCTGGAGGCCTGCCTTGCTGCTTGATCCCAGGACTATCAGAGTGACTCCAAGGGCTAGTTTGCTGGCCTCCTGTTTTGAGCGACAGGGGCACAACAAGCTCCAACAACCTTGAAGCCTCACTTGGACCTGCCTGAAGTAAGTCCTTCCCTCCAAGTGGTACCCCACTAGTCCTGGACCCTTGAAAGTGGTGCTAAAGGTGCCCAAACAGACAAAAACTTGGCAACATTTTTCACCAAAAAGGGGCAGAAGAACCATCAGGAGACCAGGACCTATCTGCTCACTGATCCTCCCTAGGTGCATCGCCGGTCAGCCTAACTTCACGGTAGCTACAGCTTCTTTCTTCTCGGCAGCAGCAAATCCTGTTCAGCAGCTCCTCTCTAAAGGGGTATCCGGCCACATGGAGCCCTTGTCGGCTGCAACCTGAAGCTTTGTCCCACTTGAAATGTTTTACTTCCAAAAAGTGACTAATTCCGAATGTAGAAATCTTCACTGCAACTTTGTCCAGCGGCTGCCTGACGATGACGCCTCCTCCTCGGACACCGCTGGCTGCCTTGCCGTGCTGAACTTTACATTCCCAGCAACTTTTTCTTCAAATTTCTCTGAGTCCGAAGGCAAACCGAGACCAGGCCTAATACACTCTGTGTATCCAAACAAACCACGCACCACCACAGTCCGCTCTAACTTCAGATGCACTCAGGTGGCGCTTTGATGTTTTAGGCGCTAGTTTTTAGTTAAAACTTTAAAAATTAATAATTTTGGTCCTACTGATTGGATTTTTATCATTCTGGTGTAAAATTATTTATTCAATTTATTTTTCTCTATCTCCCAAATTAATGTGGACTTTTTCTTGTGCCTGATTTTACTATATGACTTTTTGAATGCTGCATAAATACTTTACACATTGTCTTGAAGTTAAACCTTATTGCTTTTGTGAAAAGCTGCTAGAGGGTTAAGCACAAGATAATTTAGTGACTTTTGTTGTTCACCGTGACAGGGATTATCGTTGTTGCATTAGAAGAGTCTTCACTCCCCTCAATCAAAAACACAATTTCCTACAGAACCCTTCTTAGCAACCTTAGACTAACAAAAGATTGAGAAACAAATAAGGTTCTAAACCTATGCCTTGCAGTTTGAATGTAGCTCTTTGATGACGGGTTATAGTTCACTGTGCTATATTACAAGAATTGTAACTTTTTTTATTTTTTTATTTTTTATAACATTTATTTAAGATTTTATCATATCATATAACAGTACAGTTCAGGCAGAGTTACAGTGAGTCATATCATATCATTGGCAGTCTCTCGTATCAAATATCTTAGCTATAATACATTTGATGGAACAATACATACAGACATATAATTCGTCTCCGGGTAGAGTAGAACAGGCATCAGAGGCACTACATTAACATTAGGCGTGTACACTCCGTAGCATTGATCTAAAAGTAAGCAGTATAATTTAACGCAATTCCCCCAATTCGAGCAATGTCTCTTGGCGTTGAGCAGACCCGTGAAAAGAAAAAAGCAGTATATGTACAGTATTTCATTTAAGAGTGATCATTGAGTATCTCCTTGTATTACGCATGGATCATTAGATAGTAGGTATTCTTTAAGAGGTCCCCATATATCCCTAGGTGTGGATGAGCGAGGTAACAATTCGGCGTATATGTATGTCTGCTCTTGACAATATATTAAGTCTGCTAGCCATCGTTTGAATTTCGGAGCTCGTCCCCTACCCCACCTGCAGGCTACCTGACGTTTAGCTAATAATAGCGATAAGGCGAGAAATTTCCTATATGTTTTGGGTATCTGTTCTGTGTACCCTAGTACTGCAAGAAGTGGGTCTCTCTCCATGGTGCTATCCGTCATTTGTTCGAGTGCTGTGAATACTTGCTCCCAGAACTCCCGCACCTGTGGGCATTGCCATGCCAAATGTAAGAATCCAGCTCCCGGCTGTCTACAGCGTTCGCATCTATCATTGTCTGCAAGGTTGAATTTATGCTTCTTCACTGGCGTATAATATAGGCGTTCTAAGAATCTATAATGTATCACCCGTAGCCTGCAGCTGGCCGATATTTGTACAGTTTGGAGGCAGCAGTAGTGCCACTGCCCATCAGTCATTTCCTGTCCCAACTCCTCCCCCCATGTATACGGGCTGGGCTACTGAGTGTTTCTCGGTGCGCTCGTATTGTGCTGTATAGGCCTGACACTAGGTGTTTAACATCCGTGGATCCCAACACTTGGTGTAAAGGAGTGAAAGTTATCGGCTCTTGTGGAAATGTTGGGATAATTGATCGCATCCCTTGTCGTAGTCGCACATATAGGAACCACCCAAGGGAGTGTATTGTGTTCCCTGAAACATATGATCCATAGAGCGAAATGTCCCTGCATGGAAGAGATCTCCCCATGTACCAATATGAGCTTGTCTACATAGGCCTTGAAACCCCTTCTCCTGCAGTAGGGAGAGGCCGGGATGATATGACAACGGAAGTCGAGAGGAGTAAAGGAAGGGTGATGCTACCAGGGATGTCAGTCGGTTCCAGGCGTCAACTGTGCCAGTGACCGTGGTAGGCGGTGTCGTGCGGGTGCTCGCAGGTCCATGTATCATGCCGTTCAACGGCACAGGATCTGCCAGCCATTCCTCCACGGCTACCTGTGGCATGTAGCGGGGGGGATATATCCAATAGTAGGCGTAATGAGCCTGCGCGCTAAGAAAATATATCTCAAAATATGGGATGTCAAATCCTCCCTGATGATACGGCCTTGTCAATATGGACCATTTAAGTCTCGACTGTTTCCCCCCCCATAGCAGTCTGATGAGTTCGGTACGTAGTGTTTTAAAAAAAATAGGATCCAGGATGGTAAGGTATGTTCAAGAATAGATACAAGAATTGCGGGAGTATGACCATTTTTATAAGGGACGCGCGTCCCGCAACGAGAGGGGTAGTGAGATCCAGCGAGCCACGTTAGCGGCCAATCGGGTCATAGCCGTACCATAATTCAATCTAATCGTCTCTTCTCTATCCCTCGTTACTTGTATACCAAGATATCGGAGGTCGGATTCACACCATTCCAGTGGAAAATCAAGCTGGAATTGAGATACTGCTGCCGTGAGAGGAAAAATGTGGGATTTTCCCCAGTTGATTGTAACACCAGATAGTCTGCCAAACACTATAAATTCTCGAAGTATGGGGTTTAGATTTTGCTGAGGGTCTCTAATGTACAATGTTACGTCGTCTGCGTACATGGAGATTAATATTTGGCGTAAGCTACACCGAAATGCTTTTTCCTGATGATACTGACGAAGCCGGGAGGCCAATGGTTCTATCGCGATGGCGAATAGGAGTGGGGACAACGGGCACCCCTGTCGCGTACCTCTTGTTATTGTTATCGGGTGGGAGAGATGACCATTTATCAATATTTTAGCAGTGGGGTGGTGATACAGTAATTTAATCCAAGATATATAGGGGAGCGGGAAGCCCATTCGCTGTAGCACCCCGAATAAATAATCCCACTCTACAGAGTCAAAGGCCTTGGTGGCATCTAAAAAAAACGCGGCCAGTGGAAACTCTGGTGCCACTGTCTGCATCAAGGAGAACAGGGTACGGAGATTATGGGAGGTGGCTCTGCCTGGGACAAATCCCGATTGATCGGGGAGTATGAGTTTGTCCAGAAGGAGAGTCAATCGGTTGGCCAGAACTTTAGCCAATATTTTTGTATCGCAGTTCATTAGTGACAATGGGCGATAGGAGTCACAGGACTCTGGGCATTTTCCAGGTTTTAATAGGGAGGTTACTATTGCTTCCCACATCGAGGAAGGAAGTATTCCCACTTCCATTGATTATTCGTACACTTCTTTCAGCACCGGCGCCATGATATCTATGTAATTTTTATAAAATTCAGCCGATAGGCCGTCTGAACCCGGCGCCTTCCCATTTTTCAATTGCATTATTGCTTCTCTAATTTCATCGATCTCAAATGGTAGGCACAAAAATTCTCTCTGTCCATCGCTGAGCCATCCAAGCGCCACATCTCCCATGAAACTATCAAGTTCCACTGGCTCTTGTCTTTGGGACGTATACAGCGTCCTGTAGTGCGTTATGAAAGTATCTAGTATTTTGAGTGAGTCTCGTTGCACCACTGCCCCTGGTCCCTGTATCTCCAACACTTGGGTATTAAATCTAGGGTGTCAAGTCATCTCCGCCAGTGTTTTACCCGGCCTTTCACCCTCCCCGTATTTGCGGGCCACCCAGTATCGTCCCTTAAATGTCGTCTCCCTCGCCGCAGCTTCTTCATATTCGGACAGTTTCTCTCGAGACTCTGTGTGTATCTGTCCTGTCCCCCCTCTTCCCATTCGTCTCTCCAGTCCCCGCATCTCCGTCTCCAGTCGCTGTAGTGTTCTACGTATATCTCTGAGGACTCCAAAGCTTTTAGATATGCAAAACCCTCGTATTGTAACCTTAAAGGCCTCCCATATTATTTCCACTGTGTCAACTGATCCTTTATTCCTGCTAAAGAAATCTTTAATTTCTTCACCTAGTTCGGCATGAAACACTATATCTAATAATGCTGTAGGCTGTAATCTCCAGCTTAGTCTGGGCCTATCATAACCAGGTGATGTGAGCGATATTTTTACTGGGCAGTGATCTGAAAACGTCCTGGCTACGTGCACTACATTTTGTATAGCTGTTCCCAGCCCCTTGGAGAGTAAACAATAGTCGAGTCGTGCCCACGTCCCCCTGTGGGCTGTGAAATGTGTTCCCTCTTGGGCTTGTGGGTGGGTATACCGCCAACTGTCAATAAGCTCACCCTCTTCCATTATACCCCGTAATGCCTCCTGTGAGTTCGTGTAGTGATGCGTAGCTGCATTAGACCTGTCCTGTGTGGGATTTAGGGCAACATTAAAATCCCCCCCCCATATTACGTGAGTAGATCCGATCAATACTATTTTACCCCACAGATTAGTAAAAAACTCAGGGCTATCTGTGTTGGGACCGTAACAAGTTACAATCGTGACTGAGTCTCTGCCCAGCCGGCCCCATACTATAACATATCTACCGTGTGGGTCCACCATCGATCCTGCCAGTGCAAAATTGGTCTGCTTTTTAAAAAGAATAGCCGTTCCTCGTGCGTATGAGGAGTATGAAGAGAAAAGCCTACAGCTAGCCCATTTGCTAGCAAATGTGTTCGGGGTATGTGGATTAATATGAGTTTCTTGTAACAAGGCCACTTGTATTTGCTGCCTATCCATGTATGCCAAGACCTGCCTTCTCTTCCTCGGATCTCCAAGGCCTCTGATATTCCATGACATTATCCTTATCGTGAATTTATCCTCCTGTGTCATTATTCCACCCCATCACATCTCGATTATTGAATTGTATGTTGCCGTACTGCAATTGTCTCATATATAAAGAGACCTGTTTTACAAATGCATACCATGCATCTTCCTCACTGCTGCTCTGAACTCCCCATCCCCCCTCCCTCCCACTGAAGCATCCCAATTATGCCAGATGTGAACATCCCCCCCCACCCCATTAGTCAATAACGTATCAATTATAACATGAATGTCCATTCTCCCCCAATTCAAAACCAAAAGTGGAACAGTGGTGAAAAACAACCAAACAAAAGGAGAGAAAAGAAAAACCCAAAGAAATTAATCCCAATTTGTGGGGTATTCCCAGTTGGGGTTATACAGCTAAGTGGCCCACGAATACCTCTCACCAGTCCAGGTGCAGTGCGATCTGTTCTGAGTCCCTGAACCGGCTTCGAGGGTGTCCGGCTGCATATTGTCTCTGTGTCCGCTCTGAAGCCTGGGTCATCCCTGAGGCCATTTCCCTGCATGCATGGTGTCCTGGCCCAGGTCCATATCAGGTGTTACAGGCCCGACTATATTGTTTGCAGGTGATGTGAGTTGGATCATTGATTTATGCGTCTTTGTATCGATTGTCATTCCCGTTCTGGCGTTCGTGCCCGTGGCAAATCCTCCGGCGTGGATGGCGTTCTCCTCTGGTGTTTAAGCTGCTTTAAAAATGCCTCCACCTGTTGAGGCTTCGTAAAGAACGTTTGAGACCCCTGATGTGTAATGCGAAGCCGGGCGGGATAGAGTAGGGCATAATCGATCTGGGCTTGCCTTAACTTCTGCATAACTGCCAGGAATTTTCGTCGCTCTTCCTGTACATGCATCGTGAAGTCGGGGTACATGGTGAAGGGGATACCGTCATAGTGCAGTTGCTTTTTCTCCCTGGCCACTCGTAGAGCTACGTCCCTGTAATTTAATAAACGGGCAATTATAGGGCGGCTGGTGCTCCCAGGGGGCGGGCGCGGTCCAAGAGATCGGTGAGCTCTTTCCACGATGAAATGAGGAGAGAGTAATTCCTTTCCCACCACTGCGATCAATAATTTTTCTATGTACTCCTCCATCTTGCCCGTGTTGGTACTTTCCGGTATGCCCAAAACACGTATGTTATTTCTGCGGCTTCGCGCTTCAATGTCCTCATTTTTAGCTGCTATGAGCTTGACTAATTTATCCATCTGTGCCGTAGTTTTTTGCACTTGGGCCGTTGTATCTTCCACTTCGGAAAGGCGCTGTTCGGCATCTGTGATGCGTGTCTCGTGATCTTCTATCTTGTGGGCTATTGCATCCATTCTTGTTGCCATCGTGTCCATTTTGTCTGCTCTTGTCGCGAACCCTTGTCGCATTTCCAGTAAAAGTGACTTCATGTCATCACCGGATGTCGATTGCTGGTCTTGCTGCGGTGTTTCTTCCTCAGTACCGGCCTCTGCTTGTTGCTGTCGGGTGGACTTTTTGGCGTCAAATGTCAGACGCGGTTGGCGGGCATCTGGCTTTCCCATTTTACTGCGGTCCCTGGGCGTGACTCCAGTGTTGTCTGTGCCGTAGTGAGTTCTCTTTTCCGTCACACCTTACCCCCCCTATTCTTGGAAGCTCTCCGGTGCTGTGTGAATCTGGTGTGTGGTGACCTTTCAGCCAATGAATCCGTATTATTCCCAGAGCACCTAGTGCAGTCCTTCCCGCTTTCGTGCCCAGCATCCACTCTTGGTTCTCGTGATAGGGCCTTGGTGCGTTCGTCCCACACCGGTCCCTCAGCCCAGTTGGTGTGGTTTAGGCCTTGCCCCTTTCGTGCATACGGTGTGGTGCTCTGGTCTCACTCAGTTTGGGGGTATCTCAGTTCAGCGACTTCGACCGTGTCGTAGCGCTATATGCGGCAGGCTTTGGAATGCTTAGGTGCTGCCTAAGGGGAGCGGATCCGGCCCGTCCGTGCCTGTGCATACAGAGGATATTGCCTTGACCCACCTCCGCATATGTGGTGATTGGGGACGTGTCCGGCCCAAGCGCCGTCAATCCTATGCTGGCGTTAGCGGGGGGCTTCTAATCAGTCGCTGCGCCGGCTCTTCGTGTGGGATCGTCTCCCTCCGCGGCATATCCTTTAGGGCATGTGTGCCCGAGCCCCGGTACTGCTCCGACTCCCGGTACTGATATCGCCCCCGCCTCCTGTAGCGCAGTCAGCACCTCCGCTCCCCCACTTACTGGAGCTGTGCCGTCGCTCGTCGGCCTCAAGCTTCGGTGCTCCGCCAACCGTTTTTAGATTCCGGCCTTTTCCGCCATTTTCAGCCCGGCCTGTCCGCCTCGTGGGATCCGCGGCACTTGCGTATTCAGCGCCGCCGCTCTGATGCACCAGGAGTTTTCGCACCGCGTCTCGGTCTCCACCTCCAGACCCCTGTTACTGCTCGTAGGTCCTGCAGGCGAGTTTATTATTACCGCCGCTGGGTCCCTCTGTTCATGACCGCTCCTCACCGCTACTTATTGGAACTTTATGGCTTCGGAGAAGGAGGATTAATTCCGGATTACGTCGCCGGATTGCGGGAGCCTCACACAGTGGCGGCCATTCCGCTTGTGCGCCACCTAGCGCCCCCCCAAGAATTGTAACTTATGAAGTGCAAGTAACAAAACAGTCTCTGTGACAAAAGCAGTAACCTACTGAACTATTAACATAAAATACAAATCTGTGATGTGCTTGTTATATGTTGTGCTTTGCAACAAGCTCACTAACTCTCTCTGCTATTTTCTGATAAGTCAAAACCAGGACTAGACAAATAAGCATTGGCAAAGCCAATAGGTATCGCCTTTTGTGGCCTATTGGCTTTGCCACTGGTTTTTAGTAATGTTGTACACAAAGGATACTCCCAAACATTTTCCCAGGGGTCTTCTTCCCCTGTGGTGTTTCTCAGGGTTCTTCACTCAGCCCTAACTTATTTAAAATTTATATTGCATCCCTGGCCAACTTAATCAAAAGCTTATGCTTTTCCTTAACATCCTATGCAGACGACACCCAGATTGTCGTATCATTGGAAAAAATTACTCAGGAGTAAGCAACAGATTTCACGATTGCATGCAGGCAGTAAGTACCTGGATGAGTAGGAATTGTCTCAAATTAAATGCAGATAAAACTGAAATAATACTCTTTGAAGCACAAACTTCCTTCTGGACACCATCATGCTGGCCAGCAGAAATGACCCATATGCCCGCTCCCATCACCAAGGCTCGGAATTTGGGAGTTCGGATTGACCATAAACTAACCTACACAAATCACGTCAATGCCGTATCATCATCGATATTTCTCACTTTAAGGATGCTAAAAAAAATCCTTCCTTTTATTCCTAGGCATCTGCAAAAAACTCCTTTTTGCATCACTAGTTATGTCTAAATTAGACTATTGCAATGGTCTGTTACTCACCACGCATCAACTCACTCTTAATAGGTTACAAATACTACAAAATTCGGCAGCAAGACTTCTGCTAATACCTAGACATCAATCTGTAACCACAGCCATTAAAAATCTGCACTGGCTTCCTATCAGACAGAGGTGCACTTTCAAGGCACTCTGTATTGCCTACAAAGCACTTCACGGCTTAGGTCCTACTTATCTGCAGCAAAGCTTCAACTGGTATATCCCAGCCAGAACCCTACGATCGACCTCTTCAAAGCACGTTGTTGTGCCCAGATTCAAACTGTCCACCTGTGGCGGGATGAGTTTCTTTCTAGGCACATCCAAAGCCTGGAATGCTTTACCATTAAACATCCAAAATGCACCCAACCTGCTGAACTTTAAGAAGCAGCTGAAGACTTGGCTCCTCAGCATCTGATAATTGACACAGATCCGCTTAAATCTCCCTCCATTACCAAAGCCACTGCCAAGACACCTTCGGGTAATTGTGCGCTTTACAAGACTTATTAACATAACAAAAAATATGGTCTGTGGTGCAGCTGAGGGATGCATTGATGCCAGCTGGGTGGGGGTCAATGGACAGGTGGATATAAGGTTGGTGTAGTTGGAGCGCAGGATGTACTTAATGTCGAGTGTGAGTCATAGTTATTTTGAAGATTTCATTCCATAATGCCCTCTAAATTATGCCCTTTAGTTTCTATAAGAGATACAGATTTGACAATACTCTGCTATGCTGTATCAGATTCACTGTCCCTCTGCTACACCCTGGGGTAAGCCTTCACGGCCTGCTTTCGCTACCTTTAGCAAGCCAAGTATGAATTTGAATGAAATAGAATCTTAAGCCTCACAATCACCTCATTTCTTTGGTCTCTTATCTGTAAACATTAGGAAATTACGAATGCTTAGAAACAGGCTCCTCTAAGGTAACAACTGACAAAAAACTCTTTGACAAAGACCCCCAGCTTTGTAGAAACTTGCACAATAAATGTTGCTGATAAAAAGAGCATATTGGGTAGTTCTTCTAGTTGTTTGTAATGTCTGTGAACATATGCCCTTTATTGATCTTGATTATTTCACTGTGTAGTTTTAGATACTTGTGAAAAGTCCTCTGAATATGTCCCTGCACTGTTTTCAGCTGATCCTATGTAATCTGTAATTAAGTTTGGATGTTATGTGAATTACAAATAACACAATATAGATGTTTCATGATGTAGACTATTCTTTTTCTGCACTTGTGTGTTAACATTCAGTGCTGAAGTAAATGCTGAGCGGTGTTCACTAGATATTTGAGCAAATGCTATTTAAATTAGTGTGCGCTGCTGCCTTCAAGACCTGCATAGAAAGAGTATAGTTGAAAAGATGTGTCCCTGTAAGGGCTCATGCATGAGTTGACATTTTACTTTATTATTTATTTAATTATTTATAAAGTTTTATATAGCGCGAACAAGACCCATGAGGGTATCAGAGCGCTTTACAGGTGAGCGAAAAAGAGAGGAGATTTAAAATCAAACAGGGTGGTCAGAAGTGCCAGGGCAGGGAAACTCTATGTCGGCATGGCATACATACATAATCATAAACAGTCTAAGGCATGAAGAATAAAGGAACAAGAATAAACAAAGCATGTTACAAGTTCCAAAGGAGTAGCTGGGGGAAAAACTGATGCATAAAATGAGTACAAAAGGGCATCCAATCAGTACAATAAAAGACAGGTAAAGAAAGGTAAAAACAGAGAGAAGACGAGTCTTTGAGTGCGTAAAAGGCAAGGGGATTCTAGGGCAAAATTTGTTCATCAGAAACGCTTTAACTCCCTTTTTTAAATTAAAAGTAGAAGTGATCGTCCTGATTTCCGGAGGCAGGGAGTTCCAAATTCTAGGGGAGATACCTGAGGAGGCTCGATCATACGTTTTTGATTTACGGAATTTCTGCGGCTTCAGCAGAAGGGTGCTGGTACTTCTGGAGGATGAGTCTAGCAGCAGAGAGGCCCTGAGTGGCGCCATCTTCGCTCTCGGGAGTCCACAAAGGGTTACACTACTGTAGTCCAACTTGGAGATCACCAGAGATTGCACCGTGGATTTGAAGGCGTTGGGGGGGAGGGGGGGGGGAAAAGGTTTAATTTTCCTTAGGATGCTCATTTAGAAATTGGCTCCCTTGGTGAGGGCTGCTATATGCCTCTGCATGTTCAGGCTCTTGTCTAGCATTATGCCCAAGGAACTTGTGGAGTCAATGATGTGTGGTATGCAGTTAAGAGCTGTTAGCTCATTCATCCATTCAAGTCAAGTCAAAAGATACTTTATTCGGTTTGTGCAACAACCATAAAAGCAGACAAAGTTAAAACAGAAATATAAAACATTCATTCATCCATTCAAAGATGACAGGGTAATGGTTGGGTGGGGCAATTAAAAGAAATTCTGTTTTCAGAGCATTAAGTTTGAGATGATTTAGAGTTAACCAGTTTTGGGCTTTCAGTAGGGTAGTGTTGAGGGCGCTGATATCAGGGGAGGAGACTTTCAGGTACAGTTGGGTATCGTCGGCGTACATATGATAGTGGATATTGGATAGTTTTAAGATTTTAGTTAGAGGCTCCATGAACAGGTTAAAGAGAGTTGGAGAGAGTGTGGACCCTTGCGGAACCCCGAGATTGACTGAGGAAGGGTTAGAAAGAGATTTGTTGACCTTGAATCTTTGAGTTCTATTGTGGAGAAAAGAAGCAAACCAATTAAGGACGTGCCCTGAAAACCCCATCCTAAGTTCCAGTAGGTCGAGTAAGCAGTCATGTTTGACTGTGTCGAAAGCTGACGATAGGTCGAGGAGGATCAGAAGGCAAGAATCGTTCTGATCCAGCATTTTGAGCGCATCATCAACAATGTGGGTGATGGCGGATTTTGTACTATGACCGTGACGGAAGCCGGATTGGAATTGGTCTAGTAGTTGGAAGCGTTCTATGTGATTGCAAAGCTGAAGGTGGGCACATTTCTCAATGAGCTTGGCCATGGTCAAAATGTTGGAGATTGGGCGGAAGTTGTTAAGGTCGGCTTGGTCTGCCGTCGGTTTTTTAAGAATGGGGGTAACCTGTCCAGCTTTAAGACAATCTGGGATAGAGCCTGGAATCAGTGAGGCATTGACGATCTTGGCCCAAAGAGGGAGTAGGGATAATTTGATCTCCTTGAAGAAATTCAATGGTAGAGGGTCGTTGAAGTGGTTGGATGGTTTCAATGCTGAGAGCGTTTGGAGAATGATGTTATCGTCCAAGATTTCGAAAGCGCTCCAAGATGCATTGTTCTTGAGGGTAAGACCTGGAGTGAGCGACGGTGCCAAACATTGAGGGGGGTATGAACTGATAGGAGGTGAGATTGGCAAGAGCTCCAAAGCAGTCTGCAGCTCAAGTTCCAACTTGGATGTCTTTCCTATGAAGAAAGAGGAG
The DNA here is from genome assembly GCA_963921515.1 of Calotriton arnoldi. NCBI lineage: Eukaryota > Metazoa > Chordata > Amphibia > Caudata > Salamandridae > Calotriton > Calotriton arnoldi. The sequence continues at coordinate 663,589 of CAWUFW010006010.1, forward strand.
AAATCTTCACAATTCGGCAATGGGCGTGATCTGATCCGGGGGATGTTGATATTGCTGTTCGATTGAGATTTGACAATTTCAAACAGTTTTTTTGGTCGATTTTTTGCTAGGCTCAGTTGGTTTGTGAAAAAGTTAGTTTTGCATAGCCTTATGCATTTGTTATAGATATTCCTAAGTGATCTCAGATGTTTGAGATGATCAAGGGACGGCGAGGATCTCCAAATTCTTTCTGCTTGTCTCAGGTTCCTTCTCTCATCGTTTAGACTGTCGTTGTACCAGGTTTTGGAGACTTTGGAAGGTATTCTTTTTAACTGTAAAGGGGCGACTGTCTAGAATCTTGTCATGGACCCATTGTAGTGTTCAGTGAGATTGTGGACGTCGGTCATAGCATCCGGGGGGGGGGGATCGTATGTTATTACTGAGGGTTGTGATGGCATCAAGGTTAATATTTCGCAATGATCTTAGCCAATGTTTGGTTTTTTTTGGTTGAGTTTCGCTCGTGCTAACATATTCTGAGATGCGGAAGGTGATGCAGTGGTGATCAGTCCAATCACAAGGGGTGATAGAATCAAGTTGAACAGATTTCGGATTGCCAATGATTAGGTCTAGGGTAGCTCCTTTGACGTGTGTGGGGCTATCACATATCTGGGTTAGATCGAATTCACTAAGGAAAGATTTGAGACTATCTACCGAAAGGTCATTCGAGTCATTCCAGTGGAGGTTAAAATCTCCAAGGAAGATCTGAGTGCCGTGATGATCTGCGTTGGTGGAGATAATTTCCATAATCTGTTCAATAAAGGAAAGATTGTCTCTAGGGGGATGACAGAACAAGTGGAATTTGCAGACTTGGTTCTAGGATGCAAGGTCCTGTGTCATAGTCAAGGATGACACTCACGAGGGGCTTGCGATGTGAGGTCCTGTGGCAATGATGTCGCGCACCGGTTGGCTCCAAAGATGTTGTGGTGCTTGTGATGCGGAGTCCTGCGTCATCATCGAGGATGCCATCGACATGAGGCTTGCGATGTGAAGACCTGCATTGAGGATGTGTCGCGCATTGGAGGTTCCAAGGGGACTGCGGGCTGTGATGTGAAGTTCTGCATCAGGTTTGCATCGCACAGCGGTTCTGATGTGGAGTTTGGTGAGGCGATGTGTCATGGCTCTGATGTGGAGTTTCCAGGAGGCGATGTGTCAGTTCTGCTGGTACCATTGTTGAGCTGGCAGAGCAACTTTAGGCCCACTTACAAGGACCCAGGACTAGGGTGGCACCACTTGACTCACAGCTGGCAGAGTCCAGGTACTGGGTTCAAGATGGAGGAAGCCTGTTCTGTCCCTGAGACTTCTGATCAGGAGGTCAGCCAACTAGCACTTGGAATCACCCTGGTGGTACTGGGTTCAAGATGCAGGTCCAGTCCTTCTCACTCAGTCAGGAGGGCAGCACAGCGGGGCAGCAGAGTGGGCTTCCTCCTTGCAGCAAAGCAGCACAGTAGTCCTTCCTCTTCTGAGTCTTCCACAGGTCCGGATGTGTACTGAAGAGTTGGGGTCTGAGGTCCAATATTTTTTTTCCCAAATCTTTTTATTGACATTTTCAGTAAAAAGAAACAATACAGAATTGTGCACTGTTAAAACCTAGGCATCATATACATGGACACTTTATAACCTGCTATCCCCCCCGAACCCTCTCACCCCAAATGCTGTTCTCAACGTTGCTTGATGGCTCTGCCAGTGCCGTCTGTTCACAGAAAGCAATGGTGTCTGGGGCGCCACATATATTACCTCTATAGTCATTCTACTGCCCACAAATTTTAGCCCATTTCTGAGGGCAGCCCCGGCCTTCATAGACAAACCTTTTGGCCAGCATGCACCAGTCCTGCTTACAATCTTCTAATTGGGGCACATGTCCACTACCCACAATTTTGCGATATTTCTTTTTGCTATAGCCAACCCCAACATTGACCATATACGTTCCATACGGAGCAAGTCTGTTTCCTCCCAAACATTTAGGAGACACCACTTAGCTGTAGGAGCAAGGGAGGATCCGCACACTTCGTGCAGTCAAAAACTGCCACCCAAAAACCCTGCAATTATGGACATTCCCAAATCGTGTGATAAAAAGTGCCCACATGGCCACAACCCCGTCTACAGTTGACACTAGGTGCCCTACCCATCTTAAACAACGTGTTCGGGGAGTAGCACGAACGATGGGAAGATTATTAATTGTACTAGGTGGAAACCTGAGCTTTTGGCCACCTCTCTAGGGGAGGCCAAGGCTTCCTCGCATTCGACAGGCCCAAATGGGTCCCTGTATCCGGCCCACGCTCCATTTCGGTCAGCATGAACGTTTGACTTTGTAGCAGCCCGGTGCGACCAGATGTCCCAATTTAGCGCTTTACGCTTCTTAGCACTATTTTTACCTAAAAACTTTAAAATTCAATATCTCCAGTTCTACCTATTGGATTTTTGTCGTTTTGGTCTTGTTTTATTGATTAAAGTCAGAACTATTTGTCTAACTTGGTGAGGTATCTTATTGCGCTTTGTTTCTACTGTTGTACTGTTTGAAGTGTTGAACATATACTTTACACATTGCCTCTAAAGTTAAGCCTGACTGCTCTATGCCAAGCGTCTAGAGGGTGAGTACAGGTTAATTTAGGGTTTGCCAGCCTCTTACCCTGACTAGGATTGTGGGTATTGCTTGACCTCAGTCAACCAGTACCCCAATTTCTAACACTGATTATATATGATGTTTTAAGAAGGCACTATTTTCGATCATTACCTTGTAAGTGGGAAGATTAGGCAATGAAAATAGAGCAGCATGGGGCACAGGAAAGAATGAAAACAAGCATTGGCAAAGACAATAGGTCTTGCCTATGTGCGATTTATTGGCTTTGCTAATGTTTTTTAGCTAAATTGCAAATGGCTGAAAGTAATGTAAAAAGCTGTATGACACAGCCAGCGTTGTCCGCGTAATAGCGCTTTTTAAAATTTTCAGTTATGCTGCACTGAAGCTAGCGCTGCTGAATAATATGGCTAAAAAAAGATTGACAAAGTCAATAGATCTCACATAAGTGAGACCTATTGGCATTGCCAATGCTTGGTATGGAATGCCATATGGTAAGTTATAAGTATTTATATAGTGTTTACAACGGCTGAAGTGCTAATGTTATAGAATGGAGAATGCCCTTGCCAAGGTGTTTGTGTGTCAGATTCAGAAGCATTTTTGAATCATACAAAAACTGTGAAAATGTGCCATATAATGCGCTGAATGTAACATAAGTTGTAGGTAGACAGAAAAGTCAAATAGGTTACAGCTTTTATTACTGGGATTCTTTAGGCTATGTGTTACTTTGGGTGCAATGATTACAAAAGAACCAATATGTTGCAATAATTGGTGTTCAGTGGATTTCCTAGACATTTTGGCTCCTGTGCCACTGCACCTGCTACACCATTCAAATCATGACCCTAGTGCCTGCAAGGACAAATAGGAAATCGTTTACATCCAGTAATATATGTGTTCCAAAAAAGGCACAGTTGCAGATGGAATACATAATTATTGTCAAGCTAAACATAAACACAAAAGCTTTCATAAAAAATGACTTTAAACTTTCCAATTCTCCAAAACGAGTTGCCACAGATTTCATAAATAAAGCATATGCTTTTCACATCAAAGTGAAAACCAAGCATTGTTAAATTGTGTTACAATGTGGATGGCTCTTTCCTGTGAAAAGATCTTATCCTGTGCTTGACAATGAATGGACCAGAAACAGTGTAAATTGTCCAAGATCGCCATATGTTAGGCTAACGCTGAGACTGAAATGCGGTTTTGTACTTTGTTCCTAAAACAGTAGTTTCACAAATTAAATGGAATCAACAAAGAAAAGGAATTTTGCAAAAAACGTGCAAATGTTTTGTGGAGCTGAAAAATGAGATAGCTTTTGAGATGGCTCTGTCTAAAATAAAATTTTAAAAAAGGCCACAAGCAGGCTCCTTGGAGAAAGTATGCTGCATTCCTCCTTTCTTTAAACTCTCTCACTTCGAAGAAAGCCATAAGCAAAAAAAACACCAGGCTCCCACAAAAACACAGCTTGACATTTGACCTCGGACTTTGAATGCCAAGCAAATGTGACGAGATAATAACAAAATTTAAAGGCCTGTTTATTACAGAAAATTAATTTGTGGAAGAATATTGTAAATAGGGCTTTAGCATGGGGAGGAACGAGCTGCACAGCCTAAAGCAAATAAAGACAGCAAATGGAAAGGCAGAAAGGATGAGTAACAAATCACAAACCCAATAGCAAGCCATGGGCGGAATGCATTCCCAGGTCAACTTTCTGAAAGTCCCCAAGATGTCTTTCGAATAGCCAGACAGCTATGCTGTCTGGTAGGCGGCGACCTAAAAACAAACTTTTGGAAGCCTTAGATGCCCGCACAGGCGGGAGTACCTATGATGAGGCTACTTGCTTTCCCATCTGGCATTCCCAGCCAGCCCAGTACACAATAGCTGACAGGGGTGGGGCTGAAGAGAGTGGGGAATAAAACCCTTTAAACACAGTGGGTGTTTAGCACATTTCAGCTTCAGGAATGGTTTACTGCTAAGGCTACCCAAAGCACAGTTTACTTTATCCCTTGTTTTCTCCCATTTTTTCTTAACTTTGCCAGCTTTATCCATAACTAAGCTGGCAAAGTTTTAAAACAAATGATTCAAATTTGTGAGACATGGGACTTTGCAATTTTTCAGCCCCCAACTCCTGGGTCTCAGCTTCAGTGCATTAGTCAAGAGCAGGCTCTTCCCTACATGATCACAATACTCAAACCACAACTATTTTAAAAGATGAAGATAAATTCCCATTCACCAAGACTCTTGCTGTAGGTTCTTGATATATTAATTGGATGGCTCTACAGAATTTGTCTCCTAGTTCATATCTTTTTAAAACAGAGAACAGATAGGACCACCTCACCCTATCAAAGGCTTTAGAGGCATCTATTGTTATTGCTAGTGCGGTTTCATAAGTTGTTGCAAAATCGATAGCCCCTATTAACTCATAGGTTAGCTCATGTAAATACCTTCCCTTTACAAAGCCCCTCTGATCTTTATGTATCACTTCTCCCGCTATCCTACTTAATCTTCCTGCCAAAAGTTTTGTAAAGATTTTGTAATCCGAATTCAGGAGAGATATCGGTCTATATGATGTGCACCTAGCTGGGTCCTTTCCTGATTTCAAAATGAGAGTAACAGTGGCCTCATTCCAGGAATTTGGTACTTGCACCCTTTGATCTAATATCTCACCTATCACTAGTGTCATAAATGGAGATAGCACCTCCCCAAGGATTTTATACAATTCCACTGGAATGCCATATGGCCCGGTGGCTTTACCCCTCTTACTTGACTGAATGGCCAAAACAACTTCTTCTTGAGTGATCTCCTGGTTTAAGATCTTTTGCTGACTGGCATCTATAGGTTGGATAGAGTCTGTTAACCATCCCTCAATCTCTGCTTCTGCAGTCCTCTCCTCCTCCATATATAGGACCCGGAAGAATTCCTTAAATGCCTCTTCAATCTCAGACTCATTCCTCAGAATATTCCCGGACTGATCCTCCTTAATCTCCTTAATCCGATTCCTATTCTGATCCGTCTTAGTCTTCCAAGCTAGGAGTTTCCCTGCCCCCTCTCCGTACTCGAAATGTGCTAGCTTGCTAGCATCCCATCGCTTTCTAATCCGAGTTTGGAGGATTTCTGCCATTTGATTCTTTAACAGGAGCAAATTCCTTTCTGACACGATCCTGGCATCCTCCGTCCCCAATCTTTTAATCTCGGTTTCTATTCCTTCCATTTCATCCTCTAACCGAGAGATTTCACTCATATAACATTTATTTCTGTGGCATACTGCACTGGTGATCTTACCTCTAATAAATGCCTTTAACCTATCCTAAACTATCCCAGTTGGAGTGGAACCACTGTTAATCTTAATAAATTCCATAACTTCTACCTTTAGACTTTCCATTACTTCCCTATCTGCCAGTATGGTACGGTCTAGTGTCCACTTTCTTTCTGTAAGCTTACTGCTGTCTTTAATTGTTAATATAACCACCGAATGATCTGATAAATGGGCCACCTTATATCCAATATCTAAAATATCCTCTCTAAGGCTCCAATCTACTAAAAAGTAATCTATTCTAGATCTATTCCCATATTTCTTATTATGGAATGAGGTACCTTTCAGATTTCCAACTCTCTCTCTCCAGAGATCACACAAAGTGTGCTGAATCATCATGACTTTTAAAAGGGCTGGTGATTTAGGGGCACAAGACAGGGCTGTCCTCTTTCCCCCCCTCCTGTTTAATTTCTATATAGAACCCTTTGCACATAAACTCAGAACCACAACTGACATTCCCTCTTCATCAGGGAGAATGGGTGAGGAAGGTCGCGCTATATGCAGATGACCTCATGGTTTTCTCTTCCGATCTTGGGGCGGCCTTACCGACTATTCTATGGATGGCATTGGAATTTTGTGAGGTGTCGGGGTACTTAGTGAATGAAAACAAAACAGAGGTCATGGTATGGAATCATCGAAGTGAGAATCTGCTGATTAAGAAGGAAATGCGATATTTGGGTTTAAAGATAGTACAAGATATAAATGAAATTGCAGAAATTAATTTGAGGAGAATATTAAAAGAGATTGTGCAACTAATGAAGGGATGGGCACATCTTCCGCTAACGATTCTGGGGAGGGTGAACTTGGTCAAGATGACTATATTGCCTAAGATCACTTTCCTATTTAATACCATACCACTGTATTTCGAAAAAGCCACCATATATAAAATCCAGCAGGCGATAAATGCTTTCATTTGGGCATATAAGGGGATCAGGATCTCTTGGAAAAAGCCGCAGAGAAAAAGAGAGAAGGGAGGATTAACCCTCCCAGATATACAATACTATGCATGGACCTTCCAACTGACAAACTCCAGAATGCTTGCAAAGACACCAGATGGATCTGTAATAGGTTCTATGTTTTTGGCAATGCTAAAAGAAAGTAAGGCGGATGTAGATGGCTTCCTTTTCAAATTCGGGGACCCAAAATACTCAAAAAAAAATTAAACTAAAGGTATTACAAACAATGGTGAGGATTTGGTACCACATTAGACGACTTTCGAAACTAGATTATTATTCCCACTATGCCCCGATTTGGGATTCACCAGGGACTCCGGAGTGCCTTAATGATAAATTGGCCGTACCCATAAAAACGCGGATCTAAGGATCTGGGGAGATCTGAGACGGGATGGGAGTCTTTTACCTTGGCAAGATCTAAATGGGCTGATGAAGGGCAGTCTTTCAAAGTTAAAATATATACAATTAACAAGCATTGGCATAGCCAATAGGTCTCGCCTTTTGTACCTTAAGTGTTTAGCCATGCATCACATTATCCTGGGTGCTGAGCCGCCAGGGATTGAAGAGCTATAGCAGAGAAGGTCTAATGAAGATATAGTTTTAAAAGATGTGCCGCATTATGCCCTATAATTTAGCTTTTCTTGTCACATAATGTGTCTTTGAGTAGGCCCTTATCTCACCATCAAGTCAGTCTCTGAGTCTGGGGAGTAGTTTCTGTTGGTGCAGCGGGGGCAGTGGCACCAGGGACCTCTAATCCCTGAATACTGGAGTACGAGCAGTGCAGTTTTCAGTGATGCTGGATGGGTTTTCGAGGAAATCTGGACTCTTTTGAAAGCTGTGGGGTTTCAATGATAGTCTAAACACGTGCGAAAGAAGGAGTGTGGTTCACGATCTTTGCACTTGAGCTGAACAGGGCTTGTCTGGGTGAGAGTTATGCTCCCATTAGAAGATAGTGACGAAAAATACAACCGAAGGTTCTATTTATTATTTAGGCCAAACTGTAATAAAAAAGCGCTGTGAAAGTCTGATGTTGGAATTGGTTGCAGGGACCCCAGTGGTTACAAGGAAATACAATTCTACAGCGACCATTTTATTTACAGGACAATTCACTATATGTGAAAACATGCGTCATGTTCATTAACAACTGGGATGTGCGGGAACATAAAAGCTGTATTCGAGCTAGGTAAATCAGGTTGAACATGCATTACCACCAAATAAATATCCTGCACTATTTAACACTTTATGCTGCTTATGGCATTTTAGACAACATAAAATCAATTCCGGGAATTGTAACTCCTCTTTAAATGAGTTTATTACAAACTCAAACAAGGAGATAGAGGAAAGTAATCGCGGGCACGCGCTGCTCCTACGCAATGACTCCCCTAGTGAAACTCATCGTGTTCTTACAGCGCCGCAAAGGCACACGCGCTACATAAAAGCAGGAATAAAAAAAAATATATAACGCTGACTTTGGAGCTGGAGAACAGGGTTCGAGCCTCGGCGTGGGCTGTATTAATAATAAATAAATAAACGGAGATGAGAGACAGATAAAACAAGCGCAGTCGCGAAAGTGAAAGCGACTTCGCTGGGTTAATTAGTAACCTGATCCTGGCTGGAATGCAGCTGGCACACTGTGCGCCGCTGCTCCTCCGCTCACTCCCGAGACTCATAGGCCATGGGAGTGAATGTTTAGAGGAAAGCCGGGACATGCACCCGTCTTTGGCCATTTGCATGCTTTCATTATTGAAAGCCACACGCAAAGGCCAATGGAATGTGTGGGAGGAGGCCGACCCACACGGAGAAGTCTCTTGGAGTCTGGAGTGATTCCAAGAGGCCCTCTCCTAGAGCAGCGCATGCACGCTGCGCTAGGCTCGACCTAAAAAGCTGGGAACAAAGTCGAAAATCGGCGTTGGGAGTGGGAAATACCTTGGAGGAACAACTGGTCACAAAACCATCAGGAAATAAGGAAGTCGCATTTTGGTATTGGGAAATACATGACATCATGGACGGAGATTTTACGCTGGCAGAGGAGTTGTGGGGAAGACACTTGCCGAGGGAGCAGTTACAGAATATTTGGCAAGTATCAATGCGCACACTTTACCTCATTTCAAGCCTGCTTTTTTAAGGAGAAACCACTTCTCACTCCACAGGGCATACATAACACCAGAAAAAATGTCAAAGATGGGGAAAGGAAGTCGAACCAGCTGTGCAAAATGTGGCCTTGAAAAAGCGACAGATGTCCATATGTTTTACCAATGTCCTGTAATCAGAGGGTTTTGGGACGAAGTGGAAACAACTATATCAGGTATTTTGGGACTGCAAATTAAGGTAAGTCTATCATTGGTTATCTTTGGTGTGATGGATGGCCTTACAGGTTTTCTTAGAGACTTGTTGTTCTTTGCAATCTTACTTGCTAGAAGAGAAACCTGCCGTAAATGGGTGGGAGGTACACCGCCGCAGCATTCGGATTGGCTGGAGTCCCTCCTATATATGTCTAGGATGGACCTGCTAGGGAAAGAGTCCAAGAGGAAAGGTTTTTGGAAGCCTTTACAAGCATGGAGTGTGGGTCCAGAAAGGGAGCCGCAAGATGCGAGGGGTAATGAGGATACATGAAGATACATGAATTATAAATCTGTCCAATGATTACACCGGTAAAAACTCTGGTCTGCTGCAGGGCCCCTCTGCTTGTACTTAAGGCAGCTGCCAGTGTGAAGTTAACACCGTGAGAGAGAGACAGCCGCAGGAAGGATAATGTTAATTGTGGAATGCCCGCAAGTGGTTGGTTTCTCTCTCGAAATAAGGGCGGAAGGAATGGACATTGCTTCTGAGGTGAATGAGGACAAAAAAAAAAATTCTCAAAACACAACAATGTACAGCAATATTATGAACAACACATTCAAACAAATAAAAGAAAAGAAAAATGAAATAAAAGAAAATAGATAAAAACAACTCTATGTATAGAACAATTCATGTATATTTTTACCTTACACATTTATATGTCTACGTATAGAGACATTGTAATTGGTATGTACATATGTGTAGGTATATAGGTCCATGCTTTGTGTAGGGATGGCACTGTTATGCATAAGTATATGTGAATGCATATCTATGCTTATCTAGCTATCTAAGTATAAAAAACATAAAATTAAAAAATAGATCTTATGTATATGTAAATGTATTTATATTTTGCCATCACATGACTATATGTATCTGGATATGTAACTCTTGCTGTGAGCATATGTGCATCAATAAAGGTTTAGGCTTTGTATAGAGAGTTTCGTGTGTATGTAGGTATGTATATATGATAAATGTGTGTGTGTGTGTGTATATATATATATATATCAAAACAATACCCTTTAAGGCATAGAGTGATTAATAAATTAGGCAAAAAAGAAGCAGAGAACTCTTGGTAGTTCTCAAATTTAGGGGAAAGCAGCTCCTGTATAGAGCACCCTCAACACCAGCGACACTCTAGATCTGCTCACCTAAAATGTCTGCTTTTCTATCAAAATCTTTAAGCATAGGATTAGCACAATGCCATCCACGCTGAGATAGAAAGGGACAAAGTCTTTTGCCATTTTTACAGCAAAGTCTTTAAGCATAGGACTAGCACAGTGCTGTCCATGCCGAGTTGTAAAATGACAAAAGCCATTCATCACTCCAGGCACAGTATTACAGCTTTGAATTGGTAAAATACCAACCAAGCCAACCTGAAATGAGTAAAAGCAACCCCAGACACAGCGGAGCTACGGCGGACAAAAAGATACTGGCAACAAGGAACGGGGAGGAGGAAATGAAGACGGACAGATTGGTGACGATGCGGAAGCCAGGAGTCAGAGGAGAAGCGGACCCTTTTGCAGGAAGGGCCCAGCAAGCTGAGAGAGGACGATACCGTCATCCACGAGAAGGAGGTCGACGACGCCGGAGAATACCGCTCAAGGAGAAACACGCTTGAGTTTCAGTACTCCCACGAGGGAAGCGGAGGCTGCGACTCCCCTCTCCACGGCCCTGGAGGGTCATGGGTTCAGGCAAGTGTCTCGCATACCATTGCTCTCATTAAAGGGTTGGTGGGCGGGTTTGCGGACCGCACCACCTTAAGAGTCCCTACTATACTTCCCCTTTTAGGCACGACACAGGGCAGGACACTGGTGAAGGGTGCGCACAAACCCCCCCCTGTTTGTATCTGGATACTAGTAGGACTGTATCTTGACCCCGCTTTATTTTCTCTTTTCCGGTTCCCTCGTGAGGAGACGACCCCAACGACGTGGAGAACAGGAGTACAGGACAGGATCGGACCCTAACTCCTGTTCAAGCGGTGACCCGGATAGAGACTAAGGCCCAAAGTACAGACGTATTTTCTTTGGATATTGTTCTAAACTCAAATCCCCTCCTCCCAAGAAGTATTGGGACTATACAGCTTACTAATAAACCTGCCTAACCCTGATTCCAGCTTTGTGTATCATTAAACAAAAAGCTAGGGTTGTGGGAAAAATAGACCACTGAAATCGGGAGGATGCTTCCCCTCTCTCCACACATCAGTCTCGGGCTGCATGCCAACACGAGCACCTGTTTTCGATAACGTGCCGGGTTGGGTTGATTGCTTTTCCGTACCGGTTCAGCACAGGGTTTCGGTAAGCCTTAGTACACGCTCTTTGTGTCACTTTTAACTTTCTGGACCTATCAATTTTTAACGTCGTCTCACTGATTCTGTTCAATGCAGGAAGCGCGCATATTGAGATCACGGTGACTTACAGCCGTTTGTTTGTTCCCAGACTGCGCCATTTGGATGTATCGGTCATGTTTGTTTTCAGCGTTTTTGTACCGCATGTTTTAATGCATGTTAGTTTAGGTATTATCACGGTTCGGAGGTGGATTTTTCTTACTACCCAAGGCTTTCAGTGGTCTATTTTTCCCACAACCCTAGCTGTTCGTTTGGTGATGGTATTGTGTTTCCTTTTCTGTAGTGCTGTCTCATGGAAGGCTGACATTTTGGTTATTTCCTATGATCTCTGGCAAGAGTTATTTGCTTTGATTTAATTCTTTGATGTCCGTCTCATGGTATTTACTGGCCGTTTTTGAACTTTTTGTTTTGTTAAGTATAGAATTATGCATTTTCATTGGAACAATTTATTTGCTTGTAGATTCCCCTGACGAAGGGCAACTGTTTATGCCTGAAATGCATTAGGAATTGTTTACTCAATGTGGGAAGTGTTCAATTACCATCTGACTCATGCGGAACAAACTTTCCCTGTGACGTGCCTGCGTTTGCACAATAAAACATGAATGAGCTACATTCAGCGTTTCAGTGATGATTTGATGATGGACTTTTGCATATTGTGAATGTTGCTCTTGGTCTTAATTTTCCTGGATATACAGTATTGAAGTTTGTTGACTATTTGAACATAAATGGTTTACATGTTTTCAGTGAACAATAGTAGCGCACCTTGTGTCTAGGACACCAGACCTAACTTTCTAAAAGTGGCATTTTCAGAATTGACTTAAAATCCGACTTCACTATTAAAGAGGGTTTTGGTTTTAAATTACAATTCTTTAGACACCAAACTAGACATTCCTACCAGCTCCCTATTGAAAGTTATCACTTATTAAATGTAATAAGGTAACTCCATGTTGTCCTGTGGTGGAGGCAGGCATTGCAGTAGTGAAAACAAATTTAAGTGTTTCTCACTACCAGGACATGTAAAAGTTAGAGGTACATGTCAAACTTTTTAAAAACACTGCACCCTGCCCTCTGGGCTGTTTAGGGTCTATTCTAGGAGTGACTTATGTATATTAAAAAGGAAGGGTTGTGACTGGCAAAAGGTTTACTTTACCAGGCCAAAATGGCAGTTTAAAACTGCACACACAGGCTGCAATGGCAGGCCTGAGACATGTTTACAAGGCTACTTAAGTTGGTGGCACAATAAGTGCTGAAGACTGTTAGGTTGTTCTGTACATTCTTCTGGCGTTCCCATGAGGCACAGGGTCAGACTGATTTGCATATGGCCATGTCTGAACTGGGGTGGTGGAGTGAGCTAAAGAATGATGATGGATTAAACCCAGATCAGTTGACTGGGGGTGAGTGTTTGATTTGCTCTAACGCTCTGTCCATCATCCCCTTTGGTATCGCTTTGTTCGCCCTAAGTTGGCAGGGTATGCCCAGACGTGGGTCCCTTGCTCACTTTGCCACTGGATTCAAGAGAGCATGGCTGATGAGGGTTTTGAACCCGAAACCGGTCCCAAGATGCTTGTTTCCGGTCCAGGGAAGACCTGGCTTGGCAGTTCGGGCTGGACTGTTCCCATGAGGCACAGGGTCAGACTGATTTGCATATGGCCATGTCTGAACTGGGGTGGTGGAGTGAGCTAAAGAATGATGATGGATTAAACCCAGATCAGTTGACTGGGGGTGAGTGTTTGATTTGCTCTAACGCTCCGTCCATCATCCCCTTTGGTATCGCTTCATTCTTCTGGCGTCAGCAGTTTCCCAGCTCGCCAGGAGAATGCAAAGAAGGTGGTTGTGGGAGGATTCCGGAGTGAGAGGGTTGGCAGTTGGTTTGCTATCGTGAGGAGAAGATGTACGTGTCCTGCTGACTTAAACCTTACTTGAGAACATCGGCATGTGAATCTTTACACTGGTGATGAGTTGCCAGTCAGCAGGACTCCCACGCGTAGATACAGCATTGGAAGTGTCTGTGTCTTCTAGCGGATTCAATACAAGTGGCTTAAAGGAGAAGTCTGAATGACGTGTTCGGTATCCATGTAGTACGTCTCACACAACACGAGTGTGTCATCTTAAGGTACTGTGGAGTATATTGATTATACAAGGATTTCCAAAGCCGCTCCGGCTATTTATGCAATCGGCACGCGCAATCCAGTCCCCTCCTGTTTCTGTCTTCTGGGTGTCCTGCGTTGCCACGCAAGCGTCAAATGTGTGGCGGTCATCTCAAATCAGGAAGTGCTGATTTCGGTGATCAGCACACCACTATGAATGCCTGCATCTGTTCAGTGACACGCGCACCAGGGTTTATGAGCAGATATTGATTTTCTGGGTGTACGATTTCTATTACACCCCAGGCTGCGTGGCGACCATCTTAAATCAGGAAAAGTGCTGATTTTGGTAATCGGCACACCACTGTGAATGCGTGCATCTGTCTCGGTGACACGCACACAAAATATTGGTTTTCCATTGGTGTACGATTTCTAGTACACGCCAGCCTCAAGCCAGCCCACAAGAATGTGTCCATTTTGAACCATGAAGGGTGGCAGTGACACGCACACCACACTCTTCACATTAAACAAACATAATTAATAGAAGCAATTATTAGGCAATTGAGCTTTACACTTGAGAAATATACTGAGCTCAGTGGCACACCTTTAAACTACTTTATAGAAGTATTTGTGCATCTTTTGCAATTTTTGGTGCTAATTACACCTTTTTGGTGATTTGCACACCATCTTCACATGTGACATACACTAAATTCATTCATTTAACAATATTTAAGCGTCCTTTTGCTCCTGTGCGTTTCATCTGCTGGTATTGCACATTTTTGTGATATAGGCATAGTTATTTTTATCTTGGTTACAGTTTGAACCACAAAGCGTCATGCAACAAGCAATAGCGCCACCAGCAGCTTTTGTGCCCAATCTTGCCTCTCCTGAATTTAGTATGGGAAAGGTGGAAAGAAGGGTTCGAAGCATACTTGGATGCTCTTGAAGGAGATTCATTTACACACAAGAAAAAATATGCCCTTTAAAGGCATTGTTTGGGTTCAGAAGGCCACATTCTTTTGAAACACATTCCAAAAGAAGTTGTTCTCATAGCCGAAGGTGATGGGGTTGAAGATGAGTATGCCACAGCCATCAAAGCTCTGAATACACTTTTCAAAGCTTGCAAAAATGTAACGTTGGAGAGACAAATTCTACAAAAGAGCTCAATTACCTGGAGAATCCGCTTCAAGTTATGTTGGTGCGTTCTGCATTTAGTGGCCTCTTGTGAATATAAGGCATTCGAGGAAGAAATGATAAAGGACCAATTAGTTGAAAAGACAATCAATAGAAAAGTACAGGAAGCCCTCTTAGCCAAACCAGACCTAACACTGCAAAAGGCTTTAGACATCGCCAAGAGGATAGAAAGCACAAGCTCATATATGGAGAAAATGACATTGTCCTATGGTAAAACACAGAATGTCCTAGCGGTCAAAAGCAAGTACAAGAAAGCAAAGGAGTTCCTAGGAAGGACTGATAAGAGTGACAGTAGTAATAACGCAGCTTAAAAGATTAGAATGCTATAGGTATGACAGTACCAATCATCTTGACATGCTAGAGTATGTCCAGCTGTGGACAAAACATGTGCCAAATGTTCAAAGAAAGGTCACTTCGCAAGAGTGTGTAGATCAGGTGGAAAAAGTTAATCTAGGAAGGTGCACAATTTGGAACACCACTGAAGTGGAGTCGTCATCCATTGAAGAGGATCAAATCTTCACTATCCTGGACATGGAACATACAGAGGACATATGTGGTGTCAATTCACATGGGATGAGGAGACCATTGTGTTCTATCAATATAAATGGTGTAGATAGAGTTCTGGTGGATTCTGGGTCCCCTTTCACTTTAATCAGTGAGAAAGTTTGGAAGGAATCGTTCCTAATCTGAATAAGCTCCCTCGTGACCTATATTTCTTTTGTCAAACTGAAAATGAATTCAACATGGGCTGAAATTAGACTAAAAAACAACAAAGTCCAAAAACATAACCATATTTATAAATATTCACATT
This sequence comes from Calotriton arnoldi, assembly GCA_963921515.1. Taxonomy (NCBI): domain Eukaryota; kingdom Metazoa; phylum Chordata; class Amphibia; order Caudata; family Salamandridae; genus Calotriton; species Calotriton arnoldi. Next base: position 679,239 of record CAWUFW010006010.1, read on the forward strand.
ATTTATTTTCTTTGTTTTATCAAAAATATTTTTGTACTTTCTTTTACATATTTTTACATATAAAATCAATATGTTAAACATTTACAAACAATGTTGCATAGTAATAACATGACATGTTCATGTGCAAACATCTTTGCATCATTGACCCCCGAGTAAAGAAACAAGAAAAAGACATTCATACACACTACCTCACATACATTCCATCTCAAATACACTCATACCACATTCATCAATGCATATATCTGGAGGGTGGGAGACAAAAAGTTGTTTTTAATCTCCGCGACCAATTAAGGCAACTGCATATAGCAGGATCTGAACACCATTGGTCGACGCGCGTTTCGGTGGCTTAAAGAATGGTAACACCACCTTCCTCAGGACCTTAGCCAGATATCAGACCAATATTGATACACCCAGGGGATACCTCAAAAGGTATAAACACAGTAAGTTCACAGCCCATATATAGAACAAATTTTATCGATTGGACCTTCATGTACAAACTTTAATTCACATATGAGTGCAATAGGTTGTGACCTGACAGATTTCACATACCTAAACTTTCAGAAGACCGAAAAATGTGCTCCATATACCCCAAAGATTAACCTAAAAATCCTTCCCATACTTACTAAGGGAGGATTGCTAGATAGATAGAATTCAGAAATATTGTACCACCACCACAGTGTGCCTTAGTGGGCAGTTTAAAGAAAAGGAAAAGGGTAATAACCACCACTAATTGTTAGAAGGAGAATACGCCAAGTGGCTACCCTATATTACAAGGTAGGCATAATTTGTGGAAGGCAAAAACTCCTCAAGAAGTACTTACTAATACTGATACTCTGCAAGAGACAGGCCACTGGCAGATATTGTTTTTTGTGACTATATTTCTAAGTTATTATGCCACACTCTGTCAGGATAGATAAAACAATAAGTATCATAAGTACTGATGACCCGATTACCTATACTAGTATCAGGTATACTGAGGGTCAATGGCGTCTTACCTAGGTGTCTCAAATGCGCTGTGCATTAAACAAAACGTATATGCATATATATTGTCAGCAAAGTGAGAAATCCTATGAGAGAGAAAAAATCCCAAAAGTTGTTGAACCATGAAAAACGGGTGTTATGTAGACTGCTGTTATATTAGGCTCATGAAGTTCGACATACCTTATGGAATCAGTTCGTTAGAATCTGTGAATCATACTTGGTTACACTGCGCCAGTCCACTTCGACGACATCTCAGTGCTAATATTTGTTTGATTGTACGTGTCTAAGCCCAGCGATACTAAGAAAAGAAACACAGTGAGGTATATAAATTCTGAGCCTGTTTATTAAGAAGATACTATCTAGTATAATCACATTTGTAGCACATTTAGGACGTGCATGCGTCCCATGGAGATGTCATCTTATATTTCATGCGATGTGGGTCCAAGGGACATGTTCTATTATGTCTACTACAGCATGATAGTTAACGGTTAGATTTACAGGCGAGGTCTTTGATAAATGCCTCACATTGGACTTCCTTCACTATGCGGCATGCTTAATTTAAATCCTAACGGTAATACTCATCTCGTGTCGCTAGGGCACCATGTATGAGCCCCAATGCAAAAATGCCTGAGTATGGACACATGTCAAACCTCTTAACGAGATATGGCTAGACCGAAATAGCAATTGCTAGGGACTGCGTTAAACCATACCACTGTCTGGCTATCAACAAAGCAACATGTGTAACTGACTCAAAAGGCCCTCAGCTGAGAGTTCTAAGACGATGCGGAAAAGCCTAGTGCACTGAGGCATAAGATACAAATAACTACGATAAATCTTACCTTAATTTTGCAGCACAAGATCATGTGAGGCTCGACGAAGGGAAGGCCGGACGAGAAATCAAGCAAAGTTACTGCCGATCAATATTGCGCCGGTTATATACGATCCGTAGTTCAAAAAGGCGCGCAGACTAGTCGCGCTCACGTGGTATGCAGTCGAAACTGAGGAAGAGCTGATAAACAAATGCAGGTCGCGCCATCTTGGACCAGTTAGTACGCGTAGGGATTCCCTGGAAAAGTGCCATCAATGCCTTTAAGTGATAGTACTATCAGATATTTACTGCCACGATAGCGTGCTACTGTATTAAATACACCAGCTCATTGTACCTGATGGGGACTAACTGGGCATGTTTGTTAAAGAAACAAATGCAGGTCGCGCCATCTTGGACTGGTTAGTACGCGTAGAGGCTCACTGGAAAGGTACTATTAATGTCTTTAAGTAATAGCACTATCAAATATTTACTGACACGATGGCATGCTACTGTATTAAATGCAGCAGCTCATTATCCCTAATAGGGACTAACTGGGCATGTTTGTGAAAGAAACATGCCCCAGTCCTAGATATCACACAATGGATATAGCTGTGATCGAGTGCTACACCACCATTGTATACGTGTGCAGCTATTTAAAATACATAGGGACTGGCCACATATAGGAAATGCTGAACAGTAACTACAATAGAGATCTCTTCAAGATGATAAAAAAGAAACAAAGAATTGGTGACTGAAAAACGAAATATTATAAGGTAAACATCCAGGTTGCCAGAAAGAAGGCTTCTTGCATGTGCCTCAGATGATTACAATATTAAGGGCTACTATCAATAGCTAAGCTAAATGACTTTGTACATGAAGGTCCAATCAATAAAATCTGTTCTATATATGGGCTGTGAACTTACTGTGTTTATACCTTTTCAGGTATCCCCTGGGTGTATCAATATTGGTCTGATATCTGGCTAAGGTCCTGAGGAAGGTGGTGTTACCATTCTTTAAGCCACCGAAACGCGCGTCGACCAATGCTGTTCAGATCCTGCTATATGCAGTTGCCTTAATTGGTCACGGAGATTAAAAACAACTTTTTGTCTCCCACCCTCCAGATATATGCATTGATGAATGTGGTATGAGTGTATTTGAGATGGAATGTAGGTGAGGTAGTGTGTATGAACGTCTTTTCTTGTTTCTTTACTCGGGGGTCAATGATGCAAAGATGTTTGCACATGAACATGTCATGTTATTACTATGCAACATTGTTTGTAAATGTTTAACATATTGATTTTATATGTAAAAATATGTAAAAGAAAGTACAAAAATATTTTTGATAAAACAAAGAAAATAAATAATGTGAATATTTATAAATATGGTTATGTTTTTGGACTTTGTTGTTGTTTAGTCTAATTTCAGCCCATGTTGAATTCATTTTCAGTTTGACAAAAGAAATATAGGTCACGAGGGAGCTTATTCAGATTGTGTTGTTGTTTTCCCTCTTCTCCCTGACCTTAAAATAATTTGCTCAGAGGGGGTCCGCTCATCTTGCGTAGGAATCGTTCCTAAACCATGATTTAAGACCGTCTTCTATACACCCATTGGGTTACGGTGGAAAAGTTATTAATTTTTTTTTAAACAAATTTTATTGATTTTTACATATACCTCCGTCATCACTCGGTCATCTTTACAGGTAAACAATTTGCAGTCTCACTTTATCTCGTTATACATTCCATACATGTGTCGGATAAATTGCATTACTGTTGTTCCCAACAATGTTAAGTTAACTTTTCTTCATGTTCGTACTCTGTTCCGTTCATTATTCAAACTCCCACGGTGGAAAAGTTATTGAGGTTATAGGTGAATTCGATGCTGATTTCGAGTTCAGGGGCAGTAAGTCTAAGGGAATCACATTTGTAGCAAGGGATGATTCATGCCTTTTAGGGTAGAAGGACCAGGGTAATCTAGGTATCATACTGGATCCCAATAAGGCCGACCAGATTATACTGAAGAAGGAATTTTTCCAAGTGCAGGTAGTCAAGGAATAATCGTGGGAGTTCATGTACCCGGAAGTTTTCAAGAAGGAACTAGGGCTGTTTAAAGGTTTTAAACATAAGATAAGATTGGGGGAAGGAGCCCAAGCTGTAGTGCACAAGGTCAGAAGTGTGCCTTTGGCATTACAGTCAGAGTTAAAGCACGAATTGTACAAGTGTGTTCATGTTCACTGATCGAGTCCTCTGACTGGGTGTCTCCCGTGGTTCTTGCTAAAAAGGCTAGTGGTGCCTTATGCATGTGTGTGGATTTGCGTGATCTCAACGAGCATATATGGGTAGACCAATATCCTGTACCAGTATTACACAAATGACATCCACGCTCAAGGGTGCCAAATGGTTTAGTTTGTTGGATATGTCATCTGCGTATCACCAGATTGAACTGCATGCTGAATCCAGACATTTCACTGCGTTCATTACTCCGGAGGGTCTTTTCCAATTCAAGCGCATGCCCTTTGGTCTTGCTTCCGCTTCAGCAGTTTTCCAGAGAGTAGTGGAGAGCATGTTCAAAGGGATGCCGGGAGTAATGGCTTTTCAGGATGACGTGTTAGTGTATGGAGCTGACCAGAATCAACACAATGAAAGACTACATCAGGTTTTGGCCTTGTTGAAACATAGAGGTGTGACACTAGATCTGTATAAGTGCTGGTTGAACGTATCCACTGTGGACTATTTAGGGTATAAGTTGTCATAGGAAGGGGTACAGCCTAAGTCTAGCTCAGTTAAAGCAATTGAAGATTTTTGCACACCGGGTGACAAGGATCAATTGAGGTCTTTTATGGGACTTGTGGAATTTTATGCCAGGTTTGTTCCCAATTGCGCGGCCAAGACCTATAACATGAGATGTCTCCTTAAAAAGAATGTCAGGTTCAGTTGGGACAACGAATGCGCCAAGGAGTTTGAGCAGATTAACCGGGAGTTAGCGCATGCCATTCCCCTCAAGGCATTTGATACCAAGGATCAAACTATGATGCTAGTCAAAGGGGATTAGGTGCTGTACTCATGTAGCACAGAGGAGGCAAGGATGAAGTGATAGCTTTTGCTTCTAGGAGTCTACGAGGAGCTAAGTCTACTTATTCTGTAATTGAGCAGGAAGCTCTTGCATGCTGGTGGGGCGTCATTCATTTCAAGCATTATTTGTGTGGTCCAGGGTTTGTAGTACGTGTTGATCATAAACCTCTAGTACAGTTATTCACCAATAGAGGGGGGAAAAGGCAACCCCCAGTATTGCCAAATGGCAATATAGACTTATGGAACACAATTTTTGTGTTCAGTATGTGCCGGGAAAAAAAGATCTTGTGGCGGATTGCCTGTCTAGGTTAACTAGTTGTTATGATGATAGTGTAGGAGAGGGAGACGCAAGTGGGGAGCCTGAGATAGTTTGCAGTGTAGAGAGTAATTCTGAAGGGGCCATAACAGAGCAAGAGTGGAGAGAGGCCTATGAGATGGATCAAGAAATCAAGAAAGTCCTGAAGGTTATAAGCAAGGGGTGGTCAGGTGGAAATAGTGACCAAGGTCCTGTCAGCAAGTATAAACATGTGTTTGATGAATTATCAGTTGCAAACGGGTTGTTGTATTGATCGTCTTATTTGGTAGTTCCTGATGCCATGAGAGGCAATGTACTTGCGTTGGCACATGAAGGCCACATGGGTATGTGGGCCATGAAGAGGAGAATATGAGAACATTTCTGGTGGCCCGCTTTAGACAAGCACATAGAACATTTTGTGAGGGATTGCATGAGTTGTGTTGTTAGTGACAAGTCGCAAGTGACGATCCCCAGCCCGGTAGAGGGAATTGAAGTACCCAGCAAGCCATGGGTTAAACTGGCGATTTACATCGTAAGTCCCATGAATTTATCAGGTAATGTACCTGAGTATGGCATAGTCCTCATGGACTACCATAGTCGCTGGGCTGAAATCAAATTTGTGAAAACATCCAATTCTGCGTGTGTGATTAAGTTTCTTGAATCTGTGTTTGGTTGTCAATTTACGTCCACACGGTTTGAGGAATTCTTACAATCCATGGCTATTAAGCATGTCAAGACATCCCTGTACCACCCAAGAAGTAATGGTCTTGTTGATTGATTTAACAAAGTGATAAAAGAGAATAAAAGAGGACCTCAAGAACTTTCGACCCATCTCCCTGCTCCCATTCCTGGCAAAAGTCATTGAGAAGACCGCCAACAGACAACTAACCCACTTCCTGGAGGAGAACAACATCCTAGACTCCTCCCAATCCGGCTTCCGCAGCAATCACAGCACCGAAACCGCCCTCATCGCTGCCACCGACGACATCAGGACCCTGCTGGACAACGGCGAAACCACGGCCCTCATCCTCCTGGACCTCTCGGCCGCCTTCGACACCGTCTGCCACTACACCCTACGCACACGCCTCCACGACACAGGGATCCGCGACAAAACCCTGAACTGGATCACCTCCTTCCTCACCGGCAGAGTCCAGAGAGTCCGTCTCCCCCCATTCAGATCCGAAGCCACCACTGTAGAAATAAAAACCTTCTTAGGGGTTCACTGATACATCTGGTCCTTAAAACCAACAAAGAAGAGATTGGCACAGAAGCTGTAATATCAAAAAAACATGTTTTATTAACCTCAGATGAGGGAGATTGCATCTTACGGTACCCGCAGGCCACTGTAGGAGGCATTCTAATGAGTGCAGAGAACAGGGTCCTTATATATGCATTTGTTATATAGTCAGCATAAAATCAAGGGGAGGTCCTAGCACATACAAGCATGCTTATTGACTAATATGGGCATACAAAATTTGCTTGCTCCACAAAGTGGGAGGGGAGACTAAACTGCTTACATGAGTAAGAATAGCTTGACAGTTGTATACTAGGAGCAGGTGCATTCTACCAGTTAGGCCTCTCTGAGCATGTGCAAGACTCTGGAAGAAGGAGAAAGCACATGGCGAGCACATGGCTAACTAAAATGGCTGCCAAGTACAAAATGGCTTTCAGCTCATGCTAACAGCGATTCCTGCAATCTTTAACAGACGATCCTTTTAGCATGAGCTAAAGACATTGCCATGATCTAGTAGAGACATAGAAAATATTTTGCACATTTTCTTCTCATAAATTCATCAACATCCTATGCTAGGTGGGCATTTACATTCTAAACATTTCATTAAGCAGGTATATACAAGGTATAAGCAGGAGTACAAAGTGAACAGAGCATTGGGTCATACATGTAGCAAGAGAGAATAATGACTATTATCTCAAACAGAAATCTCAATATTTTCCAATCCTAAGCAGAAAGCAAATACCAAAACCATCTAGTCTAATTTTAAGTTTCAGGGCTCTGATGGGGGCTCGTTAAGTCAATTTCAAAATAACCAACAGCACATACCTAATAAAAACATTTTCAATAGACTTTCTCAGTATTTTATGAGGGCTGAATTATCAATAAATATACTTAAGAAAAGAGTAAAGTAACATGCTCAGATGAACTTTTCTCGTGCAGAATAAACATTACTCTTAAAAAATATTAAAGCAATCAGACATATTTTACAAAAACAATTGTGGCTTCGGGGGACCAGGAGGACCACACAGGGCCATAGGAATTAGGACAAGGAGCCGCAAAGGGCTGCTCCTCCTCAAAAATGGGACGACCAAAGGGGTACATTACTAACAAAAAAGAGTCCTTGGGAAAGTTCAAAAACCAACCAGCCAGAGGGGAGTCTTCTCCCTGTGTCCGTTTTGAGCCTCACAGGCAGGCTCTTGTTGTTCCCACGGTGGAGCTGCACAACTCGCAACTCAAGAATCACGGAGAAGAAAAAGTCTTTCTTTCAGGATAGGGCAATCACCCCCCAGGGCAAATACCCTCAATGATCCTATCCAGTGTCTCAGGCAGTGCACCAGTTTTCTTCACTTTAATCTAACAGGCACCAAGGGCATAGCACCTGTACCCTAAACTCAAGTCCTTCCCTAACTCCTGTATTTGCACCTCTGGCGCACTGCTCTTTTGTTGGGGCACAAATTGTACCCAATGTGCTCGGGCATCTTTTGATCAACAAACAAAGGCGTAGACTTGCATTCACTTTGGACCAGGACTAAGAGGCCTGAAGCTAGGATCTCTGAAGCAACCTTTGTTTCAAAGGGGGTCACCTCAAGCAAAAGCCTCCTTGCCGTCCTTGTCGTTCTGTGACTCTCTCAGCTGGGCATCAAAAACTGGATCCACACAAAGATTTCTCCATCCTGATTTGTAACCCCGTCTTTCGCCCAAGACAGTGGCAGGGGTACACACTTCACGTCCCAGTGCTTCCGCCTTCACTGAGGTCCTAGTTGCCAGCAACGCCTATGCTGGTGCCTTTCACTTTGGCTTCAAGCTGCAGTGGCGCTGACTCCCAGGCTGGATCTGATGTCCGGGCCCCTCTGGCAATGGTTGTAAGGCAGCAAATATCTATTGGTGGACAGAACAAGAGGTCTTTAGACAAGGCACAGAAATAATCTAACAACAGAGAGGATAGTCTCAGAATACTTCCTTAGTCTTGGGGCGCCCCATACATTAGCAAGGCACCCAAGAACCACTTCATCTATCTGAGAGTAGAAAACCCTGGACCTATTGGCAAGTATAAAAGGAACGTTTTGGTGAACTGACAAGAGTAATACATCACCCAATCCCAAGCAGCCAAGGAAGTCTGTGTTCATTTACTAAATTCTGAGGAAAAGAGAAAAACAATACAGACATACTCCAAATACTTACATTGGTGTATTCCTATATTACTAATCTGAAGAACCCTCCAGAAAAGGAAATGTTCTACACTTTTACTCATAGATTTTACATTACTTGTACAGGACTGCAGACACTTGTAAAATAATTTCTCTTACATGTTATGCTTAGGACCATGCTCTCATGTTATAGGTGCAGCAGGAAAATCTAAGACTGCTAATTTAACAGGGATTCTTATTGCAAAAAGAACTAAACTTCAACATAGTGGGTACTTTTTCTCCAGCAGAACATGTTATGACAAACTCCTATAAAACAATATTTTCCTTCAAAATGTTTGCTAAGGATCACATGAGCGTCTTTCCTGCATTGTACTTTTCACGATCTGGACTATGCAACATCATTTTCAAAAGGAAAAAAACCCTATCTCCAGCTCTAATAAGGGCTGTCAGCTTATTTACACAGACTAGCTAATAAAAGACTAGCAATGCCCTTGCAAAACTGTATAGAACATGAGAATAACATAAACAATAATAGTGTTGCCACCTGAGATTTTTTAACAGAAACCCCCACTATACAGTTCTCCTTAAAGATCAAATAAGGGAACATCAATCTGTTCTACTCATTCTTTCATACAGGATGGGCAGTAACATAGCTTATGTGTTTCATCTTTTTATTAATTCTAACAATTTTAAAACAGTATTACAGAATAGCCAATTGTAATTGTAATTGTAAGTAGCATTTATATAGCGCAGCTGTCACCCAACGGGCATCCTGGCGCTGGGATTACCTAAATCACTGTGCAGCTATAAAACTATGAATCATCATGCGCCAATCTCTCAAGGCTATTCTTTTGGAAAGAGCCTGGTTTTTAGCTTTTTCTAAACTGCAGTAAGTCATCAGTCTGTCTGAGTTCACTTGGTAGTTTATTCCATAGCCTTGCGGCTGCATAGCCAAATGATCTACCTCCTAGTCGGGTTTTCTTGACTCGTGGGGTACATACTAGGTGGGCTGCCAAGGAACGAAGACTTCTAGCTGGGGAGTACCAAGTAAACATTCTCTGTAATGGTTTAGGCCCCATTTTGTGTGCCGCCTTATGAACAATGCAAAGTGCCTTAACTGTCACATGGCCATTTCCTAGACAGCGTTAGACAGACTAAAAAAAGTGAGAAAAAGAAGAGAGAAAACATAATTTTGCCTACCCTTAATTTGTAGAGGAGCTAGCCTCCTTCCCCCATTTTGACAGTAGGAAAACCTGAAACAGGTTTTACTTCTGTCAACACTTTCAACCCCTATTTGTAGCAACTGGGCACAAACAAACTTGTAGGAGATATCTTAGAAAGTGGCTATTCTCTGATTCAGTCTAACATAATGCAAATTGAGTTAACTTTAAATCAATTTCTACAGCAATTGTACTAGATTAACATGAGGGCGCATGAATGCAAACTAAAATCCATTTCCTCCTTATCGTAGCCCCTACACAGTATTCTTTAAACTAAAACCATTATTTTATATACCTGGCAGATCAATGTTCAACTGAGGGTTGTCTTCCTTCGTGGCATAGGACTGCGCAAAACGTGTGTTTGCCAAAAATAGGAAGCAAAGCTTCTCTTTCTCTCTTTGCGCTATCATCTCGTCTTTCAAAAAACTTCACCCTGCTAAGTTGCTAAATACAGAACTCCGACCTTTGACCCGTTCAGCAGCTGCTCATTTTTGCGTGCAAGGCTTGCCATGCGGTTTTGTAATGCAAAGCAACTCTGGAGAATCACAGCGAAAAGCAGTCCTATACTTATTTTCATTTATGTACAGTGGTGTGCAATCTAGTAATGCAGAGGCAGCTGTTTATTTTATACTTGCATATACTTTATGGAAGCCTGAGAGCACGTTAAAACTGCCTTGAGTGGTAGAACTGCTTGTAAAATTGTGAATTTAGCTCAATTTCGACTTTGGTGGTAGGGGCACTTAAAAATGAATATCCTACAATATTTTTGCATAATAGGAACCCCCAGAGTGTTCTCTAGATAGCCCAGGAATGGGAAATCAGAAATGCATAAGATATACCCTTATAAAAATGAGTTTTGTACGGCTGGGTAAAGTGACATTTCACATTTAAGTTCCCTTCTTATTGCGCTACAGCACTGCTTAAATTCAACTTTGATGCTAGGAATTCACAGTATGATGATTAGGCTTTATAAAGATGAAAAAACGAATTTAAAGCATTTGTTTTTAACAATATTTTTTTCTCATATAATTAATTATTATTTTTTATCAATAAAACCAACCATTTTGATGATTCCACATTGAAAAAGCAAGCTTCATTCGTAGCCTATCATATTTAAACGCATTCATTCATAACCCTAAGCACAGAAGCCTTACTTGAAACAGGAAAAGTCTGCGCCACTTTTAATGGACAGTTATCATTTAACATCGGAACCATAGATATACTTATGTAAAGAAGGCATTAAGAAAGGAAATCCCTACTTTCAATTTTGTTCTCTGTTATCCAAAATAATGAAACTGGTGTTTTGAAACTTTTAAAATAGGGCAGGCCCTTATACCAGTTTTACACTGACTTAAAATATCGCTGACGCAGCATTCCTGTCTGTGGCCGTGAGCAGGAATAGCCATATGCTATTTATGCAGCTGTTGTGTGTCAGCAGGCGTCGAATTTTCACGCCTTTCTCAGGAAAAAAACCCTTTTATTATTTGAAATACCCTGACAGAGTTAAATCCCCATTTGCTGTGTCAAACGGTTTCTTTTTAGTTAGTTAGTTTAAACACAGCTGTCGGAAAGCTTTTTTCTCGGGTGCTGAAAGAAAAGCATGTCACAGTCTATTTAAAAACTGAGGCATTTCAATGCAGTCAAATCTATCTTTCTATAATGTATATTTAGTTCAGCAACGACCAAATTCACTCAAATGATGTGCATGCCTTTTAATGTCTAATACAATGTATTTAAGGAAAAGGCCGTAACATTGTGTATTTAAGTCTATTGATTACAAAACACACAATTTCGTTTTTTTTCTCTCTGTATGAGGCCTATTTTAATCCTATTGAATACGAATTCTAATTTTATGTTTAGCATTGTGGCAAGTTGCACACATGTATAGTGTCTTACTCTGTCAATTTAATAGTAACATGCAGCTGTTTAGCATATGTTACATAATTTATTTCTGGATTTTTATTTAATATGTAAGTAACTAAATGACATTTTGCATAACAGAATAATGACAGCAAAAAAAACATAAACAAACTCATTGAGCTCATTCCAGACAGTTACAGAAGGACACAACACAGCGCGCTTAAAGCTAGCCATTCGTACACAGAGTACTCACACAAGTATTACCAATGTCAAACCAAAAACCCCACATAGACATTTAAACACACATTGAACCCACAAATCAATACTTAGAACAGCTTACAAAGTGTACGCAAGACCAACCTATTTGTAAATACTAATTGTAAGTCATATTTACAAGAAGAGCTCTCAAAAGTAGCCCAAAAAACTGTTCCATGGTCAAATTCGCCAGTTTTGGCTGGTAGAACACTCAAAAAGCGCTCTGCATATCACCACTTATGAATGTTACTAAGTGCGCAGATCCGGATCCGTTTTATGTACATATTTAGTTCCATGGGGTACTTAGTCACCAAGGAAGAAATATCTTTTACTATACCTAAACCTATTTAGGTATCCCCTCTGAGGGAGTCAACTAAGTACTTACTAAATCCATATCGGTACCTCCAAGACAGCAACACTTTCAACAAAGTGTACTGGTAACAGGCATGCCAAAAATATTATAGCATATATAATATTATACTCCAAGTGACACTTAACACAATCTGTGTCGTTCAAGTTTTCAAAATTAGAGAAAAATCTCCTCATTACCTGCCTATATGAATTGCAATGCATATATAATTACAAAACAAATTCCAAAATTGGCCAATCATACAAACAAAGCCACAGTAAGTGTTACTAAAACTACCTTACCAATCAAAGGCATCAAACCAACAGCAAGTGCCGCAAAACGGCTCTTACCAATCAAATGGTGTCCAGGTTCCAACTGCCAAGTTCTGAGTGACCTAACGGTCGTTTTAAAATACTCACGCCAAAGAAGTTCTCAGTCGGGAGCGGCAAACACTTGGAGGATCAGATCAGGAAGACCAGAAATATACTGGGCTGGAAGACAAAACAATCTCCGTGCGCAGGGTACCTCCTCAGTAGATTCCTGTCCTGTACTCCTCAGTAGATTCCTGTCTCCCTTCAAGACCACTCCCTTGGATAGCCGCTGCACCGATGAGTCCCACTTTCGGGCGCCATTTGTAGAAATAAAAACCTTCTTAGGGGTTCACTGATACATCTGGTCCTTAAAACCAACAAAGAAGAGATTGGCACAGAAGCTGTAATATCAAAAAAACATGTTTTATTAACCTCAGATGAGGGAGATTGCATCTTACGGTACCCGCAGGCCACTGTAGGAGGCATTCTAATGAGTGCAGAGAACAGGGTCCTTATATATGCATTTGTTATATAGTCAGCATAAAATCAAGGGGAGGTCCTAGCACATACAAGCATGCTTATTGACTAATATGGGCATACAAAATTTGCTTGCTCCACAAAGTGGGAGGGGAGACTAAACTGCTTACATGAGTAAGAATAGCTTGACAGTTGTATACTAGGAGCAGGTGCATTCTACCAGTTAGGCCTCTCTGAGCATGTGCAAGACTCTGGAAGAAGGAGAAAGCACATGGCGAGCACATGGCTAACTAAAATGGCTGCCAAGTACAAAATGGCTTTCAGCTCATGCTAACAGCGATTCCTGCAATCTTTAACACCACGATCACCTGCGGCGTACCCCAAGGATCATCCCTCAGCCCGACCCTTTTCAACATCTACATGGCACCGCTTGCTAACATCGTCCGAGCGCACCACCTCAACATCATCTTGTACGCCGACGACACCCAGCTGATCCTCTCCCTCACCAAGGACCCGGCCACCGCCAAATCCAACCTCCATGAGGGAATGAAGGCCGTCGCAGAGTGGATGAAGACCAGCCGTCTGAAACTGAACTCTGACAAGACGGAGGTCCTCATCCTCGGCTCCACCCCCTCTGCATGGGACGACTCCTGGTGGCCGGCCACGTTGGGAGCTCCTCCGACACCCACCAACCACGCACGCAACCTGGGTTTCATCCTGGACTCAACGCTCTCCATGACCCAGCAAGTCAACGCTGTCTCCTCCTCCTGCTTCAACACCCTCCGCATGCTCCGCAAGATCTACAGATGGATCCCCACCGAAACCAGAAGGACGGTCACCCAAGCCCTCAGCAGCAGGCTGGACTACGGCAACGCCCTCTACGCGGGAACCACGACCAAACTCCAGAAACGACTCCAACGCATACAAAACGCCTCCGCACGCCTCATCCTCGGAACCCCTTGCCACAGCCACATCACCGCCCACCTAAGAGACCTGCACTGGCTCCCGGTCAACAAGAGGATCACCTTCAAGCTCCTCACTAAGCCTGGGCGTAGTTCGCGAAGTAACGCTACGCGAAGCTACGCAAAGTGCAGTTCGCACTACGCGAGCTACGCGTAGCACTACGCGAACTGCGTAGTGCACTGTTCGCAATGATTGCACAGTGCCGGATGCTTGTCCGCACTGTGCAATCATTGAAAACGGCATCTTGCACAGTGCGAGCTGTCTTTTACTGCCGCTCGAGTAGATTTTTACTCGAGCAGCAGCTTTCTCAACGCGGACTGGTAGTTTCTCATCGCGAGCGGTCGCGAGCATACGCGACCACTCACAATGAGAAACCTGACCTCCCCGCGTTGAGAATCTCGCCGGGAGGTTTATTTTCCACGCTCGCGATCGGCAACTTGATGTTGCTGATCGCGAACGAGGAAAAAGCCTCGCCGGGATGTCATTTTGCTTGCTCGCGGTCGCCAACTTGACGTTGAGGACCGCGAGCAAGCAAAAAATGACCGCTGCACTACGCTACGCTACGCGTGTTTGCACTGTGCTACGTGCAATTCGCGTTGTGCGAAGTAGCGCAAACTTCGCAAACTACGCGAGCGTAGCGTAGTGCTTTGCCCAGGGTTACTCCTCACCCATGCCCACAAAGCACTCCACAACGCCGGACCAGCATACCTCAACGAACGACTCACCTTCTACACCCCGAACCACCAGCTCCGCTCCGCTGACCTCGCCACCATCCCACGCATCCGCCGAATGACCACCGGCGGCAGATCATCCTCCCACCTCGCCGTCAAGACTTGGAACACCCTCCCCATCCACCTGCGACAGACCCAGGACCTGCTGACCTTCAGGAGACTTCTTAAGACCTGGCTGTTCGATCAGTAGCTGCTTCATCCCTCCCCCTAGCGCCTTGAGACCCTCACGGGTGAGTAGCGCGCTCTATAAATGTGTTGATTGATTGATTGAATTGTTGAAAGCCAATGGACTCGACCATAAAGTGGAACTCTGGAAACTGTTGTGGGCAGTGCACACAACTGTCAACTCTGACACTGGTGTGTCACCGTTTGTTTTACTAAAGGGGCATGTACCCTCCTCCAAGTTGTTGAGGACATGGATGGGTGAGAGTGAGTTTGTGTTGCCAAAGAGGACAATAGAAAATGTTGGTAGGAAACCGGCTGAGGCACAGAACAAATATGATCGAACACATCTCGAACAAGGTTCCAGGCAGTTAAAAGTGGATGTGGGTGATATGGTGAAAGTGAAGTGTTCCAGGATTTTACCCAATTGAGAGTCTAAGTTCTCCGATCTTAAGAAAGTGGTGAGGGTCAATAAAAGTGCTGTAAAATTGGATGATGGCAAATGGTGGTACAAGGGAAAAATATTTGTGTCAAGATCAAGCCTGGATGACGGATTTAAGAATCTGGTTCGGGTGGAAGGTCATAGGGTAACAAAGGAAAACGACCTTTACAACGCGGTCAAAACACCGCAATACATTTACATCGCTGTTTTTAAAACGCAAGTCGTTACAACGACTTGCACTGGAGGGCGCTCTAGACTAAGGAATAGTGTAATTTACTATTCCAACACCTTCCCTACTGTACGTAGACTGGAGTTGGAATAGTAAATCACACTATTCCTAAGTCCAGCGCCCTCCAGCGCAAGTCGTTGTAATGGCTTGCGTTGTAAAAACAGCGATGTAATGTACTGCGATCTAAATGATCGCGTTGTATCATCATACATCCGCTGTAACAAATACCATGGGTCGTTCCCTGTCTTCTAGGTCTACCACATTGCCTTCTAGGCTCCAGGATTATATTTTACAGTACTAATTCTTGATCTCTGGTAACGTTGTTTTCTATGCCTTTTATGTCATATTTAATGTTTTATTTGTGGTTCTCCACTTCATATAGTTGTCACATATTTTTGGTAATTTTAGGATATTATTTACATCTTTTATTCTATGTAAAGGGGAAAGATGTGTTGGGTTGTTCTGTACATTCTTCTGGCATCAGCAGCTTCCCCGCGCACCAGGAGAATGCACAGAAGGTAGTGGTGGGAGGATTCCAGAATGAGAGGGTTGGCGGTTGGGTTGTTATCGTGAGGAGAAGATGTACGTGTCCTGCTGACTTAAATAAACCTTACTTGAAAAGATCAGTGTGTGAATCTTTACAAAGACCCACTAGTAGCATTTAATTTACAGGCCCTGGATACTTGCAGTACCACTGTACTAGAGACTTACAAGTAAATTAAAATGTGCCAATCGGGTGTAAGCCAATGTTATAATGTCTAAAGGAGAGAGCACAAGCACTTTAGCAATGGTTAGTAGTGCTAAACTGTGCAGAATCCTAAAGCCAGCAAAAACGAAGACAGCAAAAACAGAAGGATGAAAGGCAAAAAGTTGGGGGAAAACCGCGTCACGGATGTCAGGTCCAACACTCGACATGAGCACTGAGTGCCTACATGACTGAGGTTTTTGTGCCAAATTGTGTTTGTCCTGAGGAGACCCATTGAACTAGTGGTTTGGGTTGAAACATTTACACTTTCTTAGGGGTTGCCCTTGAAAGAAAAACATTGCATATAAGGAATAATTTTCAGATTGGACTTTAAATCACGTCCACTACCCTGAATACCATCTCACTTCTTCCCTTTATTAATCCACTTCAATTAATATATCTCAATTAAAACATTATAGAGTAAATACATGAGGCCTCAAGAGCACAAACTTAAACTAAACAAAACTAATCCTACCATTATAAAGAAGCACACGTTGCTAATTTACTACCTGTATCCTTGGCTTCCGGAGTAGCGTGCTACTTACAAGCGATATATTAATACAATTTACAATTAAAACGTATAAAGTAACTAAAATCCATGATGTCATGCCTAGGAATTGATCTAACTGTCGAGCTGCCTTGATGTAACAAACCAACAAGATGCAAAAGTAAACAATATTTAACAAATGACCATGTCATGAAGTAACAGCAGGTTTGACAAAAAAGAAAAGGGCATGAGGTAACAACAGTACATTATTTAAATAAGAGCAAAGCACTTAGAGATGACAATTGCTCATGGGGTGCACTGTATAGGCAATATGGTCAACCCAATATTTACCAGGAATGGAAAAAACATATTTTGATCAATAAATGCTAAACCTTAATTTCGGGGGCACCTTCAAAATTGGAAATATATTTAATTTAACTTGGTTAAAATCAAGAGGGTAAAGAGCGGAAGTCCTACTCCTTCCCGCCTGATTTGTCATAAGTGGTTTGATCAGCAATGTGTGTAGTGATAGTGTGCGCATTGTCATAAAAGTCGTACATAGCAGCATACATTCAAGTTGTAAAGGCCACATTTCGAAACAAATGCCTGGACTCGACGAAAAAGCATAATATATGGAACTCATCGGCAAGAAGCAATTTGCCAGCTTTACATTGCTTTGAAGGGAGAGGGTACATTGCCTGCTAACTTGTTCTCATTATTTGTAGCCAAACAAAACATCTAATCTGATGCCCGCCTATGTTTAAAAGAGGCTAATCAGCCGCACGCCGACTGATAGCGTAACTGGAAGATGTCTCAACAAGACCGTGTAGGGCTGGAGCAGTCAGTCAAATGCCAGGATGGCAGCCAAACGACTATAAAAGAGTGACCAGGGCACTCCCTTCGGGACTTTTAGAGGCCCCATCCTGACGGGGCGGCTCAAGCTTTCTATGCAGTCCAGTCAGCCTCTGTTGGTGGGTGGTAGCATGGCGGGTTTCTCTTTGAGATGCAGATGGCTTCCACAGTGTTATGCTGACCTTGACATTTTCGTAAATGCAGTGTGTGAAAGAGCCCCTTGGGTTCCCCCTTATGCCTACTCCCACACCATTCCAAACAGGTGGTCTTGCTGGATGCTGCGACACAGCGCGGCCCGTGTAGGTAAGAGCGGTGGAACAGTGGGGCCGGGTGGGGTGCGGGGTTTCAACAGACGACGAGAGCAAATTTATTATTTATGAGAGACAGCCTCCAATGCCAAATACAGTTTCCCACAGCAGTTTCTGCTTGTGCTTCGTGGGAGGCGAGCTACTACTGACTGCTGCAAAAACTCCCTCAGAGTCAGCACTCCCACATAACCTTTCATATGTAGTCAGGCCAAAGACGGAGCAGCTGTGTGGCCCTCTTTAAACCTTTTCTGCCTTCTAGAAAAGGATTTCCCAACCGTTCATATCATAACCGCCTTAGACTGCTTCCCCACAGGCTTCTTTCATGAAACGCAGACCATGCAGTGGAAGCAGCCGAGCAAATTCCTAGCTTTAAACCCTGTGATTACATGAGACACCTGGAGTCCCATCAGTGACTTGTGATTGAAGCTGGAATGATGTCCTAGATAACTTGCACCATGCACTGTGCTGCTTTTTGGAATTATGCCACAATCAGGGGCCTAGCCAGGAATTAATAACTGATTGGATTTTGACAGAATATGGTGAAGCTGATAAAGGTGACTTTGCTTTGGCTTGGTAAGATTTAAAAACAACTTATAGCGGTAATTACGCTTTTTTTCAGAACTTGGTTGCAAACGGGACATCGTGAAGCCCAGTTACTCTGGTCCAGACATATGAGTTAAAAAGTGATATTGCAGGGGTGTGAAAGCTCTCCCTTAGGGATATAATATAAACTATGATAGAAAAAGGTACATTTGCCATCATCCTGAAGTGACATAAGTTGCTGCCTTCTCCCCACTTCAGTCAACTCTGCATGGTGTCCCATCACTGGGGTGTTTCCAACAAGGGTAGACACAGACAAGGGTACTGCCTGTTAGATCCAGGAAGAGCTTTTGGCCAGAACCCCTTTTCCAGTGAAAAGTATAAGGCAAAATGTAATTTGCCTTACACAGCACCCCATACTGCCAATCCCCGCGATCACACCGAGATCTAGATGACCCAAAAACTCTCATAGTGCCTGCACAACACTTAGATCTAACCTCCTACACATCCCACTAACTACCACAGACCTTCAAACTACAGAATGCACATTCCAACTCATGATCATTAACACCTGCACAGCAGTACTCCCCACACCAGACACAGCATACCTCCTCACCTATTACAAGCTTGACTCCTTCCTCATCATAGAAACATGGTTCACCCCCACATTTTCACACATCCAGACGTCCTTCTTTCCACAGGCTACAGCATCTATCGTGTAGACCTTGCACATAAGAAGGGTCCTCCTGGTCCTACACCCAAGGGAAGTAACACTCAACTCTATGGGGCTGCTAAAATGTTGTTTTCCACTCTTTGCAATTTAGAGCACCACCTTCCTCATCTACAGGTCTCTAGGCATTACAAGGATTTTATTGATGAATTCTCAGATCTCCTCACCCCCTCATCTATCCGACATGCTTACACAACCCTCTTGGGTGACTTCAACCTCCCAGACAGCACAACCTCAAAAAACAATACACCTTTCTCAACCTCATCAACACACTTAACTTAGTCCCTCATGTCACATAACCAAAACATTCCAAAGGCCAATCCTCAACCTTGTCATCTCAACATCACTAATAATCCATTGCAAACCACCAATAGCCACGGACTGGATAGACCACTTCGCATCTTTATCTCCCCACGCAGCGTCCTACCAAGAAACCCAAAAGACAATGCCTTCAGATCCTTCCAATATTTCTCCAAAGACCATCTAATGCTTTTTTTTTAGAGTTTTATATAGCGCGAACTAGACCCGAGAAATCGGATATCAGAGCGCTTTACATGAGCACCAGTTTCGTTACAGATGGACACATTCATTTTTTTTGTTAGACATGGGGAGATTAAGTGATTTGCCCAGAAACACAGGATGTTGAGCGTCGTTGCCGAGACTCGAACCCGGTTCCCCAGCTTCGAGGTCGACCGGTCTAGCCGTAAGGCTACATCCTCTCTCCAACTCTCACGCTATCAACTCGACTTCCGACACCAACACCCTTCTAAACAACTTCAACAGTTTTTGGGAAAATTATTTGAAAATTCATGCCCCAATTAAAATATGCAAGTCAAGACAAAGTCTTCAACACCTTGGCACTCTAAAGACCTAACTGACAATAAACAATTCATAGACTAGGAGGAAAATGGAAGAATAACAGAACTCCTGATGACCTTATGATTCCAAAGTCTTGCCACGCAATAGACAGATAGCTCATCACATCAGCCAAAGTAAAGTACTTTACCAACACCATCAATTAAGCTGCCGACAGAAGCAGAATGCTTTTCAAGACAATCAAGCACTGCATCAATGCCCTACGAGGCCCACCTCAATCCACAGAAATGAGTTATGACATTAACCTCTTCTTCAGTGAAAAAATACAGAAGATCTGACAGTACATTGACAACACAGAGCAGGCTTCATCTCGTACACACACTCCTTCACGTATAATCCTGTAATGGTCATTGTTCAAAGCCCTGTCCCTCGCGATCTAGCCAGCATATTCCATTCCCTCAAAGTCACTTCTTATGAAGATGTCTCACCCTTGTTCTTCATCAAAGCTCGTGCTAGGGACACACTCTCACCCCTATTCACCTTTGTCAAAGTCTTCCTGACTCAAGGTATCTTCACAGAAGATCTCAAGGCACCTCGCTGATGAAACCTACATTTGATCCTGCTGACTTCCCCGAATACTGGCCTATCACACTCCTTCCATTCATTTGCAGGAATATTGAAAAGACAGTCTATGTTCAACTCCAAGACCACATAAATGCTAACCATCTCCTGCACGAATACCGATCTTACTTCTGATCATGCTTCAGCATGGAGAGCACTACCTTACACATTGTAGTCAATGTCCTCCTGCCAACAGATGATCCCTGCCTCCTGGTGCTTCTGGACCTTTCAGCTGCCTTCGACACAGTTAAACATCCCACTCACCTGGGACTCTGGAGTCTTGAATGTGATTTACTGGTGATATCCTTCACTGGTTCTCCTTCTACCTTTCCAACCGACACCAGTTTGTCCATGTCCAAAAAGACCCCCATCAACTGCAAAGTTCCCCAGGCATTTCATTTTCTGCCTTGCCTGGAAGCTGCTTGGTGTTCTACTCAGACATAACTGCACTAAGATGCACCAATAATATGCCGATTATACACAGCCTGCTCTGAAGTTCTACTTCAGACTTCCAATGCCTCAAACACACACAGAAAGAAATTTTACTACTTGCTAAATAAACAAACAAAAGACAGTACAAATCTGGCATAATGACGTACCTTAACAGCTTCAAATCCAACACCAACTTCACCCTCAAGGAGCACATTGGCAAAAAAACACTAAAACTGCCTGGTACCATCCCCCTTTTAATGATAGCAAAACTGTTTCTTCCAAAAAGCAACTTCAGAACTGCTGTTCAAGCCCTCGTACTCTTCAATCTGGATTGAGGTAACGCCCTTCCGACATAGCCTCCAGACTCCACTCTGCCACCAATTAAGGGCATCCTAAATGCAACATTTTAATAGGAATATGATCACACCCTTCTACACCCCATCCTGATGGATCTGCATAGGCTTTTCTTGCTGGCCCACACAAGCTTCAAAACCAGCTCATCATTTACAAAGCCATCACAACCAGCAACCTGCTTATCTTGAGGCAAGCTCACCATTGTGATGATTCTCAGTACATCTACGGCTGGGACACCATCAGGCTGCAGACTAAGAAGCGTAAAAAGAAAAAAACAAGACAGTGTGCACCCAGGACTTGGCATTACAGCTCTGGTTCAATCAGAACTGCCTCAACGCTACTCCTAATTAAGAAAGAGTTGAAGACACACCTGTTTAAAGAATATAGATTCACAGTGGATTAAAAGTCCTCAAACTAGCTACCTTTCATAGCACTAGTTTACTTTATGCTTGTTTTGGACCCCGTACAGTGCTCCACTGCCTTTTTGGCGCGGTTTGTGCTTTAGAAATACCACATCTAAGGTACATTGGGCACTATTAAAACTGAATAGAATGTAAAAGCAATATTACTGCGGCAATTTAGGGTTGTTACCCAAGAATTTTGAAGAAATTTTTTGATAAAATGGCATTTCATTGTAACACAACCTAATACGGTTTAAAGACAACTATATTGAGCAATAGGAGGTTCTCTTGCAATAAAGGTTTAGCAAATGTTGCGTTTTCACAACATTTGGTTGGAATCACAGCTAGAAACTATAGAATTTTTTTTAAATGGGTCTGCCGGCCTTGCCGACTGATTTTTAGAAACAATAGTGCCAAATCAGGCACCTCATTGCCCACAGCGAAAGAATCTGTGTAAAAAAAGAGGATAGGCTTTTATTCTGTGATCTGAGTGGGTAAGCCTCAGGGTGTTTTTTTTTTAAATATAGTAATATTAGTCCGGCTTTTTTAAAAGTGTAGACTTGTTCACAATGTTGAGATTGTTTTGTGGATTTGATGGACATATCTTAAGAAGTAGAGAAGGTGGTCATTACATGGTTAGCAAGGAACGCGCTCACTACACAACATTGCACAGAAACCTGCTACTACTGAAGGAAAGAAGCTCAATCACTCCCTCATGTGAAGATTTGTACAGTGAAAAAAGTAATACTAAGGGAGAGGCTCTGACCGGTATTTTGCTTTCCACTGTGGTCTATGATTTTTTTAAATTATGGGGCATATGTAAAAGGTAGTGATGCAGCGCGGCGTTAGCCTTCTTGGCTTAATGCTCACAGGGCTGCACCGTATTTACAACAATAGGGTGCAGCCCTGTGTTTCACCCTGCGCTGGCAATAAGTTTAGCTGCCTAGCACCAACGCAGGCACTCTTGCAGCATTGTGCAAGGGTGCCTGCATTCCAGGGTAAGATTGTTTATGTGCAGGAAGGTGTCCCTTCCTGTACATAAACAATCAGTAATGGCGCTTTGTAACTTCTATGCGTGCTGCAGAATGTAGCACACATAAAAGTTGAAACTCGTAATTTTTTTAATGATTGCTTATGTGCAGGAAGAGACACCTTGCTGTACATAAACAATCAATGGCGTTTTGCTGTTTCAATGTGTGCTGCACAACGCAGCACACATAAACAGCAAAACCAAGGAGAAATGAAGCATTTCTCCTCGTTTCACCAGAGTAAGACCAGGTTTTCCCTGGTCTTAATTTTGGCGCTGCCCCATATTTACGCCACCCTTGTAAATATGGGGCAGCGTCAAAATCAATGGGTGATGCGGCGGAACGCCCACCGCAACACCCATTGCCCACCCCTTTCACGCTAAGTAGAGCGTGGAAGGGGGCCTTATTTACAAGGCAGCGTTAGGCCACGTTAAGTGATGTTATGGTGTCGATAGAGGCTTGTAAATATGCCCCTATGTTGTATAATTTCATGGACTTGTAAGTTAGTTCATACTAAGCTGAAAAAATGGACATGTGATGCATCAAGTATTAAAATGCTATTTTAGGGATCATAATGGTATAGTTATTCTTTTGGAACAAGTTTGAGTTAATTGTAACAGGGTTCATTTTTCTGCCCTCCATTACCTATCTCTAGGAATGTGTCCACATGTTGTAGATTAAAAGAATGATCTATTCGTACACATTGGTTCCTGTTACATGAAGTGAAAGTTCGCTCTATCTCCGTGATCTCAAGTTACCATGAGTCAGATGCGATTAATTCGTGCAGTCCTGCTTTTCTACGTATTCAAGTGCATCTATTTTTCTCTAATTTAAAACCAATGACTACCTGCAACAGAATGCAAGGAAAGGGGTGGGGCTAGTTGTGCTACTACCTCATACATTCAAGCAGTAATTAATGGCCATTCGCCATCCTGTATTACATCACACCATGTGACAAATGACTCCAAATACCTAGATGGCAAGTGGTTTCTTCAGATCATGAGTGGTACCTTCAGTCAAAATTGCATTCTTGTTAGCACAGGCACAACAATTAAAACTTGCAAAGTTCTTTTGGGTAAGTTGTCACACCAGACATCTTGCCACTTGGCAGTTAAGTCAACAGATCCATGCACCCAGTGCTCCCATAACGGGAGCTGTGTGGCTGGGGTGTGCTCCACGCAAAATAAGCCACCAGGCAATCAATTGCCCAATGTGTAATTAACAATCATTTGCATCAAGGCATATGATAATAATTAAAATCTCTGGTGGTATGGGGACTCGTTGAATCAATAGGCTCGCTCAGTACACATTTCTGGATTCTCATTTAACAGGTAGCTGTATTCTGGGAGTTGAACTGTTGGTTTTTCACAGTTGACCAATTGTGCTAGTCACCTGACATCATTCATATAACAAGTGAAATTCAAGAAGCGGCATCTGAAGGCTTTTAGTCACTGTGCCAGTCTACCTCTCGGAGGGGATGTATGTTCATACAACGCAAACCAAAACAACGCATGCCATGACATCGCATTTTTTACATCGCATGCACCGTTACACCGCACGCATTCACCACGCAAACCATTACATCGCATTTCCCCTTCACATGCATGCAAAATGCCTTCCCAACGCACACAAATACCACGCATTCTATTACCTCGCAAACTTCTCCCCAACGGCCCCAGTAACACTAATATAGCAACCTACCAAACACACTACGCCCCCTGACACTACCCTTAACCATAAGCCCTAAACACTAAAGCCTATAAAACGACCCTAGACTGCGACCTCAACCCTAAGCCCTAACACCGAAAGCCAAAAACAGTACCCTACACTACTATTAACCCTAAGCCCTAAGCCCTAACACCGAAAGCCAAAAACAGTACCCTACACTACTATTAACCCTAAGCCCTAACACCGAAAGCCAAACAGTACCCTACACTAGTATTAACCCTAAGCCCTAATCCCTAAAACAGTACCATATACTACATCCTCAACCCTAAGCCCTAAAGCCTAAAACACTATCCCCCACTACACTCCCTATCAACTACCCTAAAGCCAAAAACACTACGAGTCCTTACCTGTCTGTCGTCGTGGTTCCAGCGTTGTCTCCCCGTCGTCTGTGTCCCGCCGCACGACCTTCCCGGAGCCCGTCCCGGCGCACGACCCGTCCATCACATCCCATGCGCTCTAAATGCATGCGTTGTCAAAGCGCATGCGATGTAATGGCGCGCGTAGTGAACGCACGCGTCGTACCGTCGCGTGCGTTGTGACGGCACGCGATGTTAACGCATGCATTGTAACGCATGCGTTGAGATGGTTGTCTCCCCTCGGAGGTCATAGGATGGTGTCATTTTCTGTGGGGGATGTGCAGCGCTGTTTTAGAGAGATAGCCCCAGAAATCTGGCGGGCTTTGCATCTCACCTGATGAACATTGAACATGTGTTGGTAGTGCAACACATAAAAACGGGGTATCTTTACTGTTTTATGTGGCCCTGGGATAGGAACGGACAGATTAGTCCGACTCCCTAAATGCATCACCTTCCAAACCAGAGATCTTAATTTGCCTTAGGTCAGGCCTCACTTGGCTCACCATAACATGTTTTATTCCTTTTCAGTTAGGGACTTGTGGTTCTTCATTTATTATCAGAAAAAAACAAACTAGAATCTCCAGAACACAAAGAATAAGCTAGCATTTGCAAAGCCAATACATCTGACGTTGGCTTCCAAATTGTGGCTTTGTGGATGTTTGTGAATGTTTTTGTAAAACTGCAAAGGTTGACTACACATTGTGCACGAACAGAATGCCATCACTCAGAGAGGTAAGCGAATGGCTGAAGTGGGCAGAATCCTGTGCCACATGCTGTAGAACAAAAATATGAATATGAAGCAAGCACACTCGCAGACCAATGGACGAAGACAACTGGATGAGACCCCCTATAAATATGCATATTATGTGCTTAAATTCACTAACATCATGAGGTATTAGCAAATGCCAGAACTAAAAAATGAATGGATAATTTATGTGCGATTATTGCACATTTAAAGGGAGGTTGGGAGAAGCTAAAAATCTTTCTTAAACAAAGTCAGCCATTTTTCCCACTTCGGGACAGCTAGAGGCACCATTTTTTTTAGCAGTGCACGGTCTAGCTTTCTTTTGGGCCACATGTAGTGAAGGAGACACACTGTGCAGATGCCCCAAAGGCAAGCCCGTCAGCATACCGCAACACCCATTGCCCTCCCTTTTCACGCTAAGTATAGCATGAAAGGGTGCCTTATTTACAAGGCAGCGTGAAGCCAGGTTAAGTGGCTTAACGCTGCCTTGTAAATAAGGCGAAGCCCCTATCACCACCACAACATCCAAAAAAGTGATGTTGAGTTAGCGATAGGGGCTTGTAAATATGCCCCTTAATGTTTGGCTTAGCCCCTGCGCATAGATGCACTTTACAAAGCCCTCCACTTTCACTAAAGGACGGTTACTCCTATGGTCAATGTGACTGGCAATTAAAACCTCCACTACGGGCTAATGTCACTACCTCCACCCTTGAAGTTAGGAAAAGGAATATGCAGTTCTCTGAAGCCTTGAATAATGTCCTTTCACTGCAAAAACATGTTGGTAACATTTTTGACATCCTGAGTGAAGGTAATTCGGACATGTTGTTTATGACTGACACATGGCTATCTGAGTCATCGAAACCCACAATAGCCACAGCCACTCCTAAAGGCTATAAAGTATACAAGAAGGACAGCCTAAGTGGCAGGGGGGGCTGGTAGTTATGTTAAATAAGGAAGATTACGTCTG
Organism: Calotriton arnoldi; assembly: GCA_963921515.1. NCBI lineage: Eukaryota > Metazoa > Chordata > Amphibia > Caudata > Salamandridae > Calotriton > Calotriton arnoldi. Next base: position 705,881 of record CAWUFW010006010.1, read on the forward strand.
TATGCCAATCCCTATTGAGTATCTTGAAGGAGTTGAGGTGTTGGGCTTACGCCTCTCCCTGTCACCCCATCTACACAAGTCAGGGTACAAGGGAGTAGTCAGAAAATTAAAATACCCCCCACTTTGAACCAAAGCTCTTATGGCACAAAGCAAACAAAGCAAGTCATCACGACCCTCCCCAGAAGAGCTCTCTTGTTTCTTCCATCCAAGCTTCTATCCGTTCTTCCTTTCTTCCTTCCATCCACCTGCTGATATTCTGTCATCCTTTCAATGTTTCATCTATCATTCAGTCTTTCACCATTCCGTCTATTCACCCATCCATATCCAAGCCTATCCATCCATCCTTTCACTCATCCATTTCTCCATCCACCCTTTCACGCATCCATCCATCCTTTCACTCTATCCATCCTTGCACTCCTTCCATCCGTCCTCCCTTTCACACATCCATCAATCTACCCTTTCACTCAGCCCTCCAATCATCCATCCTTTCACTCATCCTTCCACCCAACCACTCATCCATCCAACCATCCATTTACCCTTTCACTTATCCATTCACTCACTCGTCCATCTATGCTGTCACTCATCCATCCACCCTCCCTTTCACTCAGTAATCCATTCTTTCACTCATCCATCCATGCTTTCATCCATCCACCCTCCATTTCACTCATCCATTCTTTCATCCTTCCATCCACCCTCCCTTTCACACATACATCCAGTCTTTCAATCATCTATCCTTTCACTCATCCTTCCACCCAGCCACTCATCCATCCATTTACCCTTTCACCCTTTCACACATCCAACCATCATCCATCCATCCACTCCATCCATCCTTGCACTCCATCCATCAGTCCTCCTTTTCACTCATCCATCCAGCCACCCTATCACTCAACCATGCAATAATTCACCCTTTTACTCATCCTTCCACCCAACCCCTCATTGATCCATCCAATTATGCTTTCAATCATCCATCCATCCACTTACTCATCCATCCATGCTTTAACTCTTCCTTCCATCCATCCACCCTTTCACTCATCCATTCTTTCATTCATTCTTCCACCCTTCCATCCACCCTTCCATCCTTCAAATCCACCCTCCCTTTCACTGATCCATCCACTCTTTCAATCATCCATCCTTTCGCTCATCCATCCTTTTGCTCATCCATCCACTCTTTCACTCTATCCATCTGTCCATCCTCACTTTCACTTATTCCATCCATCAATCCATCCACCCTCTCTTCCACTCAGCCATCCATCTTTTCGTTCACTCATCCATCCACCCTTTCACTCAGCTGTTCATCCATCCATCCATTATGTTCCAAATAGGTACCCCAATATAGGCTCAGATAGCAACCTAACCTTTCACCTATATTCTCCCCTACCATTACATTACCTAACGGTTCTTGGGACTCACGTTTTGCCTAGTTACGGTATTGCCTACGGGACGTGGGGTTTTCCCTGAAAACGAGCCTCATTCATTATGCATGAGGATTCTTGGAAACTCAGAAGGACTACCATCTCCTGCATAATAACTATGTATAAGGGTCATTCCTTCCGTCATCCTAAGTCCAACTTGACACAACAAGGTAGAACCCCTGAGGGTACAACTTTGGGTATAATAAACACCATATCTTGCTGAGGTAGGTAGAGGAGAAAAGGGCTTCCATGCTGACACACTGACCCGAGACGCTGAGGTTCTTGCACGCAGACACTCCAGCTCGCAGTGGTCTTACATCCCTCACAGGGTGTCCAACTCGAGACCAAGACGGGGTCCCACAGTCTCTCACGTCAGGTAATGGGGTTGACTATCCTAGAGGAATTCTTGGCTCTAAACCTACATACATGCTAGGTACACTTAGGTACATCTAGTTAGGATCGCATCGTAGGAGTACCCATTTTTATTGTCATGTATTTTATATACCTGCCTGTATTCATTGATTTAGCACTATGGTAGAAATCTACCATTCGTTTACTCTGTTGGTGCTTATAGTCATTTATATCGGTTTCTGTCTTATGGTTGTTTCAGCACTCCTATTTTACACTAGAATGACGCTGGTTCAATAAATGCTTATTGAAAACGTTCCCACCGTTTATTTTGTGCATCTCCCAGAGACAAAGTGAGCACGAGTGACTGAGCGAAAAGAAATGCACTGTTTCCACGATCCCTGATGGGACAGAATTGTCATGTTCGATAGTTGCCAAGAACTATTCTCTCTTTGGTAAGAGGGGTTTCTAGTGACACTGTGAGCTAGCTGGTATACAGGCAAACATACCCGGTAGGGGTGTCTAGAATCAGTCTGGACATCAATCCCACAGTCTGTTGTCTAAACCCGCAGATCCTATATAGGTTTATAGGAACTACATGACATGGTGCCGCCAACGTTGGTTTAGTACTTATTTAACGGTCAAATCTAAGTAGTTCCGTCGTGCTATTCTCAGAGACCCCTACTCATATTTCCCCAGAGACGTCTGGAGTGGGAAGGGAACTAATCACCACAGCTGAGTAGGCAGATCCTATGTATTGGCTGTAGGTTTATCAAGCTTGAAGGACAATTTGTTCCTATTGTGCATAAAACCTTATCTCAGTTTCCTCGAAATTTCTTCTTTTTCAAAATAATGGCTGATGAAGATGCCGATGCTCCAGCACAACGTGCTGCAGCTAGAGAGGAAGTACAGGAAGGTGAAATAAACATTTCAGAAAATGTTAGAACTGCCCTTACTCTAAAACTAGCAGACTATGGAGTCACAGCTAGGGGTGGGACAGTAACATTCATGATTGAGGCACACGAATCCTATAGAACAGAGGTATTCTATTCATGGGTTAAATTCCCACAAGCAGATGCACAATCAAATACATTTCATTCTTATACTGAGGATGAAATACCAGACGAATGCTGTCCGTATGAGGACATTGAAATTCCGCTCACCTGCCAGGAGCACATAAACTGGTTTAAAGGTGCCCTCCCACACACAAAAGAAAAAGTGAGACTCGGTCCACTCGGAAGAGATGGAGCGACTTGGCCAGTCCTAGCGGCCTACACACCACATCCAGACATTAACACAATGTCAGCAGCAGACTTAGGTCCACTTCATAAAGAAATAATAAAACTTTACGGAAACTTGACACAGTTTGTGATGAGAACACTCACACTTCAGCCAGTAAGGGCTACACAATCAGGACAACCTCAAGGATCCACAACTAAAATAACACCTCAAACGCTACACGCAGTTATGGGTAAAATGCCCACTAAATGTGAGCAAATGCCATTCTGGATAGCCAAAAAATATCGCAGTTAGAGGCAGTATTTCCACACACTAGCCCTAAAGAAAAACACAGAATGTTATCAATGTGCTTGCCAATGGGGATAGCTCCCCAGATACCTCTTGGGGTACAGTTTTCGCTGTCATCTATACCAGAACTCATGGTATTCCTTCGTTAGCAGTAACACCAGATGTATAAAGACAAATACAGAATGAGTATGAGCAGAACCGGCTCTGAACTTAGGGATGAAATTATTAGGTAATTTTGCCCAAGTATCAGCTATAATATTAGCAAACATAAAAGGGGAGGCAGCAGCAGTGGCAATACGCCAACGCCTGAGGGATTTCACTCCTTTACAACAGGAACGTGAATTACCTAAAATTATCGAAGATACCTATGCTGAATTAGGTAGAGACAATTTGGGAGCTAGAGCAGTAAAACCTCAACTCATGGGTGGTCCTGAAAAAGAGAACACCAGGGAAGCGCCTGCTTCTTCAAACAAGAAATGGGTAACAATCAACAACAAAAGAATAGAGAGAATAGATCACAATCCAGGGGTGGGTCTCCTCAACAGGAGCCCGCCGAAAGGAGGTACAACCGTAGGAATCGTGATAACATTAAAAAAAACTGACAGGTATCAGGACACTGATACACGTTCCTCTCATTCCTTTCAGGGTTCATCAAAAAACTCCGAGAGGGATAGACGGTCAGAACACAGACAAGAAGAGCGTACCAAGTCCAGAGACACACAACACACTTCAGACTATACTTCCAGAAAAGAAGAAAAGCCAAAATCAGAAACCTCAATTTAAAAAGATGAAAGTAGCAGTTCTTGAAGTTAAACATGCCCAGAATTCTGACGACTCAACTTCTGAATGGGGAATAGGCTCTGACGATGCTAGACAGCGCAGCAGAAGTAACAATAACTCGCCAGAACCTGATGGAATTTCTGGTGACAGCGGAGTTGAATGAACATATCACAGTGGAGACACCTGATAAACGGGTAAGTGTCCCACATAGGTTACATGAAATAACATTCCAAATGGAGGGGGACAAACCCAGAAAAATTAAAGGTCTCTTTTGGGAGAACCTGATTTATGGCTATAACATCCTCTTAGCTGAAATTGATTGGCCACCTGAAATTGTTAAGAGTGCCCAAAGGGAGAAACCGTAATTTTACTGACTTTTTCCGACCTTCTTCCAATATACTTAAAACATACATACACGCAGGAGTGGGCGGTAGCACTTGCTCCAGCATTATATCGCAACCATGTTGGGTGGGATGTTGAGTCACCTCACCATGTAATCCCAGTAAAACTACTCCAACTCCACAGAGACAGTACCCAATAAAACAAGAAGCAAAAAACAGGTCAGGGAGATATTAGATCAACTTGAATATCAGGGTGTAATTGAAACCTGCACCTCTTCAATGAATAATCCTTTGTTTCCCGTAATGAAACCTGATAGTTCATACCGTCTAGTTTTAGACTGCAGACATCTAAACACATGCACTAAAACATTTGCAGTACAGAATGCACACAGTGCTGCATTAATGAATAACATTGTGCGGAAAAAAAAACCAGCACTAAATATCTCAAACGGATTTTTCTGCCAAAACATAGCGCCTGAAAGCAAATATTTGACAGCATTCTCAGCGCTAGGTTCCCTGCATCAATTTTGTCGACTCCCTCAAGGGTATAAGAATAGCCCTGGGTTGTGCTCCGCTAGGGTAACAGAGTTTCTTCAGAATTTGGACGAAGAGGCATTGTCCTATGTAGATGATATTTATCTGATGGGTGATGATGTAAAGGATCACTTGACCAGGGTGAGCAACATAAGTTTGGGGTTCGCCTCTGAGGGCTACAAATTTACCTTTAAAAAATAGAAAATAACCCACCTCAATGTCCTATTTTTGGGATATGAGCTTTCAAATGAAGGGAAAAGTCTGGCAGCTAACTTTTTAGAAAAGTGTGCGCTGCTCCAACCTCCTAACTCATTGAAAAAATTAGAATCCATATTGGGATTCCTAAATTTTGGCAGAACATACATTTTAGATTACGCAGAAAAAGTAAAACCTTTCTATGACTTAATAAGACCTGATTTTTCAGTTAGGCATTGGACACAGGAACACACAGATATCCTTCGTTCCCTACAAGCTGACATGATAACATCAAAACACTTGCAGACACGCCTGAATGTCCGCCACCTGGTGATACGGGTCGTCCCCGGGTTATCAGGATATACCTGCATCACTTTCAATGAAGGTGAGACAGTCCCAATTGCATACCAATCACACTTGTACACCGTTGCTGAAATGCGTTTTGCTTCTACAGAAAAAATTCTGACCGCAATACAGACCTCTGTGGTGAGAGAAAGAGCACTGGCTCAGGGGAAACGAATAATTTTCGTAACTCCAGTACCAGCCTTAGAGGCTGTTACAAAGGCTAGCATTCCTAATGCTAAACCCTTACATCCAAGATGGATACAATGGGCTAATTCTCTCACTGCAACAGATGTAGAATACAGATATGACCCTACTCTAAAAACACAAGCATTCCTGCATTATGAACAAGAATATCCTCTCCTGAACGAAATAATGCCTCTAGATCAGTATGAATATATAATTTACACTGACGGATCTGCTCAGCCGGCCATAGGAAGTAAACAACAATACAGCGCCGCGTGTGCGATTGTAAAGGGTCGTATGCAGGATGGCAAGTTCCATCCTAGCAGTACGAAGACACAGTTTCTAGGAGACTGCACTGCACAGCTGGCAGAATTAAAGGCCTGTTACTGGCACTGATAAATACAGATCGGGAATTCCCCACACTGATAGTGTGCGATTCTTTTTACTGTGTTCAGTCATACAATTATCTTCACTACTGGGGTCAAAATGGGTTTAAAGACTCAAAAGGTGGCACAATTAAGCATAAAATGCTATAGTGATATTAAGAATGATATATTGACCATTGGCTCCATTTGGCATAATTGACTCCATTTTCTGTGCTGACTCCATCTTGTGTAACAGACTCCATTTTCTGTGCTCGTACGTAGTTGCAAAGTGGGGAGAGGATGTTTTCACTCTTCACTTGTTTTCGCTCCTCACCGATCAGAGTGAACTGGAACATGTTGTGTGGGATGCATGCTTGCTACCTTTCAGGGAATGTGCGGAATGTACAGCTCTGTCTCGGAGTCAAAATACAGGAGCCTGGCCGGCTTCTGTCTTGACCTTGACACAGACAAGTACGGCCAGCTCGGTTTTTTGCAACAGAAGAAAGGGGGCGAGGTTTCTAGAACCTTCGCCTCACGGTGAGTAAAACGTATTAAAGCCGGAGAATGTTGACAGGTGAATTGGAGCTCACTTACGGAGTAGACGTACTGCCGTAAGATGAACGGAACCTGAGTCCCGGTCGAGAGTCCAAGCCCAGCTGTCAACGGGCTCCCCAGCTTGAGTTAGCAAGGATGTCGAGTGAACGATCGGTGAGGTGTTACTTACTTTGTATATATAATTTCTAAGTTTCCTTGCTCTTTGCTACATGTATATATGCTACATGTTATTCTGGTTTTGTGCTCGAGTTACTTGATATTTGGGAGTCTGCATTAACCAATATATTTTGCCTTCCTTTCCAAAATATTGAATTAATAAACATGTGTGTCACTTTAAATGCACCTGAATTTGTTTTCTTGCCTCGCCTTAAGAGAGTGCTGGGTCTTGTTTTATTGCCTCGTCTTTTGGGAGTGCTGTTTTACGTGTATTATTTAAAGGTGCAGCAGTGCATTTGCCTCCTCTCTGGAGTGCAGAGTTTAGGTGTGTCCTATTGTGTCAAATTACAAGCACCACAGATGCTTTGGGAACAGGTAGCTGAGTTGAAAAATGAACTACCGAGAGCTCACGTGATACACACGCTGAGTCATCAACGTGATGGCGTTCACGTTGAAGGGAATTCATTGGCCGATGAAGCCGCAAAAGGGGCAGTACGAACTGCTGCCGTAGCTGCGATCACTCATTCAAAAACAAGAATAGATGGACAGATAATGGTAGCTGTCATTGCTTCACGCAAAAACAGCACAGCCTTACCGAAAGATTTTCCACTCCAGTACTCCTGCAAGTTAGATGCAAATAACATTCCGTATGCTCAAATTCCAGGAGTGGGGGATAGAGTAATATCAAACATGGATCGCAGATTAAATTTAATTCTAGCTGCACACGAGGGTCTGGGTTCTGCACACGCAGGAGTTACAGCAACAGTTTCTTTACTAAAACAACGCTATTGGTGGCCAGGATTAACTAAACAGGCAAAAAATGTTGTCTTAAAGTGCGACATCTGGCAGCAGATGAAGGGTTCCAGCGTGGCACGTCCAGCGCACACACCATTACTAATATCGGACAGATCACTCGCTTGTGTCTATTTGGACAACTGCGGCCCCCTACAATCAGATGGGGCTTACAAGTATATCTTGGTGGCAGTGGATTCATGTTATAGATTCCTATGGGTATGGCCTCAGTGCTCAGCTGACACTCGAACTGTTATAAAAGATTTGCGAGTTTTCATAGGGACATACGCAGTTGGCACATTACATTCTGACCGTGGCCCCGCACTCAGCTCTAGGGCTTACAAGGAAGCTATGGTAAGTTTCGGTGTTGCTCTGCGGTACTCCTCTCCGTACCATCCCGAGGGAAATTCGGTCCTGGAGAGGAAAAACCGAGACTTAAAGCAATCTTTAACAGCAAGAGTATTAGGTTCGGATGGTAGTTGGGTCAATCACTTATATGGGCTCCAGTGGGCACTCAATAATATGCCAAGAAGTTCCCTAGGAGGTGTCACTCCTTACAAAGTCCTTTTTGGGATGAGAATGTGGGTACCTGATCTCGATTGTGAAAGCACAGTGGCGGATGAAAAAGCGTTTGACATCAATAAATGTTTGGCTGTTTTTCAGGATCTCAATGAATTCTAGGCACTACAAAGCAACGTGCAAGTAAAATGCACCTCTACTGGGTAAGTCAAATCAGTCACGGCAAGACTTGCCTGGATCCCAAAAGTCTGGGATCTGGTCAGAGAAAAACTTGTGGACAAGAAAGAATTTGGGCCATCATACAGAAAGCCTGTACCTGTCCTGGCTGTCGAAGGAACACGAACAGTACTTCCGCCTCTTGTCGGCAAAAAGGAAAAGATATTCATCTCCATTGATCTGATCAAACTACACTATTTGGCCGATACTGAATAGTAGGCCTCGTGGGCTCCTGGGTAGCCGACGCTCTCCTCTCGCTATCATACAGGAAGTTCAGACAGAAAGACTCATAACATTTGAAGAGTCACCAATACAAGATAATGGAATATCCAACAATGCTATGGAACTCGTTCCTCTTGAAACAGAACTTCAAAACACAAATGAAAGACAAATTTCAATTTGGCCTAACACCGATCTCTACATAAATATGCCTCTACAAGAGACGTCTGCCAGTTCAGCAAAACCTGTTGAGCTACCAAAAATAGATCGAACTGCATCTGGCTACTTCATCGACTTTGATACCTTCTCTCTGGATCCCAGTGAACCTGAAACAACGCCAGCTCCAGTTTCCTGTAAGCAACAAATGTGTGACTTCTACATTTTTCTGAATAAGACATGCCTAGTATCACCTTGGCTACAGCTCTGGATAATAACTGGAATATTGTTTTTTTCTGTTCTGGATTGACTGTCTTTTGCTTACTCATGAATAGAAACTATCTCCCAGAACTCTCTGCCGTATCAAATGTGAACTTGGTCCTGAAACCTCATACATCATCTCATCGTGAACTAAGAGACCTGTGCTTCATGAACATTACAGCTATTCCAATTCCTGATGGTATAGTGTGGGACAAGGTTGATTATGATGTATTTGGTCCCACTGAACTTTTGAAAATACCTCATGTATTTAAAATTTCTCTAAACGATATCATTACTTCCAGTACATTGTCTGACAATTGGGATTTTGAAACTGTAAATATGTTGTCTGATTTAGAACAATCCGCTGCATTTTCAAGCATTGAAATGTTAGAAGACACATCAGACTATAACACTATGTACTGTTACCAACATTATGGTCATCACTTTTTACACAAATCCAGTATCCCATGAAATGTTTTCACATACCCCCAATGGGAATATTGCCCGACACCACCAAAAAGTAGTTCGAGAACATTCGCACAGAAATTTTCTTATTTTTCAGGGTTTAACACTTCTGACCCAACTTCATATTACTATAAGGTTGCACCTAAAACTGCACAGAAAAATATGCTAACAAACACCAAACAGATTTATTTTGCATCCTTTATTTCCCAACTGTCTGAACAGGGTTTTGACTTATGGAAGGACACTATAGACATGAAATCAGTCTGGGGTTCAAAGGAATAGCAAGTTCAGGGAACAGAAGCACTATTTAGAGCGTGCCTCATTCCACAGCAGATATTTCTGAATGACACTGTGCAACAGACTTCCTGTCTTGGAATAGCCAAGAACAAGGATTTGAACACACCTCAGAATCCAACACCATCACACTTTGAGGGGTGGCAAAACACTACATCACGTGGAGGGGATACAATAGATGACATCATACAGTATAATTCATCAGACCCCAATTGGAAGGGATGGTTAGTTTGGCCCACAGACACAAACAGATGTCAAACAAGATTCAGGGGTACCACCCAAGGGTTTAGTATCCATAGGCCAGACCAACGCTACGTACAATGAGAACATCTGGGGGTGGTGACGACATACAGTGTTGGGAAGTTATGCCTCGATAGGCTAAAAACCTCGACACTGTCCCAGGTGAAACAGCACTTATCCTTACTCTCCGATGAGGTGGATCTAAGGGATTTTTATTAGGTCCCTGAAAGCCACGTCAGAAACGTTTCTTATACGCTGTCTATAATGAAATCTGGAAAATCTCTCAACAAGAAGCTGCGGAGAGACTTCGTGAAATAGATAGAATTAACCTCGAAAAGGCGTTAGCTGTAGTTGACAATGGTATGACTACATTAACATCCAGGATTTATTCACTGGGCAACATTGTATCTTCTGTTATAGATGTACTAGAACAGGATTTGTCCATACTACAGCACGGACAGTCTCAGCTATGTTCTATTATGTTGTTGAGCTGGACGCTACAATCATTGCGTTCGGGTTATGTGCCTTGGCGATTTATCAACAGTACGTCCTTGTTCTCTGCATACAATCTAACTAAAAAACAGATAACGATGGCTCAAAGGGAAGTGAAATATACAATGCTGCGTATTGAAAAACTTGACCAGTTACCTTCACTGTGGCAGAGCCACCATCCACAGAATGGTTAATCCATGGCCATATAACATTTCCAGCCACAACTTTCCAGTTTCCGTATTGCCTAGAACAACAACAGTGTTTCTAAGCGGTACAAACTGCGAAAACCCTTTAAGTGGATCTCTCATATGCCAGGATATTATGCCCCAAGGGGCCTGTAATGGTTCAGTGGCAAACCTATCCTGTCACTTGAAAGGATCCCCAGCTGCCGTGATTAATCCGGTGTTCAAGTTACTTTCAAATGGGAGTTACTTGATGCTGAATGATCAAGGTTGTTGTGGGATGCTCCGGGCCTCGCATATCTTGTCACTGTAAGCTCCAGGGTTACTTGCTGTATGCAAGTATTGTTTCCACCGACATACAGTCAGGGAGGCACCATTATGGCCTTCGTTGAATGTTTCCTTTATACGGTTTGATACTCTGAGCCGAATGAAAGCTATGCTTTTACAGAAAACCGTGCCCTTAACCTCCGCCCGAGAAACTTATGATCTCCAGGTCGCAAGGTCCTCGGCTGAGATACAGGCACTAGTATAAACAAACTGCGCTTTCCATTTCACAGAAATGGTACAACGTATCTTAAATATGTCTGATACGATGTGTATAGTACACCTATTTAAGACCATAGGTTCTGGACTGTTAAGCACCTTTCAGACAATCTTCGGAGTTATTCCCAACTTTATACACTCCATATTCGGGAGCATTTTTGGAGGGCTTCCGCTGATTCTGTTCCTAATAGCAGGTATCCTGATTGTAATTTTTCTGCTACGCAATGGACGTCCCAGTCACCAAGGAGATGGAAAAAATGCTCTTGGAGCGCTGATACCGTGATTGCATGGTAATCCATCTGGGCACACCTCGCCTCCGCGAACTGAGCGAGTCTTGGTTCCTGTCATTTAGACCAGTCTGGATTGACTATGTTCTGCCTGTCCTCCGATGCCTGTTCTGTGGACAAGAATGCGTGTTGGATCTCTAACACTTCCATCGGTTGCGCCACCGGACATTGATGCTTTACTGGACCCAATAACGGCCCATGTTCTGCTGTGTCCTCAGAGTATTCCCATGTTGATGTCTGCATTCTTAGAGCCACCACAGGGTGCTTCATCTCATGTTGGAACAGATACCGGCTCCTCAACAAATACTCAGACCTTGGATGTCACACAGGCTTCCCCAGCATCGGCTGTGGATAGTGCAGAAGATCATGTGTGCTCGATTGGCCTATTCTCTGAGGTGTTGCAGGGATCGTCGTCTGCGATGGCAAGCAACAGTGATGTTGCATCTCCCAGCCAGGACACATAAACATTTCACTCATAGTGTGCTGGGAACAATTCGACCTTCTTTCAAAAACATCCAAATTTGGAATTTTCAACAACAGAAACTTTTGCTAAACTGCATTGCTTTCAGTCACTCATAATTGTTTTAACTATATCTACGAACAACATTGTAGTAAAGACTTCTATTGCTTAAACTATTATCTTAGCATTTTTAAAGAATTTTCAAAACAGTTTATATGGTTTATTAGTTGTTTGCATACAACGCCTACAATTACGTTAGAATTTAAGTATGTCGTCCAGTCGGATGAGGAGTGGGTGATATGTTCCATATAGGTACCCCAATATAGGCTCAGGTAGCAACCTAACCTTTCACCTATATTCTCCCCTACCATTACACTACATAATGGTTCTTGGGACTGACCTTTTCCTTAGTTACGGTATTGCCTACAGGACGTGGGGTTTTCCGTGAAAATTAGCCTAATTCATTATGCATGAGGATTCTTGGAAACTCAGCAGGACTACCATCTCCTGCATAATAACTATGTATAAGGGTCATTCCTTCCGTCATCCTAAGTCCGACATGACACAGCAAGGTAGAACCCCTGAGGGTACCACTTTGGGTATATAAACACCATATCTTGGTAGAGGAGAAAAGGTCTTCCATGCTGACACACTAACGTGAGACACTGAGGTTCCAGCACGCAGACACTCCCCTCGAAGTGGTCTGACATGCCTCACGGGGTGTCCATCTCGAGACCAAGACGGGGATCCCACAGTCTCTCACTTCAGGTAATGGGGTTGACTATCCTAGAGGCATTCTTGTCTCTACACCTTGTCACGTGGCCTATAGGGACATTGTCTACATCGCTAAGTTAGCATGAGCCCAGCAACCATGATGCCACTTTTGCACACGTTACTACATGACTTTATTTTTGCAAGACTCTGTTTATGCCTTTCACATGAGAACCGTCTGCTTTGTTCGTTCTCTGTCTGTTCCTGTAGTTTATTTTTGAACACTGTGAACAAGGTCGATAAACAATGCCCCTTGTTAATCTCTTCTGGTCAGTCCCTAGCACCTAGACAAAACATGCTAACACAGCTGCTGCTGGAAACTTGTCCTTTTATTATTATGGGGATGCATGTTTGGGAAACACACACTTGGAGAGGGAGCTTTCCAGGGAGAAGAGCCATGCGGTTCCTATGATGTAGATATACCATCTAGGCACTAAGGTATGGGGTCTGCTGACAAAGCCCATAGATCTTCTATTATACTTCTTCTTACCAAGGGGAGGGTGGTTAGGCCTTATAGTCCTTTATCCACTGTCTTTATATGATGACATCTCCCTTTATGATATATGGCCTTGCTGCAATGCTTACTGTATGGATTTTATGCATTTTGCTGCTGGTTGTGGCTCGAATACTGTGTTTTAGAGCACGATAGTTGAAATAAACATTTTAAACTATATTCGTGTTTTGGTCGGTTCTTATTGTGGTCAGGTATGAGAGTGTGAGCGAAAAGGTATGTCTTGTTACAGCGATTCCTGAGAGATTCAGGAGTGTTGTGTTCTGGGGTGTCTAATCATTTGCATCTTCATGAGTGTGTAGGAGAGCGAGTGAGACACTATAGCTAGTCGGTCCTGAGTTTGTGGGCACTAAGGTGGTGGGAAGGTTTAGCCCCTATACACCGAAGTCCCATTTTCCTGCGCATACTTCTGTGTATGAGCAGAATCCCCTCAACATGGTGCCACCAACGTTGGTCTGGTACTTATTTGGGAGACCCCTGAGAGGTGCTTGTGCTTGTCCACAATACCCTCTCACCAGTTCCGGAGACGTCCGTGGTGTGAGGGCTTAACCTCCTATATTTGATGTTTGTAGGTTTTTCAAGCTTGGATTTTAAAAGGTTCCTCTTTCTATATTGACCCGCTTGTGCGCTACCGTTCTTTGGATACTTTTCCCTTATGGCGGTCACTATTGCGTCACCGAACCGCGCTGCCGTCACAGCTTATTTGTTGCAAAATGGTGTCCCAAATGGAGGGGCAGATTTAATTTTTGTAGTGGAAGCGGAAGCAGCATACCGCTTCGAGGTTTTGTATTCTTGGGTGACTTTTCCGGCAGTAGATGGGAATGATTTCTTTCACGAATATACTGCCTCCGCAGTTCCACGGGATTATCGCCCTTATCGTTCACTTGAAGTTCCGTTAATGGCTTGGCAGCACACCATATGGTTTAATGGCGCCCTTCCTCACCCTGTTTCTGTGGTACGTTTTAGCCCCTTATCAGATGATGGGGCTACGTGGCCAGTTTTGGCTGGGTTTACACCACATCCAAATTACCTACATGTTCCTATCGTAGAGCTGAGACAGTTGCATACGTCATTAATACATATACATAGAGTCGTAATACAGTTCATGTCACGTAATATTCAGGTGGCTCCGCCTGGAGCTGCTGTTCAACCTCCTGGCCATGGTGGTGGTCTTGTTATTAGTCCCATCATGATTAATTCAGTGATGGGTAAACGACCCCAGAATAGGGATGATTTCCCTTACTGGCTAGCGGAGAGATTTGAGCAACTCGAAGCTGTCTTTCCACATACTTCGCCTGTGGATAAACACAGGATCCTTACCATGAGTTTCCCTAAAGGACTTATTTCCAATTTGGCTGATTGTACCACCTGGGGGAAAGTGTTTGCGGCTGTATATTCACTATGCTTTGGCGCCTCCTCCACGACCGTTCTTCCTTCTGTAATTAAAAAGGTTCAAGACGAACACTGGGTGGAGGCGGCCCTGGAGTTGGGGATGAGATTGGTGGGGGTGTTCCCTATTGTTTATGATATGATCCTTGCTAATGTAAAAGGGGAAGCGGTTAGCTTACAGGTGAGTCAGCGACTAGAGGCAGTAGCTGACGTGGATAAACAACGCGAATTGCCAAAATTTATTGCTAAAGTTTATAAAGCATTAGGGCGAAATAATCTGGGGATTAAACCATTTACGCAAACTCAACAGAAAGCCCAACCTGAGAAGGATGAGCGTCCAGTCTTTCCTAAAAAAGAACTGGAGTAAAAATCAGCGGCAGCAACAACAGAAGCAAGGGTCGCGTGCTGGTACGCCGATTCCTGAGGCTTCTGAGCGTAGATATGATTTGCGAGACCGCTCTAAAATTAAGACACCAGAGAGGTTTCAAGTTCCTGATCCGCGCTTTTCTCGTTCCTTACAGGACTCATCGGATTCGCAATTTGGTGGTGGAGAGCGGCAGGGTCGCAGACAAGGCAAAACCACTCAGCAGAGATCCGCCACGCCAGTTTGACGCTAAAGCCAAACTGGAGGGACTACCTCCTTTTCGAGCTCCGTTCCAAAAGAAGAAAGTTGCCACTTTGACAGCAAAGTATGCCTCAGACGGTGAGAACCCTACTCCTCGATTGGAGATGGGCGGTGACACTCCTCGACAGCGCAGCAGAAGTTACCATAGTGCGGGAGGCACTCCATCCTTGTCTGGAGATGAGAGCAACTGATACTTTCATTACAGTGGAAACAGCAGATACACGAGTTGCACCTCCTGATAGACTTTATGATATAGTATTCCAAATTGAGGGTGATATTAAACGTACAATTAAGGGTATCTTTTGGGACAACCTTACCTCCTCATCTGACATTTTGTTAGCGGAGACAGATTGGCCTTTTTTGGCTTCTTTTCGAGGGAAGGACGTGATTCTCCCTAGTTTTTCCAGTTATGTCCCTGACGAGCATAAACATGCCTATGCAGCTGAGTGGGCTCTGGCCTTAGCGCCGGCTGTGTATTGTAATCAGGTGGCCTGGGATAATGATTCACCAGCACATGAAATACCTTTACGGTCCATGCCACAGCCGCAGGCTCAATATCCGATCAGACGTGAAGCGAAAGCATCCGCCAATTAAATTTTGACCCAATTGGAATATCAGGGTGTCATTGAGCCTTGTCTCATCCATGAATAATTCTCTTTTTCCGATATCGAAACCGGATGGTTCATATCGTATAGTTTTGGATTACAGACATTTGATTTGAACATTCACGTTCGTACATTTGCAGCACAAAACACACACAGCTCTGCGTTAGTGAATAATATTGCTCGTAAAAAATACAAAACAACACTGGATATTTCCAATGGTTTTTATAGTCACAATTTGGCTCCTGGTAGCCATGACTTGACAGCATTTATCGCGTCGGCAATCAAAAAAAATTTACGCGTTTGCCTATGGGCTATAAGAATAGTCCCGGGGCTTTTGCTGCCCGAGTTGGGTCTCTATTACACGACATTGACCCTGATGCGTTCTCCTACGTTGATGATATTTATTTGACTGACGATGCATTGATCCCACATCTTGTGCGAGTGGATCGCATCATACTTTCTTTTGCAGACTTGGGTTACAAATTCAATTTTGCCAAGTCACACATCTCTTGTTTGGCGTTACTCTTCTTGGGATACGATCTCAACAATGAAGGTAGGGGGGTTGGCCCCTCACTTTCTGGAGAAGTGTGCACAATTGCAGCCTCCGTCTACATTGAAAAAATTACAATCTTTGCTGGGATTTTTTAACTTCAGGAGGACTTACATTCCAGAATATGCCCAGCGTATCAAACCGCTTTATGCGTTGATACAACCATCTTTTTCGTCTGCCAGCTGGCTTCCGGAACATACCACGATTCTTCGGTCTTTGCAGTCTGATCTGCTTGCAACCAACTTCTTGTTAACACGTGATAATTCTACAAACTTGGTCATACGAATTGTGTCAGGGGCTGTAGGCTTCACATATTTGACATTTAATGAAGGTGACACAGTACCAATAGCTTATAAATCGCATTTCTACACATGCGGTTTTCCACAATTGAGAACATTTTGACAGCAGTCCAGATGGCGATTCTGAAGGAACGCTCTCTGGCACAAGGAAAACGCATTCTTATGGTTTCGCCTGTACCTACTTTAGAAGCAGTAACGAAGGCGAGTGTACCGAATTCTAAAGCCTTGCATCCCCGTTGGATACAATGGGCGAGATCTTTAACATCGGCTGATGTCACGTTTATTTTTGATCCCTCTTTGCAGACACAGGAGTTTTTATAATACGAACATGTTCATCCTCCTCTGTTGTCATTGCTTCCTTTGGATCAGTACAAAAGTATCATTTATACCGATGGGTCTGCTCAACCAGCCGTCTGATGCTGCACAACCGCCGCAGTTGCGCTTGGGAGCAAGCGGTTATTACATGGATTGTACAAGTTTTTCATATGATTCATCTTCTTCGTCCTTATCTGTGAAAACTCAACCAACGCGAACAAGTCTTTATATCACCTGGTTCAAAAGCACTTACCTGGTCCCTCCCTGGACTTACATCTGGACAGTGCTCACACTCATCTTCCTTTTCATGTGGATTGGGGTTTGTGAATGTGTTGTTCTTGCTCATCAATGGTCATTATTTGCCAGAACACTCTGCTGTGAAGTTGGTTGATGGTATTCTGGCTCCCCATACATCGTCCCATATCATGAAACGAGATCAAGCCCTGGTGAACATTTCAGCCTTCCCTGTTGCTGATGGCATCGTTTGGGATAAAGTTGCATTCGATATTCATGGTCCAACGGAGGTCCTGAACATTCCATACGTGTTCCACGTTTCACTAGTAGATGTGGTATCACAGGACATACATTCAGTCAACTGGGATGTTCAGGCCGCTCATTCATTGTTTTCTGACTTAAAATATTATGCTGCTTTTGATGCTGAAGACTTGTATCTCAATTCGGCCAATTATGCAGATTTGTTCTGTTACCAACATTATGGCCATCATTTCTTGCATAAAACAAACTCGTTAAGACCTATTTTTAATTATACCCAGTGGGAACATTGTCCGACTCCTTTGAAGGGGAGTTCAAATCCTCTATGGAGTAAGTTCACGTACTTTTCCGATTATAATACGTCCAATCCCGAGTCCTATTACTATAAATTAAAATTGCCTACTCAATCTAAATTTATGTTGACCCACACTAAATTAATTTATTCTAATTCCTTTAGAACTGATTTGGCAATACGTGGTTACGAACACTGGAAACACAACATTGATTTAAAATCTATTTGGGGCACTAAAGAGTGGCAAGTCCAGGGTACTGAAGCTCTGCATCGTGCATGCTTGATTCCGACTCAAATTTTGTTTTTGAATGACACGGTGCACCAGACTACTTGTTTTGGTTTGGCTACAGCCAAAAATGTGAATGTTCCTTCTCTTCCTTCATGGGCTGAGTTCGACACTTGGCGTACACACCCCAATCATACGACTGATGTCTTGCTTGCCCTGTTTAAAAATGGTACTATAAATGTTTCTGATGTCGACCCCTTGGGATGGTTGTTGTGGCTAACAAGTTCCAATGCATGTCAACTGCGTTTTCTTACTGCAACGGCTGGTTTCACACAAAGTAGACCTGATCTGCGTTCCCCACATTCTCATTCAGTCACCCATACTCGGTGGGTAAATTGTGTCAACAGTGGTTGGGACATTCCTCACTGTCGTCAGTGAAACAGCACCTGTCACTTTTGTCCAGTGACATCAATTTGGCTGATTTTATTTTAGGACCAAAATCACCTAGATCAAAAAGATTTATTTATGAAGCATATAATGAATTATGGAAATTATCGCAGATGGAAGCTGCTCTACGTCTGCACCAAATTGACCAAGCTAATTTGGAAAAAGTCCTTGCAGTTGTAGATAACAGCATTCATACATTATCTTCCCGTATTTACACCTTGGATAATATTGTTTCATCTGTTATTGATATTGTACAGAATGATGTATCTGTGTTGTATCATGGTCAAAATCAATTGCGCTCTGTAATGCAATTTGCATGGACGTTACAAACGCTCAAAATGGGAAAAGTTCAGTGGGATTATTTGAATGCTTCAGCACTGTTTTTGCTGTTTAATTGAACTGATAAACAGAGATTTATGTCTATGAAAGACGCAACTTACACGCTGTTACATATAGAACAATTAGAACAGTTGCCTTTTTCTGTGGCAGAGACTGATTCAGAGGTGTGGTTAATACATGGAGTTATTTCACTACCCTTCTCACTATTTCGGTTCACTACTTGCATGAAACACTTCCCAGTTGGCCACTTTGAACCCCTGGGCAGTGCTTTTATTCATGAATTGTGGTCCTTACCCTTCATATACAGATTTGAGCGTGCGGATAAGGTGGTTTCCTGACAGGAGAGGATTGGGATTCAACAGAGGGACATTCCTTAGTTTGCAAACAAGTTAAATTGCACGGCGCGTGTAACGTGTCCGCGCCTAATCTAGCTTGTTTTTTTAAAGGAACTCTAGTCCCAGCGATTATTCCCGCACTCACGTTGCTTTCAAATGGCAGTTATCTTATTTTAAATAACCACGACTGCTGTGGCTTAAGCGATACCAAAGGGGATGATGGACGGAGCGTTAGAGCAAATCAAACACTCACCCCCAGTCAACTGATCTGGGTTTAATCCATCATCATTCTTTAGCTCACTCCACCACCCCAGTTCAGACATGGCCATATGCAAATCAGTATGACCCTGTGCCTCATGGGAACAGTCCAGCCCGAACTGCCAAGCCATGTCTTCCCTGGGCCGGAAACAAGCATCCTGGGACCGGTTTCGGGTTCATAACCCTCATCAGCCAGGCTATCTTGAATCCAGTGGCAAAGTGAGCAAGGGACCCACGTCTGGGCATACCCTGCCAACTTAGGGCGAACAAAGCGATACCAAAGGGGATGATGGACGGAGCGTTAGAGCAAATCAAACACTCGCCCCCAGTCAACTGATCTGGGTTTAATCCATCATCATTCTTTAGCTCACTCCACCACCCCAGTCCAGACATGGCCATATGCAAATCAGTCTGACCCTGTGCCTCATGGGAACAGTCCAGCCCGAACTGCCAAGCCATGTCTTCCCTGGACCGGAAACAGGCATCCTGGGACCGGTTTCGGGTTCATAACCCTCATCAGCCAGGCTATCTTGAATCCAGTGGCAAAGTGAGCAAGGGACCCACGTCTGGGCATACCCTGCCAACTTAGGGCGAACAAAGCGATACCAAAGGGGATGATGGACGGAGCGTTAGAGCAAATCAAACACTCGCCCCCAGTCAACTGATCTGGGTTTAATCCATCATCATTCTTTAGCTCACTCCACCACCCCAGTCATGGCCATATGCAAATCAGTCTGACCCTGTGCCTCATGGGAACAGTCCAGCCCGAACTGCCAAGCCATGTCTTCCCTGGACCGGAAACAAGCATCCTGGGACCGGTTTCGGGTTCATAACCCTCATCAGCCAGGCTATCTTGAATCCAGTGGCAAAGTGAGCAAGGGACCCACGTCTGGGCATACCCTGCCAACTTAGGGCGAACAAAGCGATACCAAAGGGGATGATGGACGGAGCGTTAGAGCAAATCAAACACTCACCCCCAGTCAACTGATCTGGGTTTAATCCATCATCATTCTTTAGCTCACTCCACCACCCCAGTTCAGACATGGCCATATGCAAATCAGTCTGACCCTGTGCCTCTTGGGAACAGTCCAGCCCGAACTGCCAAGCCATGTCTTCCCTGGACCGGAAACAAGCATCCTGGGACCGGTTTCGGGTTCATAACCCTCATCAGCCAGGCTATCTTGAATCCAGTGGCAAAGTGAGCAAGGGACCCACGTCTGGGCATACCCTGCCAACTTAGGGCGAACAAAGCGATACCAAAGGGGATGATGGACGGAGCGTTAGAGCAAATCAAACACTCACCCCCAGTCAACTGATTTGGGTTTAATCCATCATTCTTTAGCTCACTCCACCACCCCAGTTCAGACATGGCCATATGCAAATCAGTCTGACCCTGTGCCTCATGGGACCAGTCCAGGGAAGACATGGCTTGGCAGTTCGGGCTGGACTGTTCCCATGAGGCACAGGGTCAGACTGATTTGCATATGACCATGTCTGAACTGGGGTGGCAGAGTGAGCTAAAGAATGATGATGGATTAAACCCAGATCGGTTGACTGGGGGTGAGTGCTTGCAATGTTCAACACTCCGTCCATCATCCCTTTGGTTTTGCTATGTGGCTTAAGAGCCGGCATCCCGTATATAGTAATGGTTTCGCAACGCGTTACTTGTTGCAGCAATGTCCTTTTTCCACCCCCGTATGGGATTGTAGATAGTTCGCTTTGGCCTTCCATTCCAACTTTGAAAACAGATTTCAATAAACTAAGCAGACTCAAAGCGCTATTGTTTCAACAAGAGGTGGCTCTCACATCAGCTAGAGAGACCTTCGAATTGCAGGTGGCGAGAACAGCAAGTGAGATACACTCACTGCTAAACACCAATCTCCCACTCCATTTTGGGGAATTAATACACCAAATATTCAATGCGTCTGATACTGAAGGCCTTGCTCATTTTTTTAAACTTGTGGGATCCGGCCTTGTGTCCTCTTTTCAGACGATTTTTGGAGTAATACCAACATTTATTCATTCTATTTTTTCCTGCGCATTTGGAGGATTTCCATTGATCCTCTTGCTGGCATGTGGCGTGCTGGTACTGCTGCTCCTATTACGCAATGGCTGCCCATCTTGTGGTACTGCACAGACCCGGCCAATTGCAACTGTACCGTGACCGAATGCAACAACTGTTTTTATGTTTGCCATTGGCGGCGCTTGGTGTGAGTTATGGACTTACTTTTCGCTTCGCCTACTTCACTTGCGTGCAACCTGTGTTCTATTGCAGACGGTGCCCTTTCTATTGGGCCTTGGATTTATGCCTCTCCAATGCGTCCGGCACTGACCCGGATTATGATCTGTTAATGGGTCCGTTACTGGCTTATGACCAGGCCTGTTCTGGGGATGGCCGTTTGATGCGTGCAGCTGCACTTAGAGTGTTGGCAGACTGGAATACCTGTGCAGCTGTACAGCGCCTCTTGCAACGGAGTTTCATCGAGTATCACGCAAGTTGTCTGGTTATGCTACTGGAAGCATCGGAATATGAGGACCATGTGTGCTCCTTTGGTCTGCTCAACTGGATGGCATCCCTATTTGCTATGAACGACAGGGATGACCTTTTGGAACGAATTGCATTCCTCGGTTCACTTAATCTGTTGAATTTTGCGGACTCGCCTTGATAAAATTTTAAACTCTATTTTTTACTTTTTCAATTTGGCTCATTTTTTTTTACTCTGCTTACTTTTGCGCTCTGTTATTCTATATGCTACGATCTGGCCAAGGGGAGGGTGTCTCGTGGGCGAAAGGGACATTGTCGACATCACTAAGCTAGCATGAGCCCAGCAACCATGAGCCCAGCAACCATGATGCCGCTTTTGCAAACGTTATTACATGACTTTATTTTTGCAAGACTCTGTTTATGCCTTTCACATGAGAACCGTCTGCTTTGTTCGTTCTCTGTCTGTTCCTGGAGTTTAGTCTGAACACTGTGACAAGGTCGATAAACAATGCTCCTGGTTATTCTGTTCTGGTCAGTCCCTAACACCTAGACAAAACAAAACTTGCTAACACAGCTGCTGCTGGAAACTCGTGCTTTGATATTATGGGGATGCATATTTGGGAAACATACACTTGGAGAGGGAGCTTTCCAGGGAGAAGAGCCATGCGGTTCCTATGATGTAGATATACCATCTAGGCACTAAGGTATGGGGTCTGCTGACAAAGCCCAGAGATCTTCTATTATATAATAATACTTCTTCTTACCAAGGGGAGGGTGGTTAGGCCATATAGTCCTTTATCCACTGTCTTTATATCTCCCTTTATGATATATGGCCTTGCTGCAATGCTAACTGTATTGATTTTATGCATTTTGCTGCTCGTTGTGGCTCGAATACTGCGTTTTAGAGCACGATAGTTGAAATAAATATTTTAAACTATATTCATGTTTCGGTCAGTTCTTATTGTGGACAGGTACGAGAGTGTGAGCGAAAAGGTGTGTCTTGTTTCCGCGATTCCTGAGAGATTCGGGAGTGTTGTGTTCAGGGGTGTCTAATCATTTGCATCTTCATGAGCATGTAGGAGAGCGAGTGAGACACTATAGCTAGTCGGTCCTGGGTTTGTGGGCAATAAGGTGGTGGGAAGACTTAGCCCCTATACACCGAGGTCCCATTTTCCTGTGCATAGTTCTGTGTATGAGCAGAATCCCTACAACAACCTACTTACATGCTAGGTACACTTAGGTACATCTAGTTAGGATCGCATCGTAGGAGTACGCATTTTTATTGTCATGTATTTTATATACCTGCCTGTATTCATTGTTTTAGCACTATGGTAGAAATCTACCATCCTTTTACTCTGTTGGTGCTTATAGTCATTTATATCTGTTTCTGTCTTATGGTTGTTTCAGCACTCCTATTTTACACAAGAATGACGCTGGTTCAATAAATGCTTATTGAAAACGTTCCCACCGTTTATTCTGTGCATCTCTCTGTGACAAATTGAGCACGAGTGACCGAGCGAAAAGTAATGCACTGTTTCCACGATCCCTGATGGGACACAGTGGTCATGTTCGATAGTTGCCAAGAACTATTCTCTCCTTGGTATAAGGGGTTTCTAGTGGCACTGTGAGCTAGCTGGTATACAGGCAAACATACCCGATAGGGGTGTCTAGAATCAGTCTGGACACCAATCCTACAGTCTATGTTGTCTAAACGCGCAGACCCTATATAGGTTTATAGGAACTACACGACACCATCCATCCTTCCATCCTTCCACTTCATCCATCCTTGCACTCCATCAATCAGTCCTCCTTTTCACTCAGCCATCCATCCACCTTTCACTCATCCATCCAATTATCCATCCTTTAACTCATCCTCCCACCCAACCGCTCATCCATTCATCAACCCTTTCAATCATCCACCCACTCATCCATCCATGCTTTCACTCATCTGTCCATCTATCCACCCTCTATTTCACTCATCCATTCTTTCACTCATCCATCCATGCTTTCATCCATTCACCCTCCCTTTCACTCATCCATCCACACTTTCACTCAGTTATCCATCCTTTTGCTCACTCATCCATCCACCCTTTCACTCAGCCATCCATTCATCCAGCCATCCACCCTCCCTTTCACTCATCTGTCCATTCTTTCACTTATCCATGCTTTCACCCACCCTTTTATCCATCCATCCACCCTTTTACTAATGCATCCATTCTTTCACTCATCCATCCTTTCATCCATCCTTTCATCCATCCTTTGAGTCATTCATCCATCCATCTACCCATCAACCATCCTTTCACTCACTCATCCATCCACCCTTTCACTCATACTGCCATCCTTTCACTCACTCACTCCCCTTTGCCTGCCAAGTTGCAGACAGAAGTGGCCCCTCAAGAACCCCACCCCGCTGGAGCCTCTAAAATTGGAGGTTCCTGATGTCCCAGCATCCATCATTTCACTCATCTATCCATCCTTTTGCTCATCCATCTATCCACCCTTTCATTCCGTCCATCTATCCAATCTTTCACTCCACCCATCCATCCACCCTTTCATCCATCCTTTCTCATCATCCATCCACCCTTTCACTCATCCATCCATTCACCCTTTCATCCATCCATCAACCCTCCCTTTCATTCATCCATTCCTTCACTCATCCTTCCTTACATCCATCTTTTCACTTATTCATTCATCCATCCATGCTTCCTTAGACTCAACCATCCACTCTTTCACCCACACAACTATCCTTGAGTCATTTCACTCACTCAACCAACCAATAACTCACCCTTTCACGTTAATTAGAGCCTATTTTTCTGCCGAACTGCAGACAGAAGAGGTCCATCAAGAACTCCACCCCCACTTTAGCTGCTAAAGTGGGGGGTTCACGACGCCCCTGCCGGGTTATTAATTTACAGACCCCTGGGCCCTGCAGGACTTTTTCTTAAATCTTTGGGTAATGCCCTGGCTGATTGGGCTCTAAGATACGCACATTTCCTAATATTTAAGGATCTCGATTTACATATGGATTAAGTAGAAGATAGTGAGGTGTCTACACTATTAGATACCATGTCCTCCTTAGAGCTTACCCAACATGTGTTCAGCCCTACACATCAAGCTGGTCATGTATTGGACCAAATTTTCTCCAACATCATGCTGCATTTAGAAGAGATTATTCCGCTAGTCTGGGCGGATCATTTTATGATCAAGTTTGGCTGGCCTGTTTAAGAAAAAATGCAACCCAACAGTCAAAGCTTCATGTGCTTCAAGAGCGTTTCATAGAGTCCAACCACTGGAATTTATTTGCTCTTTGGAATAGAGTACCCCCCTTCTCTCTGGTTTAGAAGAGGAAGATGCCAGCCTGCTTGGCTGCTGGACCCGTAACACTTCCAATAAGCTTGCACCAGCCTCTTCTTGCACACCCTGTAGAAACAAGCCATCTAGCCCTTGGTTTACGAATGAGAAGAAACACTGTAAAATCTTGGAGAGACAATGGCGGAAAAATTGCAATGCTAATGACAAAGTAATTTTTAATACTGCTCTGAAAAAATAATATGCAGGAGTCAGAACAGCTAAGAAAGTACACTGTGAAGATAGGATGGAGGAAGCACGCAATAAATCAAGGCAAATATTCAGAGTTGAAAAAAACTTTGTCCCCAGGGGCCCGCACCAGAGCCCATCAACCCTCAGTGGAATGGTGTGACTAGCTGGCTTCATATTTTCAAAATAAGATTCCAACCATCCAAGCTAGGCTTCGGGCACTCAGTTGGAGGAGAGTGTGATGCATATATTACGCTCTAGTACGGCTGCTACTACTAAGGCTACACTTTCTAGCTTCCAGCCAATCACCCTGGAGGGATCACTGGCAGCCATAAGTGGCATAAAATCGTGTTTTCCATCAGATCCCTGCCCTCCCAACTTGTTAGCACTGGGGGCAACCCCCATTAATCCCTAGGCCAACAAGGTGCTTAATGTTTTGCTGTCCACAGCAACAGTTCCTGCTTCATGGAAGCACGCAAGAATTCTGCCCCTAATAAAAAAGCCTTGGCATACCCCAGTGAGCAGTCCAACTATAGGCCAATATCCTTACTGCTGCCATGTCTAAGGTACTGGAAACATTTGTAAATGACCAGCTCACCCAGTATCTTGAAATAAATGATCTGTTCCATTCTAGCCAGTCCAGCTTTAGACCTAACTTCAGCACTGAGACGGTGCTTATGGAAGTCGCCGAATATATCAGAGGCACTTTGGTTGCTGGGGGGCAGGCCATGCTGATTATGCTAGAGCTTTCAGTGGCCTTCGATATCGCCCCTCACTCCAGGCTTCTAGCATGCCTCCTGTAGGAGAGTAGGATCTGCTTCTTATAGTTACCCCCACTTTTTGCTGATGTTTCACTGTTTTTCGACTTAGCCAGACTGAGGCCCTGCTAATCAGGAACCCAGTCTATCTGCTTTCTACTCTAAATTGATTGTATGTACTTTAGGTACACTCCAGATTGGATTCTGGGGTACCCTTGTGAGTCCCTAGTATATGGTATAATATGTACCCAGGGCATAGGCACCCCAGAGGCCTACCAGGGGCTGCAGCATGTATTGTGCCACACCTGGGAATCCTTTTAAAATGACACAACAGGCCTGCTACAGCAGCCTGTGTAAGGTGGTGTATCCACCCCTTACTGAGATATAGGTTCCCTATATCTCTCCATATCACTGCACATGTAAACCTATCAGTCACCCCTATGGCAGGCCTTAACAATCCTGAAGGCAGGGTGCTGGGTTTCATGTGAGAGGGTGCTCATGCATGAGCAGAGCCCCTCTGCAGCTTTCGGAATCTTCATTCCGGGGTTGTTTGTGATGCAGCCAACCATATACTCTTAAGTGCATTATAACCTCGCAGTACATGCTAACTTGAGAATGGCTGCATGGAAATATGTTGTGTTTGGTGTCAAACACCTTGGAATCATACCTCCACCCCAGTAACTGGGGTGGGAGGTATGATTCCACCCTACTAGAGGGAGAAACACGGCACCACCGGTACACCCGGTACCAGCTTAACAGAACCCTGGCATCACAAAATGGATGCTGCAGCCACAGACACGAGTCTGCCCTCCTGCTGCTGGACGAAACTCCGGCAGGGGAGGCCTGGACGATAGGTTTCCTGTCACAGGGAGGTGTAACCACCTCTCAGACAGGCTTTAGTGTATTGGGGCTGGGTGGGTGCACTCCCAGAGTGCTTTGAAGTCTGCACTGGGGGCACATTTGGTTTCCCTGTGCATAGTCCAGCTCAAACCGGTTGCAGGGGCTGGCCTTGCTCTGGCGCGAAACTGGACAAAGGAAATGGGTGTAGCCACCCCTCTTTCCTGACCCTCCCATAGGTGGGTCCCCAGAGTTTGTCCCACCCCTTCCTTGGGTATAAAGTAGGAACCCCTGACTACAGGACTTTAGATTATACCTGGACTAAACTCTGACACAGAAACCAAGTAGTTCGACGATCTGCACTACGCTGGATGACTGAAGAATCTCCCTTGGAGTAAAGGAGTTACTCCCCTGCAACTGACCGGTTGGCATCTCCGAAGCTCAGACGGACTCCGAAGAATATTGCCACACAGGAGGTGGGTTTTCCAAGGTCTTAGAGGTCGATCTGTGCCCACAGCAAGTCTGAGGCCCGTATCCCTTGTGGTGACCGTGCAACCCAAACCCCTGGGCACCGCGTCCATTTGCAGAAACATCAGCTTTCCGGCAACCCCTGAGGCTGAGCTTTGGGTTACTTGTAGCCCTGACCCCGAGCAGTGATCACACCGAAGATTGCAGGCGTACACTCAACGAGTGTTCCGTGGGCCGCCATTTTATGATTCCTCTTGAGGTCCCTTCGCGATCCCTGGTCCAGCGACCCCTGACCTTGACTGGTAGGTCGCTCCCCCACCACACAGCTCCGTCTGTGTGCCCTGCTGCTGCCCCTGATTGTGCTTGTTTTTCCTTTCTGTGCCCCCTTGCTGCCCCTGATTGTGCTCGTTTTTCCTTTCTGTGCCCCCCTTGCTGCCCCTGATTGTGCCTCGTTTTTCCTTTCTGTGCCCCCCTTGCTGCCCCTGATTGTGCTAGTTTTTCCTTTCTGTGCCCCCTTGCTGCCCCTGATTGTATCGTTTTTCCTTTCTGTGCCCCCTTGCTGCCCCTGATTGTGCTCGTTTTTTCCTTTCTGTGCCCCCCTTGCTGCCCCTGATTGTGCTCGTTTTTCCTTTCTGTGCCCCCTTGCTGCCCCTCATTGTGCTAGTTTTTCCTTTCTGTGCCCCCTTGCTGCCCCTCATTGTGCTCGTTTTTTTCTTCCTTTCTGTGCCCCCTTTCTGCCCCTGATTGTGCTCGTTTTTCCTTTCTGTGCCCCCCTTGCTGCCCCTGATTGTGCTCGTTTTTCCTTTCTGTGCCCCCTTGCTGCCCCTCATTGTGCTAGTTTTTCTTTTCTGTGCCCCCTTGCTGCCCCTCATTGTGCTCGTTTTTTTTCCTTTCTGTGCCCCCTTGATGCCCTGATTGTGCTCGTTTTCCCTTCTGTGCCTGTTTCCCGCCGCTGAGCCCCTGCGGCCCCGCCCCCTCACTGCCCATTAGCTGCCCCATTCCCTGCTCCTCCCTCCCACCTCCCCATTTATGGCGGCCGCTGCGTGGTGAAGAGCGACCCCTGACCTTGACTGGTAGGTCGCTCCCCCACCACACAGCTCCGTCTGTGTGCCCTGCTGCTGCCCCTGATTGTGCTCGTTTTTCCTTTCTGTGCCCTCTTGCTGCCCCTGATTGTGCTCGTTTTTTCCTTTCTGTGCCCCCCTTGCTGCCCCTGATTGTGCTCGTTTTTTCCTTTCTGTGCCCCCCTTGCTGCCCCTGATTGTGCTCGTTTTTCCTTTCTGTGCCCCCTTGCTGCCCCTGATTGTGCTCTGTTTTTCCTTTCTGTGCCCCCTTGCTGCCCCTGACTGTGCTCGTTTTTTCCTTTCTGTGCCCCCCTTGCTGCCCCTGATTGTGCTCGTTTTTCCTTTCTGTGCCCCCTTGCTGCCCCTGATTGTGCTCGTTTTTCCTTTCTGTGCCCCCTTGCTGCCCCTGATTGTGCTCGTTTTTCCTTTCTGTGCCCCCTTGCTGCCCCTCATTGTGCTCGTTTTTTCCTTTCTGTGCCCCTTGCTGCCCCTCATTGTGCTAGTTTTTCCTTTCTGTGCCCCCTTGCTGCCCCTCATTGTGCTCGTTTTTCCTTTCTGTGCCCCCTTGCTGCCCCTCATTGTGCTAGTTTTTTCCTTTCTGTGCCCCCTTGATGCCCTGATTGTGCTCGTTTTCCCTTCTGTGCCTGTTTCCCGCCGCTGCGCCCCTGCGGCCCCGCCCCCTCACTGCCCATTCGCTGCCCCATTCCCTGCTCCTCCCTCCCACCTCCCCATTTATAGCGGCCGCTGTGCGGCCGCGCAGCGGACGTGCGCAGCGGGCGCGCCTAAGGCAAGCCCGTCTGCGCCCGTCCGCGCCGTGACCGCGCCCAGCGCCAGAACCCCTGGTCCGGGCATCCCCGCGCCCGCCACATCAACAGACGCCGATACGACGCCAGCACCCTCCACGCACTCAACCCCGGAAAAGATCACGCCTGCTACCAGGCCACCCCGAAGCGCACCCAAGGGCCCTTCACCTGCCGGAACTGCAGCTTCGCCAGCACCTGCCCCGCCAAACCACCGCCCAGGAAAGAACCCAACTACCTCAGATGCATCCTCCTCAACACCCGCTCCGCCCGCAAACACGCCATCGAACTCTGGGACCTTCTCGACTCAACCTCCCCAGACGTCGCATTCCTGACGGAGACCTGGCTGAATCCCGCTTCAGCCCCCGACATCGCCATTGCCATCCCGGACGGATATAAGATCACCCGCAGGGACCGCACCAACGGAGTCGGAGGAGGCATCGCCATCGTCCACAGGAACACCCTCAGAGTCTCAACCAACACCGACGACACCCTCAGCACCGCCGAACACATGCACTTCCAGATCCACACCGATCCCAACACCACCCCCAGAGGAACCCTCATCTACAGACCCCCCGGACCCCGACCACAGTTCAGCGATTCCATTGCTGACTTCGTCAGCACACACGCCATCACCTCCACGGACTACATCCTCCTCGGGGACCTGAACTTCCACCTCGAGAACAACAAGGACACCAACTCCACCACCCTGATCGACAACCTCGCCACCCTCGGACTCAGACAGCTCGTGACTACACCCACCCACGCCGCCGGCCACACGCTCGACTCCATCTTTTCCGCAAGCCCACACGTCTCCTTCAACCACACCTCCGAACCCCACTGGACTGACCACCACTGCATCCACTTCACCTACAGGAAGCCCACCACGCACCACCGCACCGAACAAATGCCTCGCCGCTGCTGGAGCAGAGTCACGGAAGACCAGCTAACCACAACCCTCGCCCTGAGCCCACCCGCCGAACCCTCCGACCCCGACACCGCCGCCCGCAACCTCAGACAGTGGATCGACGACTGCACCAACACCCTCGCCCCGCTCAAGAATCCGCCCAACAGCCACACCAGCAAGAAAGCCACCTGGTTCACCGAAGACCTCCAGGCCTCCAAACGAACATGCCGAAAACTGGAGAAGATCTGGCTCCACGAACGGACAGCGGACAGCTACGCCGCCCACAAGAGCGCCACCCGCAGTCACCATCACCTCATCAGATCCGCCAAAAGGGCCTCACTCAAAGACCGCCTAGACAACAACGCACACAACAGCAAAGAGCTCTTCAACATCGTGAAGGAACTCTCCAACCCCAGCTCCAACACCAACGACATCCAGCCGTCGCGAGACCTGTGCGACTCACTGGCCACCTTCTTCCACCGCAAAATCGCCGACATCCACGACAGCTTCAACACCACGACCGCCCCGGCAACCACCTAGACCACTGCCCCCACAACCACCAACCGCCTGCTCTCCTGGACCAACATCAACGACGAGGACACCAGCGAGATCATGAACACCACCGCTAGACCCGTGCCCTCACCACATCTTCAACAAAGCCAGTACAGCCATCGCGCCCCATCTCCGGAAAATAATCAACATCTCCTTCGAGACAGCAACCTTCCTGAAAAGCTGGAAGCACGCCGAGATCAAAGCCTTACTCAAGAAACCCAAGGCAGACCCCAAGGACCTCAAGAACTTCCGACCCATCTCTCTGCTCCCGTTCCCCGCGAAGGTCACCGAGAAAATCGTCAACAAACAACTGACCCGCTACCTCGAGGAGAACAACATCCTGGACCCTTCCCAGTCCGCCTTCCGCAGCAACCACAGCACCGAAACCGCCCTCATCGCCGCCACCGATGACATCAGGACCCTGCTAGACAACGGAGAAACAGCAGCCCTCATCCTCCTGGACCTATCAGCCGCCTTCGACACGGTCTGCCACCACACACTACGAACACGCCTTCACGACGCCGGGATCCAAGAGAAGGCCCTGGACTGGACCACATCCTTCCTTTCCGGCAGAACACAAAGCGTCCGCCTCGCCCCCTTCCGATCCAAGGCCACCAAGATCATCTGCGGCGTACCCCAAGGCTCCTCCCTCAGCCCAACGCTGTTCAACATCTACATGGCACCCCTCGCCCACGTCGCCCGACAGCACAACCTCAACATCATCTCCTACGCCGACGACACCCAGCTGATCCTCTCCCTCACCAAAGACCCTCACACCGCCAAAGCCCACCTCCACGAAGGAATGAAGGCCGTCGCCGAATGGATGAGGACCAGCCGCCTGAAGCTGAACTCGGACAAGACGGAGGTCCTCATCCTTGGTTCCAACCCTTCAGCTTGGACGACTCCCGGTGGCCAACATCACTGGGAACAGCCCCGCCACCCACCGACCACGTACGCAACCTAGGGGTCATCCTCGACCCCACCCTCTCCATGACTAAGCAGGTCAACGCCGTTTCCTCATCCTGCTTCAACATCCTCCGAATGCTCCGCAGGATCTTCAAGTGGATCCCCACCAAAACAAGAAAAACAGTCACCCAGGCCCTCGTCACCAGCAGGCTGGACTACGGAAACGCCCTCTACGCAGGAACGACGGCTAAGCTCCTGAGACGGCTGCAACGCATCCAGAACGCCTCTGCACGTCTTATCCTCGACATCCCCCGACGCAGCCACATCACACCCCACCTGAGAGACCTGCACTGGCTCCCTGTCAACAAGAGGATAACCTTCAAGCTCCTCACCCACGCACACAAAGCACTCCACAACTCCGGACCAGCCTACCTCAACAGACGACTCAGCTTCTACACCCCCACCCGCCAGCTCCGCTCGACCAGCCTCGCCCTCGCCACAGTCCCCCGCATCCGGAAAACGACCGCCGGCGGCAGATCCTTCTCCCACCTCGCCGCCAAGACCTGGAACACCCTCCCCACCAACCTCCGACAGACCCAAGACCTACTGGCCTTCAGAAGACTCCTCAAGACCTGGCTCTTCGATCAGTAGCAGCACCACCCCCCTCTTCCCCCAGCGCCTTGAGACCCTCGCGGGTATGTAGTGCGCTTTATAAGTGACATGATTGATTGATTGATTGGGTCCCCAAGAAGGCAACTCTAACTTTGATTGGGCTTCCCTGGTTGCTTCAGACGTGCCCTGACTCTCCATCGCTTGGGGAGTCCCCAGGACCTTGCTGGTTCTCACAGAAGCATCTTTTCTCTTCCTGCGTGGGTTGCTGTTGCCAAGGCCTGTTGTGTTCAATCTGAGCACCGACACCCCAGCACTCGACATCCTTCGTGAGACAGGTCGAATCCGGCTCCTGGTTGTCCTCGACGTCTCCGGGACCCCGTGGCTGCAGAGTCAAGCTTCACCTCTTCACACCTGAAGCACCCGACATCGGTGGGCATTCGATTGCTCTGCTCCTGGTCACTGGCTAGTGACCCAGACTCTGTCCCCTCTGCTTTCAGGTTCTTCACATCTTTGATCCAGGCTTGGATCACACCGGACACTTTTCTCCTTCACGGCAGCAGCACTTTGCAGCAGATCGCCATTGAAATCAACGACGATTCCCGACACCCTTTGACACCTATGCACCCGGCTTCCCTGGGTGAGGTAACTAGAGTACTCCGGTGCTCCCGTGGGTGTTGGCCCTAGATCCCCTTAAGTCTAAAGGGGTTTGCTCAAAGTCCTCTCCTAAGTGTCCTTTTGCTTTAAAATTCCAACCGCGACTTTCCTCATAGAATCCTACGGCGCTCGCGGCTGTGTTCTCACACTGCACACGTCCCCCGTGGGTCTCCTGTGTCACTTCCTTGGGTGGTTCCTTCGGGTCCCAGCGATTCAACTTGCTCTAGGCACTGTGTCTAGTCAAGTCGTGGTTCTTATACCACTTTCTTAATATATGGTTTGGTCCCCCCCTGGGGCCCATTGTATATTGTGCTATTTACTGTCGTTTTAATACTGTGATATTGTCTATCTTGGACTCTAATCTCATAAAGAGATTAGTAGTGAGTGTTTAGAAATAAATACATATATTTTATATATATACCTGGTGTGGTTCTCCTTTCATTTGGTCATTTAAGAGGTTATAATCTGGTAAACCAAGCTGCTTTACACTCCTTCAAGACTTAGCCTGAAGGCTGCTCTCCATAGCTACCACTAGGATAGCTTTCAATAAAGGTTGTCTTTAAACCTATCATCAATAAGGGTCGTTTGGACTGGTGCAAGGTGCCCACTATAACTAGTGGACAGCATATGCCAGGCCAACTTCTCACACCTCCAATCCATCGGGATAGGTGGACAAACCTTGAAATGGCCAGCTTCCTTTTTGGAGGATAGAGGACAGGAAATATGGGTCCCTACTTTCTCTTCAAGATCATGTGAGTTGACAGTGAGGGTGCGGCAGGACTCTGCTTTGAGTCCCACATTATTCAATGAGTACCTTACCCTTTTAGCCCAGGTGGAAGAAGTCTTGGGGGCAAAAGTGATTTCATATGCTGATGATACTCATCTGCTGTTCTCTTGTGGAAGGGTAGAAGAGATAGCGAGAGAGTCCATAAAAACCTGCCTAACAGCTGTTTTCACTGGATGACCACCCATCAACTAAAATGTAATGAAAACAAAACTGAAATGCTATTTTTCAGTCGCACAAGGCCCCAGAAACATGGCAGACCTTTTGGTCTAAAGACACCCCACCCTGAGTCCCTCAGGGGGGAACAGTTAAGAACTTGGGTGTCAAAGTCAATAACTCACTATCTTTCCAAACACAAATTAAGTCGGTGGTAGGCACATGTTTTGGGCTTCTGTGTCTACTAAAAACGTTTTTGCATTTCCTCTCATTTTCTGCAACAAAGGCGATCGTTCAGGCACTTATAACCTCTAGGCTGGACTATGGAAATGCCCTATATTTGGGAATTCCCGACTACCTGCTCAACAGACTTCAGGTGGTCCTGAATACAGCAGCCCAAGTTCTCCTTAACCTCCCTGCGAGAACGCACATGTCTCCGCACCTGGTTCCCAATAAGGAAGAGAATTCTCTTCAAAACACTAGTCCTGGTCCTTAAGGCTCTTCATCATACAGGTGCAGGCTACCTTAGGGTCAGAATCAGCTTTTATGTCCCCGCTAGAAACCTCCGATCAGCTAATAGCCTTCTGGGGAGGATCCCTAAGATTCACTGCATCAAAACCGGAGGACGGGCCTTCTCTGATCTTGGGCCACCTGTATGGCACAAGCTCCCTCTTCACCTGTGCTCAGTGGATACTACTTAATTGTTCAAGAAAAAGATGAAAACCTAGCTTTTTCAATAAAAGAGTAGACGATCCAACTGCACTCTGTAGGTGGCTGATAGGCGCACCGCCGGGACACTCCTTGGAGTATCCGGACGCTTTAAAAGTTGCTTTTCATTCATTCATTCACTTATCCCTGATGTGGAACAACTTGATTGTTATGTCAACTCTTTCCCTTGCCTCAATCAGCATTAAGGTCTAGGTCTAGTGTGGCGAATGAATAGCAGACATATTCCCCTGGGAGCGCCATATAAGTCCTGTAATTCTCTGCTGACAGTGCGGGGTGTCCCTTGAGGCCAAATCGCTCATATTGTCCAGTGACATGTGTTAATAGCGTCTCCAGTCCTTTTATACTTCGAATAATCTGGCATTTAAAGTCATGTATTTGTAGTGGGAAAATGAAATGTACAATTGCCAGAATGCAAAATCAAAACCAGGAAATGAGGCAAGGCACCATGTGAGCTCTGTATGTGGCCCAGCAGCTTTATCTAACCCGGACAGGGGCACTGATAACTGTACGTCAGGGACCTGTCTTTTCAGCACAGGGTGCAGGATTGAGCTGAGTTCTTAGACACTTGGGCACAACCCAATCGAGCCCCCCTCCCCTCCCCCCCAACCGATTGGCTACGTCCATGAGTTAGCAGCATTATGCTCCACGCTCATTGTCCCTGTGAAGTCTCTGACCTCCTGGTATGTCGAAAGGTCTTATGGGGCTCTTGCAAATTGTGGTCATGTAATTCCAGGCATCTCGTTCCTGCAGTGGATGCCAGTGGAAGTCAGAAGCCATTTCAAATGCTTCTACTTCCTTAGCAGAGGTCACTGTGAGTCCGCTCCTAGATATGTGTTGGTCAAGCTTTGTTCCTACCTGATGAGGTCATAGTGATCTATGGGTCGAAACCTTTTCTCACAATATATTTTTTATATTTTTGACTGTGAATTAGCATTGATTGATATCAATGTGATTCTACCTTTGTATAACTTCTTGATGTCATCTAGCTAGAGTCAACTGCCCTCAATTGAAGTGCATACTAAATTTCTATTTATTCTAACCCAGGTAATATATTTCCCAATAGTTCTGTCTAGAGACAGTCCAAGTATAGGAGTGTGCTATACAAATATAAATTTAATTTTAATTATATAGTGAGAACTATTCTGCAAGATCCAGGGCGGGTGAATTTAGAATCCAGAGCACCTGCATGCCTGCACCAGCACCATTCACTCCTGCAACATGGCAGAATAAGGTGGAATAGGTAACCCACAGTGGTACCCAAAAATGGAGAGTCCGTCTAATGGCCCAGGGAGTACTGCATCCAAATGCAGGCATCGGTGTCATGGACCGCTGGCAGAAGTACTGAGAAAGTCAAACATCTCCAAGATCTGCAGACCTCTTGTACCAAGTGTAATGCCATGCGTAGGCAGCAGTCCAGAACATCCAAGAGATCCACACCCTGAACCTTACCACCCCATTCTTACACATGTAGTGCTGGTCATCTTCTGCGTGTCATATATTACCTGGTGATGCTGTCGGTGGCTCTAAATGTAACTGAGGACACCACAGAGTATACAAACCCCACAAGCAGTGACACCAGGTAACTGCATTTATGAATGCCACTGAAAACGGGAAAGTGGAAGATGGCAAGATGTTAGACTTTACCAAATGTGAAATGTTCATCAGTGCACAGCAGATTTAACCTCATGTGAAACTTTTCTACCATTCAGTCAAAACGTAATGAATTAGTGTGGCAAAAATACATAAGGGACTGCATCTTCAAGCAGTTTTGTGCCCTAGCACAACATTGTTTCATGGTGGCACACTTCAAAAACTAACAAATGAGACTTCTTGCTAAGGGGTGCCTTGTACAAAGATGTGATTGATTGATGACCACTGGAACTTCACCACAGATGCTCAGCAAAATGGATGGCTTCCACACCATGGCCCTGATTACGAGTTGAGTGAAGCGGAATTACCATGTGGAATTCTACTGTGCCCGATCACGACTGGCCCGGTGTGCCTGCACCCAGTTTTTCCAGGTGCGGGAAGCCAGACCTGATTTTACCAACCACATATTCGGACTGGTAAAGTCACTTGAGGCTTCAGCTGCAACAGCAGCCAGGCCTTAGAATCAGATCCACCTGACCTGTTTTTGGCAAGGGAAAGGAATGCAATTCTCCCCCAGTCAGACCTTATTTTCTCATTTACTCCTCTCCCCTTCTGACTCCCCTCCCACCACCCATAGTTCACAAGGATGAGCCCACACACATTTACCTCCTGCTCTTACGTGTGTGTTGAACACCTCGGAATAGGGACTACTATGTGGAAGACTGTCCAGTCACTCCCCACCCATTCCGATCGGTTTAACTTGTAGTTGCATGGTACTGGCGGGGTGTTAGTGCACAGTAATGGTAATTACGTGTGCTGTGTTTCCAACCCGCAAGTACTGTGTAACAGGGCCCAGCAAGGGAATAAAATACCAGAATCACTACTTCTGACACAGAGGTATTGTCATGTGTCAGACATGTATTCCAGTGTACACCTCCTACAGCAACTACCTTTAGCCAGCCATCACGACAAAATTCCTCACACAAATGTAGAGCCATTGCAGACATGTGTGTGACACTGGCTATAAAAGATTGACACTTTATCACTTTGCACTGCAATAGTGGTGGGAGGGCTGGACACTTCTAAACAAGGTTGGTGGCAGTGGATGTTTTCCACATATCTCACTATACTGTGGAGTAATTGTCCAAATAGTCCCTCTTTGTTCATCGATGGAGCAAAATCTACATCTCAAATGCACTTTGGGGTATTCGCTGAAGTTGTATGCATGCCAGGATACCCTTTCATGTGATGGTGCCCTTTACAAATACATGTAACATGGGGTATTTGTATAGCACAAACCTAGCTGAAAGGAACACTGTACAGGGTCGAAGGCGACATACAATCGGACTAATCTCAACAGTGGATGCTGGTTTCTGACAGAAAAAGTGGACTATTTACTGTGTTGTGATGTCGTATTTGATAAAGAGATACAAAAGGGGATGATGGACGGAACGTTTGAGCCAATCAAACACTCACCCCCAGTCAACTGATCTGGGTTTAATCCATCAT
Organism: Calotriton arnoldi; assembly: GCA_963921515.1. Lineage (NCBI taxonomy): Eukaryota > Metazoa > Chordata > Amphibia > Caudata > Salamandridae > Calotriton > Calotriton arnoldi. Next base: position 743,547 of record CAWUFW010006010.1, read on the forward strand.
CATTCTTTAGCTCACTCCACCACCCCAGTTCAGACATGGCCATATGCAAATCAGTCTGACCCTGTGCCTCATGGGAACAGTCCAGCCCGAACTGCCAAGCCATGTCTTCCCTGGACCGGAAACAAGCATCCTAGGACCGGTTTCTGGCATTCCAGCCGTCAACAGCCAGGCTTGCTTGAATCCAGTGGCAAAGTGAGCAAGGGACCCACGTCTGGGCATACCCCCGCCAACTTAGGGCGAACAAGCGATACAAAGGGGATGATGGACGGAACGTTTGAGCCAATCAAACACTCACCCCCAGTCAACTGATCTGGGTTTAATCCATCATCATTCTTTAGCTCACTCCACCACCCCAGTTCAGACATGGCCATATGCAAATCAGTCTGACCCTGTGCCTCATGGGAACAGTCCAGCCCGAACTGCCAAGCCATGTCTTCCCTGGACCGGAAACAAGCATCCTAGGACCGGTTTCTGGCATTCCAGCCGTCATCAGCCAGGCTTGCTTGAATCCAGTGGCAAAGTGAGCAAGGGACCCACGTCTGGGCATACCCCCGCCAACTTAGGGCGAACAAAGCGATACAAAAGGGGATGATGGACGGAACGTTTGAGCCAATCAAACACTCACCCCCAGTCAACTTATCTGGGTTTAATCCATCATCATTCTTTAGCTCACTCCACCACCCCAGTTCAGACATGGCCATATGCAAATCAGTCTGACCCTGTGCCTCATGGGAACAATCCAGTGGCAAAGTGTATGCCCAGACGTGGGTCCCTTGCTCACTTTGCCACTGGATTCAAGCAAGCCTGGCTGATGACGGCTGGAATGCCAGAAACCGGTCCTAGGATGCTTGTTTCCGGTCCAGGGAAGACATGGCTTGGCAGTTCGGGCTGGTCTGTTCCCATGAGGCACAGGGTCAGACTGATTTGCATATGGCCATGTCTGAACTGGGGTGGTGGAGTGAGCTAAAGAATGATGATGGATTAAACCCAGATCAGTTGACTGGGGGTGAGTGTTTGATTGGCTCAAACGTTCCGTCCATCATCCCCTTTGTATCGCTTGTTCGCCCTAAGTTGGCGGGGTATGCCCAGACGTGGGTCCCTTGCTCACTTTGCCACTGGATTCAAGCAAGCCTGGCTGATGACGGCTGGAATGCCAGAAACCGGTCCTAGGATGCTTGTTTCCGGTCCAGGGAAGACATGGCTTGGCAGTTCGGGCTGGACTGTTCCCATGAGGCACAGGGTCAGACTGATTTGCATATGGCCATGTCTGAACTGGGGTGGTGGAGTGAGCTAAAGAATGATGATGGATTAAACCCAGATCAGTTGACTGGGGGTGAGTGTTTGATTGGCTCAAACGTTCCGTCCATCATCCCCTTTTGTATCGTATTTGATAAAGATGCATGGCTACAGCTATTTCCTAGGGCAATCCTAATTAAAGAAAACCTACCTGCTGGTCGCATCGCCAGCCGCAGCCTCTCCGCGCCACAGGAAGCACCCAGGCCCCCTAAGCCAATCACAAAGCTGCACTGCAGCATTGTGATTGGTCTGAGCGCCATGGATCAGCACTCAGATGGGGACAGGGAGCCTGTGCATATTCCCATACAGGCTGTGTAATGCAGCCTGGTGGGGAACATGCAAAGTGTGCATGAATGTTTGGCTGACCCAAGAAGGCCGGTCAAACATTCATGCACACTTTGAGTGTGCTCACCACTCCTCCCCCTGACCCCTGCTCTGGCAAGCCCCGCTCCTCCCCACACCTAGGAAGAAAAAAATAAAATGATAATAACATTTCGTTATTATAATTTTATTTTTCCTCTGCACTACTCTTAAAGCAGTGGAGTGACACTCCTCCACCTTAGCAGACGAGCCGTCCCTGGTATTGTTTGGTGATAGGTGTGGAGGTATTTGTTGGAGGAAGAGTGGTCCAATCCGGTTGATCGCATATTGAGCAATGCACTTTGCTTCGAAAGTGATATTTCTAGTGTCAGGCAACCAGAGTAGAGATATGATGGCTGGTGTGATGAGAGTTCACATTGGTATATTGAGAAGCTGTCTGGCAGCCAAGTTCTGAATTATCTGCAATTTCATTTGTATTAACTTGGGGATTCCAAGGTAAGGATTTGGACATTGATTGGTTTTGTAGGTTAAAGGGGGTGAAGCTGTTTGCTCTCCTTTGTCTTCACAAGGTATGTTTCCAGATCTTTCACTTTTACATTGAAATGGTCAGCCAGAGCGTCAGCCCTTGGTATGGGCCACAGGGCAGACAAGGGCTTGTGGGCACCATCCCTTTGATTTCATTTGAATTTTGTTTGAGATGTTGCCTTGTGGTCCATTCTACTATAGCTGTGCAAACTGGGCCAAATACAACCCTTTCTACACTTTAGTTTCAAAATAGCAAAGACAGTCACCTAAAGTATTCTCAGGGAGGAAGTGTGGGTGGGCAAGAGCTCGAAAGTCAGCAATCAACCAATAAGCAAAATAACTTTGTGTCCAACTCAGTGCTTTTCTTTTTGTAAAATCAAGTACTTTACACAACAGAACTACATACTATGCAATCTAATTATACTCCAGAATACAGGGTAAATCCCTGGGTATGTTCTTCATATGGTGCTCCACCTCTAAAGTACTCTCAAATTCAGGTGATATCTAGGTGCTATAGTCCTCTGTATCTAATGATGGAGGCACAAATGTAGGCACAGGTTCAGGTTATCACAGTCACTCATGGGGCTTAGAGGAAAGTACATCAGTTATCATACCCTTTTTTTACTTTGGGTAGAAAAATCTCACATTTTTTCATACGTCTTCCCTCAAGCAGTCCGCTCAAGTCAGTCGGGGAGACAGGCTCAGCCTGTGCTTCCTGTCGCTCCTCTCTGAATGTGATATCTCTGGGTAGATGTAGTACAGGCTCGGGTACCGGGGCCTGGCCACGCGAGTGGAAGTGTCCTCTTCAGCTTGTCCGCTTCACAGTGGCGATGAGCATGTATGACCAGCTAGCCATTTCAGGGTGTTTTGCACATGGGGAACATGCTGTGCTTCATCTGTTTGATAATATTTCTTCCTGGAGGGAGATGAAAACCTCTCTCTCTCTCTACTGAGAGGAAGGCAGGCTCCGAGGCCCAAAGCAGACCCTCCGCTCATGCAGCAAAAGTGTAGTCTTTAGGTGATGTCCTTTCAGCTCTGGGAGACTTGGTGTCAGGCAGACACCAGTCATACTTACACGGCAGCACTTGGAGTAGTCTAAGGAGCACTCCCTTCCTTTGTCAAGAAGAACTTGGGACTGGAACCATTATTAATTTTATGCAGCTCACTTGATGGCCAAGAGTCTTCAGGGAAACTGCAGAAGTAGCAGAATTATTTTATTTTTATAATGGATGCTGTATACGCGTTTGAACTGGCAATGGATTGCCAGTTTTTTGTTATCTGATGGATTTCTTCCAGAGGCTTTAAAGAGACATATGTTTAGAATATGAGATAAGGTAAAATCATCTTATTTTTAAAGGAAATGCTATATCCTGAGGACAATCTATGGTTGAATTTCCTATGACATATCCTTTTATACTGGAGTATTACCCTAAAAACACATTATTTATTTAAACAATGTTTGTTTTTTCCATTACCCAACTCTAAATCAGATACTTATTTAAATGCTCTGAATTTCATCTTCTACACAAGAGTTTGAAACCACAATGAAAAGCCTACTTAGAAATAGAATCACATTTCATATCCAAAATTATGTAATTTTGTGGTAGAGTCAAAGGTAGAAAACCAGAATAAAATGTAATTTTATTGTAGTTTTTAGGTTTCGCCTGAGATAGCGCATGTGCTCTTGCTTGCGAGAGACTAGAGGGGGCCTGGAGCCCATCTATTGGTTACTATTCAAGCTTCATTGTCACTCCCATTTACTTCGTCCTAATTTGGCAGTGGGTGCCGCCTTCACTTCCTCTTCTTTCTTCTGGAGCATGGACCAAGTATTGATTGCTTCATCCTATTTAGGGTCCTTCCGCTGCTGGTGTTGTGATTGAGATACTATTATTAGACTTTTTGTAGACGTTTTCTGTTCAGAGATGTGTACATAGATGCCGCTTTTTGTCTTAGCTTAGCGCCAGGATGCTTTCTTGGAAGCACCTGTTCACACATTAGAAGTTATTTATCAATCATTCTTTTATTTATCTTCCCTTTTCATCCTTGTTGCTACTTCCGTCCCATCCAACCACCACTCTCCTGTTGTCCGTATTGCCCCTTCCCTCCCCCTTCCGTTGCCTGTGTTGGCCCTCACCTCCAGACACCATAGGGGGGAAAAAAAAGCTTTCTGACGCGGACAGTGCTGGCCGTGTCATAGGGCTTTTATTTTTAGCTTCCCATTTTTTTGTCAGCGCTTTTTTTTTTTTTTTTACTTTTATGCATGCTGCACAGCAGCCACGCTGCTCTACAACATAGCTAAAGGACATTGCCAAGGTATATAGCTTTCACATAGGCGAGACATATTGGCTTTGTCGGTGCTTGTTATATAGGGAGGCATGCAGCATAAGGCTGTCTCAGGACTGTTCAGCATGTGTCAGGAACTACTGCAATGTATGTCCAGTGGTTTGTTATGTTTGTTGGTATTGTGTCTGGTTTCTGTTACCAAGCTATACGGTCTGGACGTGCGTGTGTTAAACAACCAGCTTGGTGGACATGCAGCATTCCCAAAGCCCTAGGCCCCTAACGCTTCTTGTTAAGTTGATGGGGTTCGCTGCTGCTTCCCCAGAAGCCTTGTCTTTATTTAATCTCGCATACAGCTAGGTGTCCTTGCACTGCAGCGCTCAGTTATACCCCTGCCTATTATTGTTTGTGGGTTTAATTGCGCCAAGTTTTAGGGAACGCATCAGCTGCTCAGCCACTCCCATGAAACCGAAACAGTAGTGAATCTGTTGATCGCCCTGTGGAATGCAGCAATCTTTGCCATTTGACTTTGCTTTCACGCTACCCATTTCGGGCTCAGTTACAATACTTCGGTTTTCATATTTTAGAAAGAAAACAAATTCATAGATCAGTGAAACAAGAGGTATGATTTAAAAAAAAATCAAGGATATTTGTTCGCTCTCTAAACTGCGTTTGACACAAATGCTGGTAAAAAACGTGGGTAGCTCCTTAAAAAACACGCTTACCTGGCCCGACAGAGCAGCATGCTGAGGCCCGAGTTATTTATTTTAGCTAACATGTCCTATGCTTTGTCTATTGATCGACGACCTTGCTCTGTTCATAAGTGTAGGGTTTCTGTGACATCAGCCCACAGCTTCACCACCGTATCTACTATTTAAGGGCAGAAAAAAATCTCGTGCATTTGAGATTTGTCCCTTCATCTCTGAGGTAAGGCCTGCAAGGTGCGCGTGGCCGCTTAAGGGTCATCTTTTAACAGGTCATTGTGACTTCAAAGCAAAGCCGCTGATGTCTTATTCGCAGACAAGGGCACCTGTGTCCCTTCTATTAGCAAAGGCGCAAGGAGGGACATCTCCTGAGGGGCGGGGATGCCGGGTGCGCCACCTTTATGACCCGCTACAGGAAGGAGGGAGAATCCGAATTTTAACTGTGAAGAGCCTTAATTAAGGGAAGTTGGAGGAGGAGAACTAGGGGAATGAAAAAACACTTTAAAGGGCTTCTGTGCCTTTAGCAAACACATGAGTAACTCTCGAACCATGTCTATACAGGATTTAAGTAACATGGTGATTCACTCCCATCACCGACCGACCTCTGTGGAAGAGGTAGCCAAGGCTGCATGAGTACATATCCGCTTCTGAATATAATGATTTCAACATGTTAAGAGGGCCTTGCTGAGGAAACCCTGCCATAGAACTCTAGCGGTACCTCACTGATAAGTCCTAAGTGGGCTGAAACTGGTCTGGTGTTGCTTGTGTTCCTGTTTGGAGGAGACTGCTGTGGCAGTTCAGAAGGAGGATGGTTTGGTTCTAGCGGAGTAGGATCAAAACTGATTTTGTATATGGTTGGTCTCTTTCTAGTGAGGCATGGTGGGTAAAAAGTAATAGTGTTGATTGCGGCTTCAAGCGATCAGAAATGGCTGAGAAGATTAATACATGCATTCCTATCATCGCTTTGTTAGGAGGACCTTAGGTAGGGGCTACTGTTGTGGTACCAACAGAAGCCTCCAAACAGTGGGCCTCCGATTTAGGCACATGCACATATTCTGGTGTTTAATAGTGGCTAGGAGTATTAAAAGCTTGAACTGAGACAGTCCTCTCTGGACCCATGAGATAGCTGAGACCTTAAGCAGACAGGCACAAAAACCTATCAGTGAAATGGAAATGGTTCTACTCATGAGTAAAGACATACTCTCTCCAAGAAATTGCAAGGTTCATGGACCTCTCAAGCAAAAAGAATTATCCTTACTGTCTTATTGGCCAAGTGCATTTCAAGTATACACTTACCATATTCATACTACCTTCTAGGTGTTTCTACACTCTGCCAATTTTGGTTGATATGGGATTTGAGGCACAGGGAGACTTAGTAGGTCTTTTAGAACTGGATGGACTCGCTGGCATTGAACTGGCCTGGTGGAGGCACTGTCTCCTCCAGAAGGCCTGCACATTTAAAGATTCCTGCTGGGTTGATTTTTTAATTTTTTTTGCTGAAGGATCTTTTACCTCCCTGGCTGCAGTATATATCGATCTGAATTGGTGATTCACTTTTCCAACTATTACAACAACCCTCTATATTCCCCTGCAAGGCCTGATTTGGGGTTTGGTGGATAGCTTACTCTGTCAGAACATGACGGATATCCTGTCTGCATTATTACACGTGTCATAGGATACAATGCACTAGTAATAAGGCAGGTGAGATATCATCACCTTGTGATGATGTAACTCATCTGCCAAACTGTAAATCAGGCCCTTAGTTAATATAGTAGTCCTTGCAGACGTCTGTTGCTATCTGTATGTCACGAGTTCAAACCAACCCAGAGGTTATTAAATTGAGTGTCCTTTGATGAGGTAATACTAACACCTGTTACTCCCAGTGCTTGGAAATAAAAGTATGATGTAAACCACTGTATAAGAGCATGTTGTTTTAATATTATTCTTACTGCTATCGCCCATCGTGGTGAGCGGTGCCACCCGTTGGCAGGAATGCCTTTCAAAAACACATAATCAAATAAAACAAATCAGTAGAACGTGATGTACAAAGATTGTATGATCACATTGTTTTGCAAAATACCTCTTAAAATGTTTGAGTCACAGCACATAGAGCATAAGAGCCACTGCAAAGACTACATGGGCATAGTAATCCCATCATTGTGCTGAGGGCCCCATTACATCCACTAGTTTGCTAAGACCTGGTGAAAAAAAGACCTATTGTATGGTATTATATAGCTCACTGAAGTAGCAGACCTCTAAGAGCAGCAGATGCTGAGCTGTAGAATCTGCAGAATCATGTAGCCAGATTTTGTATTCAATTTACATTTGCATTTATTTATTTGCTTTCGTTTTCAGACCCTGTTCGGGAGGCCACCTAGCAGGCTAGGGTTACTGGGCACCGACTGTTGTGGTTGAGGCTGTTTGCCACTAGTGTCCTGAGGTACGCCTACTATGGCACTGCAAACTGGGTCACGTACAACCCTTCCCACACTTGACTTTCAGAGTAGCATGAGTGAGCAGCCACAAGCTTCTCAGGGAGGTAGTTTATTTATGGGTTTTTTAAAGGGCATCTATGACCCCTACTGGGGCATCTTGGCACTAAAGCTTAACCCCAATGCTCCACTTTCTAAGAGCTGGAATGAGGGAAAAGCCAGGTCTTTAACTCACAGGCACTGATGGTAGGGGTGAGGGGGTGCTGTCACACCCCCAAAAATAACCATGCCAGAGTTCCGGAAGGTGAATGAGCAATGACGATGCATTTAAATTTTGTTTACATCATGTCATATTTGTTGTGCGTTCAAAGATTGAGATCAAATGTAAGGATACGTCTTTTCAAAAATTGTAGCTTATTCTATTAACATGGGCATTGGCGTTTTCTTTCTCTGACATCAAAATCCTCTCAGTTTGCCAGGTGAACTATGTGGCAATCTTGCTGGGATACAGGGAGTGTGAAAGTAAAGACTGTAGGATGTTACACTTTTTAACAAGCAACATTTAGGTTTGTGTAAATGAACTGTACAAATATTTCAAAATATATCAATATTTAGGAAAGCAGAAATTAAGCAAATTTGTGTTATTCTGAAATATGAAGGGAAGAAAGATTTTAATAGGATCAAAACAAATCAACACTTTAATTGTTGATGATGCACACATTATAAATATTCACTGAAACCCAATTTCCACACATTAATGTTGGTTTGCAATGTAGTTTTGTTAGGAAAAGTGTATGCCTGTGCAAATGTAGTGGACATTTCAATGGAAAATGTGTCATCTATTACTGACACTAAGTTACCACACCATGCTTTAGTAATATATTTGCAACTGTTTTCTCCAAAATGTACCACCTGCTACATACTACACTTTTACCAGTGGTCTGCTGAATGGCATGGCTCATATGCTACACTTGTTCTTTGTGTGACGCTTGGATTTTTCACAATCACCATAACTTCAGTGAGGTTAAACTGAAGGCAGCACCCCCTCTCTGAAACTTATTCCAGCACCACTGCTATAACTTTCTTCTGACCTCAAACAGTGCAACTCTTTTTTCAGTCCATCCAGCAGGCCATTCCATTTCTCTGTGGCAACTAGTGAAAAAGCCTTGGCTCCTGTTGTCTTCTTTCTAAATCTGGGAGTTCTAAAATGTAATTTAGAAGCTAATCTTAAGGAACGAGAAGGGCAGTATTGCATGAGACGTTGTTTAAGAGGAGTATGTCATGACTTATAAGCCACCATGATGGCTCATGTCGACGCAGTGTGCACCTCCTGCTTCCACATCCTTTGCATGCTGCGAAAGATCTTCAAATAGTTGCCTCAGAACGCCAGACAGACCATCACACAGACACTCATCACCAGCAGGCTGGAATACGGCAATGCTCTCTACAATGGAATCTCCAAACAACTCCTACACAGACTCCAGACCATCCAGAACACAGCCGCAAGACTCCTACTCGACCTCCCATGTCGCACCCACATCACACCGCACTTCGGGAAGCTTCACTGGCTCCCCATTTACAAGTGTATCCAATTCAAATGTCTCACACACACATATAAAGCCCTACTCAACACAGGACCAGAATACCTGAACAGCCGCATACACTTTCACCAATCCACCAGACACCTACGATCGGCTCCACTCTCACTCGCACACATGCCCTGCATCTGCAAAAACAAAACTGGAGCTCACTCATTCTCCTACATGGCACCCAATACATGGAGTAACCGCCTTCAGAACATCAGACCCTCTGCCTCACTTATTGAGATCTGCAAGAAGCTGAAGACATGGCTCTAAATATAAGCATCTTGGGATCAGACACTGTGCCCATGGATGCCCTCTCGGGTGATTAGTGCACTTTACAATTCAACACAACATAACATAAAACCTTGTATAGTAAGCAAAGGTTTAAACAAAATTCTTTCCCTCACTGTAATCAATGAAGCTTGGCTAAAACCGGACCAATATGAAAATTCCCTTGTGTACTTGTGGCTAATCTTGCTGCAAATTTTTGGATCCATTGCAATTTCCTTACTAAGTAGTCTGGGAGACCCAAATACATAGAATTGCAGTAGTCCAGTCGTGATGATATAAATGCATTTAAGACTGTAACCTTTTGTGATGGTGTAAATACATGCAGCACACATTGCAGGGATGCAGTTGGAGTGAGCAGGCATTTGCACCTACTTGTTGAGAGAATGTGTGGTGGATTTTGATTCCTAGACTTCCCATCATTGGTGCCAAAGGGGGAGGCAGCCCTAAGCTATCATACAAAAACATGGATGTAAGTGGGGTTGAAGGTTTCTCTAAACCTAGATTATTAGTTTTTGATTCATTCAACTTTAAATGGTTAGTATTCATCCAAATCTGAACTTTCTCTAGGCATTCCTTCCCTTAGATTTTCTGCTGTATTTTGAGCATTATCCTTAAAGCTGGCTATGATCTGTGTATCATCTGTAGATAGGTTAGTATTTCAGCTCAAAAGAGTCAAATCTTCTGGGCTAGTGGGATTGGGCACAGGTAAAAGGTAATGGTGACAGAATCGAGCATTGTGGCACTCCACATATGCTATATCTCAGTAACAATTCATGTGACATTGATTTAACTCGAAATGTCCTACATGATAGAAAATCATGGAACCATTTTAAGACTGTATGCTGTATCCCAATATTTTCAAGGGTGTAAGATATCACGACTTGCAGTATCAAACGTCTCTGTTAAATCCAGCAATATTAAAGCTGTTGGTGTGACCTTATTTGCCATTAACCTTGGTTCACCAAAGATTGATACTATTTAGTTCGGTACTATGTCTCCTTCTAAACCCCATTTGTTCGTGGTGCAGAAATTTCTTTGCCGTCACGGAAGATAATAATTGCTGGAATACTGCTCGTTCCAGGATTTTATTGATAATGGGTAGTTGTGAGACTGGTCTTCCCTTTTCAAAGGTTTCTGCATCCAGGTCTGTCTTTTACTGATAAAGTTTTAATGTCTGGGACCAACTCTCCCTTTAAAGATGAATTTATAATCAATTTCATCCAGCTAGAATCCTTTTCGCAGATATTCCTTCTATAGTTTAGCCATTAATGGATCTGCCAGGGAGCTTGAAGGCCTACATTGTCCCAGTAGGTGAAGGATCTCCCCCTCATTAAGATAACTAAATTCTCCCATCCTTACTTTGATTGCAGATCTCATCTCACCATTTCCAGTTTGTGGTTCCACTGTGGTCAATGATTCTTGAATAGTTTCTATTTTCTGACAAATAAGTTTGCTAGTTGGTTACACTTTACCTCAGAATCCATATTGGATATTTGCACTGGAGTGCTACGTAATGCCTTAATTACTGAGAATATAGCCTGAGACAGATTATGTGCTTGTAACAATCTTTTAGAGTAGAATGTAGCTTATTGTACTGTGTGTTGGTGGGGGAGGGGTGGGGGCAACTCAGAACAACTCAGGCTCAGGGCAGCTCAGAACTCAACAGTCAAACAGCAGAAACAATAATGTGATGTCCAGCTCAGTGCTTATCTTTATGAAAAAAGTAACTTTAATTTCATTGCAAAATTAAGCACTACACAATCCAAGTAAGATCTCACACATTTCCATAAATTATGCTTATAGTGAGGATTTGCAATCCTTTCTTCCTCGTAACTGTACTCTCTCCAGAGTCTCAAGATAATGCTATTAGTGTCCCCTCTATACTATGGGTGTAGGCAAGGATTAGGCTCGGGTGTAAAAAGTTATAAAGTTCTTACATGTAGATTGGGCAACTCAATTCATTGTCTTGAGGAGCTTCTATAACTTAAGTCTCAAGCTAGACGTGACAGGCTAACCTGTGCAACTCTGGGGGATATGTATAAGAAAGTGGCGTAGCGCGGGTTAGCTCCAAAATTGCGAACGCCGCGCTCCGCCACTTTAGAAACGCTGGGATGCGTTGTATTTGCAATAATACGGTGCACCCCTGTGCCGACGCTAAATTCAGCTGCATAATGCCAACGCAGGCACCCTTGCACTACAGTGCAAGGGGTTCTGCTTTGAGGGAATGATTGTTTATGTGCAGGAAGATGTCCCTTCCTGCACATAAACAGTACAGAATGGCGATATGGAACTTCTATGTGAGCTGCATTGTACAGCACACATAGAAGTTGCAAATCGTCAGTTTTTAAATGATTGTTTATGTGCAGGAAGGGACACCTTCCTGCACATACACAATCATTCATGGCGATTTGCTGTTTTTGTGTGTGGCACAATGAAGCACACATAGAAACAGAAAAAACGAGGAGAAATAAAGCATTTCTCCTCATTTTGCCATGTTAAGACCAGGTTTTCCCTGGTCTTAACTTTGGCACTGCCCCCTATTTACGCCACCCTTGTAACTAGGGGGCAGCGCCAAAATCAACAGGTGTTGTGGCGAAACGCCACAACACCCGTGAAAGGGGCCTTATTTAACACCACCTTGTAAATAAGGTGAAGGGTTTATCGCCACAAGAACGTCACTAAAAGTGACATTACTGTGGTGATAGGAGCTTGTAAATATACCCCTCTGTCTTTCTCCTCCCCAAGGGCAGCGAACCCTTTGGTTACCTGTTGGCTGCTGGGCCCCATGCAATCACTTGTTCTGGCAGCCATATTCCAGGACTGTGCAGAGAGATCGGGAGAACCCCTTGACACTACAGGCCTTTCCCGGATCGCTCACTTAGGGTCAACACCTTCCTATGGATACTTCTTGCTCCTGGAAAACAGTCTTTCTTACTTCAGGGGCAGGCAGACTACTTTCCTCTTTTAGCAACCAGGCAGGGGTCTAGGCACTAGCCAGAACCTTTTCTCCTCCAGCAGAATAAAATGCAGTCTTCATATGATTTAACTTCACCTTTTAAGAGATCAGCGGTCAGACAGTCACCAACTGTGATTACCCAGCAGCTCTTGAGGTCTACAGTGGTGGCTGGTGGTCTGCAACCTGACATTCAGCAGGCCACTCTCCCTTTCTCACCCATACTTCACTGTGGTGACAGGTGAGTCATTGCTGGGCTGGTGGGCTATCTGGGAGAGGTGGAACAGCCATACACCACCACCTTTCTGGAGAAATTGGAACTGAGGACCCAGGCAGCCTTCCTACCAAATGTTGTGACTCCCTTCAATGTTAGCCAGTCGTTCAATGTGCCATCATGCTTGGCCCAACTCACCCTTTGAAAGAGGAAAAGTCACTTCATCGTCTTGAAATGAAGAAGGTGCTGAGCTATTACATTGACAGCACAAAGGTCCATCATGTGTATTGCCAGCTCTTTGTGGAATTGTCTGGGGCAAAGAAGAGCAAGGCGGTGCGAAAGAGAACCCTGTTAAGGTGAATAATCCTTTGCATTAAAATATGCTGTGGACTGGCCAAGAGACAATCTCCCGAAGCCCTGTACATTCATTCCACCAGGTCTAAGGCTGTTGCGATGGCCTTCGGTGCAGGAGTACCCTGGACATCTGCCAGGCTGTGACCTGTGCATCGGGGAACATGTTCTTGAAACATTACTGCCTTGCCAGGCCTGGTTTGAATGTAACTTCACCCCTTGGTTCTACAGGACTTTTTGGTCCGTGTCCACTCCCTAGACCAGTAGTACTCAAAAGTACGGCCCTCGAGCGGCCTGGCAGACCTTTCATTGCAGTCCTCTAAGACCCCTGGTTGCAGCAGAGAAAGCTGCTCGAGGTTTGTTATTTAGTGTATTCTGCTAGCCAAGCAGATCATTTTGTGATTCTGGGCTTTGTTTCTAAAGTTAGTTCACCTTGTTTTATAAGCAGGACTGCCCTGCACATAGAACAAGCTGAAATGACCCTAGAAAGCCAGAATCGGAAACTCTATAAAAAGATGTTGCAAAGGCATGTTTATGTTTTTCTGGTTATGGGCTTTGTTTCAACTGCCAGTTCAGCTTGTACTTTCAGCAAGGCATCCCTGCTCATAGGCATCCCTGGTCATAGGTGAAAGCTTAGCTGAGAGGACAGTGGAGGTGCATAAAAAAAGGTAAGGAATCTGATCATGAGTGCAGTGGAGCAGTGTCAGTGAATGTGGGTGGGGGGGGGTCAGGCAGGCAGTTAAAATGAACTAAATATTCAGTATATATTTTTGGTCTCATAACCTACAGGTAATACAATTTAAAATGTGCAAAAAAGATTTGAAAGAAATCATTTTCTAGAAATATTTGGAAAATGTGTGGGTTTTTTCCATCCTCATAATCTCCCACATTACTCTGTCTCCTTGGGAATGCCACAGCATCGATGCAGCCCTTATACACATTCCAAACTGTACGTTTTGGCCCCCGAGAAAATGTTTGTGAGTAGCCATGCCCTAGACCTTCACCTTTGGGAGGTACAGCTATTATTGTATCTATTCTAAAGGTGAGGAATCTGTGGTAAGAAGTATTCATTAGAGAAACAAGCTACTCGCCTTCCGGATCGCTCTCTCTGGTGGATACTCTAATTGCAGATTCCTAACTCCCCTCCCACCTCCGTATTCTATGTAGTGACCTCGGGGTAAGTTCTCACTACAAGATCTTATGGCATCTTACCTTATCATGGGTTTTGTTTGAATTTAAGGACAGTGGGACTATACTTAAGTGGAAAATGCGAATGAGTTAACAAAAATTGTTTGTTTGCTAGTGAGAGGAGGGGTGCCTTTGTATGAACTGTATGTGAAGATTTGGATGTAACTGATTTTGGAATAAATGAGAGAGTTGATGTGACGATAATTCGTTTTTATGAAGTTAAACCGTGCGACCTGGCAACCACTAGTGAGCGGAGGGGCACTCTCATGGTACACATCTGTGGAAACTCGGATGGTGTGGATGTTGCAATTAGCTTAAGAGTGGGTTGAAGAGATTTTTCACTTTCAGTTTAGCCTGAAGAAGCAACAGGAGAGGTGAAACACGTGTTGACTGTGCTACCATTAAAAGTACTTTGACACTCCAAGGATTGCTATGGTATCACTTATTTGTGTAATATTTCGTTTTTTTTTAATGCCATGAGAAAAATATTGCCTTTTCAGAAAATGTATTGTTAATTCTGATAATTTTCTGTTAAAAATAAATGTGTATATACTGAACTCAAAGTGATTGCGTTTTGGACTCTAATTTAGGTGCCTCCTACATTGGTTTAAAATAATATTTTTTGGGTGTTAGGGGGAACTACCACCATGGGGTGCACCAAACCCTGAAAGGATTAGCACAAACATTTGGAGATAACTTGCCGTAACCCATGTTGCCTTCCTCTGCAAGGTCCTCAAAGGCAAAGTCGTTTTTTAAATTCAAAGCTATTATGATGGCCCCAGCTTGCTCGATGCATACACGTCTAGTTACCCAATCTTGCCTCTAAACCTAAACAGCAACCCGAAAGCTGTAAATAGTGTTCTCTAAATCTGACAAAGGGGATCTTTACCCCATTGCCACCCTTTACCTATCGGTGTAATTAGACACAAAAAGTTCCACCACTTTAAACCATTTCCTTGTAGATTTCTAAGTCTGTCTTTAACTGGTTCTCTGTACCTGGCAACCAGTTTGTAGTAATGTACCAATAGATGCCATGCAATCCCTACCAGCTCTTCTCACAAACACCAAACCTCTTTGTTCCCAAATCAATCCCAACCTTTCCTATATGGCACACATAAACATATATGCCAACTGTAGTGGTATCAGATTGGCCTCCTGTGCAAGATTAAACCCTTCCTCCCCTTACACTCTTGTTGAAGTGCACCTCTAATACAGTGATTTAGTTGACCCTACTGACAGATAACAGATATTTATTACCCAACCGAATGCAATTCGACCTCAAATGGATGAAAAGGTAAGTGGACCTGCTGGAATTCAAACCTGTGAACATGAGATTGTAAAACACAGATCCCTGCAGTTGATGCATTAGTCCACTGAACCACCAGACACTTCAGGTAATCATACAGTCCATTGTCCCTGCTTCAGTTGAGGATGCAACGCTCTGCTCACAGTACTCACTGATACAATGGTTCTGAATGCAGGTTTATATGATGCATTGAATTACTTTATTGTGTGTTTACTTAAAGTCATTACATAGAGGAAAGAGACAATGTCATTAATAAAACATGCCTAAAAAAGAAAAGCTCTTCCATCTAAAATTTAGGAGAACAATTTCAGTTCGTATCAAAAAACCTTGGATGAAAAATCAATACATATACGTCCATCTTGCCACTGTAGATCTAACGTGCGTAATGTATTGTCCGGCTAATTGTACAACTCACTTGTGTTTCATATTTATTTACAGGGTGGGATTGACCTCAAGCGTGTCCAACTCTTAAATGAGACTACTTTTTGCTCGTGAAGGCCATAGTCCAGAACGTGTTTATAAGGTAAGTTGCATCCTAAATATTGAAAGAAAAAAAAATACTACATTAGAACCTCGTGGTGCAATTCTTGTAGCCTTTCATTTAGCTTTTATATGATGCCACTTCTCTGTTTACATAGCCCCTCCAAGATAATCAGTTCCTTTCACTCCAAGGGACAACAAATTCAAAGCCTTCTGCGTCATCTTCAAAGCATACATTCCAAGAAATATGGAACTGTGTAGCTGAACAGCTCACTGTGGTAGTGCGTGCTCACCTCATGCACGGCATAACAAACTATTTTTGTGAAATCTCCATTAAAGAGAATATTAATAAGAAGATACACTTTATAGTCTTTAACAACTTTCGGGAAGAAGCTCCCTTTCTGATATTCTCCTTTGTCCATTATCCCTTCCTCACCGCAACACTAAGGTCTGGGTAACAGAAATCAAGATAGCCATTTTTGACTTCAGAGCACCTACCAGGAAAATCAAAGCTGCGTTATTTTAGACACACACTTACCCTTCCGGACTAGATTTACCAAAAGTCACTTCAGAGCAGGCTGAGACACTCGCTGGTGCTATTACAGAACAAGAAATTAAAATTAACAACAAGCTATCAAGAAAGGGTAAGGAAATGGCTAGTGAGGAGATCTGTGCTGGACTGATCAATAATATTCCGGAAAATAATTCCCAAAATCCAGACTTCTTTTCAGGGCATGGTGCACCGTTTTAACTTTAATCCAGAAATAAAATTGAAAAAGAAAAACAGCCGACACGTGTTCCGCCTGGTGGCTCACAGGCCGAGGGCTTTTTCAAGGCTGACCTGTTCAGTGCAAAGATCAAGGGAAAAAGAAGCGTTGGTTCAAATACAAGTGAATGGAAAATAGGGGAGAGAAAGGGAAAGAATTCGAAAGAGCCACGATAGTAGGTGTCAGGGGTGTGTGCAAGAGTACAATAGGAAGGAACAGCAGTAAAGAGGAGGAAGAAATATGAGGAAGAAAACATAAAAGAAAAAAGTTACAATTAGTAAAGACAAAAGTAACCTTACAAATACAAGTAAAGTAAAATTAAGTTTGGACGATTTTAACAAGTGGCAACATGCACAGACCGAAGAGATAACATTAGATCTGTGAGTTGATCAACATATTGTAAACGCCATCCGTGTACAGTCAAAAGCAACATCAATGTGGTTAGGCTGGCTGGCCTCTTGGTGTGTAGTATAGTTAAATTCCATCAAGCATATAAATGGAGAGAGACGACATCCTAAAAATATATATACATATAAACATAATCCTTATTCAGTTGTCAGTCTGTTCATTATTATCGACTGGGTAGTCGTACAAGTGTAACGGGAGTTGAACACACCAGGAAATCTTGTGTGTTCATTTGATCTATGGAGAGGAGTGAGAGTAAAGCATACTGTGAGAGACTGACTCTAATGATATGTCGTAACCTAAGCGACAGTCGGGGTGTGCTGAAGGAGCAACAGTAGAACCGCAAATGGTCGTAAGCGGTCTAATAATAACTTCTGAAATGGCCAGGTCTGGAAATAGGTCATAAACGGGCCTACTAAATAGCTTTATTGTAGGGATGGGTTTGGGGCCCACATGGGAGCGTGCGACAAGCAATAGAATAAAATTAAACAGGCTCGCAGTTAACAGAGCCGAGGGGCGAAGCGGCAAAGGGAAATAACCTAGTGACACACGAGTGCGGTGAGTGCTCTAGTTCGAGGTGCATAACAGCGGAAAGGACGGTGAAAAGGCGTGCTTGGAAATCGTGGGGCATAGGACAAAGTTGTGAAGACGAGATACTTACTAGGTGGTCTGGTCTTCCTGTCGTCTCTGTGGTCCCGAGATAATAACTCGGCCCTCATAGCAGCCATGTTGGTTAAGTAGGTCGCAAGGCCCGACGTGGAATGGGTGTATGAGGTCATAGAGGGTGTCAGAGATGACGGGTGAAGGAATGGCATGGTAAAGTTACTGTCGCCAGGTGCCCGGGTAAAAAAAAAGTAAAAATAGAAATAAAAATATAAAATTAGAGAAAGATAAAACGAAAGTGGAAGGGGTATTTAGATAGGCTTCAAATCGGGTTAAGTTTAAAACGCCTAGAAAATTATACGAGCATGGGGATGCAAAAATGTCCAGAAGATATTGTCAATAAAAAGGCTAAGGGAAATACACCGAAATAAGATATATTGGTATAAACAAGATCCAGGGGCAAATATAGAAAGGTTGCTAAGCGAATTAAGCTTAAGAAGGGTGTGTATAGAGTCAGGACCTGTCCAGTCCTGGTGGGAAGGGGACAGGTGCGAGGAAATGACCAGCACCGGGGTAAGCTGGTCGAGAAGAAAAAGGAGAAAAAGGGTAAAGCCCAAGATATGGTTGCCAGGGAAGTCACGAGACATAGGCCTACGGCTGGTGGTCGCAGCGCTATCATATGTTGGGGTCTGAGGTTGGCAGGCCAACACCCAACTACGGTAGAATGCATCTTTAGATTCTAAGTTCAGACATACTAAACTTTATTTTCCTATCTGGGCCCAATTGGAAGTAAATTTATAAGATGTTATAAATTAACCCCCATGCTTTCCTATCGGCCAGATAGCCTTTCAATAGTGAGAAACGAAATTGGCAGTATTTCACTATCAGGACATGCCACACAAATCAGTGCATGTCCTACTTTTCACATACACTGCACCATACCCACAGGGGTACCTTGGGCCTACGTTAGGGGTGACTAATATGTAAGAAAAGTGAAGGGTAGGGCCTGGCAAGTGGGTGCACTTGCCAAGTCGACATGGCAGTTACAAACTGCGCGCAGACCCTGCAGTAGCAGGTCTGAGTTACCTTTGAAGGGCTGCTTGTGTGGGTGGCACAACCAGTGCTGCAAGCCCACTAGCAGCATTTGATTTACCGACCCTGGGCACACACAGTGCACTGTACTAGGGACTGACTAGTAAATCAAATGACCGATCATGGAATCACCAATCCATAACACCAATTTACAACAGGAGCACTTGCCCTTTAATACTGAACAGCAGTGAGAAAGTGCACAGAGACACTAAACCAGCAAAAACGGAGCCAAAACAGGGGGGTCAGAAAGCAAAAAAACAGGGGAAATACTCCAAAAGATGCCAAGTCTAATACCCGCTTATGACCATTTGCGGTTCTACTGTTGCTCCTTCAGCACACCCTGACCGTCGCTTAGGTTACGACTTATCATTAGAGTTAGTCTCTCACAGTATGCTTTATTCTCATTCCTCTCCATAGATCATATGAAAACACAAGATTTCCTGGTAAGTGTGTCCAACTCCCCATACACTTGTACGACTACCCAGTCGATAATAATGAACAGACTGAGAACTGAATAAGGATTATGTTTATATGTATATATGTTTTTAGGATGTTGTCTCTCTCCCTTTATATGCTTGAAGGAATTTAACTCTACTACACCAAGAGGCCAGCCAGCCTAACTACATTGATGTTTCTTTTGACTGTACATGGATGGTGTGTACAATATGTTGATTAACTCACAGATCTAATACTATCTCTTCAGTCTGTGCATGTTGCCACTTGTTAAAATCGTCCAAACTTAATTTTACTTTACTTGTATTTGTAAGGTTACTTTTGTCTTTACTAATTGTAACTTTATTCTTTTATGCTTTCTTCCTCATTTTTCTTTTTCGTCTTCACTGCTGTTCCTTCCTATTGTACTCTTGCATGCACCCCTGACACCTACTATCACGGCTCTTTAGAATTCTTTCCCTTTCTCTCCCCTGTTTTCCATTCACTTGTTTTTAAACCAACGCTTTTTTGCCTTGATGTTTGCACTGAACATGTCAGCCTTGAAAAAGCCTTCGGCCTGTGAGCCACCGGGCGAAACATGTCAGCTGTTTTTCTTTTTGAATTATATTTCAGGATTAAGAATTAAAACGGTGCACCATGCCCTGAAAAGAAGTCTGGATTTTGGGAATTATTTTCCGGAATATTCTTGATCAGTCAGGCACAGATCTCCTCCCTAGCCTATTTCCTTATCTCGAATTTAGTGGCTCGTGGGTGTAGCCATTTGGGAGGCGTGTGCCACCGTATAATTTGGGTCCTGACTCCTTGGTGTGAACCCTAGTACCGAATAATCCACCCATTGTCTATATAGCTTATCAAGAAAGGGTGGAGCCACTGGGACAGATGGTGAATAGCCCGAGATTTAGCCTATATGTGACTGCAGTTTTAGGGGGCCTTGAACAAGGCTATTTGAGTGTATCCTGAAGCATGGAACCGTCGTCTCCTGCATGTAAGCCATTATATCAGTAATGTGTAAACCCAGCCGTAATCCTGTCTATTGAAAAAATGTTGACCAATTTAAATATTAAATACTGATGCTAAATTGCCTGCCACATTAAATCCTTCAATCCCTGCTTGATAAATGAAATCAGAAAGGCTTTACCAATGGCCATTAAATGCCCGACGTTACACATTATTTCATTGGGGCAATTTGTTTTCCAAAGAAATCCCATTGCAGTTAGAACTATCAAAGACACAAGGCTTTTAATAAGGCTTATTAGGCAGTCATTAGTCTGTGTTGAAGCATTTTGCCCTAGGAGAAAACTTCAAAGTAGTTATCCAAAAATTGTATCATTCCATTTCAAATTTCTAGTAAATGGTACACTCATGGTGCACTTATGGCACACTCCCCAGCATTGTTTGACTTGTATAGTGGGCATTTGTTTCATATATTAAATAACATGTTGATATTTCGCTTTCTGTTTCAATAAGTATAGTAGTAAGATAGCATTACATGCTGACGACATCAACATGTGTACTTCCATCCAGTTGCAAACACGGCCTCATTATAATGTCGGTCGGACGGCCACTAACAGGCCGTTGGTGGCGGTCCAACTGACAGACAGCCCTTCGGTCTGACCACCGCATTATGATGCAGGAGGTCGGATCACAAGTAGAAGCACAAGGTAAAATAGAGCAACATGGAGACCTGAGCGTGGGGGGCATGGAAGCATACAGTGAGAAAGAGCAACACGGAAAACACATGCACCCTAAAGAGTGTTTACCTTAAAAGAAAAAAAGAGCGGCAGACAAAATGAGCAGTGTAAGAACACAGTAATGCATCCTTGCTTCATGGGCAATGCAAACTCACGATGGGGAAGCAAAACCCACACAAGCCATCAAATAAGTGGCAAGCAAATGAGTGACAATGAGACCAAGCAAAGGTAATCAATGGGCGGGCTCTAAGCCCCCCGTAAACTAAAAAAAACTGTCTTGCAAGTCCTAAAAATGTATATAGACCTCCATTTCATGTAAGGCATTGTCCTTGAAAAATGTTTGTTGTAATCCTGCTTTTATAAACACCTGCCTAGGCTCCGGCTACCTATACGGTCAGAAAAAAATACTGTGGTGGATATTGTAGCTATTATTTCAATATTAAAAATATACTTTTCACTCCAGGTTCACATCTATAAACAGATTTACTTTCCTAAATTGAAAATAGCAACATAATCTTTGAAACTGTCAATGTATTAAATTGCAAAGGTTTTGTTATCCTGCTAATTAAGAAAAGCATTTCACTTAATACTAGAATCTTAAAGTGAATTTTTGTGCGCATTTTTGTCGGAGCCTCATGTTCTATACTGCTGTCCAGCTGGTACTTAAGCAAAAGTTAGTGGCAGAACGAATATCCATAATGGCATAACTATTGAACTTAGATTTTAGCCATAAAATATGTAAAGCAGCGTAGAGAGCAAGAAACAAAATTACATCCTGGTCACAAATAGTCATATAATTGATATAAATATTTGCACTACACTGCTTGATAAGATAAGGCACCACTAATGTCTGTAACCCTTATTAGAGGAATATGTTTTTGAGTCTTTTGGGGGCACTCTGGGTTAGACACCGCTAAAAACACATCATTCCAAACGGGTGCAATCCTACCCACCACCTGTGTAGGTTTTCTGTCTGGCACTGGTGAACAGAGACAATGTTTTGCCTGTGCTTCACTGGGAAGTTGGGGTATTTAGCCCCTTACTCCACATCCTTGCCACTGGCTGTGGCCCACAACGAGGATGTCACTTTAAAGACATCCTTTCTTTTACCCCAATTTGGATTTTGTGACTATAACTGCAAGTTTGCAAACATGGGGAATATATGTTGTTGCCAATATTCTCAACTTACGCCTAAATAGCAAAGGAGCCCAAATGTTCATTCATGTTATATTGCAATGTTATTTTACAAAAATATTGCATTCTATGTCACAAGATGGATATTTAGGTACAAGTCGAAAACTACAGCCTGTATCATCTCTACAGGTTATGCACATGTGATGTTATTACATGTTTAAATAGGTTTACACCTTACATTAATAGTGGGCTTAGCTTCGGTAGCGGGAGTGCCCAGTCACCCTGCCAGTCCGTGTCATTTTGCAGGGTCCTGAATGGTGATATCCTTATGCCCCTTCTCAGCCTCTTCTCTGGATGAAGGAACCGTACTGCCCGGTTGTTGACTGCCACAACTGCATGGCTCTGGCCAATGACCTGCTTCTTTCCCTTGTAAAAGGGGGCTGGAAGGTCGATTAGGTGTGTACCTGGTGTATGTATGTCCAAACTTCTGGACTTTACATGGCTTCCCCATAGTTAAGAGAGCTGAACTAGGGATGGGATGGTTGGGGTTGCTAGCCCCACCCTTTTCACTTCTAAGCACTCGACCCAGGGGCATATACCACCACTAGACCTTGACCACTAAGGGAGGTAGGGGTCATTTGACCCACAGCAAAGACAACAGGCTTATGAGTGCGCATAGTCCTTAGATCACTCATAGGCAGTGGGTTCATCTGGGGGTAAGCACATAATTTTTTTAGAGTACTTACTCTCAAAGGTGATTGTGACAAAGACAGTAGATTGAGTGTACCCGCGTACGCTTGTGTTTTCCTTGGGAGGCAGGGGAACTCCAGAGCCCACAAGGAAAGGCTTTTGGGAAGACTGCATATCTAATTTAGTTACTGACTAATGATTAGCCTGAGACAGGGATTGCCATGGGTAAGCCTTGTTTACTTACTGAAATGGTTATGGATGTAGCAAAGCCCCTAAGTGACTGTTGTTGTTTTCCCAGGTCAGGTGATGTGGGTCATGACGTCAGTACGTGGATGCGAGATGCTTGATGCCAATTAGTTGAAGTGCTCCTTCCAATGCGAGATTGATTGTGTGGACCTGACAGTGACTACAGATGGTGGAGAAAGTCTATAGGAGTCATAGGACAAGGTTCCAGCACTAAAGGGATATACCTAGAATGAGACCTGCTGATGTGGTTCCCCTCTTTAGGTCTGGGCTCTTATCAACCTACTGGGAGATGCTGAAGAGTGTCTTAGGAGGAAAAGACACTCCTCAGCCTTCATCTGCCACGGCACAACTCATCAGCTGGAATGCAATTAACTGGTCTGCCTTTATATTTTGCTTGTATCCTCGGTACACAGAATAAACTGAGAGAAACTGGTGCTAGACCCATTAGGCTTAAAATAGAGTTTATTGAGCCTGGGTGGTTTCCAGTGCTGGACTCTATTTCAGGGATTGTCTTCAGGATTTCTTTATATTGAATACTAGTTAGCTCCTTGTGCTGCTGATGCAAACAATATTGAAAACAGTGCTTTGTTGGAACACTTGCACTTTTAGACACCTATTCTGCTTTTCTAGGTGTGGACTGGCCAATGTGCTTAGAAAGAGGTGGGAAACACACAACGATTTTACAGAAGCTGTCCTCGCTATGAAATATGTCCTAAATAGGTTCTGCAATCTGACTGTTAGACAGTGTGTATAAGATCAGCAGATTAAGGGTGGTCCTCGAGTCCATTGAGCTTTCTCAAGCACATACAAAAAGCTTCTCCTGTCCCTGCAAAGAGACTTCTATGTCACAAGCCTGACTGATCACACAATCTCTCCACAAGTCCACGTTTTCATGTTCTCAGTCCATTTCGTTGTAAACTATGATCCTCCACACTTTGGACACCCGTTTCACTTTCAGCACATTTTAACCAGCCACCCTCTTCCATCACCCTCTCTGACCTTTGTGATACTCATTTTGCCTCCGTTGCAACCATTATTCTTTTGTCAACCTTGAATTTCAGCTTACCTGGCTCACCACCGTAGCCCATGTATCCTTTTTCTCCTGAGCATTGCCTGTCTCTCTGCGACCACCGGACCATCGCCCTTCTTCCCAATCTTTTTGCCGTGTTACTCTCCTTAGCATCTTGTCAATCACCTACAACCCTTATTATGTAATGAACTCATCTGTATTATGCTTTATATGCATGGACTGCACTGCACGAGTTGTTGCTTATTTGCACAAATTTTATATTTTTAAAAAACTATTTAGGCTTGTACAATTCTTTGTATCTAGTCCTTGGCACTTTAATGGACTTAATTGTCTAAATAAAGTATTTTAAAAGTCAAACTCAAGTACAACCTGCCTCCCGCTGTCACCTGTGGATCTTCGTAGTGCTTTTTCAGCAAACTGTGCAATGCGTGATGGGACTTGCAGGCCCATAATGAAAAAAGCATGACTGAGTCCCTGCAGTACACCTACGTTTCAGGCTGGTACTTATGCTTCAATCATTAGCAGCATTAGCTGAAACCTCTTATCTGGTAAAGTGCTGTTTGTTAAAAAACCAGGACCGGCTGAAAGGGCAAGTGACATGAGCCTACATGGCTGCTGTCTTCCCAACCCATGTAGGGAGAAAGTTTCAACCCATGTAGGGAGATTGTTACAAACCATGTAGGTAGATTGTTGCCAGGAAACCACACTATTCATTGGATTTGGGCTTCAGTGGCTATAATGTTCTGATAAGTAATATACTTTTAGTTTAGTGGTAATTTGAAGCTTAATTCAACTCGTAATATAGTTCATGCCAACATTTAAAAACACATTGCCAGATTTGCCTCTTCAGTACTCAGTTGAGTCCCAGTGCGAGCTCCCTTCAGTTACAAAGCTGCCAATGAGTGACGTCAGCAGTGAGGGTGCCTCCAGGATAAATACATCTTCTAGCAGGAAGGATGCAGTGGGCACGGGGGCTCACTGAGCCAACTAGGTAACAGATGCATTGGAGATAAAAGCAGCAACCAGGCAATGATAAAAGCATGAAGAGCAGTGCCAGTCTGTTATCCTAACTGCTTCCCTAGTATCAACAGCTTCGTGGGTGATGTCAAAATGGCGATGTTGCTGTTGAATAACACACCAGCATACTAAATCCAGACCAGTGACTTTACTAACCTAACTAACTGTTATAACAGCTGTAAGTTGTAACAGCTGTGCAGGCCAGAGTGGGCTAGAGACCGAACATGCCACCTGGACTCAGACCAGCAAAAGCTAGTCAAAAGGTGGACACGTTTGAGTGTCGGCCCAGTCAGCAAATTATGATGCATCAGTCTTCAGAGAGAGGAGACAATGAAGAAAGACTATGCTACTGTTGAAATAGTATTACAATTGAAAAGGGTGGGTCCTTTACCACTAGAATCCCCCTAAGTGCCACCCTTTGCTCGCATAATTTTAGGTATACCACAGGATTACAAGAGTCCAACACTTAGGTTCCAAAACATTAAGGTTGGTAGGCACATGGAGGCCTCTTTAATTTGTCAGTCATAGAAAAGCACTACCACTCTTTAAATCCTATAAAGTTTTTATAGGATTTTTTGCATTTGAATGCATTACAGAAATGTGATGCAATTGTCATCTTTACTCCTCTTGTTTAGTGTTATTCTGCCACAGACACCTGAACGTCACCTACATACCACTATAAGTACCAAGAAACTACAAATGAATGTATTCATATTACAGATTTATTGCAGAAGTGATAATGGAGAAGGCTCTATACCATGCAACTGTGCTTTACCTTCCCACCTAACTTTTTAACCATTGTGTCATATACTTTCTACTAAATGTCTTTACACTGCTCCTCTCATTAATTTCCGCTCCCCACTCTCCATTTCCTTCAATACTCTTTTTCTCACATTCTTCTTCCTTATTCCCGCTATTCGCAGTTAATCATTAATTATTGGGCTTGTTTTCATATTGAGATTTCTGAGTTCAACTGAAAGAAAACAAACGATAAGTCAATGAACACCCATCTGTGCGTGGGGGCGGCTGGGGAGAAAAGGTCAGCCTTTGAAAGAGTTTTTTGATGGGCATTTCAGAAACAGGTGGTGGGAGGAGTGAGAAAGACTTGTAGCGCACTGTAGTCAAGTGTATTTTTATTGAAGGTGCCTGGAGTTTCAGCAGAGTTGGAGGTGCCGGGTTGAGATGGTTAATAAGTTTTAAACACATGATTATATAGGCTACTTTTATTCATATCTTTCACATGTAAACTATGCGCTTATTCATAACCAATCGGAATATGGCTGACAAGTTCAATGTAAAGTGACGCGTGCTTTGGGAACTCGTTATTAGTGCATACTGTATTGTTAAATGGATCCATACTGCTTGGAAATAGTGCGCAAAAGTTAAGGCACAAAGGGCCAGATGTATCAAGCTAAATTGCGATCGCAAACATTTGCGATCGCAATTTAGCTGTGTGCAATGTAGGAAAGAAAAAACCTACTCGCAAAATAAGGAATCGCTAAATTTGCGATTCCCTATTTTGCGCATGCATTTAGAGACTCGCAATTTGCGAGTCCCTAAATGCTATGCTAGTAGCCATCGCAAATTGCGATATTGCTGTAAGGAATCGCAAATTACCACCAACTTCTAGTTGGTGGTAATTTGCGATTTCCTCAAAAAAAGCACTATTTTGCTTTTTTCAAAATGCCATGTGGCACACATACATGCCCTTAGGGCATGTATGTGCGCCACATGTGCACCATGCACATTTTAGGGGTGCAACAGGGTGTCCTTTTGGAACCCTTGAAATTGCATGCGCAATTTGCGAGTACCTATTGGGTACTCGCAAATTGCGCTTGCAATTCCCATTCATTCCTATGGGCCTCTTGGCCCATAGAAATGAATGGGAGGGATTCCTTAATTGCGAAACGCTATTTGCGATTCGCAATTAAAGAATATGTAGGAATCGCAATTATTATTGCGATTTCTACCTACATAGCATTTTGCGAGTCCTTAATAGCGATTCGCTAAAAATCGCTATTAGGGACTCACAAACTGCTACAATGATACATCTGCCCCAAAATACTTAAGTCGCGGAAGAGGCACTCAACAACAGAAATATTCACCAAAGTACACTCTAAATTATTAGCATAATTTGGCAATATGGGAAAAGTAAATGTATATTGTTTTCTGAAAACGTTGTTCGTTTGGGCAAGTTCGTGAACTCCGGCAGCGGGAATGACAACATTTGAGAGTTGAAATTGAGAAGATGTAATTATCCCCTTGGTCATCAACAGCTTTTAGTGCAGAACTCCTGTACTTTCCACTTAAACGGAATCAGAAGCCTGATATCAAATTATTTCTGGTGAATCTGTGTCCTGTTTTTGTCCATCTGAGGCACTGTGTGTCCACATTTCCAGATCCTGCTTCTCTGGAGTTGACAGCCCTATTCCTATAGGAAATCCCAACACCTATATATTAGGTCTCCAAAGTTAGCCTTTGTCTCCACACCCAAAACTGCTGTTTAGCCTACCTGGGTGTGGGTAGGGGGTGTATTGGGAAGTACGTCCGTTAACCTGGTGACAGAGCCCCCAGTTGAGTTTATCCTCAGGGCAGGACTGAGAAGGCAAACCAGCCCTGGCAATTAAGTTGGGCCGGCCAGAAGGGAGTGGGGTGGGGCGGGGGGGGTTTGTGGGTGGTGCTGGTGGGATACACTGCTGCAAAACCGGCCCGACCCTTCCGGCCCACCAGGAAAAAGCCTGGTGCCCACTACGGCCAGGCCGGCCCTGTTTATCCTCCATTGTTTGGGAATGGTTCTGTAACAAGTGCAAGGGTTTTTGGGAGGGTGACGTTTCTGGTAGTGTTGTGGGGTTTCTGGCTATGATGGTGATTAGTTAGAGTTCACATCTTTCCTCCATGGTTCCTGCTTACTGTACTGCAGTTGTCTCTGGCTGCTCGTGGTCTTAAGCAGTCTACATCTATCATTGCAGCACAAGGACAGCGTAGCCAGCTCACCACAGGATGCACATATTCTTTCTTTTGCCTCTGGTGCTTCTCCTTATTCCATCTCTGGACCTTAGCAGGAGGTGGAATTCTCATCCCCCACCTGCTCCAAAGGCACTGTCTTGTTGGTCAGTATAATGAAGTCCTATTGTGGGGCATGACTCAGTTACCCTTTGTCTTTCAACTAAGCAGTAACTACTTAGTATTGCCCTTAGCACTCTAGTAGGTGTGTTCCCCTCTGCATCTTTATCCTTCGAGCCCATAGAGACAGGAGTTGCTCAAGGTCCACTTTTCTCAGGAACTGCAAAATGTTCACCCCTGCATAGAAGCTACGGGAGACTAAATGACGGTCAGAGATGAAGGTTTTCTCTTGGACCAAAGACAGACAACTAAAACACTTGGACATGCAGAGCAACCTTTGAAAAAAGCATTACCTGTGTGTGGCATTCCTTGCGTGTTGACCGATGGCGGGGACCCCGGGCGCACTGCAGATGCATTGACTAGCGTTCTAGTCATGCAAGATATGTCCCTTTTTCCACAGCAATGGCCTCATAGGCCAGTGATCGGGATGGAAGAGGTGTACAGTGGATAAATGAGAACAAAATACCACTTACCTGCACGCCGGCTGGTCGTCGCCTCTCGGTCCTCTTCGTCACTCCAGGAGCAGGAAGGAAACAGGAAGCACCCAGGCTCCCAGACTCCCCAGGCCAATCACAACGCTGCGTTACATTAGCATTGCGATAGGTCTGAGCACCGTGGTTCGGTGCTCAGACAGGGACTGGGGGCATGGGCATGTTCTCCACACAGGCTGTGCAATACGTGCAAAGTGCGCATGACTGTTTGGCTGGCCCAAGATGGCCGGCCAAACCTTCATGCGCACTTAAGAGAGGGCCACCACTCCTCCCCCTATTCCTGTGATGTATAGCCCCACCCGTCCTGTGGTGATGCCAGTAGAATGTTTCCAAATGTAATTTCATCTATAATGTGATGTGCTGGCACGAGCGGACTGCCTGCAGTGTCTTGCGAGTGACAGTTGCTGCCTGTGCCTCCGGTCCTACAGGACGGCTCTCTGTACTACTGGAATAAATACTTTCTAAGGACTTCCTGGCTCTTGGTGTTACTTCTGAAGAAACCCACATCCTTACAATGGCGACAGAGGATGGGATCTGTGGTAGTGTGCGCACCCATTCGTTTGCTGCGGCACTGTGAGTACGTTTTTTTTTCTTCTTTCTCACTCATAGGAACGTACTCATTCCCTTTTCTTACGTACCCATCTGAGGCACAGCTAAATAGTACAGAGAGCGTCCTTTGTCGTAATCAATAAATTACTTCAGCTCTGATAGCTTTTAAAAGCAGCCGAACCAGTCCATATGTTTCTACACTCCTTCATTGCTTATTAACCGGGCGAATAACTGTACTGTAGATTGGCTGAAAATCACCAACGGGTGAAGGAATCCGCTGTGCGGCCAGTAACGTTTCTTTGGAAGCTGCAATCGTCTTTTCTCCCAATTTCAAAAGCACGCTGGCGCGCTGTCTTCTAGTCTTCTATGCGCGATACCGCTGTATTTTTCTGTCGGATATCAATAGCAAGTGTCTCCTACCCAGTTCTATTTGGGGTAAAAGTTTTCTTCCTCTCATGAAATTTTGTCTCTTATTGTCATCACTCTTGCTTACAAGCACTTTATTGGACACAGCTCTTGTAATGGTAGTATTTGACAAGGCAGCCACTATTTGTTTTGCATCCTCTGAAGAACTTTCTATGATTTTTGCAATGTCTATTGCTTTTTCTAAAGACGGATCTTTACAAGTCAACAACCTTTCTTGAATTCTTTTACAATGACATCTTGCTACTAACTGGTCTCTTATCAATTGTGAAGTAAAATTCTCAAACTCACACTTGGCTGCTAGAACCTTTAACGCAGTTATAAACGTATCTATACTTTCTGTGGGTTTTTGGACTCTGGTGAAGAACTTATACCGGTGTACAACAAGATCTTTTGTTTTGGTCAAATACTTATCCAATTGAGCTACAGCTATCTCAAACTCATCCGGATCTTTGCCTTCCGGTGGTTCATATGGTGTTAGGTGATCAAAAACATTCTTGCCCTCAACCCCTAAATGATAGTACATCAAATTATTTTTCCTCTCAGGTCTAACTCTCTGTCCGTCAATTGCTCCTAAGTATGCCTTGAAAGATCTAAACCCCAGCTTCCACTCTAACGGAGGATCTCCTGGTTCTTGAAGAAAAGATGCCGGTGGTGTAACACTCTGCATGTTTTGTTCAATAATAGATTACACCTAGTACCCTACCCTAATGTTCTTGGTATACTTGTGAGGTAAATAGTCATTTATATCCCTTACACAGTTCAATGTACCTGTAAAATTAGGATAAATAAATACCTGAGAAAATAAAATGTTATCACATTTGTTACACAAAATAATCACAAAAGATGAATGAAGCATGTAATACAAAAGTTCAATTGAACCAGTTTCCTTGTCTTGTGTGAAGAACAGAAAGTCTAGACCTCTATTCACTTCTCTGCTCCCTGATTGGCTATTGAAAGTCAGGTGACTGGGAACAAAAAATGCCACAGAAGGAACAACTGAACTGGTGGACAAAAATGAACCTCTCACCGGGTGTGCCTGTCACCGATAATGACAGCCACAGAAAATGCTGCTCCTCAGGTGTACCTGTCACAGATAATGACAGCCATAGAAAATACTGTTCCTCAGGTGTGCCTGTCACCGACGACAACAGCCTCAAATAACCACTCGCATTAACACTTGAAAACACTCGCCTGAATCAGCTGGTTGAAAAACAGGAAATAGTTTTGCTGTTCAGCAAAGAGAATGACGTTGCAGGACACTTTCAATCAGAAAATTATTTGTTACAGATGTGGTTCACATTTTCATGTGTCATCTTTTAAGAATTGCCCTGCGGTAAATCAACAATGTGGGCAATGTGGGAAAATGGGTCATTTCACTAGAGTGTGCAGAGGTGCGAAAAGAAAGAATGTCAGATGTGTGTTGAGTGAACCAGAGGGGTGCGATCATGAGGATAATGCCAATGGCAATATGGAATATCTTCTTGTGGTAAAAGACAATGGTGAACAAAAAGCTGCGCTTATTGTTGATCCAGATGTCATGATTGAGGGAGTTCAAATAAAACTTCTGGTAGATACAGGTGCACGCATCATCATTGTTTCGCAAGACAGATATCTTCGGAGTTGGTATGACAAAGAGCTGATTTCACCAGATATACTGACTGTGGCTTTTCAAGGAAGCAAAATAGACTTGTTAGGATACTTTTGGGCCACCATCGAAGTTCTAGGAGAAATCATTAAAGGTAAAATTTATGTTGCAAAGAAAGGTAATAAATGTTCTAGGTTTGGTGCATCAAGCAGAATTTAACTTAACTATAAAACGTGGATGGGATAAGCCTGTCTTTATAGACAGAAGAGATGTAAATTCATTGATCTGCGCCACCACAGTAGATAAATGGGAGCAGAAGTTTAAGAAGGTTTTTCAAGATCGATTAGGCAAAATAACTGATTTCAAACATGCTATAAAAGTGAAGCAAAATGCCAATCCGGTCAAGCATAAATTGCGCAATGTTCCACTCAGTATCGGAACAGATTTGACTGAACTTTTGAAGGATTTGTGTGCACAGTGTACCATTGAAAAGGTAGATGCAACTTTGTGCCTTTCTCCCATTGTTTTAGCAAAGAAAACGAATGGGGAATTACGAATGTGTGTTGATTTGAGAAGTTTGAATGATGGCATCTGGGTTGACAACATTCCCCTACCTAGGATTGGGGACATGATATCCAAAATTGGGTGTTCCAGTTGTTTCACGAAATTGGACCTCAGAGCTGTCTATCATCAGGTGGAATTGGATGTACAGTCACGTCATCTTACAGCTTTTGTGACCCCGGATGGTGTTTTTCAGTTCTGCAGGTTACCTTTTGGGCTGGCGTCGGCAGCTGCCGTTTTTTCAAAGATTGATGACGGAAATGTTCCAGAATAATCCTCATGTAGTGGTTTTTCAGGATGACCTACTTGTTTTTTCCAAAACTGAAACAGAGCATGATGCTGCTCTGGAGGAAGTTTTTGGTATACTAGAAAAAAGAGGTGTAACGCTACGTAAGGACAAATGCACACCCAAAACAAAAGAGATAGAATATCTAGGACATATTCTTCCCAAAGAAGGTGTTAGTCCCAGACCTGGGTTAGTCAAGAGTACTGTAGAGGCACCTGCACCAAAAAATAGAGAGCAGCTTATGTCGTTTCTTGGCATGTGTGAATTTTATGCCAAATTTGTGAAAGATTTTGCCAAAACAAATGAATGTTTCAGGGCACTCTTAATGCATGGTCTGAGGAATGTGACAAGGCGTTCCAAGAAATAAAAGATAGCATGGTCAATGCTCCAGCCTTACAACCTTTTGTGGAGGGAAGGCAGGCTGTGGTAACTGTGGATGCATGTGAGTATGGTTTGGGTGCGGTTTTATCACAGTGTGAAGGTGTAAAAGAATATACTGTTCCTGTGGAACGCAAATACTCGGTTTTAGGAAAGGAGCTATTGGCATGTGTGTGGAGTGTTGAGAAATGTAAGCAATATTTGTGGGGCAGGCCTTTTGTGTTAAAGACGGATCATCGCCCCCTGGTTGACATTTTGTCAGGTAAACAAATCAAATGCACGACAGCTTGTTTGGCAAGGTTATCAGCCAAGCTTCTGGAATATTGTTTCACTGTTGAGTACATCCCAGGGGGGAGAAACTGTAGAGCAGATTGCCTCTCTAGACTGCCTACTGCTGATACTGAAGAACAAGATTGGGAGGTGGAAATTGAGGAGTGTTTTGTAGCATGTATCAATGTTAGTACCGTGGCTATGGGTGAACAAGAGTGGATAACTGCTGTAGATAGTGATGTCATTTTAAAAGAAGTCTAGTCCTTGATAATAAGAGGTTGGCCAAAAGAAAAACATTTGTGACCGGATTTGCAAATGTATTGGAAAGTTTCTGATCAACTATCTATCGAAGGTGGTAAAGTGGCCAGAGGAGATAAACTGATACCACTGGATTGTTTACGTCAAAAGTTAATCTCTGCTGCTCATGTTGATCATTTGGGGTCCACCATCACGAAGAGGAAAATAAGGAATGATTTTTGGTGGCCAAAAATGGATAGCCAAATTGATGATTTTGTACGAGGATGTGTAAGATGCAACACC
Organism: Calotriton arnoldi; assembly: GCA_963921515.1. Classification (NCBI taxonomy): domain Eukaryota; kingdom Metazoa; phylum Chordata; class Amphibia; order Caudata; family Salamandridae; genus Calotriton; species Calotriton arnoldi. Next base: position 776,808 of record CAWUFW010006010.1, read on the forward strand.
AGTGACAAAACGTTGGTTACTGAGGGGATTGTTGAGTCAGTTGTTCCTCCACCTGGCAGGGCTTGGCAGGGGTTGGGAATGGATTTTCTTGGGCCTTTTCATATCCTGCCCCAGAGCATGAAATATTTTCTAGTTATAGTGGACCATTTGTCTAGATGGGTTGAAATGGAGCCTATAAATTTTCCGACCACTAGGAGTGTAATCAATTGCTTGAACAAAATATTTCTTAGGGAAGGTTTTCCTGAAGAAATCCTGACAGACAATGGGGTTCAATTTGTTTCAGGAGAAATGGGAAGTTTTTTACGCACTTGTGGCATTAAACACATCAGGACACCTCTCTATTACCCACAAAGCAACGGTAAAGTAGAAAGGTTCAACAAAGTATTGGTGGAGTGTGTGAAAGCAGCCTATAGGAGCAATGTATGTGTGCTTCAGGCTATACAAGACCTGGTGTGGTCATATCGCACGACAACCCCATGTTACTACAACCATGAGCCCCTTTGAACTCATGAGGGGTAGGAAGGCTTCCACAGAGATGTTTCAGACCTGGCAAATTTTTTGATTTTGTCACATCATGTGCCTTAAAGTTTTGAAGCTTTATATGCATGCAATTGATCTACTTACTTCATTGATTGTGTTACTTTACAGCTTTTACAGTCTTTCAGGGAACTGCGTTTGCTTTTATTTTTTTTCTCTTTAGAGTAAATATATATCAATAATACTTTTGTCAAAAGGAAGGAGGTGTGGTGATGCCAGTAGAATGTTTCCAAATGTGATTTCATCTAGAATGTGATATGCTGGCACGAGCGGACTGCCTGCGGTGTCTCGCGAGTGACTGTTGCTGCCTGTGCCTCTGGTCCTACAGGACGGCTCTCTGTACTACTGGAATAAATACATACTAAGGAATTCCTGGCTCTTGGTGTTACTTCTGAAGAAACCCACATCCTTGCATGCCCCTAACCAGCTGGAAAAATAAAATGATAATAACATTAGTTATCATTTTATTTTTTGTTTTTCAACTGCTCACAGAGCAGTTGGGTGATGCTCCTCCACCTTAGCAGAGTAACCGTCCCTGTGCGCGCTATTTGTTGGTGGTTTTTTGCACATGCTTACTTGGTGGGGATATAAGGTCCCCTGCATGAGACACAACAGGGGAACAGCCTGTGAGCAGGGTTTTGTTTTTGGCATTCAATCTGTTACATGCTTTACACTTAACGGTGAGTGTCCCACATTGAGCATTCTCTCCCCCCCTCCTTTATGCTTGTATATTGGCTGGAGGTATAGGAGATGCCGACGGCACTATACCAGCACACAAAGAATAGTTTATAATTTCCATTGAGGTGACAGGTGGTGATGGGCTCCTTGAGCAGGACATGACTGATACTATTGGGCCTCATGCTTCTATTTCCCTTGAGTGTGAGAGCTAACCATTGAGGGAGGACCTGGGAGAAGCCCAAAGACTAACGCCGAGAAGCAAGAAAGCCTGAGGAAATAGTGGAATCCCTAGCTACCTACCTTTTGTTACTCAGACTTTCTGCAATAAAACCACTTACCTCCGCTATCTGGTGTCGGCATGTGTCTCTTGTCCTGTAACACTGTGTTACATCAGTTATTGGTGCTGGACTAGTTTGTTGAATCGGATGGGCAAAAAATGCAAGTGGATGAGATGAGATCATAAATCCGGGTGCATTCAGACATACTCACGGTCTTAGGCAGCACACCGTTGCCTTTGAATGGGTATGCCTTTAACAGTCATGCTAAATATGCAAGGCTGTGTACATCATAAAACAGATGTATGTAATTAATGCTATTCATGTAAAAATCAATCTTGACATAGCATGGCTGGCATTTGGGGGTAATGTTTGGGTCTGAATTGTGCTTAGTCCCACAGGTCCATAGAGTACCAAAGGATGTGAAGAGGAGTATTTCAGGGAGATTGTGTGCTAACTGAGTTTGAAACAAAACTGTATCCATTTTAAAGTAGTTGATGTGTTGAATCTGTGGAAGGGATTGTAGGAGGGAGACTTTTTTCAGTTTAAAAAAATATTACATATTCTGGGTGCTGAATCCAAGATGGATTGACGACTGGTATTTTGCTTTATGGATTTTGCTGCTAAGGTTTCTGTAGGAAGCTGGCTCTCTATATAGTATACTAAAACTAAGTACACCGTGCCGAGAGTCCAGGGAGACCCACATTGGAATACAAAGGTAAAAGTAGATAATTTGAACCCTCTATTTGTGGTAGTGTGGGCAAGCAGATAGGCTTATCAGAGGCTAGTGCTAAGGATTTACTGTACTCACAAGAGGCAATAAATGAGACACACACTCAAAACTTAATCCAAGACCAATTTGCAAAGATAACACTGATTTTTACATGATTTTTAAGACCAAGAACTTCGTTCACAGCGAAGTACTTTTTTAGTTATGAATTTTCAAAGTTCGGAAAATAGCTCACTGTTGTGCGCAATTATGCACAATGAAAGTCTACGGAGAAAAACTCAAATATGTATAACTGGGAGTATGATAACTCCATGTAAGGTGTCAGGTCAAGCTCCTGAGCTTGCTCATGTGTGTTATTCATTTTTTCACTAGCGTTGGGACCTTTCTGGACAGTTAAAAAACCTTGCCACTTTTCTTTTTTCCTAACTAAAGTAAGATTTTTAAATTTTAACTACTGGTTTCAGGGACTTAACCAAGGCCCTAACAGTTAATTTAGAAATAAAAAAATAGACCAATTGAAAAATATGACTAGCTAAAGACAATTTTGGGATTTACTCATGTGGTCATTTATTGACAAAGTGGTATCAGCAAACGCAAAGTAGTAGACCCCACTGCTGATCCACCAATGTTGGAAGCTGGCTCTCTATATAGTGTACTAAAACAAAGTTCACTGTTCAGAGAGTCCAGGGAGACCCAGATTGGTATACAGAGGAAAAAGTAGATAATACTTAATTTGTGGTAGTGTGGGCGAGCACTTAGGCTTAACAGAAGGTAGTTCTAAGCATTTGTTGTAATCACAGAGGGAATAATTACGCACAATGAAAGTCGGTGGAGAAAAACACAAAAATGCATATAAAAATCATACAGTCGCTTCTAGGGTTTCACATTCAAGGTTTAGGGTAGCAGCAGGCCAAGTTCCAATGTTCCGCCAGCGGATTGTCAGGAGCACCCCGGATTCGGCCGCGAGCAGGGTGCTGAGGTCGTAGGTAGATGGTGCGCTACGAAGAAGGGAGCCACCTGAAAGCAGGCTGCACAAGGTTACTTACTTACAAGTATTCCGGGGGACCCCAAACAAGAGATTGGGTCACAAGGGCCTCAGAACCACGGTAGCACAGCTGGTTCATCGGTACCCAGGCCGGGTGGGCTGGGTGCATGGCAAATAGGTCAGCCTGGCTCTGTGCGTCAAGATGGTCTTCGTGGTCAGGGGCAAGCAGCTTGAAGGGATGATTTTTGGACAGCTGGGCCACTCACAAACTGGATCTCAGGGGTCTCGATGTCCCTTGATGTGTGCCTGCTTCCTGGGCAGTTGGAGTCCGGATTGGACTCTTCATCTCGGTGTCGGCTGCAGGTAGTCCAGTACTTTGGGTATTGCTACAGCACGGCTCTGGCAGGCCCTGGTGTCCTCTCACTTGGTGGGGTGACAGATCTGACCCACTGGAGCGGAAGTACCTCTTTTTGCTTGGGTGCTGCATCGGAGTCGCCAAGGAGCAGCAAGTTGGTAAACCGGGCTCTGCAGGATCAGTGCCTGGGGCTTCAAGGGAGTAGTTCCTCTGCTCCAAGGGAGTTCTCTGGCGATTGGTGAAGGGCTGGGGGTGCTCCGGGGTTCTTAGAGGCCTGACAGCAGCAGGACGAGATAGCACACCATGATTGTCAAGTCCTTGGAGACAGAAGGCTGGGTTTGGTGCCAAAATTCTGCAGCAGGAACTTTATCGGGTCAGCAACTTTTCTTTGTCCGTTGTCATCTTAGTTCCGTCGAATCTACCAGGGGTGACACCTAAATACTAAATTTAGGGGTGTTTACAATGGGAGACAGGTAGTAGCCAATTGGCTACCTACCTTTAGTGTATCTACACCCTCTCTGTGACCACTTTCTTTGGGGAGTGGGCACAACCCTGACCCTAATTGGCTAATTCCCTCTCAAACAAGATGGAGGAAATTGAAAAGTGGGGTCCACATCACCTGCCCCACCTTAGGGGTGGTGCTGGCTGAATGTGGGCCCACCTCCTAATCTAATTTTTCCGCCTGTCCTCCCACCAAACGTGAAGCAGGACAGGGGGAGGGGGGGCATTTTCCACTACCTGGAGATCACTGGCTTGCATTTCAAAGGCGGCATCACCTTTGAAGCTTCCCTCCTTGGAATGCCATTCCGGCCTGGAGGAGATGTGAAGCAATCTTTGTTCCTGGCCTCTGAGAGCACAGGCTTTCACCCCATGAGTTCAGAAACAGGTCTGGTGGTGGCAGGCTGGCTAAGACTAGTCCGAGACCACACCAGTGTTTGGTAGGTTTTCAGGTGGCACCTCTGAGGTGCCCTCTGTATGCCTTTATTAATAAATCCAACACTGACATCAGTGGGGATTTATTAAGATGAGATGTTTGGTACCAAACATCCCTGGGTACAGTGAAGCCATCATGTTGCTGGAGAACTCATAATGACAGGAGCCCAGTCCATGTACTCTCTATGGCTTCCCTGTGCACTACAATATCAAGAATGGACTTAAGTATTGTGGGGTCATAGCTGCTCAGGCAGATTGGACCACACATGTGATGTAGTGCATCCTGCCATAAGGCTGTAAAGCCTGCAGTAGGGGTGACTTACCAATACATCTTGCAGTGTCTGGAGGCATGTGCCATGTTGACTCTTCCGATTTCTCTGCACCAAGACACGCAGCCTGCAATGCAGTTTGCATTTTCTTGGTGAGGGGTCCCTAGGGTGGCACAATTTGTGCTGCAGTCTTAGTGGACTCTGTTCAGTCCCAATGCCCTAGATACCAGGGGTATTTACTAGGGACTTATAGAGGATGTTGAAGTTGTGCCAATTATGGTAGAGTTTTAGGAAAGAGATATGGCACTGGGAACCTCGTTAGCAGGGACCCACTGCACTTTCAATCGAAATGACATCATGTTCCAGGTAAAAAGTGGAGGCTAACTATGTCAAAAGGGGCTCTTTCTCACAGTTTCTCTTTTTCCCTAGAGTATTCAGTTGATGTGCAAGGTATTGTGAACTGCTATGCTGAAGGGCTTCATATATTGTGGACGCTGCCCTTGATATGCAGCTTTCCTCCACATGGAGCTAATTCAGATATTTCCAGAAATGTGAGGGATTGTAATGTAGCCACATTTCTGTTCCCTACTCTCTGAAGCGTCCTTGGGTGGCAAGTGGTTCATATCAAAATATTATAACAAATTACATCACTTTATAAGGCTAAGAAGAATGCTTCGATTGTTGAACAATTTCATAGATCACAGCCTGAAGTAACAGCAGTATCTGTTCCAAAATCGCAGAAGCAAATGCATCTTTTATTGCAGTAGCAGCTGGCAGGGAACGGTGGTGGCAGGGCGGGGGGGAACAAAATATCCATTTTAAAAAACCACTTACCTTCTCGCGGCCTCCGTCTCTCCTCCGCTTCGCTTCCTGATTAGTCCCGGAAGCAGGAAGCACACAGGCACCCCTAAGCCAATCACAACGCTGCAATGCAGCGTTGTGATTGGTCTGAGCACCGTGGTTCGGTGCTCAGATGGGTACTATGAGCCTGTGCATGTTCCCCACCAGGCTGTGCATCACAGCCTGGTGGGTAACATGCAAAGTGCGCATGACTGTTTGGCTGGCCCAAGATGGCCGGCCAAACCGCCATGCACACTTAAGTGCATGAACCACTCCTCCCCCTGTGACACCAGCCCCTCCTGTCCTAACCCAGCCCCTTAGCTCTGAAAAATAAAATGATAATAACGATGTTATTATCATTTTATTTTTCCTTTCTACTGCTCTGAGAGCAGTGGGGTGACGCTCCTCTGCCTTAGCGGAGGAGCCACCCCTGTTTTATTGCATATCTAGGGTGATCCTGTGCATTGCTGTTTACTGCAGTGCTATAGAAGGGAGTTCCAGGCATTACAACTGGAAACTGAGAGAGCCGTTGATCATTCACAAGATGTCCCACTGAATTTTCATCTTGATCGTGGACTCAATTTGCCTTAGACTAAGTCACTTGATATTCCTTCTACCCAACAATCTCTTTTGCGTATTGCCTGGGAGCGTCAGGCATTGCTATCATTTTAGCTATACCTTTATTGCTGGTTGTTGACCAACGTTGTGTCGACTGTATACAAGTGCTGTGAAACAAAGTCCATGTAGAGCAAGGTATTAAACAAATACATCCATCCAATCCAACTCATTTGTTGGACCAGCTTTGCCACCCACTGCTAGCCATGTTCAAATTATTGAGGATAATGAAGACTGTTTCAATCTGTGCTTTTAGAGAAAGTAACCGTTTTAGAAAATATAAGCTGAGCTTTGACAAAATGATCACACATGCTAAATCTTGCAAATCGAGGAATCTCGAGTATGCGAATACTGTGAGTGTTTTTGTTATTTTCAGGTTGCATAATTTTGTGTTATTTTTGCCCGTGGGATACTGGATCCAGCAAAAAAATGTCTCAGTGTAGGAATTTCCTCCTAAAAACGGTTTTCAGGTGATTTCTTGTGTGATGTTTTTCACATGAGACATGGCCTCCCTTCAATTTTCATGAGAGATGCTAGCTAAGCACTCGTTCCATAAATTATGCGTAATTCGCAAAAAAAGTAAGCAATTTCCCCATCTGTACGACCCTCTGATGACAGCTATCCCAGAACACCATCAATGTTTTGCTAAGTAAACAGGTGACTATGAAAATATTCTTATCTCTTACTGGAAAAAGTTTATAACATTTTGAGAAGTAGTCTAAAGAAACACTTGTAGGTAAGTGTGCCCCATCTCCTGAATCTGTGGTCGTTTTATCACAAATAATTCTCTGGGGGCTAATCCATTTTGTTCTAGACTACGGTGGCTTGCTAAGTATTTGCCCAGGCACAATCTCGTTTTCCCATGTTCAACTCCTGGCCTGGCTGACTGTCTTTATTCCTTTCCAGGCCAAAAAGTGAGTAATATTTAGTATGGTAGAAAACTCTTTATTCGGCAAGTTTCGACCATAAAAGTTTGCATAAAAACATTGATAAAATATTATTTACGTATATACAATAAAATACAAAAACAATTAGCAAAGCAACAATTCTAGTACAGATGTTGTAATACAAAAGAAAGGGTTTACACAAGGAGGGGGCAAGGATGATAGTTATCCAATGAACAATGCAATTCAAGTCTACCATCAATAAACTCAGGAAGTGTCCAAATATAAGCTCATAAAAATACACATAAGGCATGTGCGAAGGAAATAAAAATCCATTACATGTATACCAAAGTAGCACAGGGTGTGATGAGCAAAACAAAAATTGTGGCATAGGTGCTATAATACAGAAGGCGCTTGCATTACAAGCAAGGAGTAGACAAGGAGGCTTCTATTCAGTGGAATCAGGTACATATGCCTTTCAGAGAAAACCTCTAAAATGGGCCCGCTATGTTCACAGGGAGGTTTCGATCCACCTTGTAGACCGCCTAGGATTCATTGGGTATATTTAATTTGTGTTGAAACATCTTCAGAACCAGACCTTCATGGAACAGATATGCCTGGTTCCTTATATGCCTAATGACTCTCTACAGAGCGTATGCCTCACCCTTGTGCACATTTTTGCCCACTTCACACACACATATAGTTCATTAGTATCTGTTTTTAAAATCCTAAGAACTACTTCAAAATTAATTGTGCTCATATTTCTGCACACAGGTGCCAGCCGAGATCTCCTAATGCCGGCATAAGCTTGACAAAAGAACTTGAAATGAGCTACTGTTTCACAAGAGGAAGCACAAACTAAACAGGTTGCTGAGAATCGTGGCAGAGAACACCACCTAGTGAGGAGCCTGTTGACAGGAAGAATGCCGTATTGGAATTTCACATATGATGCTCGCGCTATAGGCAGGGGCAGCTCCTCTGCTAAGGCGGAGGAGCGTCGCCCCACTGCCTTTCAGCATGGCAAATAAGGAAAAATAAAATGATAATAACGCAATATTATCATCATCTTATTTTTCTGTGCTGAGGCAGTTTTGTGGGGTGAGGCTAGGCTGCGTACGGGGGAGGAGTGGCGTCACTTGTTTTGTGCTGGGAAGCACCCTAAAAGTAGCGGAAAGCAGCTCGAAGCACTGATTTGTGTTACTTAACGCCAAGGAGGCATTACATGGGTGGTACATGGGTGTTCCCATGCAACCACCCATACCTTTTGACGCAAAACCCTGTCTACAAAGAATAGCAGACCGGGTTTAGCGCCAAAAGTTAATGCCAATTCAATGGAGGTGCTAACAGGAGAAATGTTTTTATTTCTCCATTCTTTTCCGACTTTGCATGCGTGCTGCACTGTGCAGCACACATACAAAGTGGGAAAAGCTTTTAAACTTGTCTAGGCCTGGTATTTTGTACAGAAAGGGTACCCTTCCTGTACAAAACCTATGCTAGACTCACGCACACACCCTGGCACTAAGGTGTGTGCATGACGCTCCGCAGCTGAAATCGGCGCCTGCGCTAGGTGGGGGGGGGAGAGCCATATCGCTGTAGATATGGAGCTCTCCTGCTCCCTCCCTGTCACGCAACGCAGCCTCTTTGGGTGCTGCGCTGCATTGCATGTATTTTTTTTTTAATCTGGCCCAATGTGTTTGACAACTGAGCCCTCAAATAGTCAAAGTTCTTCAGTCCCTCAAGAAGGATACCCTGCATATACATCTTACCTCTGAAAGACTTATGGGGATTAAAGGTCATCCATTTCCTTTTGTTCACGTTGATTTCTAGTCCATGTGAGTCACAGAAACTTGAAAATGTTTTGAGCAAAGTTTGCAGGCCTCCTGGGGTTCTCTATATTAGTATGCTGTCATCAGGGCCGGACTGAGAACCAAAACCGGCCCTGGCAAAGTGCTCTGTCCCCCCCCCCCCCCGGGGCTTGGGGGGGGTGCGGCCGAACTGTTTGCCAGGGCCGGTTTCGGACGATTTTGTTACAGGGGCCGATATTGCAGCTATGCTGCAAAAATGGCCCTGTAACAAAAACGGCCCCCAGGGACCCAAAATCGGCCCCCACCCTAGCGGCCCACCGGGGAAACGCCCGGTGCCCGCTATGGCCAGTCCGGCCCTGGGTGTCATCCACAAATAAGAGTGGGAATTTTCTGCCCACCTAGTTTAGGGACTCATTATTGCAGTTACATAATTGATCGATGACCCCATTCATATACAGAGTAAACAATGTAGGGGCCAGAACAGCCTTGGCGAATCACTCATTTCAATAGAAATTCTTTCTGTTAGTTCACCCCTTGCCCTCCACTGCACCTGTGCATAAATATTGATGTATACGCGTTTAATTAATAACAACAATGGTTCTAGCAGTCCCATTTTGTCAAGAACAGGCCATAACTTTCTACTTGGAACCAAGTCGAAGCAGCCCTCAGATCTACAAAACCACGTACAGGTGCTTGCGCCATAGCCAATTGTACTAGTATTCTTCCTAAACCCTACCTGCAAGTGGGATAAAGCCCTTGCTTCCTGCCAGGATTATCCCTGGTGCTTTCTTAAATGTTAATAGCAACTCTTATTATGTAAGCACCTAGGAGCAATGTAGACTGTTGTGTAACTCGTGCAATTATCTTTTTCGAAAGGGGCACCTATTTGTAATAATGTTTATAATTGATTGACAATTTTGATTTCAGATTTTTCTTCGTTTCTCAGACAAGTGTATGTGGACATTATGGCCAGGCACACACATTTTTTTTTCTGTAAAAGCATTTTAACACCGAGATCCCAAGCAGCTATATGTATTTAAAAATATACAACCATCTCAAATAGCTCCCTGTGCCTTCAAGGAGCTCTTTGTGAGGCTGTGCAAGGTTTTGTCAGAGGTTTCTTGAAAATGTTACTGATAGGATATGCTGCCACTGCTGTGGAAAGCTTGGCAGTGTTTACTGGTGTGACATTCTAATTCTATAAGCTGGCACTGCCTGCTGACGGCATACAGTGGCAACCCCTGCAGACTGGAAGTCATTGCAATTGCTAACATTCATACTATATTCTTTGCAAACACAAGATTGCCTGGGGGGAGCACGCCTCCATTCTTTGCAAGCAGCACTTGCTGGCACTGTTTTCTGAAAGCGTAAAGCGGCGTGTTATTTGACAGCCTGTCACTTGGCTCCCACATTGCCACTGTTTACTCTCGGTGCATGATGACATTGTGCTAAAGTCTCAGGGGGCGCTTTTAGTATTCTACTTGCAATAGCAGAACAGCCCAGCCTCATGGAGGCATGTGCGAGGTACAGATGTGACCGTTTGGGTGTTCTGCTTGTTCACATGGATGAAGTCACATTGTGCAGCACACATGTAACTGGGAGGTACTGTAAATGATTTAAAGGGGTGAGTGGAGTTATTAGATTTGATATATGTTTAAAATCCTTCACACCAGTGCTTAATGTGTAAAAAGAAAAAAAGATAAATAAATTAATGAAGGTGCTAAAAGTTTATCTGGCATGGCTGAATGCAGAGGGATGCTGATTAGTGATTACCAATATTGCCTAGTCAGGATTCCACCTCATACCTTTTTCTTCCACCACGCAATGCTACCTGCCACATTACCTCACTCTTTCAGGGTCTTTTATCCCTACCTTCTTCTTATTCACTGTTTTCTTATCTTTCTCTTCCTCCTTTCTCTTTTTTCCCTTCACTGACTCCCTCCTACTGGCTTTTGGGTTACTGTCTGATGCAGTGCTGAATGTGTAACTGAATAAGTGCTGTGGCCCAAAATTGTGTTCAGAATCCTGCGACTGGTATCATTGAAGGCTGTTAAGTCTTGATTCCACCTCAGGCCTCTTTAATCCACCACCGACCACTCACTGACTCTTTAGCTCACTCTGGCAGGTTCTTTTTCATCCCTGATTTCTCAGTTTGTCACAGTTTTTTCTGTCTTCCTCTTCATCCTTATTTCTCTCCTTCGTGTTTTGCTCTCTGTTGCTCTGGATTAGCATTTTGAGGAAAAATAAGTCCCAGTCCCCAACCAGCAGGTCAAATTAAGCACTGGTCTGATTAAAAAAAGTTCAGGTCTACAAAAATAGGTGCCTGTGCCCACCACTTGCTACCCCTTGCACATATTATGAAACAAAAGGACCCAATATTCCAGTTCCCTGAACCCATATTGCTTGACGGTGTTCACAGTTGGTAGTTGATGGGAGCTCACTGAGAACTGAAATAGGTGCCTGCCCAAGCCTGAATGAACTAAATGTATGAGCAGGCAGACCTGCTCCCTAATTTGGGCCAACCGTTCGTGGGCCATGACGTTATTGGGGTAGCATACTGTGATAGGGGACCTCGGTCTTGATCATACTAGGCCATCTTGCAAACACAACTCCACGAAATACCTCTACATAAAGATCCCCCACAGACACCACTGTATATATGTGATCAACACCACGAAACTGCTTGTGGCTAGGGACACTACTTACAGAGTGTCCGCAGAAAGATGCAAAAGTCAACACAGAACCTTCCATTGCTGAATGAGGCGTGTATAATGGAATGCAACAAGTACAGAGAGTAAGTACTCCTGTCCCAGGAATTACCCGCACCAAAATTAAAAAGACATTGTGACATAAGTCCAAATGCATGGCCATTCACACTATCAGCAGTCCAGCAAAGAAAAAGGAGTCTCCTACTGGGTTAAGAAAATACTGCAAAAAGTGTATCAGATCATAATCTTAAACCTAAGCAAAAGAGTTTGAATGTGTTAAAACACTCGCAGCTATTGGGTTTGATCTGCAGAGCAGACACACGTCGCAATAGAATAGTATGGACACTACAGGCTCAGGCAGACATATGAAATGGAGAATAAAAACAACTCGACAACAAGGCACTCAAACACACACAGAACAATCCCTCTTTTAAAACAACCTGTGCGACATGCATTTATCCTTAACGCATGAAGAAGCTGCACAGGAAAAAAGCACACTGCCCAAGCAAAGTTTTTTCAAGCCGAACTCCCCTTTATGATAAAGTTATGAGAACCACGAGATAATGTGCTTTGTCGCTGCTTGTTGGATCCTGTTACTCACAGAGCACACTTGGATTGTTCCTTTGTTGCAGGAAGCTTGGCAGTGTTAACAGGGTTTACTGGTGTGACATTATAATTCTATGCGCTGGCACTGCTTTCTGTCAATATACGCTGGCACTATTGCAGAATGGCAGTCGCTGCATTGGATTTGCTAACATAAATACTGCATTTTTGCAAACACTAGAGTTCCCCAAGGAGCACGCCTCCATTCTGTGTCAAGCATTTCTGGCGCTGCTTACAGAAAGCACAAGACAGAATTATGTGACGGTCCTGCTTCTTAGCACTGTACATTAGCCACTGTTTACTATAAGTGCATAATAGTATTCCGTTAGAGTGTCAAGGGGTCAACGTTTAGCATCTCACTTCCAACGACTGAGCAGTCTTGGCTCCAGGATCCTTACAATCGACAAAAACTTAAAGAAAACTGAGTCTGCCCTACAAGCTTTCTTTCTCACTAGCTACCACCCAAAAGCCAGGCAATTAAGCACTAATACACCCTCGCGACTATCTGCTCATTGAAAAACTCCTCCTATCCAGAACATTCAGCACTAGCAGAACTAATCAAACATAGATAATTCTTCCTAATCCAGTGACTGTGTTTAAAAACATTGGGTAAATGTGTTACTACAAGGATCTGTGTTTGACCCCCTTGTGGCAGGTTCAAATTCCTGAAGTCCACTTGCTTTACATCCTCCAGAGGACCCGCTGCTACAATAGCTCCCTGCGTGCCAAGTCACTCAAACGCCTTCCTCACACTGACCTTAGGGAAGACATTCACATCCTAATTTCAAGCCCATATATATATATATATATATATATATATATATATATATATATATTCACTGAAAAAACCATAGGTTTTAGGGACAGTTATAGTTACTTGGACATTGCACTCGTACAAAACCCGTGAAATTCCCCCGTTATAGTTAGTTCAGCTAACTATAACTCGCGCCCCGCAATGCACTGCTGATGACGTCACATATTACATCACTCATGACATGGTCAGTGACATCACTGATGACATCACTGATGACATCTCAAATGACATCACTGATGACATCATCCACTGACTGTGTGTTTCTGTAAAGTTTAAATATTTTTAATATATATAGGAAAAGACGTATTGAAGAATGAGTGGGTGTGTAAGTGTCTGTATGGATGATTTAGTAGGTGCGTGACTGACTCTATAAGTGAGTGATTTAACGTATCTTACTGAATGCATGGGTTAGTGACTAAACTGGGTGAATGTCTGTATCCGTCTGTCTGTTGCTGTGTAAGTGGCTGCATGTGTTTGTGAATAGCTACATGAGTGTCTATATGAGTTATTGAATGCTTGTCTGAGTATCTGTATGGGTGCCTGAGTGTTTGTGTGGGAGGGGTGTGTGCAACTCTGTGCATAGATGTGTGAGTGGGTGATTCACTGGGTGGATGGTTTCAAGAGTGCATCTGTGATAGACTGTATGGGTGGGTAAGTGTGTGTAAGAGTGTGTTAGTGAGTGAATGTATGTCCCAGTGGTACATGTGTGAGTAACTACATATGTGAAAGGCAGTATATATGTGTGTTGGAGTATATAAATAGCTATAAGCAAGAGTGAGTGATTGTGATAGTGGCTGTATGGATGAGTGTGTGCTTGTATCAGTGATTGTATAAGAGCGTAACAATGTGCTACTATTTGTATGAGTAAGTGAGCTGGTGTGTGTATAACTGTATAGGTGAGTAAATGGCAGTGTGTTTAATTATTTGCATGACTGACTAGGTGTGTGAGTATCTCTATGGATGAGTGGCGTTGTTTGAGTGTCTATATAGGAGTAAGAGTGCATATGATAGTCCTGTACTGAGTGACCGTAAGTATGAGTGACTGTACGGGTGAGTGAGTGGATGTGTGTGTGTAGACCTAAGAATCAGTGAGTGGGTATGTAGTTATTGGTGTTGTAGTGTCTATGGTTTTGCGAATGGCAGTCTGTAATTTAGAGTGGGTGTATCAAAGGTTATATTAGGGTGTGAGGAGGTGCATCAGATTATCACGTGGATGATGTCATCAGTGATGTCATTTGAGATGTCATCAGTGATGTCATCAGTGATGTCACTGACCATGTCATGAGTGATGTAATATGTGACGTCATCAGCAGTGCATTGCGGGGGCGCGAGTTATAGTTAGCTGAACTAACTATAACGGGGGAATTTCTATGGTTTTGTACGAGTGCAATGTCCAAGTAACTATAACTGTCCCTAAAACCTATGGTTTTTTCAGTGAATTTCAAAGGTTTTTTAAATGCTAATTTGTAACTATAACGTGTCTGAAACCTATGGTTTTTTCAGTGAATTTCAAAGGTTTTTTAAATGCTAATTTGTAACTATAACGTGTCTGAAACCTATGGTTTTTTCAGTGAATTTCAAAGGTTTTTTAAATGCTAATTTCTAACTATAACGTGCCTGAAACCTACGGTTTTTTCAGTGAATTTCAAAGGTTTTGTAAATGACAATTTTTAAATGTATTAATTGTTATATTAATTTTTTTCATACTGATTTACTACATTTTTAGAAACAATTTTTTTTTACATATTTTATTTTTTAAATTACATTGTAATTACATTATACATTACATTACAAAAAATACTTTCTCAGAATGAATTACTTTAGTTTAAATACTTTGCACATAGGCAATAGACTTTTAAGTACAGTAGTTACAGTTGTTGCAATGGGCAACACATTTTCAAACACAATGCAACATTCAGCTCAATGTGAATTTCTAGTTAAATGCAATTAGTTACTTTATGGATTACTTTTCTAACCACAGGACTGGATCCTAGATTCAGTCCTGGTACATCTCCTGTAAACAGTTGAGTAAAAGCGTTTTGGTTACAGTCGTGATTTTTAAGGAATATTATTGTATTTTAAAAGTTGACACTTAGAAACTTTTTCTCATAGAATCACCAATGTTATCCTATGGAAGGAAATTCACTTAGCAGGTAAAAACTGTTATCGTTACGTTTTCTTACTCAGTGTTGGATCCTGGATCCAGCACTGGTGCATCTCCTGTAAACAGTTGAAAGAATGCGTTTAAGTCATACAGGTGATTTTTAAGGAATATTTGTAGTTTGTAAAAATCAACACTTTGAAACTTTTTTGCTGAAAACCAGACAATGGATTCCTATGGAAGAAAATATAAGTTACTGGTAAGTACGGTTAAAATTACTTTTCAGGGTCAGTGCTGGGCTAAAAGATGCAGCACTGGGTTCTCTCCTGATAACAGGTGAGTAAATTGGTATTCGTACTTTGGTTGATTTTAGAGGAATATTATAAAGTTCCAAAACTCCACACTTAGAAGAATTTCCAAGTGAAACCAGTCAATGTTAGCCTATGAAGGAAATTCAAGTTACCGGTAAGTACGGTTAAAATTACTTTTCAGGACCAGTACTGGGCTGAAAGATGCAGCACTGAGGTCTCTCCTGATAACAGGTGAGTAAATCAGAATTCGGATTTCGGCTGATTTTAGAGGAATATTTGTATGTTTCAAAAATCAACACTTAGAAACTTTTTCAGCAAAAAGCAGGCAATGATATCCTATGGAAGGAAATTCAAGTTACTGGTAAGTACGGTTAAAATTACTTTTGAGGATCAGTACTGGGCTGAAAGATGCAGCACTGAGGTCTCTCCTGATAACAGGTGAGTAAATCGGAATTCGTATTTCGGCTGATTTTAGAGGAATATTTTAAAGTTCCAAAACTCCACACTTAGACAGAATTTCCAAGTGAAATCCAGTCAATGTTAGCCTATGGAAGGAAATTCAAGTTACTGGTAAGTACGGTTAAAATTACTTTTCAGGACCAGTACTGGGCTGAAAGATACAGCACTGAGGTCTCTCCTTATAACAGGTGAGTAAATCGGAATTCGTATTTCGGCTGATTTTAGAGGAATATTTGTATGTTTCAAAAATCAACACTTTGACAGAATTTCCAAGTGGAAACTCAGTCAATGTTAGCCTATGAAGGAAATTCAAGTTACTGGTAAGTACGGTTAAAATTACTTTTCAGGATTAGTACTGGGCTGAAAGATGCAGCACTGAGGTCTCTCCTGATAACAGGTGAGTAAATCGGAATTCGTATTTCGGCTGATTTTAGAGGAATATTTTAAAGTTCCAAAACTCCACACTTAGAAGAATTTCCAAGTGAAACCAGTCAATGTTAGCCTATGGAAGGAAATTCAAGTTACTGGTAAGTACGGTTAAAATTACTTTTCAGGACCAGTACTGGGCTGAAAGATACAGCACTGAGGTCTCTCCTGATAACAGGTGAGTAAATCGGAATTCGTATTTCGGATGATTTTAGAAGAATATTTGCACAATGGTGAAGGGAGGGGGCGGGGCCTGAGGTGACATCTGTGCAAACGCGCCCCGTGGCGCGTTTTAAGTTGGGGGATTAAGTCCCCTTGAATCCTGAGGGTCCCTAGGGGCCAACTAGCCCACCAGGAACCTCCAATATGCGCCAGGGGCTGCGTTGCAGAGACGTGTAGAGAGGCCACACCCCTTTTACACCTCTCTGCAACGCAGCTCTGTGGCGCTTTCTGGATGTACCTGTTGGGCTAGTTGGCCCCCAGGGACCCTCAGGATTGAAGGGGATTTAATTCCCCATCTTAAAACGCGCCACGGGGCCTGTTTGCACACATGTCACCTGAAGCCCCGCCCCCTCCCTTCACCACTGTGCAAACGCGCCCCGTGGCGCGTTTTAAGTTGGGGATTAAGTCCCCTTGAATCCTGAGGGTCCCCGGAGTCCAACTAGCCCACCATATACCTCCAAAGCGCCACAGAGCTGCGTTGCAGAGAGGTGTAAAAGGGTGTGGCCTCTCTACACGTCTCTGCAACGCAGCCCCTGGCGCATATTGGAGGTTCCTGGTGGGCTAGTTGGCCCCCAGGGACCCCCAGTATTCAAGGGGAATTGTTCCCCTCTGCAAAAGCGCCAGGGGCGCGTTTGCAGAGTGGTGAAGGAAGGGGCGGGGCCTGCGGGCCCGATCGTTTTTTTTGTTGTTTTTTTGTCCCCTGAAGGGGGCTGTGTGGCCCCCTTCCTTTTTCCTGTTTTGGGCCCTGGGGACCCCATCCCCCAGGGCCTTACCACTTTTTTTTAAATTTAATTTAAAAAAAAAACGGGAAGGGGGCCGCGTGGCCCCCTTCCCTGGGCCTGTATTGGCCCCGGGGACCCCATCCCCCGGGGCATGGCCTTTTTTTTTTTTCTTGGGAGGGGGCTGCGTGGCCCCCTCCTCAGGCCATTTAAGGCCCCGGGGACCCCATCCCCCGGGGCCGGCCTTTCCATTTTTTTTATTTTTTTTTTTTCTTTTTTGGGGAGGGGGCCGCGTGGCCCCCTCCTGGGCCACTACTTGCCCCGGGGACCCCATCCCCCGGGGCTGGCCCTCTCCGTTGGGGACTGTGGGGGTCC
This sequence comes from Calotriton arnoldi, assembly GCA_963921515.1. NCBI lineage: Eukaryota > Metazoa > Chordata > Amphibia > Caudata > Salamandridae > Calotriton > Calotriton arnoldi. The sequence continues at coordinate 794,452 of CAWUFW010006010.1, forward strand.
CCAATCCCCCCACAGTCCCGCCGGCTCCCCACGTCCCTTGGGAGCCGGCATTGCTTTCCACATGGGGAGCAGCTGACATGCTGCTCCCCATGTGGAAAGCTATGTGCTTTGGATATTGGAAGAGAGAGCAGGTTTCCCTGCTCTCTCTTCCAATATCCAAAGCAGTTTGCTATGGCAGGACGGGAGCCGCGAGGCTCCCGTCCTGCCATAGCAAACTACAGTGTCCCGAGGGTAGGCACCCCAGGACACTGCAGGAGCCGGCCCTGGGGGTGGCGGTCCCCAGGGCCATCAAGGGCTCCAGGAGGGGGCCGCGCGGCCCCCCTCCCTACATCAGCACAGTCCCGGGGAGGTGGTGGTCCCCGGGGCTTCGGGGTCCAAAACGGACCCCCATTTTAATTTGTTAGTGCCCCGGGGAGGTGGCGGTCCCGGGGCGTGTGGGGGGCTGGAGCCCCCCACACAGGTTCTTCAATTAATAAAAAAAAAGCCCCGGGGAGGTGGTGGTCCCCGGGGCTGCGGGAGGGCTCAGAGCCCTCCCGCACCATTTTTAAAAAAGCCCCGGGGGTGGCGGTCCCCGGGGCTTGGGGGGCCCTTTGAGGCCCCCACACATAAAATTAAACCCCCACCATGCCCCGGGACTTGGGCCACCCGGGGCAAAATACAATCGAAGCGCGGGAGACCGCGCTTCGATTTTTTTTTCGGCAGGATTCGCGCACCCTGAGCGCATCCTGCCGATTTTTAAAAAATTTTTTTTTTTTGGTGTCCAGGGGTCCTTGTGGGACCCCTGAGCAAACCTAGGGGTCAGGGTGTTTCTACCCTGCCCCCTTTGTGCGCTTTGCGCACTTGTTTCTGTCCCTCGGTTCTACCGAGGGACAAAATGGCTGCCAACATTTCCTGAATCGGAATGTTGACAGCCAGCTGACAGCCAATTAACATGCAGCTCGTGATCGGGACTGTGCGCACAGGGTGCGCTGAGAGTACGCGGACCCTACTCGGCCATAGATATCACTATCTTTTTACTTTTGATTTTCTCAGCAACTACTGAACGGATTTACACCATTTAACAAAAGGGTTCTTTCTGAACCAAGAACTACCTCTTTGCCAAATTTGGTGTAATTCCGTTCAGCAGTTCGGGCTGTAGCCGTGTCTAAAGTTTCCTATGGAAAATTGCATGGGGAAAACGCGTTTTGGGACCCCCCTTTTTTCTCGGCCCCCGCTTGACGAATCTCCCCGAGACTTTCAGGGTAGGAGCGGACCGGAGCGCCCCACAAAGTTTGAAAATTTTGCGAAGATACATCAACCGGCAAGAGAGTTATTTCAAATAGAATGTCGCGGATTTCCTATGGATAATAGGTTGTAACTATAACTATCTACTGGCGACCGCCAGTAGATAATATATATATATATATATATATATATATATATATATATATATATATATATATATATATATGTATATATATATTCAACCAAAGATGCCCAAAGCATTAAGACGCACTCTGCAGCAGATCGTAATTTATTGGCAAAACCGGCATAGTCACACAGCTTAATTTGTCATGCCTTATGCGTTTCAGACCTCCTGGTCCTTGGTCACAGGCTGGGATTCAACTTTGCAGTGCCACGTGATTAGCTTCTTTTTGTTACCTCCCAGTGGGGCCTCACAGGTGAGTACAATTAGTATTGCATTGTGGGACATGTAGTATTTCCCCTTTATTTTGAAGCCTTACTCTGTTCTGCGCAGTTGCTCCCAAAGTGTAATTTATTGTTCTTAGCTAATCACGTGGCACTGCAAAGTTGAATCCCTGCCTGTGGCCAAGGACCAGGAGGTCTGAAACACGTAAGGCATGACAAATTAAGCTGTGTGACTATGCCGGTTTTGCCAATAAATTGTGATCTGCTGCAGAGTGCGTCTTAATGCTTTGGGCATCTTTGGTTGAAAATAAATGACACGGCCGTCCTGCCGTGAAGACAGCACCATCCCATTAACATGTGAAGAGCTGCAGGGGCATGGAACCTTCCGAGCCTCTTTGTCGGAGCAGCAGATGGGCAGGAAATAATTGTGGACTGGCGGTGACATGCAGAGGCCCACTGGAGGGCAGAGAACAATAAATTACACTTTGGGAGCAACTGCGCAGAACAGAGTAAGGCTTCAAAATAAAGGGGAAATACTACATGTCCCACAATGCAATACTAATAGTTGGCGTTGCAGCGCGCGCAATGTAAATTGTTTTATTTATTTATTTATTTCCTTAACTCCGTATGCCGGAGTTTACTACCCCCCACCCTGCCCCTCCCCCGCCCCACCGCCCCGCAGCACTCCCTCGGCGAGCCGCGACTGTTGGTTACTCATCAGTAACTGAGTTGCCTCCTGTCACCTGAGGCCCCGCCCCCTCCTTTCACCACTGTGCAAACGCGCCGCGTGGCGCGTTTTAAGTTGGGGGATTAGGTCACCTTGAATCCTGAGGGTCCCTGGGGCCCAACTAGCCCACCAGGTACTTCCAGTAAGCACCACAGGCCTGCGTTGCAACGCCTGTAACAAATTGTGCAGTTGTGTTTAGGTAGTGTAGGGAGTCGTGCTGGGGGAGTGTTTTAGGGTTTAGGGTAGTGCAGTGGTGTTTGGGTAGTGTAGGGGGTCGTGCTAGGGGTAGTGGTTTAGGGTTTAGGGTAGTGCAGTGGTGTTTGGGTAGTGTAGGGGGTACTGCTGGGGGTAGTGTTTTAGGGTTTAGGGTAGTGCAATGGTGTTTGGATAGTGTAGGGGGTACTGCTGGGGGTAGTGTTTTAGGGTTTAGGGTAGTGCAGTGGTGTTTGGGTAGTGTAGGGGGTACTGCTGGGGGTATTGTTTTAGGGTTTAGGGTAGTGCAGTGGTGTTTGTGTAGTGTAGGGGGTAGTGTTTTAGGGTTTAGGGTAGTGCAGTGGTGTTTGTGTAGTGTAGGGGTCGTGCTGGGGGTAGTGTTTTAGGGTTTAGGGTAGTGCAGTGGTGTTTGTGTAGTGTAGGAGGTCGTGTTTTAGGGTTTAGGGTAGTGCAGTGGTGTTCGGGCAGTGTAGGGGGTCATGCTGGGGATGGTGTTTCAGGGTTTAGGGCAGTGCAGTGGTGTTCGGGCAGTGTAGGGGGTCATCCGGGGGTAGTGTTTCAGGGTTTAGGGCAGTGCAGTAGTGTTTGGGTAGTGTAGGGGGTCATGCTGGGGGGAGTGTTTGAGGGTTTAGGGCAGTGCAGTTGTGTTCGGGTAGTGTAGGGGGTCGTGCTGGGGGAGTATTTTAGGGTTTAGGGTAGTGCAGTGGTGTTCGGGTAGTGTAGGGGGTCGTGCTGGGGGTTGAGTTTCAGGGTTTAGGGCAGTGCAGTGGTGTTCGGGCAGTGTAGGGGGTCATGCTGGGGCCGGTGTTTCAAGGTTTAGGGCAGTGCAGTGGTTTCAGGCAGTGTAGGCGGTCGTGCTGGGGGTGGTGTTTCAGGGTTTAGGGCAGTGCAGTGGTGTTTGGGCAGTGTAGGGGGTCTTGCTGGGGGTAGTGTTTCAGGGTTTAGGGCAGTGCAGTGGTGTTCGTGCAATGTAGGGGGTCGTGCTGGGGATGGTGTTTCAGGGTTTATGGCAGTGTAGTAGTTTCGGGCAGTGTAGGGGGTCATGCAGGGGGTGGTGTTTCAGGGTTTAGGGCAGTGCAGTGGTGTTCGGGCAGTGTAGTGGGTCGTGCAGGGGGTGGTGTTTCAGGGTTTAGGGCAGTGCAGTGGTGTTCGGGCAATGTAGGGGGTCATGCTGGGGCTGGTGTTTCAGGGTTTAGGGCAGTGCAGTGGTTTTCAGGCAGTGTAGGGGGTCTTGCTGGGGGTGAAGTTTCAGGGTTTAGGGCAGTGCAGTGGTGTTTGGGCAGTGTAGGGGGTCTTGCTGGGGGTAGTGTTTCAGGGTTTAGGGCAGTGCAGTGGTGTTCGTGCAATGTAGGGGGTCGTGCTGGGGATGGTGTTTCAGGGTTTAGGGCAGTGCAGTAGTTTGGGGCAGTGTAGGGGGTTGTGCACAGGGTGGTGTTTCAGGGTTTAGGGCAGTGCAGTGGTGTTCAGGCAGTGTAGTGGGTCATGCTGGGGCTGGTGTTTCAGGGTTTAGGGCAGTGCGGTGGTGTTCGGGCAGTGTAGGGGGTCGTGCTGGGGCTGGTGTTTCAGGGTTTAGGGCAGTGCAGTTGTGTTCGGGCAGTGTAGGGGGTCGTGCTGGGGCTGGTGTTTCATGGTTTAGGGCAGTGCAGTGGTGTTCGGGCAGTGTAGGGGGTCGTGCTGGGGCTGGTGTTTCAGGGTTTAGGGCAGTGCAGTGGTGTTCGGGCAGTGTAGGTGGTCGTGCTGGGGCTGGTGTTTCAGGGTTTAGGGCAGTGCAGTGGTGTTCGGGCATTGTAGGGGGTCGTGCTGGGGCTGGTGTTTCAGGGTTTAGGGCAGTGCAGTGGTGCTCGGGCAGTGTAGGGGGTCGTGCTGGGGTGGTGTTTCTGGGTTTAGGGTAGTGCAGTGGTGTTCGGGCAGTGTAGGGGGTCATGCTGGGGCTGGTGTTTCAGGGTTTAGGGCAGTGCAGTGGTGCTCGGGCAGTGTAGGGGGTCGTGCTGGGGGTGGTGTTTCAGGGTTTAGGGCAGTGGTGTTCGGGCAGTGTAGGGGGTCTTGCTGGGGGTGATGTTTCAGGGTTTAGGGCAGTGCAGTGGTGTTCGGGCAGTGTAGGGGGTCGTGCTGGGGGTGGTGTTTCAGGGTTTAGGGCACTGCAGTGGTGTTCGAACAGTGTAGGGGGTCGTGCAGGGGCTGGTGTTTCAAGGTTTAGGGCAGTGCAGTGGTGTTCGGGCAGTGTAGGGGGTTGTGCTGGGGGTAGTGTTTTAGGGTTTAGGGTAGTGCATTGGTGCTTGTGTAGTGTAGGGGGTCGTGCTGGGGGTAGTGTTTTAGGGTTTAGGGTAGTGCAGTGGTGTTTGTGCAGTGTAGGGGGTCATGTTTTAGGTTAGTGCAGTGGTGTTTGGGTAGTGTAGGGGGTTGTGCTGGGGGTATTGTTTTAGGATTTAGGTTAGTGCAGTGGTGTTTGGTTAGTGTAGGGGATCGTGCTGGGGGTAGTGTTTTAGGGTTTAGGGTAGTGCAGTGGTGTTTGTGTAGTGTAGGGGGTCGTGCTGGGGGTAGTGTTTTAGGGTTTAGGGTAGTGCAGTGGTGCTTGTGTAGTGTAGGGGGTCGTGCTGGGGGTAGTGTTTTAGGGTTTAGGGTAGTGCAGTGGTGTTTGTGTAGTGTAGTGGGTCATGTTTTAGGGTAGTGCAGTGATGTTTGGGTAATGCTGGGGGTAGTGTTTTAGGATTTAGGTTAGTGCAGTGGTGTTTGGGTAGTGTAGGGGGTCGTGCTGGGGGTAGTGTTTTAGGGTTTAGGGTAGTGCAGTGGTGTTTGTGTAGTGTAGGGGGTCATGCTGGGGGTAGTGTTTTAGTGTTTAGGATAGTGCAGTGGTGCTTGTGTAGTGTAGGGGGTCGTGCTGGGGGTAGTGTTTTAGCGTTTAGGGTAGTGCAGTGGTGTTTTTGTAGTGTAGGGGGTCATGTTTTAAGATGCAACACTCCAATACCTGACCAGTCTGCACTACATAAAACTGCAAAAAAACTAAAAATAAAAAGTGTTTTGCACACTTTTGTCATTGGGCTACATGTGGGCTACATCTGGGTAATATTTGTGCTACATTTGGGCTCTTTTTTCTCTGGTGGCCATCTTGGAAGACCTTTGTTATGAAGTTTCCTAATTTCCTCATTTACTGCAGTCTCCTCAGTAGGAAATGCTTTCAGTTTTTTACTTTGATTCCATCAAGAAGGCATTCAGATGTGTCTCACATTTGCCATAAATTCAGAATGTTAGCACTCTAGTTGCTCATTAGATCACTGTAGTAAAGCTACTGCTCACTAGGGAGTTAACTGGAAGTCTGCTGCTGGTATTGAAAGTGATTGTTTCAGTCTGCATGTCAGAATTTTCTAATGAAGTAGAAGAGGATTTGAGATCTCACTTAAAACATGCCCTCATTTTTCTTTCTGCAGCACTAACCATAATTTCTATTTCAAAAAGAACCCCATCATTTTGTTCCTTTTTAAATTAAATGTTTTAAGTATTAACGGTTTATTCCAATCAAGATGGCTTCAGGTGTGCCATACTTTTGTCATAAGTAAGGCTGTTAGCACTCTAGTTGTTCTTTAGAACACTCTGGGAAGCTGCAGTAGAACACAAAGGCATCAACTGGCAGGCTGCTCCTGTTGAAATATAACAGGAAGATATTTGAGATCACACTTGAAATCCTAATTTTTCTTTCTACAGCACTAACCATAATTTCTATGACAAAATGAACCCCATCATTTTGTTCCTTTTTAAATTAAATGTTTTAAGTGTTACCAGTTTATTCCAATCAAGATGGCTTCAGGTGTGCAATACTTTTGTCATAAGTAAGGCTGTTAGCACTCTAGTTGTTCTTTAGAACACTCTGGGAAGCTGCAGTAGAACACAAAGGAATCAACTGACAGTCTCTGCCCTTGTTGGATGTACATGTTTTACTGAGAATGTCAGACTTCATTCTCACATGACTGAGAAAGATAATGTGAATTTACAGAAAATATGCTCTCATTTTACCTTCTGGAGCACCTTCCAAAACTCTATGGGACAAGCATGTGAAAATAGTTTTCTCTCAAACATGATTCATGATATCCCAGCAGAAGGTTTTTCACAGGGTAAAATCACCTTAGAACACACCACAATTCCTGAAATTAGTATGGTACCATCAACAAATGAATTCTAATGTAACTAGAGTCTGTTATCACCCTTTATAGTTCTCCTTTTGGTAACCCTCAAAATCTTTGATTCACTACAATGCATTTCAATGGAGTACTATCATTTATATTGGTCCCAAGATGGCTGCCAGCAATTCCAGGATGAAGTGCTGACAGCCAATCAGATCTCTCGATGACATGTGTGGTTAGGCTCCGCCCAGATATATCTATCTTTTTACTTTTGATTTTCTCAGCAACTACTGAACGGATTTACACCATTTAACAAAAGGGTTCTTTCTGAACCAAGAACTACCTCTTTGCCAAATTTGGTGTAATTCCGTTCAGCAGTTCGGGCTGTAGCCGTGTCTAAAGTTTCCTATGGAAAATTGCATGGGGAAAACGCGTTTTGGGACCCCCCTTTTTCTCGGCCCCCGCTTGACGAATCTCCCGAGACTTTCAGGGTAGGAGCGGACCGGAGCGCCCCACAAAGTTTGAAAATTTTGCGAAGATACGTCAACCGGCAAGAGAGTTATTTCAAATAGAATGTCGCGGATTTCCTATGGATAATAGGTTGTAACTATAACTATCTACTGGCGACCGCCAGTAGTGCATAATATATATATATATATATATATATATATATATATATATATATATATATATATATATATATATATATATATATATATATATATATATATATACTATAATCTACTGGCGGTCGCCAGTAGATAGTTATAGTTAGGACCTATTTTCCATAGGAAATCCGCGACATTCTATTTGAAATAACTCTTGCGTCGGTTGACGAATCTTCGCGAAATTTTCAAACTTATGGCCCGCTCCGGTCCGCTCCTACCCTGAAAGTCTCAGGGTGATTCGTCGAGCGGGGCCGAGAAAAAGGGGGTCCCAAACGCGTTTTCCCCATGCAATTTTCCATAGGAAACTTTAGACACGGCTACAGCCCGAACTGCTGAACGGAATTACACCAAATTTGGCAAAGAGGTAGTTCTTGGTTCAGAAAGAACCCTTTTGTTAAATGGTGTAAATCCGTGCAGTAGTTTCTGAGAAAATCAAAAGTAAAAACACATATATATCTGGGCGGAGCCTAACCACACATGTCATCGTGAGATCTGATTGGCTGTCAGCACTTCATCCTGGAATTGCTGGCAGCCATCTTGGGACCAATATAAATGATAGTACCCCATTGAAATGCATTGTAGTGAATCAAAGATTTTGAGGGTTACCAAAAGGAGAACTATAAAGGGTGATAACAGACTTTAGTTACATTAGAATTCATTTGTTGATGGTACCATACTAATTTCAGGAATTGTGGTGTGTTCTAAGGTGATTTTACCCTGTGAAAAACCTTCTGCTGGGATATCATGAATCATGTTTGAGAGAAAACTATTTTCACATGCTTGTCCCATACAGTTTTGGAAGGTGCTCCAGAAGCTAAAATGAGAGCATATTTTCTGTAAATTCACATTATCTTTCTCAGTCATGTGAGAATGAAGTCTGACATTCTCAGTAAAACATGTACATCCAACAAGGGCAGAGACTGTCAGTTGATTCCTTTGTGTTCTACTGCAGCTTCCCAGAGTGTTCTAAAGAACAACTAGAGTGCTAACAGCCTTACTTATGACAAAAGTATGGCACACCTGAAGCCATCTTGATTGGAATAAACTGGTAACACTTAAAACATTTAATTTAAAGGAACAAAATGATGGGGTTCATTTTGTCATAGAAATTATGGTTAGTGCTGTAGAAAGAAAAATTAGGACATGTTTCAAGTGTGATCTCAAATATCTTCCTGTTATATTTCAACAGGAGCAGCCTGTCAGTTGATGCCTTTGTGTTCTACTGCAGCTTCCCAGAGTGTTCTAAAGAACAACTAGAGCGCTAACAGTCTTACTTATGACAAAAGTATGCCACACCTGAAGCCATCTTGATTGGAATAAACTGGTAACACTTAAAACATTTAATTTAAAAGGAACAAAATGATGGGGTTCATTTTGTCATAGAAATTATGGTTAGTGCTGTAGAAAGAAAAATTAGGACATGTTTCAAGTGTGATCTCAAATATCTTCCTGTTATATTTCAACAGGAGCAGCCTGTCAGTTGATGCCTTTGTGTTCTACTGCAGCTTCCCAGAGTGTTCTAAAGAACAACTAGAGCGCTAACAGTCTTACTTATGACAAAAGTATGGCACACCTGAAGCCATCTTGATTGGAATAAACTGGTAACACTTAAAACATTTAATTTAAAAAGGAACAAAATGAGGGGTTCATTTTGCCATAGAAATTATGGTTAGTGCTGTAGAAAGAAAAATTAGGACATGTTTTAAGTGAGATCTCAAATATCTTCCTGTTATATTTCAACAGGAGCAGCCTGTCAGTTGATGCCTTTGTGTTCTACTGCAGCTTCCCAGAGTGTTCTAAAGAAAAACTAGAGTGCTAACAGCCTTACTTATGACAAAAGTATGGCACACCTGAAGCCATCTTGATTGGAATAAACTGGTAACACTTAAAACATTTAATTTAAAAAGGAACAAAATGAGGGGGTTCATTTTGCCATAAAAATTATGGTTAGTGCTGCAAAAAGAAAATTTAGTGCATGTTTTAAGTGAGATCTCAAATCCTCTTCTATTTCATTAGAAAATTCTGACATGCAGACTGAAACAATCACTTTCAATACCAGCAGTCGACTTCCAGTTAACTCCTTGGTGAGCAGTAGCTTTGCTACAGTGATCTAATGAACAACTAGAGTGCTAACATTCTGAATTTATGGCAAATGTGTGACACATCTGAATGCCTTCTTGATGGAATCAAAGTAAAAAACTGAAAGCATTTCCTACTGAGGAGACTGCAGTAAATGAGGAAATTAGGAAACTTCATAACAAAGAAGTCTTCCAAGATGGCCACCAGTGAAAAAGAGCCCAAATGTAGCACAAATATTACCCAGATGTAGCCCACATATAGCCCAATGACAAAAGTGTGCAAAACACTTTTTATTTTTATTTTTTTGCAGTTTTATGTAGTGCAGACTGGTCAGGTATTGGAGCGTTGCATCTTAAAACATGACCCCCTACACTACAAAAACACCACTGCACTATCCTAAACCCTAAAACACTACCCCCAGCACGACCCCTAAACTACACAAGCACCACTGCACTATCCTAAACCCTAAAACACTACCCCCAGCACGACCCCCTAAACTACACAAGCACCACTGCACTATCCTAAACCCTAAAACACTACCCCCAGCATGACCCCCTACACTACCCAAACACCACTGCACTACCCTAAAACATGACCCCTACACTACACAAACACCACTGCACTACCCTAAACCCTAAAACACTACCCCCAGCACGACCCCCTACACTACACAAGCACCACTGCACTACCCTAAATCCTAAAACACTACCCCCAGCACGACCTCCTACACTACACAAACACCACTGCACTACCTTAAACCCTAAAACACTACCCCCAGCATGACCCCCTACACTACCCAAACACCACTGCACTAACCTACATCCTAAAACAATACCCCCAGCACGACCCCCTACACTACCCAAACACCACTGCACTACCCTAAAAAATGACCCCTACACTACACAAACACCACTGCACTACCCTAAACCCTAAAACACTACCCCCAACATGACCCCCTATACTACACAAGCATCACTGCACTACCCTAAACCCTAAAACACTACCCCCAGCACGACCCCCTACACTGCCCGAACACCACTGCACTGCCCCAAACCCTGAAACACCAGCCCCTGCACGACCCCCTACACTGCCCGAACACCACTGCACTGCCCTAAACCCTGAAACACCAACCCTAGCATGACCCCCTACACTGCCCGAACACCACTGCACTGCCCTAAACCCTGAAACCCCACCCCTTCATGACCCCTACACTGCCCGAACACCACTGCACTGCCCTAAACCCTGAAACACAACCCCCAGCACGCCCCCTACACTGCCCGAACACCACTGCACTGCCCTAAACCCTGAAACACTACCCCCAGCAAGACCTCCTACACTGCCCGAACACCACTGCACTGCCCTAAACCCTGAAACATCACCCCCAGCAAGACCCCTACACTGCCCAAACACCACTGCCCTAAACCCTGAAACACCACCCCCAGCACGACCCCCTACACTGCCCGAACACCACTGCACTGCCCTAAACCCTGAAACACCACCCCCAGCACGACCCCCTACACTGCCCGAACACCACTGCACTGCCCTAAACCCTGAAACACCACCCCCTGCACGACCCCCTACACTGCCCGAACACTACTGCACTGCCCTAAACCCTGAAACACCATCCCCAGCACGACCCCTTACACTGCACAAACACCACTGCACTGCCCTAAACCCTGAAACACTACCCCAGCAAGACCCCCTACACTGCCTGAACACCACTGCACTGCCCTAAACCCTGAAACATCACCCCCAGCAAGACCCCCTACACTGCCCGAACACCACTGCCCTAAACCCTGAAACACCACCCCCAGCAAGACCCCCTACACTGCCCGAACACCACTGCACTGCCCTAAACCCTGAAACACCACCCCCTGCACGATCCCCTACACTGCCCGAACACCACTGCACTGCCCTAAACCCTGAAACACCATCCCCTGCACGACCCCCTAAACTGCCCGAACACCACTGCACTGCCCTAAACCCTGAAACACCACCCCCTGCATGATCCCCTACACTGCCCGAACACTATTCCACTGCCCTAAACCCTGAAACACCACCCCCACCACGACCCCCTACACTGCAGGAACACCACTGCACTGCCCTAAACCCTGAAACACTACCCCCAGCAAGACCCCCTACACTGCCCGAACACCACTGCACTGCCCTAAACCCTGAAACACCACCCCCTGCATGACCTCCTACACTGCCGGAACACCACTGCACTGCCCTAAACCCTGAAACACCACCCCCAGCACGACCCCCTACACTGCCCGAACACCACTGCACTGCCCTAAACCCTGAAACATCAACCCCAGCAAGACCCCCTACACTGCCTGAACACCACTGCCCTAAACCCTGAAACACCACCCCCTACACTGCACGAACACCACTGCACTGCCCTAAACCCTGAAACACCACCTCCAGCAAAACCCCTACACTGCCTGAACACCATTGCTCTGCCCTAAATCCTGAAACACTAGCCCCAGCATGACCCCCTACACTGCCCGAACACCACTGCACTGCCCTAAACCCTGAAACACCACCCCCAGCACGACCCCCTACACTGCCCGAACACCACTGCACTGCCCTAAACTCTGAAACACCAGCCCCAGCAAGACCCCCTACACTGGCCGAACACCACTACACTGCCCTAGACTCTGAAACACCAGCCCCAGCAAGACCCCCTACACTGCCCGAACACAACTGCACTGCCCTAAACCCTGAAACACCAGCCCCAGCATGACCCCCTACACTGCCCGAACACCACTGCACTGCCCTAAACAACTACCCCCAGCAGTACAACTACACTACCCAAACACCACTGCACTACCCTAAACCCTAAAACACTACCCCAGCAGTACCCCCTACACTACCCAAACACCACTGCACTACCCTAAATCACCACCCCCAGCACGCCCCCTTCACTGCCCGAACACCACTGCACTGCCCTAAACCCTGAAACACTACCCCCAGCAAGACCTCCTACACTGCCCGAACACCACTGCACTGCCCTAAACCCTGAAACATCACCCCCAGCAAGACCCCCTACACTGCCCGAACACCACTGCCCTAAACCCTGAAACACCACCCCCAGCATGACCCCCTACACTGTCCGAACACCACTGCACTGCCCTAAACCCTGAAACACCATCCACAGCACGACCCCTTACACTGCACGAACACCACTGCACTGCCATAAACCCTGAAACACTACCCCCAGCACGACCCCCTACACTGCCCGAACACCACTGCACTGCCCTAAACCCTGAAACATCACCCCCAGCAAGACCCCCTACACTGCCCGAACACCACTGCCCCAAACACTGAAACACCACACCCAGCAAGACCCCCTACACTGCCCGAACACCACTGCACTGCCCTAAACCCTGAAACACCAGCCCCAGCAGGACACCTACACTGCCCGAACACCACTGCACTGCCCTAAACACCATCCCCTGCACGACCCCCTAAACTGCCCGAACACCACTGCACTGCCCTAAACCCTGAAACACCACCCCCAGCACGACCCCCTACACTGCCCAAACACCACTGCACTGCCCTAAACCCTGAAACACCACCCCCTGCACGATCCCCTACACTGCCCGAACACTACTGCACTGCCCTAAACCCTGAAACACCACCCCCAGCACGACCCCCTACACTGCACGAACACCACTGCACTGCCCTAAACCCCAAAACACTACTCCCAGCAAGACCCCCTACACTGCCCGAACACCACTGCACTGCCCTAAACCCTGAAACACCACCCCCAGCACGACCCCCTACACTGCCCGAACACCACTGCACTGCCCTAAACCCTGAAACATCAACCCCAGCAAGACCCCCTACACTGCCTGAACACTAGTGCCCTAAACCCTGAAACACCACCCCCTACACTGCACGAACACCACTGCACTGCCGTAAACCCTGAAACACCACCTCCAGCAAAACCCCCTACACTGCCTGAACACCATTGCTTTGCCCTAAATCCTGAAACACTAGCCCCAGCACGACCCCTACACTGCCCGAACACCACTGCACTGCCCTAAACCCTGAAACACCACCCCCTGCACCGCCCCCTACACTGCCCGAACACCACTGCACTGCCCTAAACCCTGAAACACCACTCCCAGCATGACCCCTTTACTGCTCGAACACCACTGCACTGCCCCAAACCCTGAAACACCACCCCCAGCACGACCCCCTACACTGCCCGAACACCACTGCCCTAACCCTGAAACACCACCCCCTGCACGACCCCCTACACTGCCCGAACACCACTGCACTGCCCTAAACCCTGAAACACCACCCCCTACACTGCCCGAACACCACTGCACTGCCCTAAACCCTGAAACACCACCCCCAGCACGACCCCTACACTGCCCGAACACCACTGCACTGCCCTAAACCCTAAAACACCACCCCCAGCATTACCCCCTACACTGCCCAAACACCTCTGCACTGCCCTAAACCCTAAAATACTACCCCCAGCACAACCCCCTACACTACCCGAACACGACTGCACTGCCCTAAACCCTAAAACACTACCCCCAGCACGACCCCTACACTACACAAGCACCACTGCACTACCCTAAATCCTAACACTACCCCCAGCACGACCCCCTACACTACACAAACACCACTGCACTACCTTAAACCCTAAAACACTACCCCCAGCACGACCCCTACACTTCCCAAACACCAGTGCACTAACCTACATCCTAAAACACTACCCCCAGCACGACCCCCTACACTACCCAAACACCACTGCACTACCCTAAAAAATGACCCCCTACACTACACAAACACCACTGCACTACCCTAAACCCTAAAACACTACCCCCAGCACGACCCCTACACTACACAAGCACCACTGCACTACCCTAAACCCTAAACCACTACCCCCAGCACGACCCCTACACTGCCCGAACACCACTGCACTGCCCTAAACCCTGAAACACCAGCCCCTGCACGACCCCCTACACTGCCCGAACACCACTGCACTGCCCTAAACCCTGAAACACCAACCCTAGCACGACCCCTACACTGCCCGAACACCACTGCACTGCCCTAAACCCTGAAACACCACCCCCTTCACGACCCCCTACACTGCCCGAACACCACTGCACTGCCCTAAACCCTGAAACACCACCCCCAGCACGACCCCCTACACTGCCCGAACACCACTGCACTGCCCTAAACCCTGAAACACCATCCCCAGCACGACCCCTTACACTGCACGAACACCACTGCACTGCCCTAAACCCTGAAACATCACCCCCAGCAAGACCCCTACACTGCCCGAACACCACTGCCCTAAACCCTGAAACACCACCCCCAGCACGACCCCCTACACTGCCCGAACACCACTGCACTGCCCTAAACCCTGAAACACCACCCCCAGCACGACCCCCTACACTGCCCGAACACCACTGCACTGCCCTAAACCCTGAAACACCATCCCCAGCACGACCCCTTACACTGCACGAAGACCACTGCACTGCCCTAAACCCTGAAACATCAACCCCAGCAAGACCCCCTACACTGCCTGAACACCACTGCCCTAAACCTGAAACACCACCCCCTACACTGCCCGAACACCACTGCTCTAAACCCTGAAACACCACCCCCAGCACGACCCCCTACACTGCCCGAACACCACTGCACTGCCCTAAACCCTGAAACACCAGCCCCAGCAAGACCCCCTACACTGACCGAACACCACTGCACTGCCCTAGACTCTGAAACACCAGCCCCAGCAAGACCCCCTACACTGCCCGAACACCACTGCACTGCCCTAAACCCTGAAACACCAGCCCCAGCATGACCCCCTACACTGCCCGAACACCACTGCACTTCCTAAACCCTAAAAACTACCCCCAGCGGTACCCCTACACTACCCAAACACCACTGCGCTACCCTAAATCTAGCCCCAGCACGACCCCCTACACTACCCAATCACCACTGCACTACCCTAAACCCTAAAACACTACCCCCAGCATGACCCCCTACACTACACAAGCACCACTGCACTACCCTAAACCCTAAAACACTACCCCCAGCACGACCCCCTACACTGCCCGAACACCACTGCACTGCCCTAAACCCTGAAACACCAGCCCCTGCACGACCCCCTACACTGCCCGAACACCACTGCACTAAACCCTGAAACACCACCCCCTTCACGACCCCCTACACTGCCTGAACACCACTGCACTGCCCTAAACCCTGAAACACCACCCCCAGCACGCCCCCTACACTGCCCGAACACCACTGCACTGCCCTAAACCCTGAAACACTACCCCCAGCAAGACCTCCTACACTGCCCGAACACCACTGCACTGCCCTAAACCCTGAAACATCACCCCCAGCAAGACCCCCTACACTGCCCGAACACCACTGCCCTAAACGCTGAAACACCACCCCCAGCACGACCCCCTACACTGCCCGAACACCACTGCACTGCCCTAAACCCTGAAACATCACCCCCAGCAAGACCCCCTACACTGCCCGAACACCACTGCCCTAAACCCTGAAACACCACCCCCAGCAAGACACCCTACACTGCCCGAACACCACTGCACTGCCCTAAACCCTGAAACACCATCCCCTGCACGACCCCCTAAACTGCCCGAACACCACTGCACTGCCCTAAACCCTGAAACACCACCCCCTGCACGACCCCCTACACTGCCCGAACACCACTGCACTGGCCTAAACCCTGAAACATCAACCCCAGCAAGACCCCCTACACTGCCTGAACACCACTGCCCTAAACCCTGAAACACCACCCCCTACACTGCACGAACACCACTGCACTGCCCTAAACCCTAAAACACCACCTCCAGCAAAACCCCCTACACGGCCTGAACACCATTGCTCTGCCCTAAATCCTGAAACACTAGCCCCAGCACGACCCCCTACACTGCCCGAACACCACTGCACTGCCCTAAACCCTGAAACACCAGCCCCAGCATGACCCCTACACTGCCCAAACACCACTGCACTGCCCTAAACCCTGAAACACCAGCCCCAGCACGACCCCCTACACTGCCCGAACACCACTGCACTGCCCTAAACCCTGAAACACCAGCCCCAGCACGACCCCCTACACTGCCCGAACACCACTGTACTGCCCTAAACCCTGAAACATCAGCCCCAGCACGACCCCCTACATTGCCCGAACACCACTGCACTGCCCTAAACCCTGAAACACCACCACCTGCATGACCCCCTACACTGCCCGAACACCACTGCACTGCCCTAAACCCTGAAACACCACCCCTGCACCGCCCCCTACACTGCCCGAACACCACTGCACTGCCCTAAACCCTGAAACACCACCCCCTGCACCACCCCTACACTGCCCAAACACCACTGCACTGCCATAAACCCTGAAACACCACCCCCAGCATGACCCCCTTTACTGCTCGAACACCACTGCACTGCCCCAAACCCTGAAACACCACCCCCAGCACGACCCCCTACACTGCCAGAACACCACTGCCCTAAACCCTGAAACACCACCCCCTGCACGACCCCCTAAACTGCCCGAACACCACTGCACTGCCCTAAACCCTGAAACACCACCCCCTACACTGCCAGAACACCACTGCACTGCCCTAAACCCTGAAACACCACCCCCAGCACGACCCCCTACACTGCCCGAACACCACTGCACTAAACCCTAAAACACCATCCCCAGCATTACCCCCTACACTGCCCAAACACCACTGCACTGCCATAAACCCTGAAACACCACCCCCAGCATGACCCCCTTTACTGCTCGAACACCACTGCACTGCCCCAAACCCTGAAACACCACCCCCAGCACGACCCCCTACACTGCCAGAACACCACTGCCCTAAACCCTGAAACACCACCCCTGCACGACCCCCTACACTGCCCGAACACCACTGCACTGCCCTAAACCCTGAAACACCACCCCCTACACTGCCAGAACACCACTGCACTGCCCTAAACCCTGAAACACCACCCCCAGCACGACCCCCTACACTGCCCGAACACCACTGCACTAAACCCTAAAACACCATCCCCAGCATTACCCCCTACACTGCCCAAACACCACTGCACTGCCCTAAACCCTAGAACACTACCCCCAGCAAGTCCCCCTACACTACCCGAACACCACTGCACTACCCTAAACCCTAAAATACTACCCCCAGCACAACCCCTACACTACCCGAACACGACTGCACTGCCCTAAACCCTCAAACACTCCCCCAGCACGACCCCCTACACTACACAAACACCACTGCACTACCTTAAACCCTAAAACACTACCCCCAGCACGACCCCCTACACTACCCAAACACCACTGCACTAACCTACATCCTAAACCACTACCCCCAGCACGACCCCTACACTACCCAAACGCCACTGCACTACCCTAAAAATGACCCCCTACACTACACAAATACCACTGCACTACCCTAAACCCTAAAACACTACCCCAGCACGACCCCCTACACTACACAAGCACCACTGCACTACCCTAAACCCTAAAACACTACCCCAGCACGACCCCTACACTGCCCGAACACCACTGCACTGCCCTAAACCCTGAAACACCAGCCCCTGCATGACCCCTACACTGCCCGAACACCACTGCACTGCCCTAAACCCTGAAACACCAACCCTAGCACGACCCCTAAACTGCCCGAACACCACTGCACTGCCCTAAACCCTGAAACACCACCCCCTTCACGACCCCCTACACTGTCCGAACACCACTGCACTGCCCTAAACCCTGAAACACCACCCCCAGCACGCCCCCTACACTGCCCGAACACCACTGCACTGCCCTAAACCCTGAAACACTACCCCCAGCAAGACCTCCTACACTGCCCGAACACCACTGCACTGCCCTAAACCCTGAAACATCACCCCCAGCAAGACCCCTACACTGCCCGAACACCACTGCCCTAAACCCTGAAACACCACCCCCAGCAAGACCCCTACACTGCCCGAACACCACTGCACTGCCCTAAACCCTGAAACACCAGCCCCAGCACGACCCCTACACTGCCCGAACACCACTGTACTGCCCTAAACCCTGAAACATCAGCCCCAGCACGACCCCCTACATTGCCCGAACACCACTGCACTAAACCCTGAAACACCACCCCCTGCATGACCTCCTACACTGCCCGAACACCACTGCACTGCCCTAAACCCTGAAACACCACCCCCTGCACCGCCCCCTACACTGCCCGAACACCACTGCACTGCCCTAAACCCTGAAACACCACCCCCTGCACCGCCCCTACACTGCCCGAACACCACTGCACTGCCCTAAACCCTGAAACACCACCCCCAGCACGACCCCCTACACTGCCCGAACACCACTGCCCTAAACCCTGAAACACCACCCCTGCACGACCCCTACACTGCCTGAACACCACTGCACTGCCCTAAACCCTGAAACACCACCCCCTACACTGCCCGAACACCACTGCACTGCCCTAAACCCTGAAACACCACCCCCAGCACGACCCCCTACACTGCCCAAACACCACTGCACTGCCCTAAACCCTAAAACACCATCCCCAGCATTACCCCCTACACTGCCCAAACACCACTGCACTGCCCTAAACCCTAGAACACTACCCCCAGCACGACCCCTACACTACCCGAACACCACTGCACTACCCTAAACCCTAAAATACTACCCCCAGCACAACCCCTACACTACCCGAACACGACTGCACTGCCCTAAACCCTCAAACACTCCCCCAGCACGACCCCTACACTACGCAAGCACCACTGCACTACCCTAAATCCTAAAACACTACCCCCAGCACGACCCCCTACACTACACAAACACCACTGCACTACCTTAAACCCTAAAACACTACCCCCAGCACGACCCCTACACTACCCAAACACCACTGCACTAACCTACATCCTAAAACACTACCCCAGCACGACCCCTACACTACCCAAACACCACTGCACTACCCTAAAAATGACCCCCTACACTACACAAACACCACTGCACTACCCTAAACCCTAAAACACTACCCCCAGCACGACCCCTACACTACACAAGCACCACTGCACTACCCTAAACCCTAAAACACTACCCCCAGCACGACCCCTACACTGCCCGAACACCACTGCACTGCCCTAAACCCTGAAACACCAGCCCCTGCACGACCCCCTACACTGCCCGAACACCACTGCACTGCCCTAAACCCACCACTGCACTGCCCTAAACCCTGAAACACCACCCCTTCACGACCCCCTACACTGCCCGAACACCACTGCACTGCCCTAAACCCTGAAACACCACCCCCAGCACGCCCCTACACTGCCCGAACACCACTGCACTGCCCTAAACCCTGAAACACTACCCCCAGCAAGACCTCCTACACTGCCCGAACACCACTGCACTGCCCTAAACCCTGAAACATCACCCCCAGCACGACCCCCTACACTGCCCGAACACCACTGCACTGCCCTAAACCCTGAAACACCACCCCCAGCAGGACCCCCTACACTGCCCAAACACCACTGCACTGCCCTAAACCCTGAAACACCACCCCTGCACGACCCCCTACACTGCCCGAACACTACTGCACTGCCCTAAACACTGAAACACCACCCCCAGCACGACCCCCTACACTGCCCGAACACCACTGCACTGCCCTAAACCCTGAAACACCACCCCCTGCACGACCCCCTACACTGCCCGAACACTACTGCACTGCCCTAAACCCTGAAACACCATCCCCAGCACGACCCCTTACACTGCACGAACACCACTCCACTACCCTAAACCCTGAAACACTACCCCCAGCAATCAATCAATCATGTCATTTATAAGCGCACTACATACCCGCGAGGGTCTCAAGGCGCTGGGGGAAGAGGGGGTGGTGCTGCTACTGATCGAAGAGCCAGGTCTTGAGGAGTCTTCTGAAGGCCATTAGGTCTTGGGTCTGTCGGAGGTTGGTGGGGAGGGTGTTCCATGTCTTGGCGGCGAGGTGGGAGAAGGATCTGCCGCCGGCGGTTGTTTTCCGGATGCGGGGGACTGTGGCGAGGGCGAGGCTGGTTGAGCGGAGCTGGCGGGTGGGGGTGTAGAAGCTGAGTCGTCTGTTGAGGTAGGCTGGTCCGGAGTTGTGGAGTGCTTTGTGTGCGTGGGTGAGGAGCTTGAAGGTTATCCTCTTGTTGACAGGGAGCCAGTGCAGGTCTCTCAGGTGGGGTGTGATGTGGCTGCGTCGGGGGATGTTGAGGATAAGACGTGCAGAGGCGTTCTGAATGCGTTGCAGCCGTCTCAGGAGCTTAGCCGTCGTTCCTGCGTAGAGGGCGTTTCCGTAGTCCAGCCTGCTGGTGACGAGGGCCTGGGTGACTGTTTTTCTTGTTTCGGTGGGGATCCACTTGAAGATCCTGCGGAGCATTCGGAGGATGTTGAAGCAGGATGAGGAAACGGCGTTGACCTGCTTAGTCATGGAGAGGGTGGGGTCGAGGATGACCCCTAGGTTGCGTACGTGGTCGGTGGGTGGCGGGGCTGTTCCCAGTGATGTTGGCCACCAGGAGTCGTCCCAGGCTGAAGGGTTGGAACCAAGGATGAGGACCTCCGTCTTGTCCGAGTTCAGCTTCAGGCGGCTGGTCCTCATCCATTCGGCGTCGGCCTTCATTCCTTCGTGGAGGTGGGCTTTGGCGGTGTGAGGGTCTTTGGTGAGGAGAGGATCAGCTGGGTGTCGTCGGCATAGGAGATGATGTTGAGGTTGTGCTGTCGGGCGACGTGGGCGAGGGGTGCCATGTAGATGTTGAACAGCGTTGGGCTGAGGGAGGAGCCTTGGGGTACGCCGCAGATGATCTTGGTGGCCTTGGATCGGAAGGGGGCGGGGCGGACGCTTTGTGTTCTGCCGGAAAGGAAGGATGTGGTCCAGTCCAGGGCCTTCTCTTGGATCCCGGCGTCGTGAAGGCGTGTTCGTAGTGTGTGGTGGCAGACCGTGTCGAAGGCGGCTGATAGGTCCAGGAGGATGAGGGCTGCTGTTTCTCCGTTGTCTAGCAGGGTCCTGATGTCATCGGTGGCGGCGATGAGGGCGGTTTCGGTGCTGTGGTTGCTGCGGAAGCCGGACTGGGAAGGGTCCAGGATGTTGTTCTCCTCGAGGTAGCGGGTCAGTTGTTTGTTGACGATTTTCTCGGTGACCTTCGCGGGGAACGGGAGCAGAGAGATGGGTCGGAAGTTCTTGAGGTCCTTGGGGTCTGCCTTGGGTTTCTTGAGTAAGGCGGTGATCTCGGCATGCTTCCAGCTTTCCGGGAAGGTTGCTATCTCGAAGGAGATGTTGATTATTTTCCGGAGATGGGGCGCGATGGCTGTACTGGCTTTGTTGAAGATGTGGTGAGGGCACGGGTCTAGCGGTGAACCGGAGTGGATGGTGTTCATGATCTCGCTGGTGTCCTCGTCGTTGATGTTGGTCCAGGAGAGCAGGCGGTTGGTGGTTGTGGGGGCAGTGGTCTCGGTGGTTGCCGGGGCGGTCGTGGTGTTGAAGCTGTCGTGGATGTCGGCGATTTTGCGGTGGAAGAAGGTGGCCAGTGAGTCGCACAGGTCTCGCGACGGCTGGATGTCGTTGGTGTTGGAGCTGGGGTTGGAGAGTTCCTTCACGATATTGAAGAGCTCTTTGCTGTTGTGTGCGTTGTTGTCTAGGCGGTCTTTGAGTGAGGCCCTTTTGGCGGATCTGATGAGGTGATGGTGACTGCGGGTAGGCGCTCTTGTGGGCGGCGTAGCTGTCCGCTGTTCGTTCGTGGAGCCAGATCTTCTCCAGTTTTCGGCATGTTCGTTTGGAGGCCTGGAGGTCTTCGGTGAACCAGGTGGCTTTCTTGCTGGTGTGGCTGTTGGGCGGATTCTTGAGCGGGGTGAGGGTGTTGGCGCAGTCGTCGATCCACTGTCTGAGGTTGCGGGCGGCGGTGTCGGGGTCGGAGGGTTCGGCGGGTGGGCTCAGGACGAGGGTTGTGGTTAGCTGGTCTTCCGTGACTCTGCTCCAGCAGCGGCGAGGCATTTGTTTGGTGCGGTGGTGCGTGGTGGGCTTCCTGTAGGTGAAGTGGATGCAGTGGTGGTCAGTCCAGTGGGGTTCGGAGGTGTGGTTGAAGGAGACGTGTGGGCTTGCGGAAAAGATGGAGTCTAGCGTGTGGCCGGCGGCGTGGGTGGGTGTAGTCACGAGCTGTCTGAGTCCGAGGGTGGCGAGGTTGTCGATCAGGGTGGTGGAGTTGGTGTCCTTGTTGTTCTCGAGGTGGAAGTTCAGGTCCCGAGGAGGATGTAGTCTGTGGAGGCGATGGCGTGTGTGCTGGCGAAGTCAGCGATGGAATCGCTGAACTGTGGTCGGGGTCCGGGGGGTCTGTAGATGAGGGTTCCTCTGAGGGTGGTGTTGGGATCGGTGTGGATCTGGAAGTGCATGTGTTCGGCGGTGCTGAGGGTGTCGTCGGTGTTGGTTGAGACTCTGAGGGTGTTCCTGTGGACGATGGCGATGCCTCCTCCGACTCCGTTGGTGCGGTCCCTGCGGGTGATCTTGTATCCGTCCGGGATGGCAATGGTGATGTCGGGGGCTGAAGCGGGATTCAGCCAGGTCTCCGTCAGGAATGCGGCGTCTGGGGAGGTTGAGTCGAGAAGGTCCCAGAGTTCGATGGCGTGTTTGCGGGCGGAGCGGGTGTTGAGGAGGATGCATCTGAGGTAGTTGGGTTCTTTCCTGGGCGGTGGTTTGGGGGGCGGGTGCTGGCGAAGCTGCAGTTCCGGCAGGTGAAGGGCCCTTGGGTGCGCTTCGGGATGGCCTGGTAGCAGGCGTGATCTTTTCTGGGGTTGAGTGCGTGGAGGGTGCTGGCGTCGTATCGGCGTCTGTTGATGTGGCGGGCGCGGGGATGCCCGGACCAGGGGGTCTGGCGCTGGGCACGGTCATGGCGCGGACGGGCGCAGACGGGCTTGCCTTAGGCGCGCCAGCGGCGCGGCCGTGCAGCGGCCGCCATAAATGGGGAGGTGGGAGGGAGGAGCAGGGAATGGGGCAGCGAATGGGCAGTGAGGGGCGGGGCCGCAGGCGCAGCGGCGGGAGACAGGCACAGAAGGGAAAAGCGAGCACAATCAGGGCATCAAGGGGGCACAGAAAGGAAAAAACTAGCACAATGAGGGGCAGCAAGGGGGCACAGAAAGGAAAAACGAGCACAATCAGGGGTAGCAAGGGGGGCACAGAAGGAAAAAACGTGCACAATCAGGGGCAGCAAGGGGGCACAGAAAGGAAAAACGAGCACAATCAGGGGCAGCAAGGGGGGCACATAAAGGAAAAAACGAGCACAATCAGGGGCTGCAAGGGGGCACAGAAAGGAAAAACGAGCACAATCAGGGGCAGCAAGGGGGGCACAGAAGGAAAAAACGAGACAATCAGGGGCAGCAAGGGGGCACAGAAAGGAAAAACGAGCACAATCAGGGGCAGCAAGGGGGGCACAGAAGGAAAAAACAAGCACAATCAGGGGCAGCAAGGGGGCACAGAAAGGAAAAGCAGAGCACAATCAGGGGCAGCAAGGGGGGCACAGAAAGGAAAAAGCGAGCACAATCAGGGGCAGCAAGGGGGCACAGAAAGGAAAAAGCGAGCACAATCAGGGGCAGCAAGGGGGCACAGAAAGGAAAAAGCGAGCACAATTAGGGGCAGCAAGGGGGCACAGAAAGGAAAAGCGAGCACAATCAGGGGCAGCAGCAGGGCACACAGACGGAGCTGTGTGGTGGGGAGCGACCTACCAGTCAAGGTCAGGGGTCGCAAGACCCCTACACTGCTCGAACACCACTGCACTGCCCTAAACCCTAAAACATCACCCCCAGCAAGACCCCTACACTGCCCGAACACCACTGCCCTAAACCCTGAAACACCACCCCCTGCACGATCCCCTACACTGCCCGAACACTACTGCACTGCCCTAAACCTAAAACACCACCCCCAGCACGACCCCCTACACTGCCCGAACACCACTGCACTGCCCTAAACCCTGAAACACCACCCCCTGCACGATCCCCTACACTGCCCGAACACTACTGCACTGCCCTAAACCCTGAAACACCACCCCCAGCACGACCCCCTACACTGCACGAACACCACTGCACTGCCCTAAACCCTGAAACACCACCCCCTGCATGACCTCCTACACTGCCGGAACACCACTGCACTGCCCTAAACCCTGAAACACCACCCCCAGCAAGACCCCCTACACTGCCCGAACACCACTGCACTGCCCTAAACCCTGAAACATCAACCCCAGCAAGACCCCCTACACTGCCTGAACACCACTGCCCTAAACCCTGAAACACCACCCCCTACACTGCACGAACACCACTGCACTGCCCTAAACCCTGAAACACCACCCCCAGCAAAACCCCCTACACTGCCTGAACACCGTTGCTCTGCCCTAAATCCAGAAACACTAGCCCCAGCACGACCCCCTACACTGCCCGAACACCACTGCACTGCCCTAAACCCTGAAACACCAGCCCCAGCAAGACCCCCTACACTGCCCGAACACCACTGCACTGCCCTAGACTCTGAAACACCAGCCCCAGCAAGACCCCCTACACTGCCCGAACACCACTGCACTGCCCTAAACCCTAAAAAACTACCCCCAGCAGTACCCCTACACTACCCAAACACCACTGCACTACCCTAAACCCTAAAACACTACCCCAGCAGTACCCCCTACACTACCCAAACACCACTGCACTACCCTAAATCACTACCCCCAGCACGACCCCCTGCACTACCCAAACACCACTGCACTACCCTAAACCCTAAAACACTACCCCCAGCACGACCCCCTACACTGCCCGAACACCACTGCACTGCCCTAAACCCTGAAACACCAGCCCCTGCACGACCCCCTACACTGCCCGAACATCACTGCACTGCCCTAAACCCTGAAACACCAACCCTAGCACGACCCTGTACACTGCCCGAACACCACTGCACTGCCCTAAACCCTGAAACACCACCCCTTCACGACCCCCTACACTGCCCGAACACCACTGCACTGCCTAAACCCTGAAACACCACCCCCAGCACGCCCCTACACTGCCCAAACACCACTGCACTGCCCTAAACCCTGAAACACTACCCCCAGCAAGACCTCCTACACTGCCCGAACACCACTGCACTGCCCTAAACCCTGAAACATCACCCCCAGCAAGACCCCCTACACTGCCGGAACACTACTGCACTGCCCTAAACCCTGACACACAATCCCCAGCACGACCCCTTACACTGCACGAACACCATTGCACTGCCCTAAACCCTGAAACACTACCCCCAGCAAGACCCCCTACACTGCCCGAACACCACTGCCCTAAACCCTGAAACACCAGCCCCAGCAAGTCCCCCTACACTGCCCGAACACCACTGCACTGCCCTAAACCCTGAAACACCAGCCCCAGCACGACCCCTACACTGCCCGAACACCACTGCACTGCCCTAAATTCTGAAACACCATCCCCTGCACGACTCCCTAAACTGCCCGAACACCACTGCACTGCCCTAAACCCTGAAACACCACCCCCTGCACGATCCCCTACACTGCCCGAACACTACTGCACTGCCCTAAACCCTGAAGCACCACCAACAGCACGACCCCCTACACTGCACGAACACCACTGCACTGCCCTAAACCCCGAAACACTACCCCCAGCAAGACCCCCTACACTGCCCGAACACCACTGCACTGCCCTAAACCCTGAAACACCACCCCCTGCATGACCTCCTACACTGCCGGAACACCACTGCACTGCCCTAAACCCTGAAACACCACCCCCAGCACGACCCCCTACACTGCCCGAACACCACTGCCCTAAACCCTGAAACATCAACCCCAGCAAGACCCCCTACACTGCCTGAACACCACTGCCCTAAACCCTGAAACACCACCCCCTACACTGCCACGAACACCACTGCACTGCCCTAAACCCTGAAACACCACCTCCAGCAAAACCCCTACACTCCCTGAACACCATTGCTCTGCCCTAAATCCTGAAACACCAGTCCCAGCACGACCCACTACACTGCCCGAACACCACTGCACTGCCCTAAACCCTGAAACACCACCCCCAGCACGACCCCCCTACACTGCCCGAACACCACTGCACTGCCCTAAACCCTGAAACACCAGCCCCAGCAAGACCCCCTACACTGCCCGAACACCACTGCACTGCCCTAGACTCTGAAACACCAGCCCCAGCATGACCCCCTACACTGCCCGAACACCACTGCACTGCCCTAAACCCTGAAACACCAGCCCCAGCAGGACCCCTACACTGCCCGAACACCACTGCACTGCCCTAAACCCTGAAACACCAGCCCCAGCACGACCACCTACACTGCCCGAACACCACTGCACTGCCCTAAACCCTGAAACACCACCCCCAGCACAACCCCCTACACTGCCCGAACACCCCTGCACTGCCCTAAACGCTGAAACACCAGCCCCAGCACGACCCCATACACTGCCCATACACCACTGTACTGCCCTAAACCCTGAAACATCAGCCCCAGCACGACCCCCTACATTGCCCGAACACCACTGCACTGCCCTAAACCCCGAAACACCACCCCCTGCATGGCCCCCTACACTGCCCGAACACCACTGCACTGCCCTAATCCCTGAAACACCACCCCCTGCACCGTCCCCTACACTGCCCGAACACCACTGCACTGCCCTAAACCCTGAAACACCACCCCCTGCACCGCCCCTACACTGCCCGAACACCACTGCACTGCCCTAAACCCTGAAACACCACCCCCAGCACGACCCCCTTTACTGCTCGAACACCACTGCACTGCCCCAAACCCTGAAACACCACCCCCAGCACGACCCCCTACACTGCTCGAACACCACTGCCCTAAACCCTGAAACACCACCCCCTGCACGACCCCCTACACTGCCCGAACACCACTGCACTGCCCTAAACCCTGATCACCACCCCCTACACTGCCCGAACACCACTGCACTGCCCTAAACCCTGAAACACCACCCCCAGCACGACCCCCTACACTGCCCGAACACCACTGCACTGCCCTAAACCCTAAAACACCCCCCCAGCATTACCCCCTACACTGCCCAAACACCACTGCACTGCCCTAAACCCTAGAACACTACCCCCAGCACGACCCCCTACACTACCCGAACACCACTGCACTACCCTAAACCCTAAAATACTACCCCCAGCACAACCCCCTACACTACCCGAACACGACTGCACTGCCCTAAACCCTCAAACACTCCCCCAGCACGACCCCTACACTACCCGAACACCACTGCACTGCCCTAAACACTCCCCCAGCACGACCCCTACACTACCCAAACACCACTGCACTGCCCTAAACCCTAAAACACTACCCCCGGATGACCCCCTACACTACCCAAACACCAATGCACTACCCTAATCCCTAAAACACTACCCCCGCATGACCCCCTACACTACCCTCAACCTAAAACACTACCCCCGCACGACTCCCTACACTACCCAAAGACCACTGCACTACCCTAAACCACGACCTCCTACACTACACAAACACCACTGCACTACCCTAAACCCTAAAACACTACCCCCTACACTACACAAACACCACTGCACTACCCTAATCCCTAAAAAACTACCCCCAGCATGAACCACTACACTACCCAAACACCACTGCACTACCCTAAACCCTAAAACTACCCCCAGCAGTACCCCTACACTACCCAAACACCACTGCACTACCCTAAACCCTAAATCACTACCCCCAGCACGACCCCTACACTACCCAAACAGCACTGCACTACCCTAAACCCTAAAACACTACCCCCTACACTACCCAAACACCACTGCACTACCCTAAACCCTAAAACACTCCCCCCAGCACGACCCCTACACTGCTCGAACACCACTGCCCTAAACCCTGAAACACCACCCCCTGCACGACCCCTACACTGCCCGAACACCACTGCACTGCCCTAAACCCTGAAACACCACCCCCTACACTGCCTGAACACCACTGCACTAAACCCTGAAACACCACCCCCTGCACGACCCCCTACACTACCCGAACACCACTGCACTGCCCTAAACCCTAAACCACTCCCCCAGCACGACCCCTACACTACCCGAACACCACTGCACTGCCCTAAACCCTAAAACACTCCCCCAGCATGACCCCTACACTACCCAAACACCACTGCACTGCCCTAAACCCTAAAACACTACCCCCGCATGACCCCTACACTACCCAAACACCAATGCACTACCCTAATCCCTAAAACACTACCCCCGCATGACCCCTACACTACCCTAAACCCTAAAACACTACCCCGCACGACTCCCTACACTACCCAAAGACCACTGCACTACCCTAAACCACGACCTCCTACACTACACAAACACCACTGCACCCTAAAAAACTACCCCCAGCACGAACCACTACACTACCCAAACACCACTGCACTACCCTAAACCCTAAAAAACTACCCTCAGCAGTACCCCTACACTACCCAAACACCACTGCACTACCCTAAACCCTAAAACACTACCCCCAGCAGTACCCCCTACACTACCCAAACACCACTGCACTACCCTAAATCACTACCCCCAGCACGACCCCCTACACTACCCAAACACCACTGCACTACCCTAAACCCTAAAACACTATCCCCAGCACGACCCCCTACACTACCCAAACACCACTGCACTACCCTAAACCCTAAAACACTACCCCCAGCACGACTCCCTACACTACCTAAACACAACTGCACAATTTGTTACAGGCGTTGCTACACAGGCCTGTGGTGCTTACTGGAAGTACCTAGTGGGCTAGTTGAGCCCCAGGGACCCTCAGGATTCAAGGTGACCTAATCCCCCAACTTAAAACGCACCACGGGGCGCGTTTGCACAGTGGTGAAGGGAGGGGGCGGGGCCTCAGGTGACATGTGCGCAAACACACCCTGTGGTGCGTTTTAAGTTGGGAAATTAATTCCCTTTGAATCCTGAGGGACCCTGGGGGCCAACTAGCCCACCAGGTACCTTCAGTAAGCACAACAGAGTTGCGTTGCAGAGAGGTGAAAAAAGGTGCGTGGCCTCGGAGCACGCCTCTCTGCAACTCAGCTCTGTGTTCCTAACTGTAGGTACCTGGGGGCTAGTTGGGCCCCAGGGACCCTCAGAATTCAAGGGGACTTAATCCCGCAACTTAAAGCGTGCCACGGGGTGCGTTTGCACACATGTCACCTCAGGCCCCCCCTGCCTTCACCACTGTGCAAACGCGCCCTGTAGCGCGTTTTAAGAGGTAGTTTTAATCCCCTGCCCTATTATGTACTAGGGACTTGCAGAGGAGGTCATGCTAATCACAGGGGTACCCCAACGCATAGTGTTCCCTAGTGTATGTAGGTGTTTTCACTGTATTCTAAGTGTCTTTTAGCATAGCACTGGCTCTGGTTAGTCAGTCAGTTACCACCAGTACCAGTCTGAAAGCGTTGTGGGCACAGGATGATTTTGCAACAAGGCCTCTTTCTGCTCCTCTGTTGGTTCTTTCTGCACATCTTTTGCTTCTTTCTGGGCGTTTTTCTTCTTTCTTCACATGTCCTACCTCTGTAGGCATAGTTAGAAACTAGCATTTAAAAAAACTTTGAAATTCACTTAAAAATCATAGGTTTCAGGCACGTTATAGTTAGAAATTAGCATTTAAAAAACCTTTGAAATTCACTGAAAAAACCATAGGTTTCATACACGTTATAGTTAGAAATTAGCATTTAAAAAACCTTTGAAATTCACTGAAAAAACCATAGGTTTTAGGGACAGTTATAGTTAGTTGGACATTGCACTCGTACAAAACCCGTGAAATTCCCCCGTTATAGTTAGTCCAGCTAACTATAACTCGCGCCCAGCTATGCACTGCTGATGACGTCACTTATTACATCACTCATGACATGGTCAGTGACATCACTGATGACATCACTGATGACATCTCAAATGACATCACTGATGACATCATCCAGTGACTGTGTGTTTCTGTAAAGTTTAAATATTTTTAATATATATAGGAAAAGACGTATTGAAGAATGAGTGGGTGTGTAAGTGTCTGTATGGATGATTTAGTAGGTGCGTGACTGACTGTATAAGTGAGTGATTTAACGTATCTTACTGAATGCATGGGTTAGTGACTAAACTGGGTGAATGTCTGTATCCGTCTGTCTGTTGCTGTGTAAGTGGCTGCATGTGTTTGTGAATAGCTACATGAGTGTCTATATGAGTTATTGAATGCTTGTCTGAGTATCTGTATGGGTGCCTCAGTGTTTGTGTGGGAGGGGTGTGTGCAACTCTGTGCATAGATGTGTGAGTGGGTGATTCACTGGGTGGATGGTTTCAAGAGTGCATCTGTGATAGACTGTATGGGTGAGTAAGTGTGTGTAAGAGTGTGTTAGTGAGTGAATGTATGTCCCAGTGGTACATGTGTGAGTAACTACATATGTGAAAGGCAGTATATATGTGTGTTGGAGTATATAAATAGCTATAAGCGAGAGTGAGTGATTGTGATAGTGGCTGTATGGATGAGTGTGTGCTTGTATCAGTGATTGTATAAGAGCGTAACAATGTGCTAGTCTTTGTATGATTAAGTGAGCTGGTGTGTGTATAACTGTATAGGTGAGTAAATGGCAGTGTGTTTAATTATTTGCATGACTGACTAGGTGTGTGAGTACCTCTATGGATGAGTGGCGGTGTTTGAGTGTCTATATAGGAGTAAGAGTGCATATGATAGTCCTGTACTGAGTGACCGTAAGTATGAGTGACTGTACGGGTGAGTGAGTGTATGTGTGTATGTAGACCTAAGAATCAGTGAGTGGGTATGTAGTTATTGGTGTTGGAGTGTCTATGGTTTTGCGAATGGCAGTCTGTAATTTAGAGTGGGTGTATCAAAGGTTATATTAGGGTGTGAGGAGGTGCATCAGATTATCATGTGGATGATGTCATCAGTGATGTCATTTGAGATGTCATCAGTGATGTCATCAGTGATGTCACTGACCATGTCATGAGTGATGTAATAAGTGGCGTCATCAGCAGTGCATTGCGGAAGCGCGAGTTATAGTTAGCTGGACTAACTATAACGGGGAATTTCACGGGTTTTGTACGAGTGCAATGTCCAACTAACTATAACTGTCCCTAAAACCTATGGTTTTTTCAGTGAATTTCAAAGGTTTTTTAAATGCTAATTTGTAACTATAACGTCCCTGAAACCTATGGTTTTTTCATTGAATTTCAAAGGTTTTTTAAATGCTAATTTGTAACTATAACATGTCTGAAACCTACGTTTTTTAGTGAATTTCAAAGGTTTTGTAAATGACAATTTTTAAAAATATTAATTGTTATATAAATTTTTTTAATACTGATTTACTACATTTTTAGAAACAATTTTTTTACATATTTTATTTTTTAAATTACATTGTAATTACATTATACATTACATTACAAAAAATACTTTCTCAGAATGAATTACTTTAGTTTAAATACTTTGCACATAGGCAATAGACTTTTAAGTACAGTAGTTACAGTTGTTGCAATGGGCAACACATTTTCAAACACAATGCAACATTCAGCTCAATGTGAATTTCTAGTTAAATGCAATTAGTTACTTTATGGATTACTTGTCTAACCACAGGACTGGATCCTAGATTCAGTCCTGGCACATCTCCTGTAAACAGTTGAGTAAAAGCGTTTTGGTTACATTAGTGATTTTTAAGGAATATTATTGTATTTTAAAAGTTGACACTTTGAAACTTTTTCTCATAGAATCACCAATGTTATCCTATGGAAGGAAATTCACTTAGAAGGTAAAAACTGTTATCGTTACTTTTTCTTACTCAGTGTTGGATCCTGGATCCAGCACTGGTGCATCTCCTGTAAACAGTTGAAAGAATGCGTTTAAGTCATACAGGCGATTTTTTAGGAATATTTGTAGTTTGTGAAAATCGACACTTTGAAACTTTTCTGCTGAAAAGTAGACAATGGATTCCTATGGAAGAAAATATAAGTTACTGGTAAGTACAGTTAAAATTTCTTTTCAGGGTCAGTACTGGGCTGAAAGATGCAGCACTGAGGTCTCTCCTGATAACAGGTGAGTAAATCGGAATTCGTATTTCGGCTGTTTTTAGAGGAATATTTGTATGTTCCAAAAATCAACACTTAGAAACTTTTTCAACAAAAAGCAGGCAATAATATCCTATGGAAGGAAATTCAAGTTACTGGTAAGTACGGTTAAAATTACTTTTCAGGATTAGTACTGGGCTGAAAGATGCAGCACTGAGGTCTCTCCTGATAACAGGTGAGTAAATCGGAATTCGTATTTCGGCTGATTTTAGAGGAATATTTTAAAGTTCCAAAACTCCACACTTAGAAGAATTTCCAAGTGAAACCAGTCAATGTTAGCCTATGAAGGAAATTCAAGTTACCGGTAAGTACGGTTTAAATTACTTTTCAGGACCAGTACTGGGCTGAAAGATGCAGCACTGAGGTCTCTCCTGATAACAGGTGAGTAAATCGGAATTCGTATTTCGGCTGATTTTAGAGGAATATTTTAAAGTTCCAAAACTCCACACTTAGAAGAATTTCCAAGTGAAACCAGTCAATGTTAGCCTATGGAAGAAAATTCAAGTTACTGGTAAGTACGGTTAAAATTACTTTTCAGGACCAGTACTGGGCTGAAAGATACAGCACTGAGGTCTCTCCTGATAACAACTGAGTAAATCGGAATTCGTATTTCGGATGATTTTAGAAGAATATTTGCACAATGGTGAAGGGAGGGGCGGGGCCTGAGGTGACATCTGTGCAAACGCGCCCCGTGGCGCGTTTTAAGTTGGGGATTAAGTCCCCTTGAATCCTGAGGGTCCCTAGGGGCCAACTAGCCCACCAGGAACCTCCAATATGCGCCAGGGGCTGCGTTGCAGAGACGTGTAGAGAGGCCACACCCCTTTACACCTCTCTGCAATGCAGCTCTGTGGCGCTTTCTGGATGTACCTGTTGGGCTAGTTGGCCCCCAGGGACCCTCTGCATTGAAGGGATTTAATTCCCCATCTTAAAACGCACCACGGGGCCTGTTTGCACACATGTCACCTGAAGCCCCGCCCCTCCCTTCACCACTGTGCAAACGCGCCCGTGGCGCGTTTTAGGTTGGGGGATTAAGTCCCCTCGAATCCTGAGGGTCCCCGGAGTCCAACTAGCCCACCATATACCTCCAAAAGCGCCACAGAGCTGCGTTGCAGAGAGGTGTAAAAGGGGTGTGGCCTCTCTACACCTCTCTGCAACGCAGCCCCTGGCGCATACTGGAGGTTCCTGGTGGGCTAGATGGCCCCCAGGGACCCCAGTATTCAAGGGGTCGTTCCCCTCTGCAAACGCGCCAGGGGCGCGTTTGCAGAGTGGTGAAGGAAGGGGCGGGGCCTGCGGGCCCGATCGTTTAAAAAAAAAAAATGTTTTTGTCCTCTGAAGGGGGCTGTGTGGCCCCCTTCCTTTTTCCTGTTTTTATGCCCTGGGGACCCCATCCCCCAGGGCCTTACCCCTTTTTAAATTTTTAATTTAAAAAAAACCGGAAGGGGCCGCGTGGCCCCCTTCCCTGGGCCTGTATTGGCCCCGGGACCCCATCCCCGGGGCATGGCCTCGTTTTTATTTATATTCTTTGGAGGGGGCTGCGTGGCCCCCTCCTCTGGCCATTTAAGGCCCCGGGACCCCATCCCCGGGGCCGGCCATTCCGTTTTTTAATTTTTTTATTTTTGTCTTTTTTTGGGGAGGGGGCGCGTGGCCCCCTCCCGGGCCACTACTTGCCCCGGGACCCCATCCCCGGGGCTGGCCCTCTCCGTTGGGGACTGTGGGGGTCCCCAATCCCCCACAGTCCCGCCGGCTCCCCACGTCCCTTGGGAGCCGGCTATGCTAGTTCCACATGGGGAGCAGCTGACATGCTGCTCCCCATGTGGAAAAGCAATGTGCTTTGGATATTGGAAGAGAGAGCAGGTTTCCTGCTCTCTCTTCCAATATCCAAAGCAGTTGCTATGGCAGGACGGGAGCCGCGAGGCTCCCGTCCTGCCATAGCAAACTACAGTGTCCCGGGGTAGGCACCCCAGGACACTGCAGGAGCCGGCCCTGGGGGTGGCGGTCCCCAGGGCCATCAAGGGCTCCAGGAGGGGGCCGCGCGGCCCCCTCCCATTCAGTTCAAAGCCCCGGGAGGTGGTGGTCCTCGGGGCTCTGAGGTCCGTTACGGACCCCCATATTTAAATGTTTAGTGCCCCGGGAGGTGGCGGTCCCGGGCGTGTGGGGGCTGGAGCCCCCGCACACAGGTTTTGTAATTAATTATAAAAAGTCCCGGGGAGGTGGTGGTCCCCGGGGCTGCGGGAGGGCTCAGAGCCCTCCCGCACCATTTTTAAAAAAGCCCCGGGGGTGGCGGTCCCCGGGCTTGGGGGCCCTTGAGGCCCCCACACTTTAAATTATCCCTCCCCCACCATGCCCCCGGGACTTGGGCCACCCGGGGCCAATTAACTATCGAGCGCGGAGACCGCGCTCGATTTTCCGGCAGGATTCGCGCACCCTGAGCGCATCCTGCCGATTTTAAAAATTTTTTTTTTTGCCCAGGGGTCCTTGTGGGACCCCCTGAGCAAACCTAGGGGTCAGGGTGTTTCTACCCTGCCCCCTTTGTGCGCTTTGCGCACTTGTTTCTGTCCTCGGTTCTACCGAGGGACAAAATGGCTGCCAACATTTCCTGAATCGGAATGTTGACAGCCAATAACATGCAGCTCGTGATCGGGACGGTGCGCGCAGGAGTGCGCTGAGGGTACGCGGACCCTACTCGGCCATAGATATCACTAACTTTTTACTTTTCATTTTCTCAGCAACTACTGAACAGATTTACACCATTTAACAAAAGGGTTCTTTCTGAACCAAGAACTACCTCTTTGCCAAATTTTGTGTAATTCCGTTCAGCAGTTTGAGCTGTAGCCGTGTCTAAAGTTTCCTATGGAAAAATGCATGGGGAAAACGCGTTTTGGGACCCCCCTTTTCTCGGCCCCAGCTAGCTGAATCCCCGAGACTTTCAGGGTAGGAGCGGACCGGAGCGGGCCACAAAGTTTGAAAATTTCGCGAAGATACGTCAACCGGCAAGAGAGTTATCTCAAATAGAATGTCGCGGATTTCCTATGGATAATAGGTTGTAACTATAACTATCTACTGGCGACCGCCAGTAGATAATATATATATATATATATATATTATCTACTGGCGGTCGCCAGTAGATAGTTATAGTTAGGACCTATTTTCCATAGGAAATCCGCGACATTCTATTTTAAATAACTCTTGCGTCGGTTGACGAATGTTCGCAAACCTTTCAAACTTTATGGCCCGCTCCGGTCCGCTCTACCCTGAAAGTTTCGGGTGATTCGTCAGCGGGGCCGAGAAAAAGGAGGGTCCCAAAGCGTGTTTTCCCATTCATTTTCCCATAGGAAACTTTAGCCACGGCTACAGCCTGAACTGCTGAACGGAATTACACCAAATTGGCAAAGAGGTAGTTCTTGGTTCAGAAAGAACCCTTTTGTTAAATGGTGTAAATCTGTTCAGTAGTTCCTGTGAAAATCAAAATGAAAATCACATATATATCTATGGCCGCGTCGGATTCGCGCACCCTCCCGATCACGAGCTGCATGCTAATTGGCTGTCAACACTCCAAATCAGGAAGTGTTGGCAGCCATTTGTCCCTCGGTAGAACCGAGGGACAGAAACCAGTGCGCAAGCGCAAAAGGGGCAGGGTAGAAACACCCTGACCCCTAGGTCTGCTCAGGGGTCCCACAAGGACCCCTGGGCAGAAAAAAGCATTTTTAAAAAATATATATCGGCAGGATGCGCTCGGGTGCGCGGATCCTGCCGAAAAAAATCGAGCGCTGTCTCCGCGCTTCGATGCAAATTTGCCCCGGGTGGCCCAAATCCCGGGGCATGCGGGAGGTGGGTTTATTGTTTATATGGGGGCCTCTAAGGCCCCCAAGCCCCGGGACCGCCACCCCGGGGCTTAATAAAAAAAAAATGGTGCGGGAGGGCTCTCCTGCCCTCCCGCAGCCCCGGGGACCGCGGCTCCCGTCCTGTCATAGCAAACTGCTTTGGATATTGGAAGAGAGAGCAGGAAACCCGCTCTCGCTTCCAATATCCAAAGCAAATTGCTTTCCACACGGGGAGCTGCATGTTAGCAGCTCCCCATGTGGAAAGCAATGCCGGCTCCCAAGGGACGCGGGAGCCGGCGGGACTGTGGGGGATTGGGGACCCCAGAGTCCCCAACAGAGAGGGCCAGCCCCGGGGATGGGGTCCCCGGGGCAAGTATTGGCCCGGGAGGGGGGCCACGCGGCCCCCCTCCCCAAAAACAAAACCAAAAATTTTTGGGGAAAAAAAAGGAAAGTCCGGCCCCGGGGGATGGGGTCCCTGGGGCCTTAAATGGCCTGAGGGGGGCCACGCAGCCCCCCTCCAAATATAATTTTTTTTTTAAAAAGAGTGCATGCCCGGGGATGGGGTCCCCGGTGCCAATATAGGCCCAGGGAAGGGGGCCACGCGGCCCCCTTCCCGTTTTATTTTAATTAAAAAAAAATGAAAATCCTCATGCCCCGGGGATGGGGTCCCCGGGCCAAAGAGGCCAAGGAAGGGGGGCCACGCAGCCCCCTCCCATACAAAAAATAAATTTAAAAAAACAAAAAACGGCATCGTGCCGGAGGCCCCACCTGCAGCAGTCTGCAAACGCGTCCCCTGGTGCGTTTGCAGATGGAAACGATTTCCCCTTGAATACTGGGGGTCCCTGAGGGCCAACTAGCCCACCAGGAACCTCCAGTATGCGCCAGAGGCTGCGTTGCAGAGAGGTGTACAGAGGCCACGCCCCTTTTTACACCTCTCTGCAACGCAGCTCTGTGGCGCTTTTTGGAGGTACATGGTGGGCTAGTTGGACTCCAGGGACCCTCAGGATTCAAGGGGACTTAATCCCCCAACTTAAAATGCGCCACGGTCCGTGCTCCAGTGATTCTGTTTGGTCGAACGAAGGAATGGAGTAATGCGGATATATATACACATATATATACACACACACACATATTACCTACTGGCGGTCGCCAGTAGGTAGTTATAGTTAGAACCTAGTTTCCATAGGAAAAGCATTTTTTGATTTGCTAATAACTTTGGCGTCGTTTGACGAATCTTCCTGAAATTCTCCAAAAAAAAGGTCTATCCAGGTCAGCTCCTATCCTGTAAGTTTGGGGGTGATTCGTCAAGCGGGGGCTGAGAAAAAAGGGGGGTCTCAAAACTCGTTTTCTCCATGTTAATTTCCATAGGAAATTTTGCGACGAGCTACAGCCCGAACTGCTGAACGGAATTACCCCAAATTTGGCAAAAAGGTAGAGCTTGGTTCAGAAAGCGACCTTTTGTTAAATGGTGTAAATCCGTTCAGTAGTTTATGAGAAATTCAAAAAATAAGAGTCAAAAATCAATTTCCCATAGGAAACTTTGTGCAAGGCTACAGTCGAAACTACTGAACATAATTACTCCAAATTTGGCAGAAAGGTAGTGCTTGGGTCAGAAAGCGACCTTTTTAAAAATGGTGTAAATCCGTTCAGTAGTTGCTGAGAAATTAGAAAAATAAAAGTTTCAATATCTGGGCGGAGCTTCAAGTCGCGTGCGCGAGCTTCACTGTGATTGGCTGCTAGTAGTCCAAACCAGGAAGTGTTGGCAGCCATTTTGTGGCTTGGTAGAAGCGAGTCATCCGAAAATGGAGAAACAAAGGTATAAAACAAGAGAAGGGGGCAGGGTAGAAAAACCCTGACCCCCTAGGCCTGCTCAGGGGGTCCCAGAAGGACCCCAGGGCCCAAAAATCATTAAAAAAAAAAAAAATCGGCCAAAAATCGCGCTGGGGTCGCGGGTTCTCGCGTTTCATTTTAATGAGGCCCTTGGGTGGGCTAGGTTCCGGGGTATTTCTTGAAAAATAATAGCAGGGGCTCGCAGGGGATGCGGGGGTGCGCAGGGGTCCGCGCAGCCCGGGGCTTCACTCATGTTGGGAGGGGGTTGCGCGGCCCCCTTCTGGAGCCTTCTATGTGCTTTTAACTTTGGCGTCGTTTGATGAATCTTCATGAAATTATCCAAAAAGTTTCTCTTTTTTGATTAGCTCTTATATTGAAAGTTTGGGGGTGAATGGTGTAGGAGGGGCTGAGAAAAAGAGGGTCCTAAAACGTGTTTTCTCCATGCAATTTCCATACGAAACTTTACAGAAGACTACGGGTGAAACTGCTGAATGGAATTACGCCAAATTTGGCAGGGAGAAAGGTGATGGTCCAGAAAGCACGCTTTTGTTTAAATGGCGTAAATCCGTTCAGTAGTTTTTGAGAAATATCAAATTTTACAGATATCGATATTTGAGAATTCTGACATGTGATTGGCTGAGGGGTTACAAGCACCAGCTTGCGGCTTATTGGCTGTGAATGGTTGAAACCAGGAAGTGTTGGCAGCCATTTTGTGATTTACTCCGTCAGCTCGCATCTCTCCGTGTAGAAGCCATCGGGTTCGTAGTTTTACCTCTGCGAGGCAACACTGGCATCTGTGTGTGTGTGAGATATGCCTTTCACGCTGCCTCTCTCCATATCACCAGGTCGCGGCTATGCCGTTAGAAGCCCGTCCGTCGGCTCGGAGCTCTGTGAGTCAGTCTGTCGGTACGGTCCCCTACACTACCCAAAGACTACCCAAACACCACTGCACTGTCGTAAACTCTAAAACACTACCCCCAGCACGATCCCCTACACTACCCAAACACCACTGCACTACCCTAAACCCTAAATGTACCCCCAGCACGACCCCTACCCAAACACCACTGCACTATCCTAAACCCTAA
The DNA here is from genome assembly GCA_963921515.1 of Calotriton arnoldi. Taxonomy (NCBI): domain Eukaryota; kingdom Metazoa; phylum Chordata; class Amphibia; order Caudata; family Salamandridae; genus Calotriton; species Calotriton arnoldi. Next base: position 833,777 of record CAWUFW010006010.1, read on the forward strand.
AATACTACCCCCAGCACAACCCCCTACACTACCCAAACACCACTGCATTGTCGTAAACCCTAAAACACTACCCCTAGCAGGACCCCCTACACTACGCAAACACCACTGCAGTACCCTAAATCCTAAAATACTATCCCCAGCACGACCCCCTACACTACCCAAACACCACTGGTCTACCCTAAACCCTAAAAGACTACCCCAGCACGACCCCCTACAGTACACAAACACCACTGCAGTACCGTAAACACTAAAACACTACTCCGAGGACGACCCCCTACACTACACAAACACCACTGCACTACCCTAAACCCTAAAACACTACTCCCAACATGACCCCCTACACTACACAAACACCACTGCACTACCCTAAACCCTAAAACACTATGCCCAGCATGACCCCTTACACTACCCAAACACCACTGCATTTTCGTAAACTCTAAAACACTACCTCCAGCACGATTCTTACACTACCCAAACACCACTGCACTACCTTAAACCCTAAAACGCTACCCCCAGCATGAACCCCCAAACAGTACACAAACACCACTGCACTACTCTAAATCCTAAAACAGTACTCGCTGCATGACTTCCCACACTACACAAACACCACTGTGCTACCCTAAATCCTAAAACACTACTCTCAGCACGACCCCTACACTACACAAACACCACTGCACTGCCGTAAACCCTAAAACACTACTCCCAGCATGACCCCCTACACTACCCAAACACCACTGCACTACCCTAAACCCCAAAACAGTACTCCCAGCATGACCCCTTACACTACCCAAACATTACTGCATTGTCGTAAACTCTAAAACACTATCTCCAGCACGATTTTTACACTACCCAAACACCACTGCACTACCTTAAACCCTAAAACGCTACCTCCAGCACGAACCCCCTACAGTACACAAACACCACTGTACTACCCTAAAGCATAAAACAGCACCAGTCCGTCGGTTTGCAGGTCTGCGTCTGCGAGCTGTCGTGTCCCTAGCTGTACATGTGCGAGCCAGTCCGTTAGGTGATAGGTGTGTCTCTGCTAGCAGGGCCGTTGGCCCGTTGGTGTCCCCTTGCGAGTTAGACCCGAGCTCTCCCTCTGCGAGCCAGCACGCTGGTGTGCGTTTGCGAGCCGACGGGCCGCAGCTCTCCCTCTGCGAGCCTGCCCGACGGCCCGCAGGTCTCCCTGTGCTAGCCAGATCGCAGCTGTCACTCTGCGAACCGATATTGGGAATATAAGGCGGCTCTAAAAAGAGCCCTTGTGCTTATTAGTTGGAGCTACATATAAGTGCTGATGCACAGCTTCAGGTTATTCAGAAAAGCTTGATTTCCCTGATCTGTGAAGTGTACTCCATCACTTCTGTAGATATCAGCCATATCAAAACGTATGTTGTTGTTGTAGATCGACCCCATTCTATGGTCTCTGAGGTATGCAGACACAGCTTTGTTGACATTCTTCCTAGATTTTTCAATCTGAGGACAATATTGGTTTGACCATTTCCACTTCTGTCTTTGGCATATATTGGAATATACAAAGACAGTTTGAGGCAAAAGCAACATCAATTGTTGAAAGGTGTCTTTCATTAGCATTTCCAAACCTAAACCAGTCAATGTGCCTAGGTCGTTTCCACCACAGTGCACAATCATGAGGTCAGGGTGTTGGAGATGCAAACAGGTTTTAACCAAAGGCAACAATTGGTGCCACTTCAATCCTCTCTGTCCAAACCATTTAATGTCCACATTTTGTAAACCTAGGTCTAAGTCAATACATCTCTGTTCTGCATACCTCTTGCACCAGAAAACATAGCTATGTCCTACGATCCACACTAGCATTTTGAAGGTATGGCTGGGAAGTATGGAAAGATGTCTGTAGCTCATGCAGTCCGTTCGTAGAATAAGAGTTATGTTTAAAGGTGGGGAACTACTTTTTTTCCTCATTCAAAACGATAACTGATTGGGAGATGAAAAGCATTGTTTTTTAAAAGTAGGGTGCACATTCGTTTTGTGGAAAAGCATCTTTGTGATTGGTTAAGAAAAAGCAGTTTAAACGTGGAGTACATATGATAGGATAAAATTTGGTCAACTCAACCACACCTGCTACTTGCATTTGGAAGTCAATGTTCGAACTTAAAACAATCGTGAACTTTTAACCTGCACGTGCCGTTAAATGTTCGAGAAAATGTTGCAAAAAAATATCGTTAAGTTTAAAAAAATTGAACTTTTAACCTGCACGAGTTGTAGAATGTTCAAGAAAGTGTGTTGATAGAATACGTTGCACTTCTGACTTCTATGTGTCCTTGAATATTAAAAAACTGTTTATATGGAAAATTCAAAAATAACCAATAGAGAGAAGTTTTGCAATCTAAAAGAATCAAGGAACTATTCTAATTTGTTCTTTACATGTATTTATGTGTGGAGTAACAAAATTACAGACACAACAGCACCAGGAAGAGGAACAAGCAGGGAGTGGGGGGACGGGGGAGATGGGCACAATGGCACACATGCACAATTAAGTACAGCGCCTCGGACATGAGTCGACACCAATGCAGCCATGTCCACTGTCGTCTTGAGACATGTGACCAGATGCACAACGTGCAATGATGCGGCGGGACACGTGCAATGTGGCACATCGAGTCGTGGTTGCAGGTACCTTGTCACTCGTCCATGAACGCGAGTGCAGCTGCGTAAGCCACTATCTCTAATAAGTGATGGTTGGCCACAATATTTGACATGTCGACGTAATCCATCAGCTGACCGGGACAGATGTGCTGACTCCAACCACTGTACCCAATGTGCACCAAAGCAGAATCGGGAAGTGGGTCAATTTGCTCACTGCATACTACGACACGTGCAATCTCCCAGGCCCAGTTCCCAACATGCATGCCAAACATCCATCCATGCATGCCATAAACGGGCATCGCCATGACACTCCTGGTCGTGGGCCAACAGGGGGCGCGCACACACCCGTCGTAATCCATGTCAGCTACGCACGCGTTGGAGAGGCACACGTCCATGCACCACTCGGATAGGAACGTGCGACATTGCAATACAGGTTGAACGCAGGTGACGTCCGCAATGCGGAAGCTCAGCCGGTAAGTGATCCGCAGCACTGCCAAAGGCAGTGCACCCAGGACATGCAGCAGACGTGCAAGGTGTAGGTGGACGTGAATGGAGTCGACCATGTGTTCGGGATGCCCTGCCATTGCGTCAGTGGCTCTGCTTGTAGCTGCACTGGCTTGCCGTGTGCCAGTCTTGTGGTTGAAATGGCACAGCTTGGTGCAATGAGCCGGGTCTGTGTGCAATGGGTGCAGGGCAGGTGTGTGGTGGGAGTACGTGTGAAGGCCATTTCACGCACGCTAACTACGACGAAGGACTTTTGAGTGTGGGATGTGTACTCGTTGTTCTCAAATCGGGCAGTGCGTAGTGTGGGAGACGGATGCAAATATTATCGTATCTGTCAGGGGGGGCTGGCCACTTGCAAGTTCCTTCTCGGAGCAGCAGATGTGTTAGCGCAAGATAGCTCAGACAAAGAACCTTTCATCCCTACAGTAACTTCTCCAGCTGCATTCATACAGGATGTGTACAAAGGACGGTCGTGGGTGTTGTGGGATGTCTGCGACCCTGGTCATCATGGATGAGATGCCCAGCACGTGGCACATGGGCGGGTTCACTGTGTGTTACGTTGCCAAACAGCTGCTCCTCCCTCCCACGAGCCCCCACACTTTTGTGCGCTGCGCTGTTGTATCCCGTGCACTCCTACGGCACACCATTGTAATGCCTATTCGTGCATGTCCTGCGGCATTCCAATCACACCGTGACACTGCCGTTTGGAGGTGGTGCATGCCACTTTACAACATCGACTGCTGCGGCCCTTGTGGCGGCCACACCAGAACACAGAGACACACTTACCGCACTTCTTGCACCGGACATGTCCGAGACACCCCATTCCCCTTGCCGGATAGGCACACCCCTGCGCTGACCTGTGTACGCCGGACCAGCCCACGCCGCTCGTGCATGCAGGAGGATGCGTGCATAGCTACATGTCCAGGCTCACTGCCAACTCTGAGGTGACATGGTAACGTCCGCTGAAGACAGCACACTGTGATGTTGCAGGGCCCGTGCCCATCATGCTAACACAATGACCACACGGACACACTTGCTCAGATGCAGGTTCGGGGGGCGTTGGCGGTCCTGGGGTTGTTGCGATGAGTGTTGTGGACCTCATGGGTATCCGTGTATCATGCTCATTAACTCTATGGCACCTGTGGGTGTTCCGGTGTGGCTCTTGGCTGTGTTCCCTTTCATGCTGCAGGTAGTCGTCCTGCTTAACACCAGCAGAAAGCAGGTGTAAAATCCCTGGTGCTAACGCGGCTTATCGCCGGAATTTGTTTCGCATCGCAGTTTTTGCCTTTCGTTGTGAAAGTTGTGATGTGGTTTTTTCGTGTATAGAAAAATAAACGAACTGGGCAGTGTATCCCGTCAAGATTCAGCACCCGACCCACTATTCCCAATCAATATAAATACAATGAGATTTCTTCATTGATTTTGTGTGTACACTGTAAATGCACCCACTACCACATTGCAATTCAATACAGGATTTTAGTATTTAGAATAAATCACAAAGGTGCACCTCGTGTGTTTTTGCACGGGAACGCCTACTCTGCATCTCATTATCAGCACTTTAATGCAACTAAAGTTGAGATAAATCTAACACACTATTCAGAAGCTGGTGCAAACTGCAGACATCACCAGTATTCCCACGATAACTGCCCCAAAATTTAACACCATGGTGGACACCACCAAATAACAGTAATAAGAACGAGAAAGAGTCACACAGCACTTAAGTAACAACCAAAAACGTTATTGAATTATTTTATTTTTTTCTCCAAACTTTATTTTTCCGTTTACGTACATATAAAGGATAAACTAAATTTAACAAACTCAACACAAAACAACAAGGCGGAAGACGCCTGTCGGGTCCATCAATGTCGACGACATAGCCTGGAAAATAAAGCACAAAATAAGGACGTGTGTAATGCGCATATCAAAGGAGTGAGACACAGAGAAAGAGAGAAGGAAAAAAAAGCCAGAGAGGGAAGGAAAGAAAGGGAGTGAGAAAGGGAGAAGGGAGAGAGAGTGAGAGAGATAGAAGGAAAGGAAGGAAGAGAGTGAGAGAGAGAAACTGCCGCCCCTGCGCATCCATGACCAAATAATTACCTGCTGACACCGGAGTGTCTACCAGTGGGCACTCCACGTGCCCGAGAAAGCTCCAGGGCCCGGTCCCGCCACCATGGCTTGGTGCACATTATGTGGACCCGCTCCGCAGCCCAGCAGATCCCACACATGTCGCTGAGTCCTGAGTCATCAATGGCGGAGATCACATCAGCTTTTGGTGCCGCTAACCCTGTGCAACTCAAGTCCGCGCCATGTGGTGGTAGGCCCCTGACGGCCACATCAGCTTCGGGTGGCACTGACCCTGTGCAACTCAAGTCCGCGCCATGTGGTAGTAGGCCCCTGACGGCCACATCATCTTCGGGTGGCACTAACCCTGTGCAACTCAAGTCCGCGCCACATGGTAGTAGGCCCCTGACGGCCATACAGCTCAGGGTGCGACTAACCCTCTGCGCAACTTTTCATGGACTCTTTATGATTGAGACCCGTGGAGCGTCCGCCATCCAGTCACCACCGGCAATAAAGGATGTGACGTTGTCGATCCATTATATTTGCGTGGTCACATGGCCTGTGACGCATGTGCCGGATGGGTGTGGTATGTGTGCAAACCTGCCCTCAGGGAGTGGTCGTGACATGTTGACAACTAGACCACTGACCTGCACACCAACAGCGAGTACGCCTGCGACAGGTAGCTATGTGGGGGGTGTGAAAACGTGTTTTCTCAATGGATTTTCCATAGGAAACTTTAGACAAGGCTACAGGTCAAACTGCTTAACGGAATGACGCCAAATTTGGTAGGGAGAAAGGTCTTGGTCCAGAAAGCGCGCTTTCTCACATCGAGTGAAAATATAAAAGAAAGGTCCCGGGGCAATATAATATACCGGAGCTCTGTCTGTGCGAGATAACCCTTTCACGCTCCCTCTGCCCAACATCACCACTTCGCAGCTATGCCGTTAGAAGCCAGTCCGTCGGCTCGCAGCTCTCTACCTTTGCGAGCTAGTACGCTGCTGTGCCTGTACCTCTGCGAGCTACTACGCTGCTGTTCCTTTGGGAGCGGACGGCTCGTGGTACTGCGTCTGTGAGTCGAGCGGACGGGCTGCAGTTGTCCCTCTGCGAGCCTGGGTGCGAACTGTTCATAAGTAGGGCTCCCGGTTTTATGGTATTTATTTTTTTAACATTTCCGTCTGTATTTATCCATATTTATTTTTTTGTCATTTTATCTGTATTTATCCACATTTATGTTTGTTGCAAGCAAAAGAAAACGCTACAGCTAGTATTTTTCCACATTTATTTAAATAGAGTGCATACCTACACTCAGTTGTTTTAGGTTTATAGTTATATATACGCCAAATTAAGTAAACAATACAATTGGTAATTTTTTTTTTTTTAAAAGGCACTTGTGAAATTTTGGAGTTTCACTTGCATGATCATGCATGTCCAGACTAGGCATGAGTGCAGTCAAGTTTTGTTCACACCCACTTGGGTTGTTAATGGCATTGTTCTGGATACTTCATTCACTGAAATGATTATGGCTTTAGCATGTTGGGCACGGCCATCCCACAGCTGTTTCTGAATTTGGAGCCTATGGTAAGCGCACTTTACATATTGGAAGCAAATGTCTTCCCTGTCCTCTTGGAAAAGATGTGTGAATTAGTGGTATTGATTAGATGTTGTTTGCGCAGCTGTCTGCAAAGTCCTATTGTTACCCCTTCTTGAAATAAACGCTCTAGAAAGTGCTTCCATCGGAATTCACGAGGAATCTTAAAAGTGCATTACCACTAAAAAGCATGCTAAATCATTAGTGTCTGTCATATTAAGTTGCTTAACTCCTAAGTACGTTATATGCAGAAAGCCATCCTTTGTTTTTTCCCCAGTATTGTCAAAGCCAGAAGGACTAGCTTTAATGTGCTAAATATCATTTGTATATACAATGCATGCAAACATGCCAATGCTTGTTTTTGGTTGCTTCTGCCACACTTAAGTTCACAACTACTCTGGTACTAAGATGGTGCAACAGACGTCGGCCCTCAACCCCCACTCCTGTGCCCCCATCAACCTCTTTCCCTCCCATAAAATAAAAAACACAAAGGTTGCTGAGACTGCAGCCAATGTCCTGGGGTCTTTTCACACCTCTTTTTTTTTTTTAAGCCCGTCTTTGTGAAAGGGTGGCTGCTGCCTGTAGTCGAGTTTTTGGGTGAGCCTCTTGAGGGAGAGCTCTCAGTACGGAGTAGCTAGGCATGGGTGGGCTGAATTCCCTTGAATATTGTTACCTGCCTTGTGGTCTGTTTCCACTTTTGCATTGTGGTTGTTTGCATTGTAGCTTTTAGTACACCCTCTGCCCGTCGTAGCCAGTTCGAGATTTGCTAAGGTTGGCACAGACTACATTTCTCCCCTGCTTGCTCAAGTACTGGAGAGCATTCTGCTATCTCGGTTTTGTACCAACTTACTGTGCAGGGGGGAAATGAGCAGCTAATGTGCTTCATTCTGTTTGGGGGTGGAAAGACGCAGCACTCCAGGCTGCACTTGTTCATCCCTCTCCAGAGCGGCAGTTTGATGGCAGTGATTTCAGATTTCAACTGTCTCCAGATATCACTGGGCGATACCGAGGAACCAAGGAAGACTGGAGTGTTGCAATGGAAATTCCTACCTCCCCTTTGGATATAACATTTGGCATGACTGACTTCTGTTTCCATATTTCTTTTCTCAACTGAGTGTTATAGAGTAGTTTTGTAAAATCGCAAACAACTTTGTGAATGTCCTTCGGAAAGGTTTTGTGTTCGTAAATGTTTATTTTTCCCCTAAGGTGATGAATTATTGTCAGAAAACGTCTGGCTGGCTGTTGATGTCTCAAAGAGGCCAAGCAGTCAGGGCCGAAGTTTGCCGAAGCCATCCTCAAAATAGGCCCCTCGCCAAACTTCATGCACTTGTTTCTGTTTCCGTAAATGTAAAATCTCACCAGCCCTTTCTACTTGTGTTATTAAAACCTGTTAAGGAACGGGAGCTGGGATTCTCTAGTGTGAAAACCTATGTTCAAGCAGCCCGGGTCCGCTCATAACTAGAACAGAACCAAAATACCGGCAGTAAGAAATGGATTCCTACAGAACAAAGTTTCTGTGCAGGGAGGAAATGAGCAGCTAATGCGCTTCATTCTGTTTGGGGGTGGAAAGACACAGCACTCCAGGCTGCACTTGTTCATCCCTCTCCAGAGCGGCAGTTTGTTGGCAGTGATTTCAGATTTCACCTGGCCATTTCTTTTGGCAGTATTTTTACGTTTCTATTTATATGGGGAGAGGAGTTGGCCTAACGGCTAGGGCGTTCGACCTCGGACCTGGGGAACTGGGTTCGAGTCTCGGTAATGACGCTGAACATCCTGTGATTCTGGGCAAATCACTTAATCTCCCCGTGCCTAACAAAAAATGAATGCGTGTCCTCATGTAACGTAACTGGTGCTATGTAAAGCGATCTGATACCCGATTTGGTTGCGGGTCAAGTTCGCGCTATATAAAACTCTGCAAAAAATAAATAAATAAATACAGAAAAAGGAAAACAAGTTTTCCGTCTGTATTTATGTGTGAAAATCCGTTTAAACGGAAAACCGGGAGCCTTATTCATAAGTCACACTACATAAGCATTGAAAAGCCATTTTGTGATTCAGTCCGTCAGCTGGCATCTGTCCGAGGCATTTCTGAAAACATACCGAAGTTCTTTCTGTGAGAGATACCCCTTTCACGCTGCCTCTCCCCACATCAGCAGGTAACGCAGCCTCTTCCCACATTACCAACATACCCCCAACAACCTTCTTGGGCCCGGAATTGTCCCTGTGCGGTTGGCCAAACAAGAATCTTAGTCATGTATAGATTTACATATAAAACATTTTATTTAAACAAAACAACAACAAATAAAACTGAAGGGAGTCTGGTGCTGTGGTCGCTGCCACGGACTTGGGGTCACTGCCATTCAGAACTCAGGACACAATTCCACATGTGGGATCGGCTTGTATTGAACAGGGTTAGTGGCACCACGTGTCGCGCCTTGTGTTGTACAGGGTTAGTGGCACACGTGTCGCCGGCCTTACATATGGAAATATGCCTCAATGATCGAAGGGAGTCTGGTGCTGTGGTCGCTGCCACGGACTTGGGGTCACTGCCATTCAGGACTCAGGACACAGTTCCACATGTGGGATCAGCTTGTGTTGAACAGGGTTAGTGGCACCACGTGTCACCGGCTTGTGTTGAACAGGGTTAGTGGCACCACGTGTCGCGGCTTGTGTTGAACAGGGTTAGTGGCACCACGTGTCCAAAATTCGAATTGCGAGCTCTGCTGCCCGCAGTGTAGACTGCTAATGAGTGTTCGTTTGCACTTGAAGATGAATTTGGTGATTGTACTAAAGCTATAACTGATATAAAAAGTTCTTGAAGCAAGGATACTAAAAGGATATTATGTAGGTTTTAGGCGTGTGATAGTTACTTGCCTACTGGACTCTGTAATTAATGAATCAAGACTTAATTTTAATTGTGAGCCCTGATGACAGCAGTGTAGGCCAGAGGTAGCGGTCAGCAAGGGCCCATAGCCACGTGGCGTTGAGTTGAGGTGCACAGTTAGTGGCACCAGAAGCATTGAGAATGTATGAGCCTGTGATGCTGCTTGGTGCGGACAGGCCGCACTGGGAGCAATGTCTCTTGCCTACTGGACTGCGTCATCTGCAATCGCGACTGTATCTGAATTGTGAGCCCTGCTGACTGCAGTTTAGGCCAGAGGTAGCGGTTAGCAAGGGCCCACAGCCACGTGCATAGGTTGGTGGCCCCACCGGCCTGCGTAGTTCGGGTTCAGTGGCACCACGTGTCGCCGGCCTTCCATATCCAAATACGCCTCACTAATCGAAGGGAGTCTGGTGCTGTGGTCGCTGCCACGAAGTTGGGGTCACTGCCATTCAGGAGTCAGGACACAGTTCCACATGTGGGATCGGCTTGTGTTGAACAGGGTTAGTGGCACCACGTGTCGCCGGCCTTGCATATGGAAATATGCCTCACTGATCAAAGGGAGTCTGGTGCTGTGGTCGCTGCCACGGACTTGGGGTCACTGCCATTCAGGACTCAGGACACAGTTCCACATGTGGGATCGGCTTGTATTGAACAGGGTTAGTGGCACCACGTGTCGCGCCTGGTGTTGTATAGGGTTAGTGGCACCACGTGTCGGCGGCCTTGCATATGGAAATATGCCTCACTGATCGAAGGGAGTCTGGTGCTGTGGTCGCTGCCACGGACTTGGGGTCACGGCCATTCAGGACTCAGGACACAGTTCCACATGTGGGATCGGCTTGGGTTGAACAGGGTTAGTGGCACCACGTGTCGCGGCTTGTGTTGAACAGGGTTAGTGGCACCACGTGTCCAAAATTCGAATTGCGAGCTCTGCTGCCCGCAGTGTAGACTGCTAATGAGTGTTCGTTTGCACTTGAAGATGAATTTGGTGATTGTACTAAAGCTATAACTGATATAAAAAAGTTCTTGAAGCAAGGATACTAAAAGGATATTATGTAGGTTTTAGGCCTGTGATAGTTACTTGCCTACTGGACTCTGTAATTAATGAATCAAGACTTAATTTTAATTGTGAGCTCTGATGACCGCAGTGTAGGCCAGAGGTAGCGGTCAGCAAGGGCCCATAGCCACGTGGCGTTGAGTTGAGGTGCACAGTTAGTGGCACCAGAAGCATTGAGAATGTATGAGCCTGTGATGCTGCTTGGTGCGGACGGGCCGCACTGGGAGCAATGTCTCTTGCCTACTGGACTGCGTCATCTGCAATCGTGACTGTATCTGAATTGTGAGCCCTGCTAACCGCAGTGTAGGCCAGAGGTAGCGGTGAGCAAGGGCCCATAGCCACGAGCATAGGTTGGTGGCCCCAGCGGCCTGCGTAGTTCGGGTTCAGTGGCACCACGTGTCGCCGGCCTTCCATATGCAAATACGCCTCACTAATCGAAGGGAGTCTGGTGCTGTGGTCGCTGCCACGAAGTTGGGGTCACTGCCATTCAGTAGTCAGGACACAGTTCCACATGTGGGATCGGCTTGTGTTGCACAGGGTTAGTGGCACCACGTGTCGCCGGCCTTGCATATGAAAATATGCCTCACTGATCAAAGGGAGTCTGGTGCTGTGGTCGCTGCCACGGATTTGGGGTCACTGCCATTCAGGACTCAGGACACAGTTCCACATGTGGGATCGGCTTGTATTGAACAGGGTTAGTGGCACCACGTGTCGCGCCTTGTGTTGTACAGGGTTAGTGGCACCACGTGTCGCGGCTTGTGTTGAACAGGGTTAGTGGCACCACGTGTCGCCGGCTTGTGTTGAACAGGGTTAGTGGCACCACGTGTCGCGGCTTGTGTTGAACAGGGTTAGTGGCACCACGTGTCGCCGGCTTGTGTTGAACAGGGTTAGTGGCACCACGTGTCGCCGGTCTTCCACAGTATAGGCCGGAGGCAGCGGTCAGCAAAGGCCCACAGCCACGTGACGTTGACTTGAGCTGCACAGATTGGGAGCATACAGTCTTCTTAACCGATTATACTCTCTTTCACAATTTGCATCGGCACTAATCTTGAATTGTTAGCCCTGCTAACCGCATTGTAGGCCGGAGGCAGCGGTCATCAAGGGCCCACAGCCACGTGGCGTTGACTTGAGCTGCACAGAGTTAGTGGTACTTGAAGCACTTAGCGTGTGCGCAGTCAGCGATGATACGTGGTCCGGGCTGGCCGCACTGGTAGCAATGTCTGTTGCCTACTGGACTGCGTCATCTGCAATCGCGAGTCGCTCTGAATTGTGAGCCCTACTGACCACATTGTAGGCCGGAGGCAGCGGTCAGGAAGGGCCCACAGGCATGTGTTGTTGACTTGAGCAATGTCTCGTGCCTACTGGACTGCGTCATCTGCAATCGCGACTCGATATGAATTGTGAGCCTTGCTGTCCGCAGTGTATATCGAAGGCAGTAGTTTGTACAGACATAAGTCCGCGGTGCTGTGCCGCTGGGGGCCTGTGTGGTGGAAGCCAGCGATCGGCTGAGGAGGCTGGCGGTCACATCGGCGGCCTCGTGGCAGGGTGAGGGGCGCCGCCCTGGCAGACGCTTTGGCCTTCCCACAAGTGAACCATGCCCAGAGCTCCGGCCTATTTATTCACACTCCTACGCTGAAGTGGCGTACGTCGGACCAGCCCACTCCGGTTATACTTATGCTTACAGGGGGGGACGACACAGCTACGTGACTGAGATCTTCCCTAGTGTTTGACGTAACATGGTTGGGTCCACTGTCCACAACACTACAAGCACCAGTAGTATTTGTGCACATGGAGAGGTGTGTGTTCTGCATACTGAGATGTGTCCAGCACATCACCGCTACACTTTGCATTGTGTGCATTGTTAAACATGGGTGTATTGCTTCCTTCACATATAGTTTGTTCACACCTGTCCCAATATTCAGCTATTGTGTGGCTGAGGGGCCATGCCGTTTTCGGAAAGTTCGCTGTCTTGTTCTGCGCTGCCTCGGTGGTAGAGGGGGGTGGTCCTGGGGGTGGTGGTGGGTGTTGTGGCGTTCTTGGGTGTCGGAGCTGCTTGATCAGTAGGTCTATGACATGTGTTGGTCTTCAGATGTGGCTCTGGGCTGGGCTCCCTTTCATACTGTATGTAGTTGTTTAATATTTAAAAAACAAGAAGACATTATATAGTTTAAATAACAAATAAAAAAAATTACAGTAGGGAGAGGGGTGGTACGGGGGAGGTCCTGAGGGTTGTGGCAGTGGGTGTTGTGTCCTTCTTGGGTGTCGGAAAAAACTATAGGTTAAATGAACATTATAATTAGAAGTTAGCATTAAAAAAACATTGAAATTCACTGAAAAAACCATAGGTTTCAGGGATGTTATAGATAGAAATTAGTATTTAAAAAACCTTAGAAATTCACTTAAAAACCATAGGTTTCAGGCACGTTATAGTTAGAAATTAGCATTTAAAAAACCTTTGAAATTCACTGAAAAAACCATATGTTTCAGGCATGTTATAGTTAGAAATTAGCATTTAAAAAACCTTTGAAATTCACTTAAAAAACCATAGGTTTCAGGCACGTTATAGTTAGAAATTAGCATTTTAAAAACCTTTAAAATTCACTGAAAAAACCATAGGTTTCATTGACGTTATAGTTAGTTGGACATTTCACTCATACAAAACCCGTGAAATTCCCCCGTTATAGTTAGTTCAGCTAACTATAACTCGCGCCCCCGCAATGCACTGCTGATGACGTCACATATTACATCACTCATGACATGGTCAGTGACATCACTGATGACATCTCAAATGACATCACTGATGACATCATCCATGTGATAATTTCATGCATCTTCTCTCACCCTAATATAACTTTTGATACACCCACTCTAAATTACAGACTGCCATTCTCAAAATCATAGACACTCCAACACCAATAACCACATACCCACTCACTGATTCTTAGGTCTACACACACATCCACTCACTCACCCGTACAGTCACTCATACTTACGGTCACTCAGTACAGGACTATCATATGCACTCATACACCTATATAGACACTCACACACTGCCACTCATCCATAGAGGTACTCACACACCTAGTCAGTCATGCAAATAATTAATCACACTCCCATTTACTCACCTATACAGTTATACACACACCAGCTCACTTACTCATACAAATACTAGCACATTCTTACGCTCTTATACAATCACTGATACAAGCACACACTCATCCATACAGCCACTCTCACAATCACACACTCACTTATAGTCATTTATATACTCTATCACACAGATATACTGCCTTTCACATATGTAGTTACTCACACATGTACCACTGAGATATACATTCACTCACTAACACACCCATACACACACTCACCCACCCATACAGTCCATCACAGATGCACTCTTGAAACCATGCACCCAGTGAATCACCCACTCACACATCTATGCACAGTCACACACACCCCACCCACACAAACACTCAGGCACCCATACAGATACTCAGACAACCAATCAATAACTCATATAGACACTCATCTAGCTATTCACAAACACATGCATCCGCTTACACATCAACAGACAGACGGATACAGACATTCACACAGTTTAGTCACTAACCCATGCATTCAGTAAGATACGTTTAATCACTCTCTTATAGTCAGTCACGCACCTACTAAATCCTCCATTCAGACACTTATACACCCACTCATTCTTCAATACGCCTTTCCCTATATATATTAAACATATTTAAACTTTACAGAAACACACAGTCACTGGATGATGTCATCAGTGATGTCATCAGTGATGTCACTTGAGATGTCATCAGTAATGTCATCAGTGATGTCACTGACCATGTCTTGAGTGATGTAATATATGACGTCATCAGCAGTGCATTGCGGGGGCGTGAGGTATAGTTAGCTGAACTAACTATAACGGCGGAATTTCTCTGGTTTTGTATGAGTGAAATGTCCAACTAACTATAACGTCAATGAAACCTATGGTTTTTTCAGTGAATATATATATATATATATATATATATATATATATATACATATTGGCGCAGAGGAGAAACATCTCTTGCTATAAACAGTTTATTTGGAGCACCAGTAGGAGGACTGCACTAAAGGATTACTGTTTGCATATTTGTGGAGACAGTGACTGGCACCCCAACTCTGCGATGCAATGATGAAATGTGGCATTGATATCCTTGCAATATCGAATATACATGGTGCCCAACTGTAGCCACTCCATCATGGCGATCAAAATTTAGAAACATTGTGGAGAGAGAGATCGCAGTCCTCTTTTGATTACAAATCTGAACTGACCAATGACTATGGTTCACACGTGCTATTTAAAATGAATTATTTACTGCGTGCTGTTTTTTTATTATTCTATGAGGCATTGAAGAAGGCATTCCGCCGAAACGCGTCTGCCCTGAATAAATAATGGAAATTAACCGCTTAACCGCGGCGGCAATTCCGCCGCGGTGCGGCGGTTTAGCGGAGTGGGCGGGGCCGCGTCGGCCAACGGACGTTCGCAGCACTACAGAGGTAGTGCTCGCGACGGACGTTGGCCGACGGACGCACGCAACGGGTTAACACCTCGTGAGTGCCCGGTATTTCATGGAGCCTGATGTTTAAACGTGAATTCCACCTTCACGCAACAGACAGGCAACCGCCATGAGTTCGGCAGGCATAAATGGTGGGACTGGAGCATATTTGTAATTTGCCACATTGCCTGAACCGCCGCTTTTGGATTATTCAGCCGATCATGGGTCGTAAGTTATTCAAATTTAAGGACGTTCTGTCATTTGCCGGATGCCTGCTGATATATATCATTTATTTTAACAGCCAGCGGCAGGCCAGAGGTGTCGGCGCAGAGGAGAAACATCTCTTGCTATAAACAGTTTATTTGGACCACCAGTAGGAGGACTGCACTAAAGGATTACTGTTTGCATATTTGTGGAGACAGTGACTTGCACCCCAACTCTGCGATGCAATGATGAAATGTGGCATTGATATCCTGGCAATATCGAATATACATGGTCCCCAACTGTAGCCACTCCATCATGGCGATCAAAATCTAGAAACATTGTAGAGAGAGATCGCAGTCCTCTTTTGATTACAAATCTGAAGTGACCAATGACTATGGTTCACACTTGCTATTTAAAATGAATTATTTACTGCGTGCTGTTTTATTATTATTCTATGAGGCATTGAAGAAGGCATGTCGCCGAAACGCGTCTGCCCTGAATAAATAATGGAAATTAACACCTCGTGAGTGCCCCGTATTTCATGGAGCCTGACCTATATATATTTATACACATGTATATATTCACTGAAGTAAATAAAGGTTAAAGTAACGTTATAATTAGGTTTGCTAAATAGATCTGTTTTTGTAAAAAAAATACCTTCGAAATTCATTGAAAAATACAAAGGTAAACGTAACGTTCTAGTTAGGTGAATATGTCAGTAATAATGATTAACGTTTTGAACTAAAAAACACAGCAATTCACCAATTATAGTGAACAGAACTAACTATAATCTGTGACCCTCCCCAAGCCATTTTCGGCCCTTGGGACCCCATCCCCCGGGACCCAATTTACTTATGTAGGGGAGGTGGAGCATGTGCCCCCCTCCCCAAGCTGTAATCGGCCGTGGGGACTCCAACCCCCGGGACCCAATTTACTTATGTAGGGGAGGGGGGCATACAACTGGGAACAGACTTTTGATCTGTTTCCCTTCCTCACTGATGTAGGCAGGGAAAAATATCAACAGATTGCTCCCACCGGGAGGGAGCAGCATGAATAGCTGCTACCGCCGGGTGGGAGCAATATATGTTTTGTTTCCCTGCGTCTGCTCTCAACAGGCAGGAGCATTTTTTAAAGCTCCCGCCTGTTAGGAGCACACTTTGTGGTTTGCTCCCATTTGGCAGGAGTTTTAAGGTTTTCTTGCCCGCGGTGGTGTGGGCAGGAAAACTGCTGTGTCCCAGGGGTGGCCTCCCCAGGACACAGCAAGTGAGCTGGCCCTGGGAGTTTGGGTCCCCGGGCCATTATTGGCTCCAGGGAGGGGGGCTGTGCGTACCCCCTTTCTTTTTCTAATGTTAGCGGCCCTGGGGGATGGGGTCCCCAGGGCCTTTTTAAGGCTCGGGGAGGGGGCCCAAGCATCCCCCTCCAACCTTTTGGTTAATGTCAGCCCAGGGGTGGGCCCCGTGGAGCCCATAATGGCTCATTGAGTTGGGCCATGTTACACCAAGAAGTAGGCCTCGAGTATGTTTAGGACCTTATTGGTGCCACTCCTGTAGAACCTCTAGGTTTCCATTTGGTCAAATAAGGAAGCTGAGCTCAACTGTGCAGTTGTTAGAGATTGTCTTGCTTGTGACCATGGATTGACAAATCCGTGGCTAAAGTATATAAGAGATACCACCTCGACTCTGGGTTGTGCACACTTGTTTTAGAACCCGGAAAGTATCCGCAAGAAAGACAAAAGCTGGACCCAGGAATGCTTTTCTACATACAAACAGGCCTCTAGGGAGGCTGTGGAAGTGGTAAAGCCGACCATAAGAGATTATGGTTTGATCCAGATTACAGCTGGGATCGCCCCATACTTATTTGTGCAGGACGCGTACGAACACAACTTATTGGCTCATTTTAGGTTAGGAACGATACACTGGATGTTGTGTTTACCCCTAGGGCAATACTCTCCAAACGATATCTGTATTTGCCCTTGCGATGAGCAATCAAACCAGACCTTTTTGCACTTTGTTTTGTTTTGTAATTTTTATGTCCTGTGTACCAGGAAATTCCTATTGCCTCTGTTACGCAGGCATAGATTTACTAAGGGTAAAGCTGCTTTGCTTTTTTTACAGCAACTAAATGACCAAGATACCTGCTATTTGGTTAGCTGTTTTTTGAGGGGCATTTTACGTGTTAGAAAGGCAATGTTATTTTAAACGATTGCTCAATTCTATTTGTACCTTACGTCCTGGCCTTTGTGATTGTTGGTTGAAATTGTATTATGTATTATATTAGTCCACGTTTTAAGAATAGGTCTTTTTTATGGCTTCATGCCTGAAATGTATTTTATTTCTATTGATGCATTTTAAAACATTTAAATATTTGATTGTTTTTATTGTGTGTGTTTTAAATCATGTATGTCTTTTATGATCATCTGGGAAATGATTGAATAAAGATTATTTGACTTTGACTTTGAGTGGGGCCATGTGGCCCACCTCCCCTTTTTTAAAGGATTTTGGGCCTTGGGTGGGATCCCCAGGGCCTATAATGGCTTGGGAAGGGGGGCCCATGCCTACCTCCCCTTATTAAGTGCGATCTCAGGGGTGGGCTCCACGGGGCCTGTAATGGCTTGGCGGGGGCTCAATCCCATCCCCTTAATTAATGAAACGGCTCCAGGCCGGCCCTTTAAAAAAACGTTTACATTTTTTTTTATTTTGGCCAGGGGGTGGTGCTCCGTCTGGGATCCCTGTCTCCTTACATATTTTTTTATTTAATACTTCAGGGCAGGGGGCTAAGTCTCTGAGTCCTGTAATGGCTGCCATCAATACTTTTCAGATGTTGCTGGCTGCCAATCAGAGCACTCGCTCCCGTGGGAGTCTGACTCCGGTGGGAGCAAATTGGCCCATGGAAAAAAGCTCCCTGGTCCCATCAGAATCGCGGACTCAACTGTCCAGACATAGAAATATTTTTTACCCTTAATTTCTAAAACACTACTTAATGGATCTACACCAAATCAAAAAAATTAAATAAAACACAAACTGCGGACCAAAATCTAGCTCCCTGCCAAATTAGGTTTAATTCCGTTTAGCAGTTTTTACTGCAGCCCTTCTTAAAGAAGTATGTGGAAAATGCATGGGGATTTTGAATTTTTTCTTGGCCCCCACTTGATGAATCACCTTGAAAC
Source organism: Calotriton arnoldi (assembly GCA_963921515.1). Classification (NCBI taxonomy): domain Eukaryota; kingdom Metazoa; phylum Chordata; class Amphibia; order Caudata; family Salamandridae; genus Calotriton; species Calotriton arnoldi. The sequence continues at coordinate 852,398 of CAWUFW010006010.1, forward strand.
TTTCCATGGACAAACTAGTCAAAATGTAGCACCTTTTTGGAAAGTTTTGTGGAGATTCGTCAAACAGGGCCAACGTTAATAGCAACACAAAAAACTATTTTCCTATGGAACAGATGACCTAACTATAACTACACAGTGGGGACCGCCACTGGGTAAAATAAATATATATATATATATATATATATATATATATATATATATATATATATATATATATATATATTCACTGAAAAAAGCAGAGGTTACAGAGACGTTATAGTTAGGCTGACATTTCACTCATACAAAAACAGAAAAATTCAGCAGTTATAGTTAGCTCAGCTAACTATAACTCTCCCATAATGCACTGCTATGACCTCACATATTACATCACTCATGACATGGTCAGTGACATCACTATGACATTTCAAATGACATCACTGATATCATCCAGTGGCATTGAGTGTTTTTAAAACATTTGAGTGTTAAATATATATACCAAGGTGTATTGGTGAATCAGTGTGTGTATGAGTGCCTGTATGGATGATTCATTGGATGCGTAACTGACTGTATAAGTGAGTGATTAGGTATGTCAGTGAATGTATGGGTGAGTGACGTGTGAATGTCTATATCAGTCTTTCAGTTGGTGTCTAAGTAGTTGTATAGGTGTGAGAGTGGGTGGGCTAAGTTTCCTTATGGGTGAGTGATTGTCTGAGTACATGTATGGGTGTCTCAATGTTTGTGTGGGAGGGTGAGGGGGTGTGTGTTACTGCCTGGATGGATGAGTTAGTGGGTGAGTCAGTGGCCCTCTGGGTTACTGAGTGTGTGTGTAAGGGGCTGTATGAGTGAGCGAGTGTGTGTATGGCTGTGTCAGTGAGTGAATGGATGTGTCAGTGGTAATTGGGTGAGTAACTGCATATGAGAAAGGCAGTATAGGTGAATGCTGGAGTATATCAATGAGTGTATGTGTGACTGAGTGATTGCGATAGTGGCCGTATAGGTGAGTGTGTGCTATTGTCAGTTACTGTGTAGGTGAGTGAGAATGTGTTAGTATCTGTATGAATAAATGAGTGGGTGTGTATAACTGTATAGATGAGTAAATGCCTATGTGATTGACTCTATACATGAGTGAATAGTTGTGTGAGTAGCTCTATGAGTGACTGACTGTGTGTGAGGGCTGTATGGGTGCATGAGTGGCTATATCAGTGGCTGTATTAGTGAGTGAGTTGGTGTATTAGTGGCCTAATGGGTAACTAAGTTGATGTGTGTGTTGACCTATGAATCAGTGAGTGGGTGTGGAAGTACTAGTATGGGTGTGTCATTGGTTTTGAGAATGCTAGTGTAGAAGTTGGAGTGGTTGTATGAAAGGTTATATTGGGGTGTGAGTGGGAGCATCTGAGATTCTGTGGATGATGTAATCAGTGATGTCAACCATGATATCATCAGTGATGCCATTTTCGATGTCATCAGTGATGTCACTGACCATGTCCTGAGTGATGTAATATGTGAGGTCATAAGCAGTACATTGCGGGTGCTCGAGTTATAGCTAGCTCAGCTAACTATAACTGCTGAATTTCTCTGGTTTTGTACGAGTGAAATGTCAGCCTAACTATAACGTCTCTGTAACCTTTGTTTTTTTCGGTGAATTTCTACGGTTTTTTAAATGCCAATTCCTAACTATAACATCACTGTAACCTATGGTTTTTTCAGTGAATTTCGAAGGCATTTTTAATGTTATTTCCTAACTGTAACCTGTAAACTTTAACAGTTGGTGACTGGGTGTGTGAGTGGCTGTATGGGTCTGTGAGTGAGTGTGTACCTGAGCCACCCTCATTTGGAAATAAAACAGATAACCCTGTTCACATGACGGACCCTTGGGAGCTCACCCGCAAGAGTTCTCACTTTGAGGTTTTTGTCTCCCTGGGTCTGACTGTAGTTATAGAGCTGCATTTTATAAATTGATGTACTATGTTGGAAATTGATTAATATATGTACGCTGGCATGAAATGTGATTGGATTGATTAAGTTTTTATGTATTCAAAAATTGTTTTGGCACTGTGCACTTTTATGGTTCATCGAACAGAAATAAAGTTAACATCGATCGATCGAGTGTGTAATGTCTGGGTAATTTACGTAAGTGCATGAGTAGTGCCTTGGTGATAATATGATTGCATAGGTATTGCCTGTATGATTCTATGAATGCAATTGCCAAGAACACACTGCGAATACCGGGTGTTTTTGACAAAGTGTAAAACAGATATATAGACATATTTTACATAAGGTTTCAGTGTAGCTATTTAGTAAGATACTAATTTAACTTTCCCCTTTGTATACATTTGTCGAAATAACTACATCAAAAATGCATTTTCCTTCTTCAGAGCAACACCGAAGGTCGCAATGACATCAGTAGTCACAAATACTAATGACAAAATGTAAAACAGATATTTAAACATATTATACACAAAGTTTGAGTCTAGCTGTTTAGTAACATAATTGTTTAACTTTATTTTAGCAGCACGTTTAACAAAAACAACAATTTCAAAAAATAACTTTCAACACCTGAACTCACAAATAGAACATAACTACATAAAACCCATAAAACTACCCATTCTTACCCAAACTCACCAGGAATCAAAAAATGCTCCAAAAACTAGTACAATACACACTCTGTAAAAAGATCCACTCTAGAGAGACAAATAAAAAATATTCATGTGGGATGACGTCCATGGTGTATCATTTTAAAACCTAACACAGAAAACATCTCTAACTGGCAATCAAGTAGAGGGAAGCTGGAGTACCATCTAAATCAGTGGCACCAGCAATAACGATTCCCGGCAAGAAAGTCCCTTCAGAGGTGCAGACTACTGCAACAGATATAGCTCCAGAGTTTTCAAGAATGGCCAAGTATTGCATGGACTGTACTGATGTTTTAACTGCTGGTGAGCAATGTGTTACAGCCATTCACAAAGCTGCAAAAAATAATGCATGCTAATTTTTTTCACCTTTTATATTTTTTGCACATTTCACAGTGCATCTTTTTCGAATTCTTCCTGTCCCAGTTGCCATTTTTGTTACCATAAAAAAGAACAAACGCATTTTACAACTTTACAAAACCACAAAAAAATCTAAAACAACACAGAAAATCATGTCACCGGGAAATAAAGGAATATAATTGGATAATACACTTTTCAATTAAAAGAATAAGAAGAACACACCCATTTATCTATCCAGAACATTCTTTAAGAGGAGTTCATAGTGAGCAGCATGAAGTTAACGCAAGACTGAAGGACCCTCGACTTCAATAGCAGCCACAAGAATACCAAATCAGAGAGTCCATTCAAAAGTCCAATCTCAGCTTTAAGATTTTGCTCCACAGTTTTCCCTGATGGCATTATACTGCATTGATTGTGGAGTTGTAGTAAGTGCTGGAGAGCAGTCCATAACAGCCCTTTGCAGTGTTGCAAAGAATAATAAATGTTGATGTTTATTTTTTATTTTTGGCCCTTCATAGTTTTTCTACATTAGCAGGGATTTTATTATCTTACAAAATGGGTATCTAATATCTATGTGTTGTTCATTTTTATTATCTTCTAATTTATTGTAACACTACTTACATATAACTTGCTGTATAGACAAGTCAAACCATCCCTCTACAAATAAATACACAGCTAACTTTTGCAAGTTATCATTATTTACTTTTTCACTTTTTAAATATAAGTCAACAGTCTGTGTTTAAATCTTCTAGTAAGTGCATCGACAACATATACAAACATACTCTGTTTTTTTTTTTAGACAACACTGTGTTAAATTTCGTAATCTCTTCTTTAAAACTATCAACTGTAATATATGTGTCCTGTTCTGCAACTCCTCCTCTTAACAACTCTTCATTTTCCCTAGAATCCTACTCAGGCAAATAGAAACGAAACTGCACATCACATCAAACCTTTTCTATGTCTGCCACACTACCATGCAAAAGTGCTCTGTTTATTTCTCCTACACATAAAGCAGGAGTTTTCATATAGTACAGCCTCCTAACTAAAGTTCGCATTGTTGAGTGGTATAACTTATTTTGTGTTTTAAACTTTGCTTTGGAAAGATACGTAGGAATTTTCTTAATATATCAATGAATTGCTGTCTAATACTACAAACATTACTACAATTCCATTTGTATACAGGACCCTGACTATGCCTTCCTTATACCTCTTCTGAAATAAATTCTTCTACATTTCTAGGTACCATTACCTATTTTGCTATAGGACTACCATTCTTCATTTCATAACATCGTCCTCTTTTATCAATATCATGAACTAATCAGTTATCGTGGAGATAGCTTTCTTCATTAAAGAAAGGCTCTGTACAAGAAATATGTATCCACTCTCCACTTAAAAAGGTACAGCAGTTACTTCTATTAACTAATCTTTTCTTCTGGTTTTGTCTCCTCATGCACAACACTATTTTGTCAAGAATCTTCATTCTATTTAGAATCAAAATGAAAAGCTTCCTCTTCAAAGCAAAGGCCTTAACTACTTTCTCAACTCGTTCTTTCTGTTTCACTGCATCTCTCCTTCTTCTACACTTTTTTTAATTTCTCACTAAATTTACAACCACTCTACTATGAAACATTCTTGCGCTGATTTCCTTAAATTGCTTCTGTTTCCTGGTTATGTTGTGTCCATCTTTGTTACAATCTTTTCTCTTCTTCCAATGTACACTTTGTCCACTCTTGTTGTTTCTCATAGTCATAATTGTATTTTCTTTATTTTGTAATCTTTGCAAATGTCCACATATATTTTTAAGAAATGACTTTGTCCTCTTACCAGTAGCTATTTTTTCTTTCAGCAGTTTTTCTGCATTTTGGCCCTTTTGTAACTAATTTCTCAGAGGATACAGTAGTTTCTTCTGTTGCTTTTTCATATGAGCTTTTGTAGGCATTCTAAATGTGTGTAGTTATGTATATCTTGTTCTGTAAAACAAAACAAGTATATTTTAATTTTTACCCTAGCCAACGTACAAGCTACTTTACTATTGACTTACACATAATACAAAAACAGTTTTTATTTTATGTTTCAGTTTTAAATCTACAGATGAATCTAGCTATATTACTACATGCACTTACTTCAATATATCAAACCCAAAGCAAAACACAAAACTTTATTTATTATTTACCTTTTAACATTTTAGCACCCTGTCCTACAACACAGCTGCGCCATATCTCACTTCTTACTTATACATGGTGAAAGACCAGTTTCTCCCTCCTGTGGTAAATTTTAAAATGAACATCAAGCCAAAGGAACATATTTACAATGCCAAAGCATAACTTTTTTAACACACCATTGGCATAGTGTGATGTTCCACATTTACAAGGCCACGTAAAGCCACTCTGCGTGGCTGTTCGCTACCTTGTAAATACGGGCCCCTTTCACGCAGCACTTTGCATGAAAGGAGCGTGCCATGGGTGTTGCTGTAGGTGTTCCCACGCAACACCCATGCATTTTGCCACATTCCCAGATTTACAATGATTCGTACACCTGGAAATGTGTCAGAATTCTACGCCTCCCCAGGGGAGGTGTAGGAAGGCACAACAAGGAGAAATACTTTTATTTCTCCTCATTTTTTTTCTCTTTCTATGCATGCTGTATTCTGCAGCACTCGTAGAAAGAGGAAAACACCTCTTGTGATTGTTTTTGTGCTGGAAGGTGTGCCTGCATAGGTTTTGTTATAATGATTGCATAGAGATCTTCTACCTCCTAGACACCGACAAACCAGATATCCTCCTCTTATCAGAAACTTGGCTGACGGCTGAGTCCAGGCCAGACATCTTAGCAGCAATCCCAGACAACTATTATATCCTCCAGACTAATAGGTCGGAGAACAAAGCAGGAGGAGGGGTTGCAGCCGTAATATCAGACACACAAATTTACTTCTCTAGCTTTATTAGGTATTCCATCAGTTGACAGCCTTCTACTTAAGTTCGAATCCAATCATTCCCCTTTTATATGCGCGTTATTCTATAGACCCCCCTCCATATGCCCACATTTTCGCAGTCATTTGGCAACGCCATTGTGGAGCTGGTCATAAACCATGCCAGAGTGCTGATAATTGGCGACTTCAACTATTGGCCACACGATGCACGGGAAAGCCCCTGCTCGGTTGAATTCACCGATCTGCTAATGGGAATGAATTTCTCCCAGCATATCAAGGTAGCTACCCACATAAAGGGACATACCCTTGACCAGGTCTGGACATCCAATCTAGAGATAGCCAACCTACGAATTTTCCCCTGCACATGGTCGGACCACTATTTTATTACTTTCTCTATTCCTAGTATCCCTCCTCCCAAAATCCCGCCTACAGGTACTATCATGGCCAGAAACTGGAGCCGGGTAGACACCACAGAATTATGTGCTCTACTAGCCGCTTCTACACCCCTTGACCAGACGGCATCCCCTCACACCCAGGTGGAAAATATTAATGCCTGGCTGGAATCAGCTAGAGACAGCGTAGCCCCCTGAGGAAAATTAAAAGTAAGAGGCCCCATGATGCCCAACGCTGGTTCTCCGACAATTTGAAGGAGAAGAAATTGGCTCTGCGTCAATCTGAACGCAAGTGGAGACAGGATTATTGCTCCAATAAAAAGGCGATTTTCATATCGGCTCTTAAAGAATACAAAGCGCCATCCTCAGGACCAAATCTGAATACTTTTCCTCTAAAATTTTAGAATCGACTAACAAAGCGAAAGACATCTTCTCCATTGTAGATGAACTCGTCAAACCAGATCGTGTCACTGCAAAACCCACCCCATCACAATCCCTATGCGATTCTCTTAACACATATTTCATCGAAAAAATTGCCACCATCAAATCTAGTATCCCCAAGGCCATCTCACCACCAGATCCCCGTTGCTCACATTCCAATTCTCACCATCTAGACCAAATTCCACCTATTACTCAGGAGGTCTTTTTTTCTCTACTTAAAAAGGTCTGTTCCGGCTCCCCTACGGCAGCTGTCCCCCCCACATCCTCCGGGAAGTCTTTCTTCACTGTCCCGAGCCCCCACTGTTGCTCCTTAACAATTCCCTCACCAAGGGTATTGTCCCCAATCTATTTAAGAGTGCGGAAGTCGTACCCATCCTGAAAAAACCAGGCACTGATCCTTTAACACCTAGCAACTTCCGCCCTATATCGCTGCTGCCCTTCCTGGGAAAAATTCCTGAGGCCCATGTTGCCAACTGCCTTAGCACCTTTGTAGAGCATTCTCATTACCTTGACTCACACCAAGCAGGCTTTCGACCCGAACATTCTACCGAGACCGTCATCTTAGCAGCTCCTGACGAATTAAGAAGGGGGGCAGACCAGAACACCACGCAAGCCCTAGTGCTCCTAGATCTATCGGCCACTTTCGACACGGTCGACCACCATCTGCTCGTCGACCGGGTCGAAAGCGCCGGGATCCAGGGCCTTTCACTGAAGTGGATCACTTCTTTTCTCAGTGACCGCTATCAAGCAGTCCACCTCGCCAGTTTCTCTGCTGAGAAAAGAAGACTGACATGCGGGGTACCACAGGGCTCATCCCTTTCCCCTCTCCTCTTTAATCTGTATATCTTTCCCCTGATTCTGGCCCTTCGCAAGAGAGAGGTCGTTACCTTTAACTATGCTGACGATCTCCAGCTAGTGTTTAACATCGATTCATCGCCCTCATCTAGAGAGAACTTTCAGTCTACAATGAATTTCATTAGCAACTGGATGAACATTAATCAGCTCAAACTAAATCCCGATAAAACTGAGCTGATTCTCACTGGAGGCTCAGCTAACCCCTGGAACTCCAATTTCTGGCCTCAACCATTGGGTTGCCCCCCTCCCCAGTCAGCGCTGTTAAAAGCCTGGGAATCTTGATCAGCAATGATCTTACCATGAAGGCCCAGATAAACTCAGTGGTCTCTGCTTGTTTCTTCCACTTGCGAAGAATTCAGAAAATAAGCAGATATCTAACCACTGAGGCCTTGATCCAAGTCATTCTTGCCCTGGTAATGTCGCGTATTGATTACGCTAACTCTTTGTATACCGGCATTCCAGCCTACCAATTACGCCGGCTACAATTGGTGCAGAACCAAGCCGCAAGGCTTGTTTATGGTCAGCCAAAATCTCACCATGTGAAACCCTTGTTGAAGAGCCTCCACTGGCTCCCCGTGACTCAACGCTGTCTTTTCAAACTTGGCTGTACGATCTACAAAGCTCTTTCGGATCGCGGCCCAGCCTTTATCGCCACTAAAATACAGCGCTATGTCCCCTCCCGTGATCTACGCTCTTCAAACATGAACTTACTGACCCACTGCCCATTCAAACGGAAAAAACACGGCGGTTTAAGATTCTCGACTCTTGCACCTCAATTCTGGAACTCCCTTCCTCCTGAACTGCGTCTGGCCACCTCCTACTCAAAATTCAGAAAATCTCTCAAAACATGGTTATTTTCCCAGGCTTACAATTAATTCCACTGCCTTTGTCCTAGTAACCGATCCCGCTCAGCGCCAAGAAACCGTCCGGTGAACGTGCGCTTAATAAATTATTTTAACATAACATAACGTTACAGCCTTGTTACTTGCATAAGTAAATAATGAGTACCTAGGTGATTAGATGAATGTATGGGTAGTGCCTGCATAGCTTAATGACTACATAATTTCTGCCTGCCTGATTGCAAGAGTGCATGTGTAGTGTCTAGGTAATTGAATAATTCCATGGATTGTGAATCACTGATTTGATGACTGCCTGACTAGTGGCTGAGTGATTGCATGAGTGCCTGAGTATTGGCTGACTGACTGTGAAAGTACCTTCATTGCTGTTAGATACATCACAATTGCCACTATATCTCTAGCTCATTGGTTATCTCCTTCTGTCAGTATCAAACTATCTGTTTTACTCTATATATGCTTTTCGTCTGAGCTATGTGCGAGTGAAGTCTAGGTATCACACTCGATATATAATTGCATACGTGCCTCTCTAGAAGCATGCATTGCTTTTTCACTGAGCGTGAACATGCATCAGTAAATTTCTAAAATGGAAAACAACATCTTGAAATTTTTCAAAGCACAAAACCTTTATGTGAATGGAATACTTACATTATTTCTCAAATACTTCTTCTGCTTCTAAAACACATATTCAGCATATCTCAAACAAAAGTTACAATCAAAATGAGGCTAGCACAAGAACTCTCAAGGTATTCTGCACTATTAATCCTCCTCAATTTTAAACAAACACTGTTTAAAGAAAAAACACTACCCTCATCATATACATGAACTTTTCATCAGCCTTACTGAACATAAATCACCATGTAAACGTATATATGATTTCTGACTGGATGTACACCTTCAACCAATCGTTCCAAAAATACATACCTCTCTGCATCTTTAAGTAAACTCAAAAGTCTCACCGTATATATAGCTATGTGCAAGCACAAAAACCATATCTCACATTCTAAGCACATGCAAAGTGGTCATATAGGTTAGAAATCACATTGACAAACACTTCTCAATACATACCCAACAAGTATTACTTCTTTCTAATTCATATACAGGCGGACAACATGTTCTCATCTTTTATTTCTCACTACACTATTGCTGTTTAATAATGTTACTAAAAGTACTACAACTCCCAGAATGCAAATAACAGATGTAGCTATTCTGCACATGCTATTTAGACATTTAAAACATTCTTAGTTCCTCATTGCAACTTTCCACAACACTCTACTGTTATTTTTCAATAAAATACACACTGTAATAAAGAGGCACTAATTAATTTTTCTCTTACTTCCAAAAACATTCACCACTAACCTCTTAAACACATACCCTCTAATAGATACAGTTCAACTCATGTATTTTTTCACATCAATGTGATAGTCTTTTTATCAAACTCCTATGTACAGCTTTATTTCTAATGTCGTTTTTTTAAAGGATTAAAAAGTTATGTACATACCAGTAAATTGAGTTTGTAGATTATATTGTTGTTTTAGCACTCGGTGGAAACTTTTGACACTGTTAGGATTTTTAAAACTAAGTACAAGAATGGTACACCACTCTCATACAAAGCAACTCTAAAATGGCAACCTCTTCAACTTTCCACTCTATCATCATGAGAAAGGCAGCAAATGAAATTAGGTCTTTCATTTTAGACTACTGCAGCTCCACTTGTGAATGGTATGCATCTGTTAACCCTTTCCCTCTCTTTCAAAATAAGGTTCCTGTTGGTGCGTTTTTGCGATCTCTTTGCGATGATGACAGAATAATTGCGAAAAAAAGGGGAGTTCAAACTTATATCTAGGTTCATTTTTCTGAAATTTAAATACTACACAACAATTTATTACCTAGTCCTGAGTTGGAAATTAAAACTTGCCATTAATTAAATTGTGTCATCACTTCTCAACTTTTTAAAAACTGTTCTGTCCTTTAACACCCTCCCCCCATTACACTCTTAGCTCAGTGCACCTAGCAACCCTGTGGAACCAGTAGGTCACAAGTTAACAGCACATTCTAGAAGGAACATGCTGCTTCCAAATAAGATACAGCAGGTGTGCTTTACTCAGCAGATTCAAAAGTATATCCATGTCTGTATTCATTTATTTTTTTAAACAACAGCCAATAATAAGACTTCTTGCTAAGGCATCCAATACACTACCTAATTTTATTCAGTTTCATGCTGACAGCATCCAATGAAATATATCTTTAACAACAAAAACAAACCCTCCATTTTAACTGATTTTCCTTTGGAAAACTACCTCATTCAGCTCCAGCCTTCTCCTGACTACTATTGCTCCTTCACTTCAAAATGCTTAGAGTATGGATTGTGGGCCACAGCTATATCTTTTGGGCTAAAGAGACTGCAAAAAAGAGAGGTATTGATAGGGATTTGGGTTTGCCAATTGTGCAGATTACTTGGTTTGGCCATTGAGGCTTAAAGTTTAATCAGTTGCTGGCTTTGGTTAAATCCATTGTGGATTCCCAAGCTCCTCACCTCGTGATTGTACACTGTGGTGGCAATGACCAAGGCACATTGACTGGTGGAGGGCTGGAAATCCCAATGAAAGAAACCTTTGCAGAACTGAAGTCGCTTTTCCATCACACTGTCTTGGTGTACTCTAATATGTACCAAATACAGAAATGGAAGTGGTCAAATCAATTCACAGATTGACAAAACCAAGAAATATGTTACTAAAACAGTTTCTGCATTCCTCAGAGACCATCGCATGGGCTGTATCTATAACAACAATCTGCGTTTTGACATGCATGAAATTTATAGAAATGATAGAGTGCACTTTACAGATGAAGGCAACAGGGTGTTTCTAAGTAACGTGAAACTCTGCATCCAGTCTAATGTATAGCAGCCATATACACACAACCAACACAACAGCTCTTGTCAGAGCCACCCTAGTACCTGAAATATTATGGCGATTTTTTTCGAAAGGGGTTTTTTTCCCTTTAGTTTTTGACAATATTAGCGACGACGTTGCGATCCCCACAGACACGTCGTGAAAACGGAAAACAAAAGCAGACATTCAATGGCCATTAACACATCCAAAAATAATATTTAAAAAAATCCATTCTGAACATTGTACTACACATATTACTATATACACACTTCTTTCAAAGCATGTTTAAACTCATACTTTTGTACTAAGTTTCTTTAAAAACCATCTTTCAGACCTATTTTCCATTTTCGCGGTTATTCAGGATGTCGCAATGACATCGTTAACCGCGACGATCGCGCCTTTTCCATAAAGTCTAAAACACATATATCCACACATACTACAGTATTTTACACACGAGGTGTTTCTTACAGTATTCTCTAAAGTCATGTTTTTCTAGAGAGTTTAAATAAAAATCATCTCTAAAACCTATTTTATCTTTTCGCGGTCACTCCGGCGATTGCGATGTCGGTAATCGCGATCCACCCGGACATGTCGCGAAAACAAAAGCAGAAATTCAATAGCCACCACCACATTCAAAAATTATAAGTATATAATTCTAACCATCACAGTAGATAACTCACTATATAAATAGCTCTAAAAAAACATTTATCAGAATCTCAATATCTCTATAACAATGCCTATATTCAATGATATTTTTTTTATATTTCCACCAATATTCTCAACGACGTTGATAGTCGCAATGTCCCCACGATGATACACGGGAGGCCGCGCTGGTGGTCGCGGCGTCATTGCGACTATTGCACGCGATTAGAAAAAGCAATTTTGTACATATAACTTGTCACTAACACCCCAATTTCTCAACCATGCGTTCAGAGTATCTCCACCCTGACCCCTTATGTGGGCTTTCACACAAAATTTCAGCACCGGGAACCATTCCCAATAGATAAAATGGGAGCCGCATCTTTCTGTTCAGGTTGAGTCCAGCCAATCAGAGCTTTCCCCTTGGCGCGTGCATTCGCGATTAATCGCGAAACCACTATGAAATATCCGCGGCAAGAGATATCACTATAATTTTTGGATTACATTTCTCAAAAACTACTGAACAGATTTAGACCAAATAGGCAAAAGGTACTTCCTTGAACCAACATCTACCTCCCTGCCAAATTTGGTGTAATTCTGTTAAGTGGTTCTGGCTGTGGGTGTGGCTAAAGGTTCGTATGGGAATTAACATTACAAATGCACCCTTACTTCATGCCCTAAATTCTCGGTCCCCACTGCACGGATCACCCCGAAACTTTCCATGACAACCAGAACCTACCTTGACACTTTTTTATATATCACCTACTGATAGTTAGGACCAAAGTTTCCATAGGAAAAGTCTTTTTTTGTTTTGCCAATAACTTTGGCACCACTTGACAAATCTTCACGACATTTTCAAAAACTTCTCCTTTTTAGTTCAGCTGCTGTGTTGAAGGTTTTGGGGTGATCCATCAAGCGGGGGCGAGGAAAAAGGGGGGGTCCCACAACGAGTTTTCCCCATGTTATGTCTATGGGGATTTTTCATTTTTTGAACACGACTACAGCCCTAACCGCTGAATGGAATTACACCAAATTTGGCAGAAAGCTAAATGTTGTTCCAGAAAGCATTCAGTAGTTTCAGAGATATTTCAGTTTAAAAAATATAGATATCTGGGAGCCCAACAGACTTCCGAGACCTTACTGAAATTTGGGTGGCTGCCAACACTTCAACCAAGAAGTGTTGACAGCCATCTTGGGACTCGGTTGAACTGAGTCCGACAAAAAAAGTAAAAAAAAGAAAAGAAAAGGGGGCCATGTAGAAACACCCTGGCCCGCTAGGCCTCTTGGAGGGGGGGGCCCAAAAAACATTTTTTGAAAACAAAATACCCGTGCTTCGTTTATCATCGGCCCCTAGGTGGTCCAGGTCCCGGGGGCATTGTTTTAATAAGGGAGGGAGGCGCTCGGCCCCTCCTCCTGGGGCTTACTATGCCCCGGGGAACACCACCTCCCGGGGCTTCTTAACGTATGAATACGGGGGAGGCCCATATGGCTTCTCCCACTGCCCTGTGGACCGCCACCTACCTGGGGCTTATTTCATTTTAAATGGGGGCCCTCTTTCACCCCCCCAGCCCTGGCGACCGCCACCTCCCCGATGCTTTATTGTAGTTTGATGTGGGGGCCGTATGGACCCCCTTCTGCAGCCCCAGGAGCCGCCACCTCCCTGGGGCATTAATTTAACAAAATGGGAGGGCTGCATGGCCCCCCATAGCCCTGAAACCTCCACCTCCCTGGGGCATACGTTAAAATTGTATACGGGGCGTGCGGCCTCCTCCCAGCCCCGGGATGACCACCTCCCTAGGGCAAATTGGAAGATGTAATATGTGAGGTCATAAGCGTTGCATTGCGGGGGCACGAGTTCTAGTTAGCTCACTAACTATAATGGCTGAATTTCTCTGGTTTTGTACTAGTGAAATGTCAGCCTAACTATAACGTCCCTGTAACCTTTGTTTTTTTCAGGGAATATATATATATATACACACACACACACATATATTGGATCTGATCATTTCAATCTGATTTTCAACCAAATGACTGTAATCAGAATTCCCTACTCTCCATTTTGATGACTTACTAACAGTACACGATCAACATTTGTGTGCAATATTGGTCGTAAATGACTGTTTCATTACCTTTGATACAATGAGCTCACAGTCCTGCTAGAAAGGCAGACTTTCATCTGCAATAACAGGAACACCAAGAAGCTGCTTTGACTCATTCACCCTTAACTTATTCTCATGCTTAAGCAAGAAAACATCCAGCTTGGAACTGAAGTACCAAAAGTCTCTCAATTTTCTAGTGTACTACCCTTTCCCCCAGCTTCCTCATCATCTAGCGAATCCCATTTGGAAAGTGCTCTTTAAATATGATGTAAAATTTCATGTGCACCTTGCGAACACCCAGCTCTTCTGGAAAATCTCCATCCGCCACTCAGAGACTGCAACATTTGCAACATCATTGCAATTCATATCACCACTGATGAGCTGATCAAGATTTGAAAAATCATGTAATTGGTACTAATCACCTAATTAAAAACACAGTTTCAGCATTTTCATCTCCCAGCAAAAGCAACACGCAAAATAATGAGACTAAAAAAACTGTAGGTAGTCATTGACGACACCCAACAACCCACATTCAAGTTTCCTCAGTGATGAGCTTCAGCCATCACCTCTGTCTTTTATACCTTTTGAAAAACGAAATGTGAAGACAGACTTGTGATGCTGAACCAGGTCTCTTGTAGACAGCAAACCAAAATATTACCATAGTCCCTACAAATCAAAAAACTTCACAGAAATCCCATACATCAATCCTACAAAATGGATGCAAAAGTGTTAAATGGAACTGAGACACGTTCATAAAAACCTTCAATAACTCACTGCCAGTCTTTTTATCTAGGTAAAAACATTCACAAGAGCACACGGAGTATAAAAGGAACCGCCCTTACTATCATTTCGCACCTGACTGCATCAAGCAAGCACTGCTCTTTTCTCCCTGTTTGGTGAAGCCTAATTATCAGTTGCTCAGACTGTGGAATACCACCCTGCAATCCTTTTTCAAGACCTCAAAACTCCAGTCTTTCAAGTCGACATTTCCCAGAAGGCTACGCCAGACACCTCTGGGGTACAGTGTGCTTTGTAAATTAATTTAATTTCCACAGGTCCTGTGAATTTTAACTGGGGTGGGTTACTGGAATTGGTTGGGAAATATTGGCCCTCTTTTATGGGGATTTGGCACAGGGCAGTGCAGCAAGGTGACTTGCTGCGCTGCCCTACATCAAAGTGAAAGGGCAGGAATGGACCATATTTATCCAATACTGTGCATGCCTGTCCCTTCGCCCGGCGCTAGCGCTGTTTGGGCTGCCTAGTGCCAAGGCAGGCATCCTTGCCCCATGGTGCAAAGGTGCTTGTGTTGTCGGTAGGATTGTTTAAGCGCAGGAAGGGGCACCTTCCTGCATAGAAACAGTACACTGAGGTGTGTTCCTCTTTCTATTTGCGCTGCAGAATGCAGCAAACAAAAAGATGAAAAAACGAGGAGAAATAAAGATATTTTCCTTATTATGCTTGCCATGGAGAGGCAGATTTTGATGCATTCCCAGGTTTACAAGTCCTTGTAAATCTGGGAATGCGTCAAAACCGCCACCCCCATGGAACGCCTCCCTTTCGCAGATTAAGGCAATGCAGCGATTTGCGCTGCGTTGCCTTACTCAAGATTTATGAGGCCACGCAATGTGGCTTTGCGTGGCTTCATAAATGTGACTCAGAGCCTTGCATCCCGCATGTACCCCTTTGTGTGGTGCAAACGTGACGCAAGGCTCTTATAAATATACCCTATTGTATTTTCTTGTATGGCAGTGAGCTATTAGTTGCACACCGTGTCCAAATACTTCTAGATGAATGCATATGCTGGCACTGCTGGCCACATAAGCTAGCCATTTGCTTACGGTATGCTGGTGCTCTCTGCAGACAGTGCATGCTGGCTGCACACGCTGACTCTATTTTCTGATGGTGTTCACTGAGGCCATATGGTAGCAGTTTGCAAATGTGGAACGCAAACACTTTGGCAAGAGTGTTTGTTGGCACAGCTGATATATATACTAACAGTGCATGCTGTCAATACAAACTAGATTTGCTTGCTGGCATTAGTTTGTACATATTAAGAAGTGCTGTCATCTGGTATTATTTTGTTGACAGCTTACGCTGTCGCAGTACCCAAGCAGGTTGCTGACAATAAATGCTGGCAGCGTCCATGGACAGAATACCGCGCTCTCGAGTGTGACACTCAGCTAAAAGTGAACGCAGACAGAGATAGAAAGGTAGACCTATTATGGAATTGATTTATCACTGCTCACTCTGTCTCTTGACACCTGTAAACAGAATTTGATTGTGACGCCTCTCACAAACAATATTCCATGTGTGAACAGTTATGGCTAGGACTGGAATCTTACGGCTCAGTTCACTGAATCTATTGCTGTTTTTTGTGTAGTTCTTGTTTGTAAGCAATGGTCTTGCTTTAATGAAGAATTAGACTCTTCTTATTTTATTGTGCTTTCTTTGTCATGCTTGTAAAGCAAAAGCAGAAAAAATCACTTACACATAATTCCTGTTAATAATTAAATCATTTTCTTGGATGGGAAGTTCGGTCAAATTTCAGATTTTTATAGAGTTTAGAAAGAATTCATAAAGTTACAGTCATAGTTTTCCAAGAGTACTGGAAGTATTTACAATTGTATAGGACTTTTCACCCTATTACGGGGCACCAAAGTACATTATCAGGTGGGTGGCATGCCACACCTTGGATGGGATTGCTTAGTTGAAAGGGTGTTACACTCGATGCGTGTCTATGTGGGAAGCCTACTGGTGTTGTGTGTATGAATGAGCAGAGTGATCCTCTTATCTGGGTCATAGTGGTGTGGCCGAGGCAGTGGCGGCCCGTAGAGGGAGTGCTGCGGGGCGGGGAAGGGGCTGGGTGGGTGGAGGGAGTCGGACATACGACGGGCAGGAGTAATGTAAGTAAATAAATAAATAAAACTATTTACCTTGCGCTCGCTGCATCGCCAACTCGGTGATGCAGCGAGCGCAAGGTAAATAATTTATTTATTTATTTACTTACTTTACTCCTGCCTGTCTTCCTGGTTTGATGTACTGAGTTATGCTTGTGGAATATTGGACTTAAGGAACGTATAGTTTGAGGTGGGTTAGTTGCTCAGCAGTTGATGTTTGCTGAGGTATAATAAAGTCACTCCTGTTGTTTCCCACACTAGCTGGTGCCATGTTGCCAGAACCTTTAATGACAACTTCAGTTATGTAGGTGACGGTTGCTCAAGAAATGTGTTGCACGTTGGGACGTCCATTTTTTAATATGGTGAGAGTTGAGAAAAGAACGTGACGGGATGGACTACACCCACCTTCATAAAAATGTATGCATAAGGAATTCTCTTTACCATACAAGTATTTAATACAAATGTGCACTAGCACATGCAACATTTCTCGTAAGAAACCCATTCCTTTAGCCTGCCATTTACTTGCAGGGAACAGGATGTTCCTGGTCTTTCCCACCTTTGCAACTCAGTCTTGCCTTTGACAGCTGAATGTAACTATACTGAGTGCAGCTGTAAGAAATTGGGTTATTGGTTAAGACGTGTAAGTCCCCAACTCATGTAATAATCGCAATCCTTGTCAGAGTGAATCACTAAAGTGATTAAATAAACCTGAGCTAAACTCCTTGGTAGCTGTGGCACAGAGCAGAGAAGCTTAACTTAGAATCAATCTCTATAGAATTTATACAGCATTAAAACAGTAATAAAGTTGAAATGCAAAACAATAAAAATCCCAAAGCAAATAAGAAAATTTGAGAAAAATGTATTAAACACAATGAAAAAAATCCAATAAGGGTAAGAAACTGAGAGATATTAATATTTAAAGTTTTAAGTAGAACTAGCTCCAAAAAGTAAAAAGTGCCAATAATAGTCAATGGTCGCGGTAGAACAGGACCTAGGCGCAATTTGATGCTGACTTTGATAGAACGCTGTTCGAATACACTAAAAGATTTTCTTAGTCAAAGATTTTACCTTCTGACTTTAGACCTTTAAGTGACAATCCAAGACAGGAGTACACTCCCCCAGGACCTCAGGGGAGACACTTACAGACTCAGAGGGTGGTGGAGAGAGTCCAGTCCGGGTCCAGTTGACACTAATCAGCTGGTCAGTTGCAGGAAAGGCCTGTGGTAGCTTGTTGTGTCTCTGTAGCTTGTACAGGATGACGGCCTTATGATCCTTGGAGTCCACTGCTTTGTCCTGGGTCCAAGAGCAAGCAGGTCAAGTCTTCCAGGGCTTTTCTCAGGTTGCTGACAGCAGGTTGAGTCTTCTTCTGCTCTTCCTCAGGTTCAGGAGTGTTCTGAAGTGGGTGCGGGTGGGAAAGAGCACTAGGGAGGCCCTAACCAATAGGGTAATGATTCCCAGGGCTATCCTTACCCACTTTTGGGCATTTTCAAGGTAGACAAAGTCTTTGGCAAAACTAAACTTGGGTTTTTAGGTCTGGCGGTGTGTGTGGAGTGTGTGTTAGGTAGGTAAGGAGGGTACTAGGTAATCCTAATTTCCTACCACATCCAACACTAAAATCCAGGTTTGAGCTTACCCTGTACCCACAATAACTCAGAGACAGAAGTCCAGAATAACAAAGATGAGCTTTCAGCAAGCAGACAGTGGATAAAGCAAGTTGGTTTGGCATTCTGTTTTCCTCTTTTGAAGTGCGCCCCAAATGCAAATATAGCGGACCTGTCAAGCAAGCAGGACTTGATACTTTAATGTCAAAAAGAATCCTCCCGGGCCCCTTTGCATATTCTGTCAGATTTAGAGGGGCCATATCACCCCGTTCATGTCAGCCTATTGTTTTGCTGCAGGAAGCAAATTCACTCCTATTTAAATGCTAACTACTGGCTGGTCAAAGTGAGAGATCAAAATGCAGATTTATCTGCTAGGAGCTTCGGCAGGGCAAAGTCAATATTTTAACTGTTACTTTTCTGCAATATTTAGAACAAATCTGACTTCACCATTGAATTGGATTTTACCAAATATTAAAAAATAGTAGTTTAATTATTTTTCTAGCTATTCCCATTCCAAGGACACTAGATTAGTACATAAAATTGCATCCCAATATTTACCTATTGAACAGCCAAACCTGCTACAGTGAAAACAGCTTTGAGGGCATTTTCACTGTAAGGACAGATTTAACATTACATTTTTATATGTCCTACTTTTGAATACCATGCACCCTGCCTTTATGGACAATAAGGTCTACTAGAGGTGACTTATACATATTTAAAAGGAACTTTTAGGCATGTCAAAAGAGGTTATTTTGACAGGTCGAATTTGCAGTTGAAACCTGCACAGCCAGGCTAATAGCAGCAGGCTTGCAGCCATGTTTACATTGTCAATGTAGTGGATGGCACAATAGGTGCTGCAGTTCACTTGTGGCATTTAACATACAGACCCTTGGTACACCATGGTACTATATACTAGGGATTTATACACAAGTTAAATATGCCAAACAGGAGTATACCAATTTTACTATGTTGAAAGGTGGAGCACAAACACTTTAGCTCTGGTTATTAGGGGTAAAGTGAACAGAGTTCTATAGATAGTAAAAATAGGGTTCAGAACAAAGGCAAAAGAAATTCGGGGTGACCCTGCATAAATGACAAATTTCCAATATCAATAATATGAGATTAGAAAATAGTGCATTCAGTGCATCCAGTAAGTGTAGATTTACTATTCTTAACTTCACATATACCTACCTTGACAATATAGTGCTAGTCGATATAGTGTGATATTTTTGTCATGCACTATGTCGCTTGAAGTATTGTGATCACTGTCCTCTTGACAAGAGAAAATTTGATTGCTTTTCCAGGGTGGCAATTAACCAGCAGATTGTTGTTCATTACCCACAACGTATGAGCTTACATAACTTTCAAGGATGGCCTCACCAAGGAACAGCTTCAAAATCAGCCATCATTACTAATTCTGCAATTGCAGAAAGTCCACCATGCTGAGGAGTTTGTGTATTTGATGCACTTTGTGCATGGAAATATGTGCATTTTACAGAAACGGATTCCATGAATCAGTATTCAGAATTTCCATCTGTAAAGTGTGCAAAATTATTTGTAAATCGAGACCCAAGGGCCGTCAATAGTAGGATCAACAAAGTTTGACAATTCCTTATGTAAATGCACCTTTTGTTCTCCATATAGAACATATTTTTGCCTGTGGAGAAAGCCTTTCCCCACCATTTCTGGAGAAATTCATTCTCCTTCCCACTTTCTAAAGAAATTTACACCAGTCGTTGGCTGGAGTAAAAACTGACTATTTCCAGAGTGGAAAAGGGAATTACAGGAGCGTGGGCATTCACAAACTTTCAAAGCTAACCACGCCTTGGACATCCACTTTCAAAGTTTTTGAGTGGGATTTACAGACCCTAGGCACTCCACACTCATGACAGAGATCTCCACACAAGTAAATGGGCTTGCACCTGCCAGGAATCTCCTCTGTGAATTCCTGGTAGAAGTAAGTACAATAAACTTGATCAAAGGAATATATTTGTGACACAAATTACCTTTGCAAATAGGCCCAAATATGTTTTGACAATATCAGTGCAGAATTCTATCTTTTTGTGTATCCTTATATTACATACTTTCTGTACAAAGTACAAAAATATCAACTATAAAAATATAGTGAATTAAAGTATTGTTGTTACATACATAACTATATAGATTTCAAAAATATTTAACATAACATAAAAAAATCTCAATTAAATAAAATACGTTAAAAAATCATATAACATGGTCAGATATATAAATAAATGTTATAAACTGAAACATAAAATATATACCTTTAAATAAAATTTTAAAAAATAAATATATATCCAAATAACATTATTAAAAAAACATGTACACTAAAATAAACAATACAAAATAATAAAAACTGTTGCAAAACACTGAGGGGGTGATTGCGATGTGGCCCGTAAAGGCTCCGACCGCCATCATAATGGGCCACTCGGTTTCCTTTCCGACCACCTCATTATGATGGAGGCGTTCGGAAAGGAAACCGGCTGGTCATTCTGGCTGACTTCCGACGGGCTCAGAGAGCCCGCCCGCCAGTCGGCAGCCAGCAAGTAATCTCAAGAGTGGGCCTTTTTGCCCTTGAGATTACAATGCACGGTTTCCAACATGGTTTCCATGCCGGTCTGTCCGACATGGAAACCATGTCGAAAAGCGTGTTTGGGGGCCCACAGCAGGGCCCCCTTTGGTGCATGGCCTCCGGTTGAAGGCCGAGGGGGCAGTTATGGTGCCCCCCTGTTGATCCCTGCAACTTGTAGCAGGCACTTTGAGGTGCCTGCCACGGGGTGCAGGAATGAACCGCACTTCCCATTTCACTATGGACGCATGCATTACAGCTGGTTTATGGCTGTAATGCATGCTCCCATTATGAAATATAGGAATGTGACTGAACAGTGATCGGTCGCATCCTAATAAGGCGGTCGGGACCGCCGACCGGGTGTCAGTCAGTCCCAGGACAGAGTTGGTGTTGAGTGAAGGAATTCCGCCCGACATCGAAATCAGGCCCTGAATATTAAAGCCTTACAAATACCAATATACAGTAAAATATATTAAAATGAAAACTATTCCATACAAAATAACATGAACACTAAAATAACTTTTAAAATTAAATCATAAAAAGTTAATACAAAGAAAACAAAGAAAACAAAACTGAAATAAAAAATACTCAACAAATTAAGTACTGCAAATATTGATAATAAATATAACTTTAATATAAAGAAAATATAAAAAACAAAATTAGAAATATAACTGCAAAGCAATTCAAATTTTAACAATGCAAAAACAGACCAATATACCTATTCGAGCAAAAATACATTGACCATATAAGTAAAATAATTAATATTACTACTGCAATCTAAAGAATTTTAGAAAAAATTTTAAACTGTCGAAGGAGCATATTTACTATTCCCATTCCAATTTAAGCAACATTAGGTAAAGTGTTAGACTTTACAGAGTTCCAGTTTACAATTCCCAATTCTAAATAAAAAACAAATAAGTTCACCTAAAACAAGTATATTAAACGGTATAAAATATTTTTCAAATTATATAATAGAAGTTATTAAAATTAGTCTGAAACATTACAATTAAGATTATAAATAAAATATCTTTAAATTCACGTTAAACATTTAAAGATATATATATAAAAAACATTTCACACCGTACTAACCTAAGAACCCAACAGCCCACAGAACCATGAAAATTTTAAAAAGTAATAGTATACTATACTTAAAATATTGCATCATAAAATTAATTATAAAAAAGAACAGAATACATTTAGTGAATACAAAATCAATTAAAACTCACAATTAACATAATTAATAACATTACAATTAAATTAATTACCTTTTTTTAAGAAATCTATTAAATCATTTACCTTAAACTAATTTGCATAATAATAATTAACTAACTAAAATGTAGAAAATAAACTTATTTGTAAACAAGTATATAATATAAAACAGGAACACTTTCTACCCTACTATGCTCCAAACGCATCCACCCGCGGAAAATTAATCAAAATAATACTAGAAAACAATAAATATTACTGAATAATAAAATTTGTATGAATAAAAACACGAATTATATACAACGAATCATAATGCAATAAATGAATGTAACCAACTAATCAAAACAGTTAATTTACATAGCTAATAATCCAATTAACCAAATATATATATATATATTATCTACTGGCGGTCGCCAGTAGATAGTTATAGTTAGGACCTTTATCCATAGGAAATCCGCAACATTCTATTTGAAATAACTCTTGCGCCGGTTGACGAATCTTCGCGAAAGCTTCCAACTTGTTGGGGCGTTCCGCTCCTACCGTGAAAGTCTCGGGTTGATTCGTCAAGCGGGGGCCGAGAAAAAAGGGGGGTCCCAAAACGTGTTTTCTCCATGTTAATTCCCATAGGAAATTTTTGCCACGGCTACAGCCCGAACTGCTGAACGGAATTACACCAAATTTTGCAAAAAGGTAGCGCTTGGTTCAGAAAGCGACCTTTTTTTTAAATGGTGTAAATCCGTTCAGTAGTTGCGGAGAAATTCAAAAAATAAGAGTGAAAAAATCGATTTCCCATAGGAAACTTTATGCAAGGCTACAGCAAAAACTGCTGAACGGAATTACACCAAATTTGGCAAAAAGGTAGTGCTTGGTTCAGAAAGCACCCTTTTTAAATATGGTGTAAATCCGTTCAGTAGTTGCTGAGAAAATCCAAAATAAAAGTTTCGACATTTAGAGGCACGGAGGATCCGCGCACCCTCCCGATCACGAGCTGCATGCTAATTGGCTGTCAACACTCCAAACCAGGAAGTGTTGGCAGCCATCTTGTTCCTCGGTAGAACCGAAGAACAAGAAAGCAGTAAAAAAAAGTGCGCAATACGCAAAAAGGGGGCAGGGTAGAAACACCCTGACCCCCTAGGCCTGCTCAGGGGGTCCTACAAGGCCCCCAGGGCCCCACACATAAAACTTAACCCCCGCATGCCCCCGGGACTTGGCCCACCCGGAGGCCAATTACCAAAGAAGCGCGGGAGGCCGCGCTTCGTTTTTTTTTTTTTTAAGTCGGCAGGATGCGCTTACGGTGCGCGGATCCTGCCGATTAAAAAAAAAAAAAACGAGCGCGGCCTCCCGCGCTTCTTTGGTATTGGCCTCCGGGTCGGGCCAAGTCCCGGCGGCATGCAGGCAAGTTCTATGTGTGGGGGCCTCTAAGGCTCCCCAAGCCCCGAGGGCCGCCACCCCCGGGGCTTTAATTAAAAATGATGCAGGAGGGCTCTCGGCCCTCCCGCAGCCCCGCGGACCGCCACCCCCTGGGGCTTCTTTTTAATGTTTTTAAATTACCTATGTGGGGGAACTTGAGCCCCCCCACATGCCCCGGGGACCGCCACCTCCTGGGGGCACTAAATATTTTAATGTGGGGGTCCGTTACGGACTTCGAGAGCCCGGGGACCACCACCTCCCCGGGGCTGTGCAATTCAAGGGAGGGGCCGCACGGCCCCCTCCTGGAGCCTGTCGTGGCCCTGGGGACCACCACCCCCAGGGCCGGCTCTCCTGCAGTGTCCCGGGGTGCCTACCCCCGGGACACTGTAGTTTTCTATGACAGGACGGGAGCCTCGCGGCTCCCGTCCTGTCATAGCAAACTGCTTTGGATATTGGAAGCGAGCAGGGAAGCCTGCTCGCTTCCAATATCCAAAGCAAATAGCTTTCCACACGGGGAGCTGCATCTTAGCAGCTCCCCATGTGGAAAAGCAATGCCGGCTCCCAAGGGACGCGGGGAGCCGGCGGGACTGTGGGGGGATTGGGGACCCCCCCACAGTCCCCAATGGAGAGGGCCAGCCCCGGGGGATGGGGTCCTCGGGGCAAGTAGTGGCCCGGGAGGGGGGCCACGCGGCCCCCTTCCCCAAAAGTTAAAAAAAAAAAAAAGGCTGGGGGATGGGGTCCCCGGGGCCATAAGTGGCCTGAGGGGGGCAATGCAGCCCCCCTCCAAAACAATAAAACATTTTTAAAAGTGCCATGCCCGGGGGATGGGGTCCCCGGGGCCAATTAAGGCCTCGGGAGGGGGCCACGCGGCACCCTTCCAAATTGTTTTTTTTTTTTTAAATAAATAGGGGCAGGCCCTGGGGGATGGGGTCCCCAGGACCAATAAATTAGAAAAGAAGGGGGTCACACAGCCCCCTTCTTAAAAAAACAAAAAAACACCGGCATCGCGCCTGGAGGCCACGCCCCTTCTTTCACCACTCTGCAAACGCGCCCCCTGGCGCGTTTGCAGATGAGGAACGAATTCCCCTTGAATACTGGGGGTCACTGGGGGCCAACTAGCCCACCAGGAACCTCCAGTATGCGCCAGGGGGCTGCGTTGCAGAGAGGTGTTCTGAGGCCACGCCCCTTTTTACACCTCTCTGCAACGCAGCTCTGTGGCGCATACTGGAGGGAGCTGGTGGACTAGTTGCACCCCAGGGACCATCAGAATTGAAGGGGAGTTAATCCCCCGACTTAAAACGCGCCACGGGGCGCGTTTGCACAGTGGTGAAGGGAGGGGGCGGGGCTTGAGATGACATGTGTGCAAACAGGCCCTGTGACGTGTTTTAAGATGGGAATTAAATCCCCTTCAATCCTGAGGGTCCCTGGGGACAACTAGCCCACCAGGTACGTCCAGAAGCACCACAGAGCTGCGTTGCAGAGAGGTGCAAAAAGGGGCGTGGCCTCTGAACACCTCTCTGCAACGCAGCTCTCTGGCGCATACTGGAGGTATCTGGTGGGCTAGTTGTCCCCAAGGGACCCTCAGGATTGAAGGGGATTTAATTCTCCAACTTAAAACGCACCACAGGGCGTGTTTGCAGACATGTCACCTCAGGCCCCACCCCCTTCCTTCACCATTGTGCAAATATTCCTCTAAAATCAGCCGAACTACGAATTCCGATTTACTCACCTGTTATCAGGAGAGAACCCAGTGCTGCATCTTTTAGCCCAGCACTGACCCTGAAAAGTAATTCTAACCGTACTTACCAGTAACTTGAATTTCCTTCCTTAGGCTAACATTGACTGGTTTCACTTGGAAATTCTTCTAAGTGTGGAGTTTTGGAACTTTAAAATATTCCTCTAAAATCAGACGAACTACGAATTCCGATTTACTCACCTGTTATCAGGAGAGAACCCAGTGCTGCATCTTTTAGCCCAGCACTGACCCTGAAAAAGTAATTCTAACCGTACTTACCAGTAACTTGTATTTCCTTCCATAGGAATCCATTGTCTGGTTTTCAGCAGAAAAGTTTCAAAGTGTCAATTTTCACAAACTACAAATATTCCTTAAAAATCGCCTGTATGACTTAAACGCATTCTTTCAACTGTTTACAGGAGATGCACCAGTGCTGGATCCAGGATCCACCACTGAGTAAGAAAAAGTAACGATAACACTACTTACCTGCTAAGTGAATTTCCTCCCATAGGATAACATTGGTGATTCTATGTGAAAAAGTTTCTAAGTGTCAACTTTTAAAATACAATAATATTCCTAAAAAATCGTCACTAACACACCCATACACACACTCACCCACCCATACAGTCCATCACAGATGCACTCTTGAAACCATGCACCCAGTGAATCACCCACTGATACATCTATGTGCAGTCACACACACCCCATCCACACAAACACTCAGGCACCCATACAGATACTCAGACAACCAATCAATAACTCATAGACACTCATGTAGCTATTTAAAAACCCATGCAGCCACTTACACACCAACAGACAGACGGATAAAGACATTCACACAGTTTAGTCACTAACCCATGCATTTAGTAAGATACGTTTAATCACTCACTTATAGAGTCAGTCACGCACCTACTAAATCATCCATC
Source organism: Calotriton arnoldi (assembly GCA_963921515.1). Taxonomy (NCBI): domain Eukaryota; kingdom Metazoa; phylum Chordata; class Amphibia; order Caudata; family Salamandridae; genus Calotriton; species Calotriton arnoldi. The sequence goes on from CAWUFW010006010.1 coordinate 878,829, forward strand.
CAGACACTTATACACCCACTCATTATTCAATACACCTTGGCATATATATTAAACATATTTAAACTTTATAGAAACACACAGTCACTGCATGATGTCATCAGTGATGTCATTTGAGATGTCATCAGTGATGTCATCAGTGATGTCACTGACCATGTCATGAGTGATGTAATATGTGACGTCATCAGCAGTGCATTACGGGGCGCGAGTTATAGTTAGCTGAACTAACTATAACGGGGAATTTCACGGGTTTTGTACGAGTGCAATGTCCAACTAACTATAACTGTCCCTAAAACCTATGGTTTTTTCAGTGAATTTCAAAGGTTTTTTAAATGCAAATTTCTAACTATAATGTGTCTGAAACCTATGGTTTTTTCAGTGAATTTCAAAGGTTTTTTAAATGCTAATTTCTAACTATAACGTGCCTGAAACCTATGGTTTTTTCAGTGAATATATATATAGATATATAGATATAGATATCTATATATATATATATATATATATATATATTCACTGAAAAAACCATAGGATTTAGGGACAGTTATAGTTAGTTGGACATTGCACTCGTACAAAACCCGTGAAATTCCCCTGTTATAGTTAGTTCAGCTAACTATAACTTGCGCCCGCAATGCACTGCTGATGACGTCACATATTACATTACTCATGACATGGTCAGTGACATCACTGATGACATCACTGATGACATCTCAAATGACATCACTGATGACATCATCCAGTGACTGTGTTTCTGTAAAGTTTAAATATGTTTAATATATATAGGGAAAGGCGTATTGAAGAATGAGTGGGTGTATAAGTGTCTGAATGGATGATTTAGTACGTGAGTGACTGACTCTACAAGTGAGTGATTAAACGTATCTTACTGAATGCATAGGTTAGTGACTAAACTGTGTGAATGTCTGTATCCGTCTGTTTGTTGGTGTGTAAGTGGATGCATGGATTTGCGAATAGCTACATGAGTGTCTATATGGGTTATTGATTGGTTCTCTGAGTATCTGTATGGCTGCCTGAGTGTTTGTGTGGGTGGGGTGTGTGTGACTCTATACATAGATGTGTGAGTGGGTGATTCACTGGGTGCATGATTTCAAGAGTGCATCTGTGATGGACTGCTTGGGTGGGTGAGTGTGTGTATGGGTGTGTTAGTGAGTGAATGTATATCTCAGTGGTACATGTGCGAGTAACTACATATGTAAAAGGCAGTATATATGTGTGTTAGAGTATTTAAATGGCTATAAGTGAGAGTGTGTTATTGTGAGAGTGGCTGTATGGATGCATGTGTGCTTGTATCAGTTATTGTATAAGAGCGTAAGAATGTGCTAGTATTTGTATGAGTAAGTGAGCTGGTGTGTGTATAACTGTATAGGTGAGTAAATGGGTGTGTGATTAATTTTTTGCATGACTGACTAGGTGTGTGAGTACCTCTATGGATGAGTGGCGGTGTGTGAGTGTTTATATAGGTGTATGAGTGCATATGATAGTCCTGTACTGAGTGACTGTAAGTATGAGTGACTGTACGGGTGAGTGAGTGGATGTGTGTGTAGACCTAAGAATCAGTGAGTGGGTATGTAGTTTTTGGTGTTGGAGTGTCTATGGTTTTGAGAATGGCAGTCTGTAATTTAGAGTGGGTGTATCAAAAGTTATATTAGGGTGTGAGAAGATGCATGAAATTATCACATGGATGATGTCATCAGTGATGTCATTTGAGATGTCATCAGTGATGTCATCAGTGATGTCACTGACCATGTCATGAGTGATGTAATATGTGACATCATCAGCAGTGCATTATGGGTGGCGCAAGTTATAGTTAGCTGAACTAACTATAACAGGGGAATTTCACGGGTTTTGTACGAGTGCAATGTCCAACTAACTATAACTGTCCCTAAAACCTATGGTTTTTTCAGTGAATTTCAAAGGTTTTTTAAATGCTAATTTCTAACTATAATGTGTCTGAAACCTATGGTTTTTTCAGTGAATTTCAAAGGTTTTTTAAATGCTAATTTCTAACTATAACGTGCCTGAAACCTATGGTTTTTTCAGTGAATTTCAAAGGTTTTTTAAATGCTAATTTCTAACTATAACGTGCCTGAAACCTAAGATTTTTAAGTGAATTTCAAAGGTTTTTTAAATGCTAGTTTCTAACTATGCCAACAGAGGTAGGACATGTGAAGAAAGAAGAAAAACGCACAGAAAGAAGCAAAAGATGTGCAGAAAGAACCAACAGAGGAGCAGAAAGAGGCCTTGTTGCAAAATCATCCTGTGCCCACAACTTTTTCAGACGGGTACTGGTGGTAACTGACTCCTGACTAACCAGAGCCAGTGCGCGTTTGCACAGAGGTGAAGGGAGGGGCCTGAGGTGACATGTGTGCAAACGCGCCCCGTGGCGCGTTTTAAGTTGCGGGATTAAGTCCCCGTGAATCCTGAGGTCCCTGGGGCCCAACTAGCCCCCAGGTACCTACAGTTAGGACCACAGAGCTGAGTTGCAGAGAGGCGATCCGAGGCCACGCACCTTTTTCACCTCTCTGCAACGCAACTCTGTTGTGCTTACTGAAGGTACCTGGTGGGCTAGTTGGCCCCAGGATTCAAAGGGAATTAACTCCCAACTTAAAACGCACCACAGGGCGTGTTTGCGCACATGTCACCTGAGGCCCCGCCCCTCCCTTCACCACTGTGCAAACGCGCCCCGTGGCGCGTTTTAAGTTGGGGGATTAGGTCACCTTGAATCCTGAGAGACCCTGGGGCCCAACTAGCCCACCAGGTACTTCCAGTAAGCACCACAGGCCTGCGTTGCAACGCCTGTAACAAATTGTGCAGTTGTGTTTAGGTAGTGAAGAGGGTCGTGCTGGGGTAGTGTTTTAGGGTTTAGGGTAGTGCAGTGGTGTTTGTGTAGTGTAGGGGGTCATGCTGGGGGTAGATTTAGGGTTTAGGGTAGTGCAGTGGTGTTTGGGTAGTGTAGGGAGTCGTGCTGGGGGAGTGTTTTAGGGTTTAGGGTAGTACAGTGGTGTTTGGGTAGTGTAGGGGGTCATGCTGGGGGTTAGTGTTTTAGGGTTTTAGGGTTTAGGGTAGTGCAGTGGTGTTTGGGTAGTGTAGGGGTACTGCTGGGGGTAGTGTTTTAGGGTTTAGGGTAGTGCAGTGGTGTTTGGGTAGCGTAGGGGGTACTGCTAGGGGTAGTGTTTTATGGTTTAGGGTAGTGCAGTGGTGTTTGGGTAGTGTAGGGGTTCGTGCTGGGGTAGTTTTTTAGGGTTTAGGGTAGTGCAGTGGTGTTTGTGTAGTGTAGGAGGTCGTGTTTTAGGGTTTAGGGTAGTGCAGTGGTCTTTGGGTAGTGTAGGGAGTCGTGCGGGGGTATTGTTTTAGAGTTTAGGGTAGTGCAGTGGTCTTTGGGTAGTGTAGGGGGTTGTGCGGGGGTAGTGTTTTAGGGATTAGGGTAGTGCATTGGTATTTGGATAGTGTAGGGGGTCATGCGGGGGTAGTGTTTTAGGGTTTAGGGCAGTGCAGTGGTGTTTAGGTAGTGTAGGGGGTCGTGCTGGGGGAGTGTTTTAGGGTTTAGGGCAGTGCAGTGGTGTTCGGGTAGTGTAGGGAGTCGTGATGGGAGGAGTATTTTAGGGTTTAGGGTAGTGCAGTGGTATTCGGGTAGTGTAGGGGGTCATGCTGGGGGTAGTGTTCTAGGGTTTAGGGCAGTGCAGTGGTGTTCGGGCAGTGTAGGGGTCGTGCTGGGGGTGGTGTTTTAGGGTTTAGGGCAGTGCAGTGGTGTTCGGACAGTGTAGGGGGTCGTGCTGGGGGTGGTGTTTCAGGGTTTAGGGCAGTGCAGTGGTGTTCGGGCAGTGTAGGGGGTCGTGCAGGGGGTGGTGTTTCAGGGTTTAGGGCAGTGCAGTGGTGTTCGGGCAGTGTAGGGGGTCGTGCAGGGGTGGTGTTTCAGGGTTTAGGGCAGTGGTGTTCGGGCAGTGTAGGGGGTCATGCTGGGGGTGGTGTTTCAGGGTTTGGGGCAGTGCAGTGGTGTTCGAGCAGTAAAGGGGGTCGTGCTGGGGTGGTGTTTCAGGGTTTAGGGCAGTGCAGTGGTGTTCCGGCAGTGTAGGGGGTCGTGCAGGGGTGGTGTTTCAGGGTTTAGTGCAGTGGTGTTCGGGCAGTGTAGGGGGACGTGCTGGGGTGGTGTTTCAGGGTTTAGGGCAGTGCAGTAGTGTTCGGGCAGTGTAGGGTGTCGTGCTGAGGGGTGGTGTTTCAGGGTTTAGGGCAGTGCAGTAGTGTTTGGGCAGTGTAGGGGGTCGTGCTGGGGGAGTGTTTTAGGTTTAGGGCAGTGCAGTCGTGTTCGGGTAGTGTAGGGGGTCGTGCTGGGGGAGTATTTTAGGGTTTAGGGTAGTGCAGTGGTGTTCGGGTAGTGTAGGGGGTCATGCTGGGGGTAGTGTTCTAGGGTTTAGGGCAGTGCAGTGGTGTTCGGGCAGTGTAGGGGGTCGTGCTGGGGGTGGTGTTTTAGGGTTTAGGGCAGGGCAGTGGTGTTCGGGCAGTGTAGGGGGTCGTCTTGGGGGTGGTGTTTCAGGGTTTAGGGCAGTGCAGTGGTGTTCGGGCAGTGTAGGGGGTCGTGCAGGGGTGGTGTTTCAGGGTTTAGGGCAGTGCAGTGGTGTTCGGGCAGTGTAGGGGGTCGTGCAGGGGTGGTGTTTCAGGGTTTAGGGCAGTGGTGTTCGGGCAGTGTAGGGGGTCATGCTGGGGGTGGTGTTTCAGGGTTTAGGGCAGTGCAGTGGTGTTCGAGCAGTAAAGGGGGTCATGCTGGGGGTGGTGTTTCAGGGTTTAGGGCAGTGCAGTGGTGTTCGGGCAGTGTAGTGGGCAGTGCAGGGGGTGGTGTTTCAGGGTTTACGGCAGTGCAGTGGTGTTCGGGCAGTGTAGGGGGTGGTGCAGGGGGTGGTGTTTCAGGGTTTAGGGCAGTGCAGTGGTGTTCGGGCAGTGTAGGGGGTTGTGCAGGGGGTGGTGTTTCAGGGTTTAGGGCAGTGCAGTGGTGTTCGGGCAGTGTAGGGGCGGTGCAGGGGGTGGTGTTTCAGGGTTTAGGGCAGTACAGTGGTGTTCGGACATTGTAGGGGGTGGTGGTGGGGCTGGTGTTTCAGGGTTTAGGGCAGTGCAGTGGTGTTCGGGCAGTGTAGGGGGTCGTGCTGGGGCTGGTGTTTCAGGGTTTAGGGCAGTGCAGTGGTGTTCGGGCAGTGTAGGGGGTCGTGCTGGGGCTGGTGTTTCAGGGTTTAGGGCAGTGCAGTGGTGTTAGGGCAGTGTAGGGGGTCGTGTTGGGGCTGGTGTTTCAGGGTTTAGGGCAGTGCAGTGGTGTTCGGGCAGTGTAGGGGGTCTTGCTGGGGCTGGTGTTTCAGGGTTTAGGGCAGTGCAGTGGTGTTCGGGCAGTGTAGGGGGTCGTGCTGGGGGTGGTGTTTCAGGGTTTAGGGCAGTGCAGTGGTGTTCGGGCAGTGTAGGGGGTCGTGCTGGGGCTAGTGTTTCAGGGTTTAGGGCAGAGCAATGGTGCTCAGGCAGTGTAGGGGGTTGTGCTGGGGGTGATGTTTCAGTGTTTATGGCAGTGCAGTGGTGTTAGGGCAGTGTAGGGGGTCTTGCTGGGGGTGGTGTTTCAGGGTTTAGGGCAGTGCAGTGGTGTTCCGGCAGTGTAGGGGGTCGTGCAGGGGTGGTGTTTCAGGGTTTAGTGCAGTGGTGTTCGTGGCAGTGTAGGGGGTCGTGCTGGGGTGGTGTTTCAGGGTTTAGGGCAGTGCAGTGGTGTTCGGGCAGTGTAGGGTGTCGTGCTGAGGGGTGGTGTTTTAGGGTTTAGGGCAGTGCAGTAGTGTTTGGGCAGTGTAGGGGGTCGTGCAGGGGGTGGTGTTTCAGGGTTTAGGGCAGTGCAGTGGTGTTCGGCCAGTGTAGGTAGTAACCCTGGGCAAAGCACTACGCTACGCTCGCGTAGTTTGCGAAGTTTGCGCTACTTCGCACAACGCGAATTGCACGTAGCACAGTGCAAACACGCATAGCGTAGCGTAGCGTAGTGCAGCGGTCATATTTTGCTTGCTCGCGGTCCTCAACGTCAAGTTGGCAACCGCGAGCAAGCAAAATGACATCCCGGCGAGACTTTTCCTCGCTCGCGATCAGCAACATCAAGTTGCCGATCGCGAGCGTGGAAAATAAACCTCCGGCGAGATTCTCAACGCGGGAGGTCAGGTTTCTCATTGCGAGTGGTCGCGTATGCTCGCGACCGCTCGCGATGAGAAACTACCAGTCCGCGTTGAGAAGCTGCCGCCGAGTAAAAATCTACTCGAGCGGCAGTAAAAGACAGCTCGCACTGTGCAAGATGCCGTTTTCAATGATTGCACAGTGCGGACAAGCATCCGGCACTGTGCAATCATTGCGAACAGTGCACTACGCAGTTCGCGTAGTGCTACGCGTAGCTCGCGTAGTGCGAACTGCACTTTGCGTAGCTTCGCGTAGCGCTACTTCGCGAACTACGCCCAGGCTTAGTAGGTAGTCTTGCTGGGGGTGGTGTTTCAGGGTTTAGGGCAGTGCAGTCGTTTTTGGGCAGTGTAGGTGGTTGTGCTGGGGCTGGTGTTTCAGGGTTTAGGGTAGTGCAGTGGTGTTCGGGCAGTGTACGGGATTGTGCTGGGGCTGGTGTTTCAGGGTTTAGGGCAGTGCAGTGGTGTGCGGGCAGTGTACGGGGTTGTGCTGGGGCTGGTGTTTCAGGGTTTAGGGCAGTGCACTGGTGTTCGGGCAGTGTAGGGGGTCATGCTGGGGGTGGTGTTTCAGGGTTTAGGGCAGTGCAGTGGTGTTCGGGCAGTGTAGGGGGTCGTGCTGGGCCTGGTGTTTCAGGGTTTAGGGCAGTGCAGTGGTGTTCGGGCAGTGTAGGGGGTCGTGCTGGGGCTGGTGTTTCAGGGTTTTGGGCAGAGCAGTGGTGTTCGGGCAGTGTAGGGGGTCGTGCTGGGGGGTGTTTCAGGGTTTAGAGCAGTGCAGTGGTGTTCGGGCAGTGTAGGGGTCTTGCTGGGGGTGGTGTTTCAGGGTTTAGGGCAGTGCAGTGGTGTTCGGGCAGTGTAGGGGGTCTTGCTGGGGGTGGTGTTTCAGGGTTTAGGGCAGTGGTGTTCGGGCAGTGTAGGGGGTCTTGCTGGGGGTGATGTTTCAGGGTTTAGGGCAGTGCAGTGGTGTTCGGGCAGTGTAGGGGGTCTTGCTGGGGGTAGTGTTTCAGGGTTTAGGGCGGTGCAGTGGTGTTCGTGCAGTGTAGGGGTCGTGCTGGGGGTGGTGTTTCAGGGTTTAGGGCAGTGCAGTAGTGTTCGGGCAGTGTAGGATGTCGTGCAGGGGGTGGTGTTTCAGGGTTTAGGGCAGTGCAGTGGTGTTCGGGCAGTGTAGGAGGTCTTGCTGGGGGTGATGTTTCAGGGTTTAGGGCAGTGGTGTTCGGGCAGTGTAGGGGGTCTTGCTGGGGGTGATGTTTCAGGGTTTAGGGCAGTGCAGTGGTGTTCAGGCAGTGTAGGGGGTCTTGCTGGGGGTAGTGTTTCAGGGTTTAGGGCAGTGCAGTGGTGTTCGTGCAGTATAGGGGGTCGTGCTGGGGATGGTGTTTCTGGGTTTAGGGCAGTGCAGTAGTGTTCGAGCAGTGTAGGGGTTGTGCAGGGGGTTGTGTTTCAGGGTTTCGGGCAGTGCAGTGGTGTTCGGGCAGTGTAGGGGGTCGCGCTGGGGGTGGTGTTTCAGGGTTTAGGGCAGTGCAGTGGTGTTCGGGCAGTGTAGGGGGTCATGCACGGGGTGGTGTTTCAGGGTTTAGGGCAGTGCAGTGGTGTTCGGGCAGTGTAGGGTGTTGTGCTGGGGCTGGTGTTTCAGGGTTCAGGGCAGTGCAGTGGTGTTCAGGCAGTGTAGGGGGTCGTGCTGAGGCTGGTGTTTCACGGTTTAGGGCAGTGCAGTGGTGTTCGGGCAGTGTAGGGGGTCGTGCTGGGGCTGGTGTTTCAGGGTTTAGGGCAGTGCAGTGGTGTTCGGGCAGTGTAGGGGGTCGTGCTGGGGCTGGTGTTTCAGGGTTTAGGGCAGTGCAGTGGTGCTCGGGCAGTGTAGGGGGTCATGCTGGGGGTGATGTTTCAGGGTTTAGGGTAGTGCAGTGGTGTTCGGGCAGTGTAGGGGGTCGTGCAGGGGCTGGTGTTTCAAGGTTTAGGGCAGTGCCATGGTGTTCGGGCATTGTAGGTGGTCGTGCTGGGGCTGGTGTTTCAGGGTTTAGGGCAGTGCAGTGGTGTTCGGGCAGTGTAGGGGGTCATGCTGGGGCTGGTGTTTCAGGGTTTAGGGCAGTGCAGTGGTGTTCGGGCAGTGTAGGGGGTCGTGTTGGGGCTGGTGTTTCAGGGTTTAGGGCAGTGCAGTGGTGTTCGGGCAGTGTAGGGGGTCTTGCTGGGGCTGGTGTTTCAGAGTCTAGGGCAATGCAGTGGTGTTCGGGCAGTGTAGGGGGTCTTGCTGGGGCTGGTGTTTCAGGGTTTAGGGCAGTGCAGTGGTGTTCGGGCAGTGTAGGGGGTCGTGCTGGGGGTGGTGTTTCAGGGTTTAGTGCAGTGGTGTTCGGGCAGTGTAGGGGGTCGTGCTGGGGCTAGTGTTTCAGGGTTTAGGGCAGAGCAATGGTGCTCAGGCAGTGTAGGGGTTGTGCTGGGGGTGATGTTTCAGTGTTTATGGCAGTGCAGTGGTGTTAGGGCAGTGTAGGGGGTCGTGCTGGGGGTGGTGTTTCAGGGTTTAGGGCAGTGCAGTGGTGTTCCGGCAGTGTAGGGGGTCGTGCAGGGGGTGGTGTTTCAGGGTTTAGTGCAGTGGTGTTCGTGCAGTGTAGGGGGTCGTGCTGGGGTGGTGTTTCAGGGTTTAGGGCAGTGCAGTGGTGTTCGGGCAGTGTAGGGTGTCGTGCTGAGGGGTGGTGTTTTAGGGTTTAGGGCAGTGCAGTAGTGTTTGGGCAGTGTAGGGGGTCGTGCAGGGGGTGGTGTTTCAGGGTTTAGGGCAGTGCAGTGGTGTTCGGCCAGTGTAGGTAGTAACCCTGGGCAAAGCACTACGCTACGCTCGCGTAGTTTGCGAAGTTTGCGCTACTTCGCACAACGCGAATTGCACGTAGCACAGTGCAAACACGCATAGCGTAGTGCAGCGGTCATATTTTGCTTGCTCGCGGTCCTCAACGTCAAGTTGGCGACCCCGAGCAAGCAAAATGACATCCCGGCGAGACTTTTTCCTCGTTCGCGATCAGCAACATCAAGTTGCCGATCGCGAGCGTGGAAAATAAACCTCCCGGCGAGATTCTCAACGCGGGGAGGTCAGGTTTCTCATTGCGAGTGGTCGCGTATGCTCGCGACCGCTCGCGATGAGAAACTACCAGTCCGCGTTGAGAAGCTGCCGCTCGAGTAAAAATCTACTCGAGCGGCAGTAAAGACAGCTCGCACTGTGCAAGATGCCGTTTTCAATGATTGCACAGTGCGGACAAGCATCCGGCACTGTGCAATCATTGCGAACAGTGCACTACGCAGTTCGCGTAGTGCTACGCGTAGCTCGCGTAGTGCGAACTGCACTTTGCGTAGCTTCGCGTAGCGCTACTTCGCGAACTACGCCCAGGCTTAGTAGGTAGTCTTGCTGGGGGTGGTGTTTCAGGGTTTAGGGCAGTGCAGTCGTTTCGGGCAGTGTAGGCGGTTGTGCTGGGGCTGGTGTTTCAGGGTTTAGGGCAGTGCAGTGGTGTTCGGGCAGTGTACGGGGTTGTGCTGGGGCTGGTGTTTCAGGGTTTAGGGCAGTGCAGTGGTGTGCGGGCAGTGTACGGGGTTGTGCTGGGGCTGGTGTTTCAGGGTTTAGGGCAGTGCACTGGTGTTCGGGCAGTGTAGGGGGTCGTGCTGGGGGTGGTGTTTCAGGGTTTAGGGCAGTGCAGTGGTGTTCGGGCAGTGTAGGGGGTCGTGCTGGGGCTGGTGTTTCAGGGTTTAGGGCAGTGCAGTGGTGTTCGGGCAGTGTAGGGGGTCGTGCTGGGGCTGGTGTTTCAGGGTTTTGGGCAGAGCAGTGGTGTTCGGGCAGTGTAGGGGGTCGTGCTGGGGGGTGTTTCAGGGTTTAGAGCAGTGCAGTGGTGTTCGGGCAGTGTAGGGGGTCTTGCTGGGGGTGGTGTTTCAGGGTTTAGGGCAGTGCAGTGGTGTTCGGGCAGTGTAGGGGGTCTTGCTGGGGGTGGTGTTTCAGGGTTTAGGGCAGTGGTGTTCGGGCAGTGTAGGGGTCTTGCTGGGGGTGATGTTTCAGGGTTTAGGGCAGTGCAGTGGTGTTCGGGCAGTGTAGGGGGTCTTGCTGGGGGTAGTGTTTCAGGGTTTAGGGCGGTGCAGTGGTGTTCGTGCAGTGTAGGGGTCGTGCTGGGGGTGGTGTTTCAGGGTTTAGGGCAGTGCAGTAGTGTTCGGGCAGTGTAGGATGTCGTGCAGGGGGTGGTGTTTCAGGGTTTAGGGCAGTGCAGTGGTGTTCGGGCAGTGTAGGGGTCTTGCTGGGGGTGATGTTTCAGGGTTTAGGGCAGTGGTGTTCGGGCAGTGTAGGGGGTCTTGCTGGGGGTGATGTTTCAGGGTTTAGGGCAGTGCAGTGGTGTTCGGGCAGTGTAGGGGGTCTTGCTGGGGGTAGTGTTTCAGGGTTTAGGGCAGTGCAGTGGTGTTCGTGCAGTATAGGGGTCGTGCTGGGGATGGTGTTTCTGGGTTTAGGGCAGTGCAGTAGTGTTCGAGCAGTGTAGGGGGTTGTGCAGGGGGTTGTGTTTCAGGGTTTCGGGCAGTGCAGTGGTGTTCGGGCAGTGTAGGGGGTCGCGCTGGGGGTGGTGTTTCAGGGTTTAGGGCAGTGCAGTGGTGTTCGGGCAGTGTAGGGGGTCATGCACGGGGTGGTGTTTCAGGGTTTAGGGCAGTGCAGTGGTGTTCGGGCAGTGTAGGGTGTTGTGCTGGGGCTGGTGTTTCAGGGTTCAGGGCAGTGCAGTGGTGTTCAGGCAGTGTAGGGGGTCGTGCTGAGGCTGGTGTTTCACGGTTTAGGGCAGTGCAGTGGTGTTCGGGCAGTGTAGGGGGTCGTGCTGGGGCTGGTGTTTCAGGGTTTAGGGCAGTGCAGTGGTGTTCGGGCAGTGTAGGCGGTCGTGCTGGGGCTGGTGTTTCAGGGTTTAGGGCAGTGCAGTGGTGTTCGGGCAGTGTAGGGGGTCGTGCTGGGGCTGGTGTTTCAGGGTTTAGGGCAGTGCAGTGGTGCTCGGGCAGTGTAGGGGGTCATGCTGGGGGTGATGTTTCAGGGTTTAGGGTAGTGCAATGGTGTTCGGGCAGTGTAGGGGGTCGTGCAGGGGCTGGTGTTTCAAGGTTTAGGGAAGTGCAGTGGTGTTCGGGCAGTGTAGGTGGTCGTGCTGGGGCTGGTGTTTCAGGGTTTTGGGCAGAGCAGTGGTGTTCGGGCAGTGTAGGGGGTCATGCTGGGGGTAGTGTTTCAGGGTTTAGGGCAGTGCAGTGGTGTTCGGGCAGTGTAGGGTGTCGTGCTGGGGGTGGTGTTTCAGGGTTTAGGTCAGTGGTGTTCGGGCAGTGTAGGGGGTCTTGCTGGGGGTGATGTATCAAGGTTTAGGGCAGTGCAGTGGTGTTCGGGCAGTGTAGGGGGTCTTGCTGGGGGTAGTGTTTCAGGGTTTAGGGCAGTGCAGTGGTGTTCGGGCAGTGTAGGGGGTCATGCTGGGGGTGGTGGTTTAGGGTTGTGCAGTGGTATTAGGGCAGTGTAGGGGGTCGTGAAGGGGGTGGTGTTTCAGGGTTTAGGGCAGTGCAGTGGTGTTCGGGCAGTGTAGGGGGTCGTGCTAGGGGTGGTGTTTCAGGGTTTAGGGCAGTGCAGTGGTGTTCAGGCAGTGTAGGGGGTCATGCAGGGGCTGGTATTTCAGGGTTTAGGGCAGTGCAGTGGTGTTCGGGCAGTGTAGGGGGTCGTGCTGGGGGTAGTGTTTTAGGGTTTAGGGTAGTGCAGTGGTGCTTGTGTAGTGTAGGGGGTCGTGCTGGGGGTAGTGTTTTAGGGTTTAGGGTAGTGCAGTGGTGTTTGTGTAGTGTAGGGGGTCATGTTTTAGGGTAGTGCAGTGGTGTTTGGGTAGTGTAGGGGGTCATGCTGGTGGTAGTGTTTTAGGATTTAGGTTAGTGCAGTGGTGTTTGGGTAGTGTAGGGGTCGTGCTGGGGGTAGTGTTTTAGGGTTTAGGATAGTGCAGTGGTGCTTGTGTAGTGTAGGGGTCGTGCTGGGGGTAGTGTTTTAGGGTTTAAGGTAGTGCAGTGGTGTTTTTGTAGTGTAGGGGGGTCATGTTTTAAGATGCAATGCTCCAATACCTGACCAGTCTGCGCTACATAAAACTGCAAAAACTAAAAATAAAAAGTGTTTTGCACAGTTTTGTCATTGGGCTATATGTGGGCTACATCTGGGTAATATTTGTGCTACATTTGGGCTCTTTTTTCACTGGTGGCCATCTTGGAAGACTTCTTTGTTATGAAGTTTCCTAATTTCTTCATTTACTGCAGTCTTCTCAGTAGGAAATGCTTTCAGTTTTTACTTTGATTCCCAAGAAGGCATTCAGATGTGTCTCACATCTGCCATAAATTCAGAATGTTAGCACTCTAGTTGCTCATTAGATCACTGGAGTAAAGCTACTGCTCACCAGGGAGTTAACTGGTAGTCTGCTGCTGGTATTGAAAGTGATTGTTTCAGTCTGCATGTCAGAATTTTCTAATGAAATAGAAGAGGATATGAGATCTCACTTAAAACATGCCCTAATTTTTCTTTCTGCAGCACTAACCATAATTTCTATTTCAAAAGAACCCCTCATTTTGTTCCTTTTTAAATTAAATGTTTTAAGTGTTACCGGTTTATTCCAATCAAGATGGCTTCAGGTGTGCCATACTTTTGTCATAAGTAAGGCTGTTAGCACTCTAGTTGTTCTTTAGAACACTCTGGGAAGCTGCAGTAGAACACAAAGGCATCAACTGGCAGGCTGCTCCTGTTGAAATATAACAGGAAGATATTTGAGATCACACTTGAAACATGTCCTAATTTTTCTTTCTACAGCACTAACCATAATTTCTATGACAAAATGAACCCCATCATTTTGTTCCTTTTTAAATTAAATTGTTTGTGTTACCAGTTTATTCCAATCAAGATGGCTTCAGGTGTGCCATACTTTTGTCATAAGTAAGGCTGTTAGCACTCTAGTTGTTCTTTAGAACACTCTGGGAAGCTGCAGTAGAACACAAAGGAATCAACTGACAGTCTCTGCCCTTGTTGGATGTACATGTTTTACTGAGAATGTCAGACTTCATTCTCACATGAGTGAGAAAGATAATGTGAATTTACAGAAAATATGCTCTCATTTTAGCTTCTGGAGCACCTTCCAAACCTCCATGGGACAAGCATGAGAAAATAGTGTTCTCTCAAACATGATTCATGATTTCCCAGCAGAAGGTTTTTCACATGGTAAAATCACCTTAGAATACACCACAATTCCTAAAATTAGTATGGTACCATCAACAAATAAATTCTAATGTAACTAAAGCCTGTTATCACCCTTTATAGATCTCCTTTTGGTGACCCTCAAAATCTTCTATTCACTACAATGCATTTCAATGAGGTACTATCATTTATATTGGTCCCAAGATGGCTGCCAGCAATTCCAGGATGAAGTGCTGACAGCCAATCAGATCTCACGATGACATGTGTGGTTAGGCTCCGCCCAGATATATATGTGATTTTACTTTTGATTTTCTCAGGAACTACTGAACGGATTTACACCATTTAAGCAAAAGGCACGACACTGAACCAAGGGCTACCTCTTTGCCAAATTTGGTGTAATTCCGTTCAGCAGTTCGGGCTGTAGCTGCGACTAAAGGTTCCTATGGAAAAATTAATGAGGAAAACGCGTTTTGGGACCCCCCTTTTTTCTCGGCCCCCGCTTGACGTATCACCCCGAGACTTTCAGGATAGGAGCGGACCGGAGCGCCCCAACAAGTTGGAAACTTTCGCAAAGATTCGTCAACCGGCGCCAACGTTATTTCAAATAGAATGTCGCGGATTTCCTATGGATAATAGGTTTTAACTATAACTATCTACTGGCGACCGCCAGTAGATAATATATATATATCCGAGAGCTTCGAGAGGGCACTCGGCAGCTCGCCGACCATCCGGTCTCTGCTTATGACTCTCCTTGGCATCCCGAAAGGTTTTTTTCCATCGCCTGACGCGTTTCAATGCTACACGCATCTTACTCATAGGCTTGCTTTTTCACAATGTCACAGAAAAGGCTCTCATTATTTCCATTCCAGCATGCTTAATTAGTTGATTGCCCTCAGTGGGCCTCGCATAGTGCGTTTTCCTTGTGTGGCATGCTGGAACATGTAGTCCCTCTAGAGCGTAAATCTTCCCTCAGTGGATTTCTGTTTACATTTATAAATCAAAAGTTTTTCTATCCTTTGTAGGATTCGGGGCGTCATGGAAGGTCCAATTACTTTAGGCTTACTGCGCTGTACGGTTCAGGAACAGTTCCATACCACAGCCTCTCTTCTCATTACAGAGATGGTGCTCCTCTCCACGGCAGGGCCGCCGTGTAAACAGATTGCTAAACAAATAATAAAGCAAATTCTCACATTTTTCCTATATAAACCTAAAAATGTCACCAATAAAGAAAATTTAAATGTAATAAATCTAGGAAAAAATCCAAAAACAGAATATACTCTACTAGAAATAATTACACATAAATAACATGAAAATAACTTATGACACAAAATAATATAGCATAACTAAATTAAAATCAATATTCTATTTAACTACATTAATTAAAAAACAAAATTAAACACTGTAAAGCAATAGTCTTACCTGAAACATTTAGTAAGACGTCATTGATGACATCACGATTTTTTTGACATGATATGTGTGCCCAACGATATTTTTCTAAAATTTTAAGGTTGTGCACTCTGGAAGCATCGGCCCTATGTGCAAATGTAAAATCAATGGGCGCGGAATAACTCTCTGCAGCCATGTGACCTCCTTCAAGAAGATCACAAACAAAGTGCAAGGGCTTGAATAACAATCGAAATGTAACATTTCATATGGGAAAGTAAATACTGGTACAACGCAATATGAACACCGCGTGTTAACTTTTTATTTTTGTCTTTCTATTGATAGCTGGCAGGAAGCCAAGTATACAATTAATTAAATCCAGTACAGATTATCATACGGAAGTCCCAGGTAATAATGCACATGACCACTCGGTGGCACTCTTGTTCCATCACTAGCCTTTCGGGTAAGGGGTTAACTGAGCAGGCTTGAATTTGCCTTCAGTTTTTGCCCTCGGGGCAGCAACAGGTTGAGGCTATTATCAGGTCTGGAGATTCCGTGGGCTCTGATTGGAAGATCCTTTTTAATTCAAGTGGGATTCAGCCTCAATATGGTAAACGAACCTTGAAGGAATTCTAATAGTAGATAACATGGAGCTGGGAGTCAGCAAGATGGTACTCCTTGTTCCAGCGGTCCATCCAGGGTGTCCTTCTCGCCCATAGAAGTGTTTACATCACTAGTGTGTAAGAAAGAGAAATGTGAGAGGTTAATGGCTTCACTTAAGTGCAATTGCTGCCACTACTTGCAATCCCCGTGGGCTTCCTTGCGACCCTTACAATGTACCCAGTCTGGCTACTGATCCTTCAGAAGTAATGAGGATTTAAGCTTTGGCTACCAGACATTGGTTGTTCTTCCCTGTTTTCCTTCCATGGTTTATGAACATACTGCAGCCAGGGTGTTTCAATACAAATTTTTGAACTACAATAACCCTTTCATCAGAAACAGAGGTCGTAAATTCGTATAATATTATTGAAACTACATTACTGTGACTAGTTGGAGGAGAGAGGTCACAACTAGTGATTTGCAACTCACTAAGGGGCCCATTAGTTGTGGGCTGGAATTCAGTCTACCCTCCTCCCACGAAGTTATTGATACTGTGGGCATTAGTTAATCCGGGGGAGGGTAGATTACCGTGGATTTCAGGATAGTGGGACTAACGTATGGAAATTGTGTTTTCACACAGATTTCTGCATGTTTCCCCCCTTTTCTACTGGATTTTCACTTAGATATCCGAATTTCAGCAGTCTTCAGGATAAATACTCCAGTCCCACAGTGTTCTCACAATTATTGTAGTCCCGATGGTGGCAGGAGCTCCTGTTATCCCATGGGCATAAAGAAGCACTCATAATAGCACCTACGTTTCCCTCAGCATAGATCTACCACCCAACATGTAATTGCATGCACCTCCAATAAATGTCCCGGCTAGACAACTTATTAGATGGTGGTAGTGCTTAATTTGTAAAATAATACATTCTGGGGCCCAAAGTTTAGTGAAGAAGCCCGCTGCATGAGCTATCAAAGGTCTGAATGCTGAATACCAATGCTGCGTAATCTTGATTCCACCTAATGCAACCCCTCACCAGACTCTTCCTCCCCTTAAGCTTACTCTTGCAGCTTATTTTTCATTCCTGCCATCTCCCTTTGTTAAGTGTCTTCTATTTTTCTCTTCCTCCTCGTTTCCCTTTGTGTGTGTTTTTTATCTCGTTCTTTAGGCCACAGTCTGTTGAGGAAACATAAGTGCTGACCCCCCAAAATGAATGCCAGTGGGCCACATCTGCTACCACCGCCTTAAGCACTGGATGGTTGTAATTAAATTCCTTGGGCATCTTAGTTATGAGAGAATTAATTGCAGTATAGGTGGCCATCTCTCAAAGATGACTCTAGATAAAAGGCCAACATGGTCAAGCGAGTCAAAACCTTTGGGGTCCATCTGTGTTAATTATCTGTGGAGAAGGTAATGAACTACCTCTGCACTGGGCAGGAGGTGAGGGTGACAAGGGAGACTAGAGTAGTCTGGCGCTCAAGTTGTCTTTGTGTCTTGTGCCTAAATGTAGCCCTAAGAAGCAGAATGATGACCTCAATAAGATCTAGGAAGTTCTTTGAGATCATTCTCTTATGGAGAGGACTACTATAGGGTAGTTGGAATAGTTCTGCTGTGTTTTCGGTCCATTGGGATATCACTCATGAAATCCCATGGCAAGAGGAGGACCTACACCAGATATCTCACAGGTCACCTCTGCATCCACTTCAGAAACCTTTGTTTCACCTCATGGCCACTGGGTCAAATCCTAGCGGCTCCATTAAGCCTTTCATTCTTCCAAGATCAAGAAAATAAGTAGCATTCAGTCAGGTAACAGACACCTGCTACTCAGCACCAAGGTGCGTTAAGGGGTGAACGTGCGCTTTACAGATTGTGTCACGTTATACCTTGCATGGAGCATGCCCCCATCAGGAGAAGCCAGACTGTTTGGATAGACGGTAAAGTTAGGGTTGAACACGGCCCACCACGTGCAGTATGAATGAGAGAGGCTCTCCTGGCTAATGGAGTCTTAAATCACGTGTTTTTGTTAACATCAATATCTAGATACGTTTTTATAATTTTGTAGGTATTTGCCCAATAAATGTTGGTTCTTCAGTATTTTTTGAGTTTCTGGGACTGATTTAGATTTAGGCAGATTTAAGACAGGTCTGCCGAAATTTAAATCAGGCCCTCTGTCCCTTTTAAGCTGAAAGGCCCTTCATTACATTCCTTGTCTGCTTTAGTAACTAATAATCAGATGCCCTCTTACACTCTCAGTCACTCATCCTCTGTACCCAAGTCATTCTTGTTCTGCGGGAAAGGTGGAAAATGCAAAAATAGGGAGTTTGCAGGGAGATTACCTAAAACGGCCTGATTGCTTATTTGCACGGCCCCAAGGAGGAGAGTCGTTCAAGGGCACAGATATTTGCTCCCACCCCTAAAAGAATTTGTGGATGCTGGCTAAATTTTTAAATCTCATTTTTAATAAAAATGTATTTCTGCAAACTTTATATTGAAAATGCAGTTAAGTCAAGCCTTTTAAACAATGTCCTAACTTTTGCGTGCTTAAACTGGGGAATGAATAACCTCACTTAAAAAATGTTCGGAATACAAAAAAGCGGTTGTACTACGAGGTCTTTACTATCCACCAACAATATTTTCACGTACATTTCAACAACCTGCCTTTATTTGTAAGGCAAGTACATATTTATTAATGTTAACTCCACCCATACTTACCTTGGGCGGTAAGTAGAAGTTGAATCGCATGCGAATTATAGGGACACCCTTAAACAATAGGGGCCCTTTTCCTTCTGCACTAGAAATTCCAATGTGGTTAGTTCACACCCAAAATGACCGATACCGCCGGTATCCTTAATTTAGTGATGCAGACTGTGGCAGATGTATACTGCAGTACACATTTTTTCACAGGCATTTGAGAGAAAGGGTGCATGATTGGAAATGTTGAAAAAATCTCTTCTACATTCAAACCATTAGTTATTTTCCCTGTGATTTATTAAGCCAAAACAATTCCCTTTCGGTAGCACGCTCCATCTATCAACATATCTCCTCACTGGTTTTGTTGCCTGTATGCCACATTCTTAAAGGAATACAGACCCTAATGTTTCTTACGTGAAAATGGACTGTCAGTGTTCTTTGAACGCCTTTTTTTTTTTTTTTACTCTCCAACATATTTCTTGATTTTCTCTTTCAAGGTCTGTGCTCTGCTAAATGCATACTGTTTTTACACAAAACTGTGTAAGCATGAAAATATAAAAGTAATATTCGTAATAGGAAAGGTATTGTGTCATAAAAGTCATATTTTTTTAGATCAAAATATGGCAAATTGGAAATTGTTAGGTTTCATATTATAGATGCAAGCTTTTGCAGTTTTACAATTTAAATTTATTGGAAGCGCATTGGGCCTTTATAATTGCCAATCCTACTTTGGTAACATGAATGCAATTGGTGCAATGGTAGCCGGCGTTTAAACCCACTCACTCTGCCCCTAGTTCTGCATGAAATTTTTTTTTGTGCATTTACAAAATTATGCATTATTATTATTGTGCAAAATGTGGTTTTACAGTCAAAGTTACAAATGCACACTTATTTTAGGCTTTTGCCTTTCAAACAAATTTGTTATGACTTTTTAAAGGGCCAATTCCTGGCTTATGTTAAATAAACCTCAGTTAGGCCTTGACGCCAATTTTTAAAAAATGGATGTCTCCCCCTTCATGTTCACAGATTATTTCTGTAGCGCACAGTCAAATGAAGTCATGTTTATTTCCATTGATGTTGCTCTTGCTGTTCTCTAAGAAAACTTTTCAACATGTGCTCAGTAATGTTGAGATCACTCAAAGTCCCTTAAGCTAGCTCACTGAACTCTTTTCATTCACAATAGTTAATTGTTGTTTTGTAACTAGTTTATCCTAATATCTCCAGATGACATTAGCATGAGAGGGTTGACTAAATATTTATGTAGAGGGATAGTGCTTAGGTGGTAAGGCAACATAACGTTTAATAGAACCATGCTCTGATTTGCTGAAATTATAACTCTTTTGATCACTCCTTGATGATTTTGCAGTTTCAGTTATGTTCTATGGGAAGATTTCCTATATAAACCTTTGATTTTGGGGTTGAGCCAGAACTTTCCTGAGGCTTTTTAGATGCTACTAGGGATCTTGTAAGATTTCTTTTTGATTGTGTTGCTCGTTTGGGACCGAGAATGTTTCTGATTTTGCTCTTTATTCTGTTTTGCCCTATTTCCTACAGTCCTCATGGCAATTACTTTATGCATTTGCATTTACAATTTCTGTCCCACATCTTTTGAATTTGTGCATAAATCTGTTTACGGTTTTTAATTCTGCCTTGGAACTCACTTATTAAGTCTGTCCTTACTTAATTGACTGTATTTTTTATATGCTGTGTGGTGCATTGTCTCGGGGCACGTTGCCTCATGAAATTGAGGTTTAACACCATCCAGACACACCCACCCATGTTCGTGCTACTGAGGTATCTTTTGGGGTATAAGAATTTAGGAGTTCTCCACACTCACATCCATCACCATACACCCAAGAATTCGGCCCTGATCACTTGTTGCTTGGTATGGTATCTCAACTGGAGATACCTCTCCACATGATTATAAGTTTTACCAGGTGCCGCAACATTCCAGCTGAAATTGCATTTCTTTGCACATTAATACCTGTGAGGAACCACATGAGGTTCATGGACATGGTAATTCTTGGTTTTGTATGTTGTTCTTCATTCTGTACTAGAAAATTTGTGATGGCTGGTACCTGGGGCAAAGATACCGTCAGGAATTAGTTAATTAGGCCCAGAGTACAACCCCCAGTTATGAGCCGTCTTGTAATGGAGACATAGTGGTTATTGATTTATCCTGCTTAAAGCTGTTTCCAAATACAACACAAATTATTACACATGGTTGCTTTATGAAAAAAGACAAAGTCCTGTCCTTACAAGAAAAGCCCCTCACTCCTTCGTCCAATTACTCAGGGCCATACAATACAGATATGATCAAACAATTCTACTTCTGCAAAGAGGAAAAAAAAAACACTGTCGTCTCTAATCCATTCGCAAGACCACAAGGAAAAAGCATCGAGTGACCATCCCAACATCACCTCCATACGTGTGCGCAATGGGGTCCCTCAACAGGAAATTTGGAGGCAAATGGGTACAGCAGTCCTCTAATCTTGCCAATATTGGCTTCAGGACCCCAGCTGAAACAGGGACTATAGACCCCTCCAGTTACCTTTCCTCATGAAATGTTATGGGTCCAAAGAAAGAGTTAACGCTACAGCTTCTGTAGTGCCCAAAGCTCTGCCTCCCCCCTTTCTCCTCGGGCCCAGAGGACATCATCTGCGGAATCCCCCAAGGATCACCTCTAAGCCCAATGCTCTTTAACACATACATGGCCCCTCTGGCCGTCCTGGTTAAAACACACAAGATGAACATCATATACTACGCTGAAGACACACAGCTCATCCTGTCCCTGTCCGCTGACCCCAACACCACCAAAGCAAACTTCCACAGGTGTATGACCAGCTTCGCCAGCTGGATGCAGAGCAGGTGCCTCAAGCTCAACACCAACAAAATGGAGGTTCTCATCTTTGGGAGCACCACCTCCTCCTGGAATGTCACATGGTGGAAAACCGAACTCGACCCTCTCCCCCACACCCACAGAACACACAAGAAACCTGGGCATCATCCTCATCAGCAAGCTCTCGAAGAGAAAGCAGGTAAATGCCGTCTCATCTGCATGCTTTCATATCCTCCACATGCTGAAGAAAATATTCAAATGGGTCTCTACCGACACAAGACGCATAGTTACCCAGGCACTCATCACTAGTCTCCTGGACTACGGCAACACCATCTACTTAGGGCTCACCACACAATTTCTAAACAGACTCCAAATCAGAGGAAGACTCTGCATCCCTCCAACAGGCCCACACTCCTCTCATCCAAAGAAGCAGGAGTGGCATTCTCCCATGTGTCCGCCAAACACTGGAACGACCTCCCGGTGCAACTCCGAGCAACACCCACCCTCCAAGAGTTCAGAAAGAAACTTAAATCCTGGCTGTTCAACAGATAGCGTGCAGCAGCAGCCCCCCCCAAGTACCTGGATAACCTCATGAGTGATAAGCATCGCTTTACAAATCCGGTTGATTGATTGAAACCATGGGGATCTGCAGGTGCTGGACCATGGATTATGATGTTGAGGGAAGCGAAATGGGTAGAGTAGAATAGGGATCAGGGTTAAACTCTATGGCAAGGCAAGAGTAACGCCAAGATGACCTTCGTTGCCCCCGTAGTTGGCACGAAGAAAGTTGCTGAAGCAGGTGATTTGGTGAAAAATTAGCAGAATAAAATCTGCAGGCAGATCTTCCATGGGTCAACAAGTTCAAGAATACCTACAACAATACTGAATGGGGGTGTAGAGGATCCACCAACCTTTGCCCTCTTGGAAACCGGTGATGGCTTCGCTTCTCACTCTTGTAGCGGGACCAGCTTCTGACTGAAAATTACATCAATGTCATCACTGTCCTGAAAGAATACACCAGAAGGCAAGCCTGCCCTCAGTATGAGTGGCGATCCATTTCATCACACTCACTGTCTTATGCACGCTATCCCCTGCTGGGAAGGACCCTTCCAAGAATGCACAGCTAAGCAGGTATGTGCACATTTATTACTTTTTTGTGCATTCTGCAACCTATGAGCAAGGATTTTTTTATTACCATATTAATGACGTGATCAAACAATATGCATCCTGGCATATGCACATCACCTGCACCATTGAAAGATGGTCTCAGGTAAAGTGTGCTGTAAAATGAAACCCCAAATTTCCTATATCTAACAATCTTATAATTGTGTTTGCTTTAAATTAAGTTTTTGGAAATGAGGCTGGATCAGGAGTGAAGGTTTTACTGTGCCAATGCCCCCTGTCGATATCAAGCAGTTAAATATGCAGAACCAAAGCACGTTCCTTATATATGAAACGTCCTTGCGCATCGGTGCAGACACGCTATACTTATGACAGTCTCCAGCTAGACCTTTCTGAGCTGCTTGCTCCCTGTAAACCTAGAATCCTACACAGGGGCTGAACATGGCCATGTACTTTTGTACACTTTTCCCAGCTAGCCTAGTTCCCTTGTAGAACACAGCAGTTATTTTAGGAGTCTTTTATCCACTGTTTCACATGCTGATACATTTATTCTACATTGTACTGCTATGTTCTTCTGCTGTCAATAAGCAAAATTCATAAACACTTCCAATCTCTGATATGCTTCCAAAGTATGTCTGAGCATTCAGAAAAGATGGGGAATTTGTGTCTTCGGCGAGAACTGACATTATGGTATTAAGAAAATCAATGCTTGCATTCTATTTTTTCGCCTTGCTTGCCAGAAAGCCTATTTTGAACTACCCCAAAAAAGTATGGTGTGCTCTGGCCCAACTCCTTGCTTTCCATTGGTTGCCTTAGTTGTCACTCTTATTTGCTTGCTTTATATTTGATGGTTTTCCTTGCCCATCTGATTTTTTCCTCTCCTGTAGCATAGATTTGTTACTAGTACTTAATTTATAATAAGGATACGTGCTGGGGCCCAAACCTTTGTTCAGAAGCCTGCAGCCGGCTCAATTGAAAGTCAGGGTGCCGAATCCAAGGCTGCGTAGTTTTGATATGACCTCATGGATCTTTTATCCACCACCAGGCACTCCTTGCCTACTTACCTCTCTCTTGCAGCTTATTTTTCTTCACTGTTTTCTCCCTTTATCGCTGTTTTTCCATCTTTTACTTCCTTCTTCTTTGCTCTTTTGTGTATTTCTCTCTTTTGCTTTGGATCAAACCTTGTTGAGGAAAACTAAGCGATGCTCCTCAAAAATGACTGCTGGTGGACGCCACATGCAACAGGTGGCTCGAATTAAGCCCTGCTTATTACCATCCTTTTGACTGGATGATTTGCATCGTTCAACCGCTCACATTTAGGGATTTTCTTTTTTTATTTGTCTTTCAGCACTCCATGAGAGCTAACTCTCTCCCTGATGTGCTTCTCCACCTGCCAGATATCTGCCCCCAATCAAATGCCCACAACCGTGCTCAGCGTCGCTCTCTTTCTTGGGCTGCTTTCTCATGTGATTCTCCCATGCCAAACCCCCATGCTCCGTGTTGCTCTCTCCCTTGTGTGCTGCTTTTGTCCTCCTCCCCTCAACTGCCTTTATTTTTCATTTATTCCTGTCCCACTTGCTATTGCTTCTCCCAGTCTGGTCATCTATTGCTCCTCCACCCCTTGCGGACATAAACATTTTTTTTTTTTGGGAGGTTCCCTTTTTTTTTAGGAGTGCTCGGCAGTTGCCATTTGCTGTGGGGTGCTGCTCTACAACAAAAGTGTTCCCACACACTTAAAAGTTCATTTTTTAAAATCAAAGTGGCTTCCGCCATCTTAGAACGGTCAATTTAAAAACACAAAATGTCACCCACGTCATTCTGTGTGGTGACCCACTGTTGCCGATCGCATTGTTTATGATTGATACTGCAGCTCTTCTTCTTCCCAAACCCAGTTTGTGCTTGGAATATGTGGATGTTGTTTTAGAGTGGGCAAGCTGGTGTGTTGTCTAGTCATTGTGTAATGCTCGGCATCAACTTGGTAAAGCTCAACAAGCATTTAGCAGCACCTAAGATATATCTCTACTGATTCTGGAGGAGAGGGATTTTTTCTTTTAGAAAAATCAACGCTGTGTACTGATTGGATTTAGAACAATTGTTAACACAACAAGTGTTAACACAGATGTATCGTGTTGCAATTGGCATGCGTAACATGCAGCACTAGAGTATTAAATCTACTCTCACCTTCCCTCACTGAGTAATGTGTCTGATTGTTTTTTTAAATAGTCACATTGGTCCAATTTACCATGTTTGACATTGGCAATACCGCACGACAAATCAAAGATACAATTTACCACATCTTAATCCATTTCAAAATGGTGGCTTCAGTGTTCTGCTTTGTAAATTATAGGAATTATTATTAGACATTATAGAAATTGCAGCAATGCTTGATTTATGGCAGTGGTTGCAGATAGTGGGCACGGCACTCATTTATTGAAGGCCAGTACTTACTTTTACAAACTGCAATCTGGAGTAAGAGAGAGAGAACTAAAAAGGAGAGAGGAGGCGGAAGAGAAAGGACAAACTTTGCAAAGGAGAAAGCAAGGAGATCAAGAGATTGGAAGTGCAGAGTGGGTGGAGCGATAGACATGAGGGTGAATCAAGACTAAGCAGCCCTGGTATTCGACAATCCAACATTCAGGGAGAACATGCAACCTCTCTAAGCTTACACTATTTGACTATTTGTCTATCAACTCATGCTTCTAAGAATTATTGGACCCATATGGTTTTAGATCTTCATCTGTAGTTCATGACTTCCCAAGTGCTTTGAAACACATCACACAATTGGTATCAAATTTAAATTTAATCAGCAGCTATGAGTGGAAGGTGAACTATGGATCTCTAAGGATTGCAGGTTTCATATCCCAGTGAAGTTAGGTTGCCTTCTACATAGACCACGCTGGTTGTGGGCAGCATGTGATTCACATTGAAAATGTGTGCAGACATTGTTGATCTTTGTGCATGTACATTCTGGTAACACAATAGTCCCTTGGACACAAGGGAAATCACTTTGACCTGGCCAATGCCCTGTTTGTAACATTCCTTCAATAGAAAAGCCCTAACACGACTTGAGCAGGCGTACAGCAAAGCCTACAACCTGGCAGGAGGCTGTAGAAGGAAATCCGGCTCTGGAAGAAGGTCTCTTGGATATTTGGGTACAGTACTTTTTGTAGAGAGCCCTAGAAGGTAGTGGATCGCTTTACACAGGGAAAACCATCAGGTGGCATGCTTACCTAGCGCACATTACACCATGTAAGGTGGAAACCAGGCACATGGAGAGGTGTTTACTTGAGGCTGTATTACTTAGCAAAAGTCATATAAGGTGATCTTTTTAGAGCAAAGGGAATAATACAGTGGGCAGGGTTACGCTGACAGTTGGACTATAACTCCATCTATGCCCATCACTCTGTCCCATTGTCTACACAATTACCACAATCATCTCAGATACTTGTAGCAGCCATTGTATGACAGAACACATCTTAATGGCATTCACTCTTAGAGGGCCCACAAACTGAACTCCCCCTATATCTTGGAGCCCTCAGTCACCGACCCATCTCTCGGAGTAAAGATCATTAACAAGGCAGTTGACAAAAAGTTTCATGAGTCAATCAAGTCCAATGGCATACAACAATGTTATCAGTCATGGTTCAAGCTGTTGTGAAATACGTAGCAGCCGCCATCCGGGTGGATGATAATGCCCTCCATATCATTGACCACAGTGTCACTTGTCAACTTATTTTCCTCAGCATTCAACACCTTCAACTGTCAAGCACTGTTTAACACATTTTCAGCACAGATTAGCCTCAATACATTTCCCTGAAGTGGCTCACTTCCTACCTGGCTAGTAGACATCAGCTTTTACAGATAAATATCTCAAGTTCATATTGAACCCCTGTGACCTGTAGCTTGTCCAAAGGCTCCATCTTGTCTCCATTGATCTTCACCTTGTACTTGGAATCAGTTTGGGTACCCCAAGTAAGCAACTACATCATTTATGAACATGCTCCCACCTGAATATCCTTATTGCTAGCATCCCAGACATCCACCTAGCACTGTTGAAAAAATGTGTGGTAATGGCTGCACGGAAAAGGCATGCGTTGCTTTGCATATGTCTTTTTACACCACTCTGCTGCTTTACACCTATCTTTAAACTCTAGGAGTACACATAAATCAGACATATATTTACACACCTGGTGGTCTCCCTACTCCCAAGCAGCTATCCTTCCTACTCAACCCAGGTGAAATTTTAATTACACGGACAAACATTTGCGTACTTTGCTTAAGGCAATGGTTGTCATTCTTTTTTCATGTCACGTTTTGCGAATGGCACAATATTTCCATACAAGGAGACTGATTCAAGAAGAAAATGTCTGCTGCCAAAAGACCTATTCAGCTCAAAACACTATTGTGCAGAATCTTGCATAACTTTTGTTTACAAGCAGTATTTTCTTGTGCAACATTTTCATACAAGATACAGGCCATGTACATTTTGTGTAACATGCATACATTTGACAGAAATTACATGTAGCTCACAACGAAAAAAATCATAAAATGTGCACACCTCTAGTGCCTAGGCATGGCTGCCCAAGGCTTATGAAGGGAGTATGGGTGATCATAGGTATAGTGCATCTTGTCTTTGCTTGACTTCTGATGCATGATGCTCAGATTGTTCACCATGGCCATTTCAAATGTTCCTTTGTTTTAGTATTTTTGCATACCTGCAGTTCTACAATGTATTCTGAAGTTGCTACAATGCATCTGGTTAGTACTATATAATCCACCCCAACTCACAAACCATTCAATGTTTTCGATTGATCTCGGGTTGTGATTTTGTAGCTGTTAATTCGTCTTGCCTTGATGACTTGTGGTGTGAGATGTTAAAGAGGATGGTGTGGTGAAGTTACCCTTTGTGAGGATGGATATCGTCATGTAAGAGATGAATGGGAAAAAGGTGATACTTTCTAAGAAAGCTCCCTTCATGGTCTTGATCAACTGTACTCAGTGGAAGATTTGTCACAGAAGTATTTGTTGTTGAAAGCGAAGGCTGCGTGACTCAGAAAAGTCAAACAAGAAAGATTTACTGAAATCGGAAAGGTGTATATTGCACAATGGGGATTGCCATTGTGTATTTATGGTTGGCGATCTGCCGTGGATTGGATACAGGTTCGGGCAGCTGGCCAGGCCCTACATTCAACGTCCATTGCACATGAATGGACTAGGTGGTTGACTCGCAGCAGCGGGTTGAGAACGCTAGATCTGCAGCTTCACATAGTATAATATACTATTTATTACCATTTATGAGTATGGAGAGAGGCCATGAGTCACGGTAGGCTAAGCTTCCTCCCACTCAATGATGGTAATAAGTAGCATATTACAATGCCATGGCATTTTTTTAATGTTTTAAGAAAGATATTTAACCGAAACCAGAATGCAAGGAGTTAAAATGCCCCACTATAGTAAAAATCACATGAAATAAAATGTCAAGTGTGCTCTACACTTTATACTATATAATATATTCACTGGAAAAAAAATAAAGGTTAAAGTGACCTTACAGTTAGGGGAAAATGTCAGCTAAAACGTAACGTTTTAAATTTAAAAAAGCTGAAATTCTCCAGGTAACTGTAGTTCCTGAGATTTTATCAATGATGTCATAGAACATATCATAAGGGTTGTAATGTGAGGTCATAAGCAGTGTGTGAAGAAGACTTCAATTAACTATAACTGGTGAATTTATGCACTTTTTTTTTTTTTTAGTTTCAACTACTATGGCCCTTAAATGTTGATTGGAGCAACGGCAGACCACTAGTACCGCACCTCACGCCAGTTCCAATAATATAATTCTGATGCGCAACAGAACCCCAACGCCAGCCGTTGCATGGCGTAACTGTGCTCCAGATCAAAGAATTTATTTAAATCCAAAGGGGGGTGCACAATTCACAAAGTCCAATAGTCAATTGTAGATATAAATATAATTTCTTTATTTTGATCCGTGTTAAAAAACAACAAACATTAGTACTCCAGCCAACGCGTTTCATTCCCATATTGGGAACTTCATCAGGGCAAGTAAAAGAAGTGAAAAACGACTTCAATCTATTCGTCAAATATTCGGAAATTTCCGCGTACAGCAATTATCAATTGAGGTGAGGTCACCCTTAATTCATGTGTAGACGTGCGGGTTTTGAAATGCCTCATATACTGAATGTCTTAGATCTTTGATGATAAATTCGCGTAAATACAAAGCGTGGTCCCGTGTATTGCACTGGGGTCCAGCAGCGCAATCATAGGTATAATAGCTCCTTCCAGCCGTACGGGTGTTCCTCCCTCTTTTCGTCGGACGAAAAGAGGGAGGAAAACCCGCACGTCTATACATGAATTAAGGGTGACCTCACCTCAATTGATAATTGCTGTACGCGGAAATTTCCGAATATTTGACGAATAGATTTAAGTCGTTTTTCACTTCTTTTACTTGCCCTGATGAAGTTCCCAATATGGGAATGAAACGCGTTGGCTGGAGTATTAATGTTTGTTGTTTTTTAACACGGATCAAAATAAAGAAATTATATTTATAATTGACTATTGGATTTTGTGAATTGCGCACCCCCCTTTGGATTTAAATACTATGGCCCTTATTACGATCTCGGATGGATGCTGTTGCGGGAAAGGAACCGCCCGAACATGGGCCAGCGGATCCGCAATCCCAATTAGGATGCGACCGCACATAATGCGGTCAGAAACTTCAGTTTTTCAATGGGAGCTTGTGCGGCGGGCTGAAAACGCCCTCAGCACAAGTTCCCATTGAAAAATAGAAGTTTGTAAACATCATGCACTGTGTGGCAGGCACCTCACGGGGCCTGCCACACGGTGCAGGGATGTTGCCCAGGGCAGTATGCGGAGGGCCAGGGGGGAAGGGGGTCCTGCTAGGGGCCCCCAGTGTCGCTTTCCGATAGCCTTTCCATGTCGGAAAGGCCGACATGGAATGGCTGTCGGAAACCGACATTATAATCCCAACAGCGGAAACGACGTCTTTAAGGGATTGTGCTGCCTTTCTGACTGACAGGCTCCTTGAGCCCGTCGGAACCTTGTTGGATTCCCAGCAGGTTTAAACTCTGACTGCCATCATCCTAATACGGCAGTCGGACTTTAAACCTACCATGTCGGGCAGAAAGCCTACAACCAGCGGTCGGAGGCTTTCCGCCCAACATCGTAATCGGGCCCTATGTCTGAACTGACATTTTCACCTAACTATAATGTCACGTTAACTTTTGGGGTTTTTTCAGTGATTGCTTTTTTTTAACATAAAGTAAAATATTATGAGCAGTCCTAACTATAGCGTCACTTTAACCTTTGTTTTTTTCAGTGAATTTCTCGTTTTTTTTTAACGTAAAGTAACATTACAAAGAGATGTTTTAAATAAGACAGCACTACTGGCTTATTCAAAGGGTCAGAACACCAAAATATAAAAGGCTGGCCTATTGGCTTTAGCAAAAGGTCAGCATATCAACCTATTTACAGCAGAACTATTGGCTTTGTCAAGAAATAGCCACAAGAATTTATCAATAAGTATAATCCAGTGTCTTTCCATGTGCATATATAGTAATGATTCAGAATGATTACTGTCTCCAAAATATTTTAAATACAGCATTTTTATTCAAAATAACTATAAGCGTGTTTTGAGTCTTTTTTAACACTCTTCAGGCCATAAATTGTAGCCTTGGGACTAACTACAAGGGGTCCCCACACTTCAGCTGCAGAGCATATACGTCCAGCTCAGAGTGCTTTAAAATATGTGGCAAGTTCTCCTGGGGTCATATACTCAATGCCCCGGGAGGCTTACTGGAACTTTTTAAAAAACGTCCTAGGGGGCTGCTACCCTCGCTACATCCCCCCACTACACGTTAAAAAAACTTTATGGAGCCCTTTCCCCTTCTAGGGACACCATGAGGATGTAAAAATATAGGTAAATAGCTATCGAAGGACATTATGGGGCGATACCTGCCAGGAGAAGTGAATATGAAATGAGCGACTGTTCTGTTTATTTTATATTCATACCCCTGTTTCTGCCCCGGTACTACTCGGGGCACCCAGGAATTAATCCAGTTTAAAAAGAAATGGTAGCTGAGTGAGCCCACTCCTTCGCTGCCCGTGCCTTTTTTTTTTTTCTTTTTTTTTTCTTATAGTGGGTGCCCCGGTCCCACCTGGAGCATTCACAACATGCACTCTCATTGGGTGGCAGCAGGAGAGGCCCATGGCCCCCATGGTCATGCCAGCTCCCCTTCGTGTACCCCTCGTTGTATCCAGCAGGAGCTGGCTGTATTGCTTTGCTCTCACCCTGCATGAGCTGCTGTTGTTTCTGCTCCCGCCAGGTGTGATCAAACTAGGTCCCCTGCCGGGAGAGTGTGGGCTGGAAAATACTGGCTCCAAGGATGGGTGCTGGCTGGGTAACTGGCTGGGGCCGCGTGCGTAAGGTTCTTCCCGTGGCCGCCATCAACTGGGCATGCTGTGGGTGCCCCAGATGGGCACTGAGGCACCAACTGTAAAATATTTTTTTTTAAAGTGACTGCTGCTGACGGCACCCAGTATGGGTTCTGGCTGGAAAGGGGGCGTGGGCTGCAGGGGCCTTAGGGCTCCCCCCACAGCCTCAATTGACTGCCCAGTTGTGGGTTGCCCAGGTGGGCTTCAAGAACATCCAGTTTGAAATAATTTGCCGGCTCTGTTGGCACCCACTCTGCCTGCTGGCTGGGGAGCCGGCGGGGGCTTCCCAGGTCTTGGTTCTCCCCATGCGACCACAAAGTTATTATAAAGTTTCGGTGTTCCAGGTGGGATGGGACATTCAAAACAAAAGTAGAAACAAAAAATAAAAAACAAGCAGCAGGAGCTGCTGATTTTATTATTCACAGATCCAGGAAAAGGAGCACCCCATAATGTCTTGTGAGGGCTTTTACATTTTTTTAACTGTTGAGGAGGGCTGTAGGGAGTGCAGCAGTTCCCCAGCAACATTAAAAAAGAACACAGTAAGGGCCCAATTACGAGTTTGGCGGTGCGGCGCCGGGTCCGCCCTGCAGCCACACCGCCAAACCCGCGGTGAGGCCGCCCTCCAGATTAGGAGTTTACTCCTGTCTGGCGGGCTTTTTTTTGGTGTTCCCACAGTGGTGCCTCTAAAAACTGGCACCGCAATGGGAACACCAAAGACAGTTCCTGCATGGCATGGACTGTAAAGTCCATGCCGTGCAGGAACAGGTGTGCATGCACACAGGGGGGCAGTCCCGCCAAGGATATTGATGCCCTTCACTGCTGCAACACTGCCAGGGAACGGCGGTCCCCTGGTGGCAGCGATGGGGCTGTGGTGGTCCCACTGGCCAACTCATAATAGGGCAGTGGGGAGACTTCCACTGCCGCAGTCCCATGACTCTGGCGGTCCTCAGGCTGCCAGACCCGTAATCAGCCCCTAAGTCTCCTGGGTCATTTCAATCCATGACCTAATGGGAACTTTCCATATTTTTTAAAACACTAAGAGCTGTAGCTGTATGCTCGTCAGCTGGAGTGCAGCTACTCTTTGTGTTTGGTTCTATGGCTACACTTTGTGGCCTGAAAAATGCTAAACAAAGACTCAGCTGTTTCAATTTAAAAAACAAATATTGCTCCATTGAAAATATTTTTTGACAATCACTATTTTTAAACATTGCAATGTGTGAATTTAAGAAATATGCATTCATAGTTATTGGTGACTTTTTGACAAAGCCAATAGGTCTGCTTTATATTGCTACAGCCATTCATGTCCTCGCCATGCACTGCCAATTACTTCACATATTACATCACTCATGACATGTTCAATGACATCATTGATAACATCACTGCAACATCTGAAATTATATCATTGATAACAGCACTGTGCATACGTTAACCTCTGTAATCTTTTCATTGAATTTCAAAGGTTTTGGTGAAAACCCAGCTGTAAAAATGTCACCTAAATGACTGTTTTTTTCATTCTAGAATTCTCCATCGTGAAATACGGTAGCTACCAAGAGACAAAAGATAACCTCAACATTTTACCCACTACCAATCACAACAGATCCTCCCCCTTAAAAAAAAAAAAAACTTACAATAGTAAAATATAGCAATCTTGTTGCAAAGAACTAAAGGTTCACTTACATAAACATCTAAATACCAACTATATAAAACATGTTAATGCAAAAATTAAAGAACATTTTACACTACTAATTGTCATAATAAATCAAATCATTTAATTTTTTCAGTTTGATGATAGTTCAACCAAAATTGCTCAACTTGTGTTGTAAAGAACTGTTACATCTAGGTACATTGGAAAACCTTCGCGAAATTTCAGTGCTTTGCTTTTATTTTTTTTATTTATTTTTTTAGAGTTTTATATAGAGCGAACAAGACCCGAGACATCGGGTATCAGAGCGCTTTACATGAGCACCAGTTTCGTTACAGATGGACACATTCATTTTTGTTAGGCACGGGGAGAGTAAGTGATTTGCCCAGAATCACAGGTTGTTGAGCATCGTTGCTGAGACTTGAACCTGGTTCCCCAGCTTTGAGGTCTGACCGCTTTAGCCGTAAGGCTACATCCTCTCTGTTTCTTCAGTCTCATCTGTAATATCACAAGTATTACTTTGTGTATCCCTAGACTCATCAGTACCATTATCAACAGAGATCTTGCTATCTATCAACCAATCCAGCTCTTGACTATTTTTTTCTAACATACTACCATTGCATTTGGACCACTTAGAGAAATGCCAGAACCTTCAATTACTCAATAAGGCTGAATTGCATTTCAACTCATTGACACAAAGGATGAGACTACCTAAACTCTCCTTTAGGAACTCTACCACTCTTCTTGACTCTGGCCCAATCTCCTGCTTTCAGATTTACAACCTTAACATTGTGCTTTTTATCATGCCAGAATTTGTACACAGATTAAGCTCCTGCATTCCTCCCTCTTATGAATTCTGGAGCCCACTCCATAATTCTTGCATTAGACAACCACCCACGATTGTCCTTTAGTTACAGGTAAACTACCTCTCATCAGTACAAAGGGACCAAACCCTGTAATTACATTGTGAGTTAGTCCATAAGAACAGACATTTTTAAAATGTCCTTCATCCTTTTAAGGTGATCTACAGAAAGTTGAATAATGCTTTTTAGAATTCTATTAAATTGATCTTCCCAGCCATTCCCTTTGGGATGATTCACAGAGGCAGTGTCCTTTTCAAAAACTTCTGGAATAAATCTGAAGGTAATTGTGTACCATTGTTACCGATTATAATTTTTGGAAGTCCCTCATGGACACAAACTTCATCTAAGAATTGAATAATAGCATGGATATCTGATTTTTTAACAATCTTGATTTCCGGCCACTTTGAAAAATGATCATTTATCACAAAAATATACCACCATCTCCATTATCCTGAATAGGCCCCATAATATCAATTCCAATTCTTTCTCAACTAATAACCAAAGAATCTAGCCATTCTGGTTCAATCACACCAGCCTCTTGATGTTTATCCAGTTCCATTGTTGCTCGGATATGAATTTACCTTAAAAAAATGATAAGACAAGAGGCGTTTGGCAAAACAAGAACAAGTTGGTTTAATTAAATGCAATGGCCGGAGAGTATCGACAGAGTAGTGTCTGAAGAAAGTCTCTCATTGTGCAGAAGTGTTGGCCGACCATTTATACTGATCGTGAGTTACAATAAACTGATCCAGCATTCTTGGCCTAGTCATAAACAACAAGTACAACCATCTGATAAGGGGGACACAGGTGGCTCTCGACCTCGGGGAGAGCTAGTGTGGGCCAGTGTGTATGTGTCCATGTATCCGGCGCGGAGAGCGCATGAACACTACGTGTGGTGTGCATCCTGTGTCCTGATTGGCTGAGTGTTCCTAACTGTATGTGGCATCTATCTTTGTGGTATTTTGGGTATGTGCGCCATTAGCCAAACGTGTTTTATTGGGGCCAATTTCCTCTGACATGTTTTAGGTGTAACTGCCTATCTGTGGGATCGATCAGGGTTTTCCCTGGGTGCGCTTTTTTCTTCAGGCTAAGTGTAACCCCACCTGTGACCTGCAATCAGTAGGTTTGAGTTTGGGTCGCAGGGCCTGTCTGACCACGTATCTCTGACTCAGAGTTGATGGGAAGGTCACCTTAGATGAATCTGGCAGCAATGATATGAGTTCAATGAATTGTGTATAATGAACATGGTGATTATTGATATAATTTTTACTGACATCCTCAGTATTGTGCGTACAGTTGTCATAGCGTACATCGATATTGTCTTTACTGATATTAATATTGTTATGTATTCATAGATTATTTATTTATTTATTTATTTATATAGCGCCTGAATCGACCCCCGAAGGGGTATCTCTGCGCTTCGGGCGTGCAACGTGAAGTGGTACAGCTATACCTGAATCAGAAGTGGAAAAGGGTGGTTTTTTGCAGTTTCCTAAACTGAAGATGGTCGGGACATTGTCTTAGAGGAAGGGGGAGCTCATTC
The DNA here is from genome assembly GCA_963921515.1 of Calotriton arnoldi. Lineage (NCBI taxonomy): Eukaryota > Metazoa > Chordata > Amphibia > Caudata > Salamandridae > Calotriton > Calotriton arnoldi. The sequence goes on from CAWUFW010006010.1 coordinate 913,347, forward strand.
CAGTACTTAGGGCCTAGATAGGAGAGGGCTTTTCCCCCCGATCTGATCATTCATTCATTATGGCATACATTGACATTGTTTCTACTGGTATCGACATTGTTTTTATGACATGCATCAACATCACATTTATTGGTATTGCTGTGGTCGGGCCTTCATATATCATGGTGTATAATGGCATTGTATTCATGGATACTAACACCAATAATACTTCATCCTTTATAGATGTGGGAATCCGTATTACTTACACAATGAATGGCATTTCTCTTAAGAACAATGTTATGTTTGAACACTTTCACTTCCCCAAATAACCAGCTCACATGCAGCTTTCTTTATCTTTGAACCTACAACATTAAAATATCCACACTTAAAGCACAATCCTTTCCATCTAAAGCAACAGACAAACATTCATCTTTATCATATACAAATGTTACAGAATTTTTGTTCCATTTACAACATGCTTTTACAAAGTGTCCCATGACACAACAACTAGCAACATCTCTGTTTGTTTGCTGGACTAGGTTTGTCATAAGGTATGTGATATAAACTACCACAACTGTAGCATCTGTTGTGATCACTACGTTTATTAATACTTGAGGCCGATTTGTTAAATTTATTTTTTCTGTTGTCACCTTCCAAAGTAGATTTGTTCTGTGTGCTATGCTTCCTTGTTTAATTTTGCTTACGACATCCTTGTGTTCTTTGTTAGTAACGTCAGTCATTACTACTTTAGCATATCTGCCAGTTAATTTTGCTTTTTTAACAATGGCAAAAACTTTCTTCAATTCTGAATCCTCATGGACATATAGCCTGTCTTCAACATTGTGGTTGTTGGGATGCCAAATAGTCTGTCTCTGATTAATCTGTCCTGCAAATTCCCAAATCAACATGACATTGCTAACCTCTTTAAGGCAGAAGCTTGTCTTCAATCTTTTCATTAGGCTCTTGTTTTCAATGAAAACAAGCATTGGCATAGCCAATAGGTCTCGCCTTTGGGACCTTATAAGTGTTTAGCCATGCAACACTTGATGTTGTTGCACCAAGGATATTGTGCTGGATAACTAAACACTTATAAGGTCCCAAAGGCGAGACCTATTGGCTATGCCAATGCTTGTTCTTTCTTATGATTGTCTATATAGGTTTCAATTTAAAACATGTCTTGCATACCTCCAATGTACATTATCTGTCCTCACTGTACCATCATCTCTGAGAAGCAAACTCCAGAGAAAGATAAGAGGAAATTATTGACCGGCTTAAAGATCCAGAACGTTGCGTCTGAATTACAGTGTACAATCTATCCTTGACTGCTGTATGTGGCTCCTCTTACAGTGCAACTAAAACAATAGCAAGCATGCAGTGTCTTACCCTGTAGTGTGCGTCCTGTGAAATGTCCTATTCAGAAGAGTATGACACAAGCTCTCTATCTGTTGGGCATTCCGAGTTCAAGCCCACCTTCGTAGCGACCTAATTCCTGAGTTGCGACATGTTAGTATAGTGCTGCGCTTGCACGTTGCACGCATCAGATACCACAAGCCTTTAGTTATCCAGGTCCCAGTCTTATGGGGTTAGTAATCGTTGTGACTTATTGCGGTGTCTGCTGCGAGGGAGATGTTCCAGGATTCACAACACACAGATGCACGACTACACAGTCCGCAATGTACTCTGTAGACGAGGAAGGCAGGAGGGTAGAAAGGGAAGGGCAGGGAGTGATGAGAGAGAGGCGAGGGAAAGGAAGGAGGGAGGGAGGGAGGAACGAACGATAGAAGGAAGGAATGAAGGAAGGAGGGAAGAAGGGAAGGAAGGAAGAAAGGAAGGAGGGTAGGAAAAGAGGAGGGAACAGAGGAGGACAGGGAAAGATGGAAAGAGCAAAAAAAGGATGGAATGAAGCAGGAGGGAGGGAGGAGCAAAAAAAGGATGGAATGAAGCAGGAGGGAGGGAGGAACGATAGAAGGAAGGAATGAAGGAAGGAGGGAAGAAAGGAAGGAGGGTATAAGTAAAGAGGGAAGAGAGGAGGACATGGAAAGATGGAAAGAGAGCAAAAAAAGGATGGAATGAAGTAGGAGGGAGGGAGGAACGAATGAAGGTAGGAAGGCAGAAAGGAAGGAAGAGAGCAGAGGATAGAGAGAAGTGAACAGAGGGAAGAGAGGAGGGAAGAAAGGAAGGAGGGAAGAGGGGGAAGCGGGGGAAGAAAATAAAGAAAGGAAGGAAGGAGTTAGGAAGGTGCTTATATGAGGACTCGGGGGAGCGAGAAAAAGGGATAATGAGACCGAGAAAGACGGAGGACAGGATCGGGACAGTAGGAGCAAGGCCATAAATTCCCTTCTAATTCCAAATAATTCCGATTACACGCATGAGTAGTTTTCAATCAGGAAGATGATCTCAGAGATAGATGGCAGAATAATTGTTCGTCGGCGCCGCGTAAATATTGTGTCTTTTCTATTAATCTCAGCGAATCGGGTGTCAGGCTTGTCAGTCATTCCTCAAAGCAAATTAAAAAAAGCATATTAAAAAAGGAGATGTGGGTGGGGATGTTTGTATCCAATGCACTGTTCACCCCCACCCGGGGTAATGAAAGCCGCCAACGCTAAATCTGTGTTTATTTATTCGGAAGTATTGGCGAGTCCTGCGGGCCTGAAGACTCCATCAGTGCCCGTGGGGAGCTGGCGAAGCCGGGCGGGAAGAGACGGGCACAGAGGAATGGGAGGCACACAGGGGGAGCACAGGGAGAGGGGCAGAAAGAGAGGGAAAGGGGCAGAGAGAGGGAGGGAGCCGGGTAGAAACAGAGGAAAGAGGTACACGGGGAGCAAAGGGGCCGACAAAGAGATGCAAGCAGGGACAAAAATAACAAGCATTGGCTGCGCGGCCGTGAAAGTGACGCGGCCGTGAAAGTGAAACTGATCAAGATCGCGATTGCGCGCTGTTGCCGTCCCTTCTAGCGCGTGAAAGTGAAAGCAGCTGCAGCGTCACGTCTGGCGAGTGGTGTGCGATGTGCGCACACCATGACGAGAGAGGAAAGCCAGATGGCGCCTCTGCTCGTCACTGTGCGCGTACCCGCACGCTCTATGCCACCTAAAAAGCTGTGGTCGACTTTTTAAAGCCCACTCACTAAATGTCTCGCCAGAGCAGCGCATGCGCTGGCTCAGGCGAGACCTAAAAATGGAACCTATCTATAGCAACACCAACAGTAAGAAGGATATACGGATTAATATCCTCTATAACCTGAGTATACATCACCAGAGCCTACTTGTCTCTGTTTCTTGTCTATCCTGCCAGATTTTTAAACATCTGGACCCGGACAGTGTAGTAAAATGTCCTTTCTTTTTTCGTTCTGGAGTTAAGTCTTCCTATTCAAATGTGGAAATGTAATTGGTGAAATATTCCCTCCATTCCTCCCACATCATGCTGGGTTCACCACCAGCTGTAAAAAAAACGGTTTAGGGTGAGACAAATTCAACAGATTGACAGACGCTGTACAACGGAATTATCACCTCAGTTGTGACGTAGAATATATAACTGTACACTGCTAATGGAAGGCAACAAAGGCAGAATTGAAGATGTCGCTCCTTACTTGTCCATAGCTTCACCTGAATGATGCCTGTGCAGTAATAAAACAAATCACAATCTGCCGAATGCATTTGTACATTTTTTAGTGTGTATCGCAGTATGTTATTATTGGGGACTTCTCAATTTAAGATGGTGGCATGCATGAAATCATGTGATGCGTGAGCACATCATTAGCGAAAGCGTATGTACTGCGGGAGGCGGCAAGTGAAACACACACGTTCTATGCCATTTAGAAGCCTACAGAATGCCCCCAACACCCATTTGAGTGTAGTACTGAGAGACTGAAGAAAGGCTTACAAAACCTAACACAGTCACACTGCTCTGTTGCTGAAGAAGACGCAACCCCTCTGCAATGTATGAAATCAAACATGTCACACCACTGACTCTCAGCTGTGTTGGCTCTGTTAATGTGAGATTTAAGTAATGGGTTTCCTCTGTACTGTTATCCTACATTAAGATCATGTTGGCAACCATCACTTTAGTGATCCTTTGCCTCTAAAAGGATGGAATTACACCTCTTAAAAGAATGGATCACTGTTTCTTGAACAATTAAGTCAGTGTCTTACAAACCCTTGAGTTAGAAGGGGTTATGCATGCTGGGTGACCAAGCCAGGAAGGGGCAATACTTTCCCTGTCTTTCTTCAGCACATCTAATAAATGACAAAGTACTTTGTGCAGATTGAACAACAGGGTGTATAGACCACCATTATGTAAGTTAGTGGTCTGTACAGCCCGGTGGTATGGACTGCCCATTAAGTAGGGTTGACACACAGGTGATACTCCATCGCTGCTAATGAGGATCTGTCTACTGAGCCCAAGAGCAGGAATGTTGGAATGGCATTATGATGCTGGAAGACGTGAAAAAACACTGCCAACAACTAGATCAACTTTGTGCCTTTCTCATTGCAGTCATTTGCTGAAGATGCTAGCTGGTTTCTTATCTGGGGGATTCCACCTTGGGGCAGGCGAACCACACAGGTCACCTACGAATGAATACCCATGCTTAATTTTTTCCAGTGATTTCCAAATGGTGAGCCCCAGCACTTCCCTTTGGGGAGCGGGCTAATATTTCTTCATCAGATTTTGCACCACAGCAAGAGTAGCAAAGGCAGAAAAAGGGAAAAAGATGAAGAAGGGAAAACAGTAACAAGGAGAGACTGCAGGGATGGGACATGCAAGAGTGCAATAAAAAAAACAGGAAGTGCGGAATTGTCAAAGAAAGAGGCATGAGATGGAGTCAAGCATAGGCAACCTTGAAATTCGGCAAACTCTGCATTCAGTAGCGTGGTGGCTGCCAGATGCATGCAATAAACGTTTTGTACAGACGTCATCGATATTCTGAACATAAAAAACCAGAAATATTACTAAAAAAGTCATCACATAGGCATCATTAGTGAAATCTGCAGAACCTATCCAGCGGTATAAAAAAATAATTCCATACCTTTACTAGTATTCGATCAGTGTTTAGGCTTGAAAATGCCCGTCTGTTAGTAAGGTAATTTAAACAAGGCCACACCACAGTGGCAGCCAACCCAAATAAAGAGTGGTGGGGAGGGGGCGCGGGGAGCACACGACGGAGGGTTTAATAATAAGACTTACCTGGTGCTGCCGGCCGCCTCTCACTCCTCTCCTTCCAGTTCCTGGTCCCAGCAGTCCCTGGGACAGTATCACGGACTCCCCATCCAATCCCTGTGCTGCTCTCAAGCACAAGAGCAGTGTGGGGATTGCAGTTCCTGGTCCCAGCAGTCCCTGGGACAGTATCACGGACTCCCCATCCAATCCCTGTGCTGCTCTCAAGCACGAGAGCAGTGTGGGGATTGGCCTGAGTGGGCTGGATTAATGTTCGCTCAGGCACAGGGAGTCTGTGCTGTTTCTCCAACCCGGCTGTGCAATACAGCTGGGTTGGAGAAATCCTAGTGTGCATGTCAGTTTGGCCAGCCTAAAATGGCTGGCCAAACTGACATGCACACTTAAAAGTGCACGTACCACTCGTCCGCCCCCCTCCCATGGCCAGACCCTGCCTCTCCCTGCACACGCTGGCTCAGCCAGCAGCTGAAAAATAAAACGATAATAAAATATTGTATTATTCTTCAGCTGCTGGCTCTGAGTCAGTGGGGTGACGCTCCTCCGCCATTGCGGAGGAGCTGCCGCTGCAAGGCCAGAACAGACGAAATTCGCAAGTATGAGAGTTCTAGGACAGCATGTATTTTTTAAAGTATGCTGCGGAAGTGTGACATACTTCTGCCTAATCACCGGGGAAGCAATGAGGACGGACGTTAGGAACAAAGCGAGGGACGCACCTTGACGAAAGTGTGACTACAGGGGTCCCTCTACTTCTCCCTTCCCATGGGACATCCCTACACCTCTAATAGGGTGTCCTGAAATTTAGACGGTAGAGTTGGATTAGTGCCAACCTAAAAAGTGGATTTATCTGTGTCTCCTTGAGACGAGATAGGAGCTCCTTTCTTCCTCACGCCCTGATGAATGCCATGGACCCCCAGGGCCGTATAGGCAGAAACATGTTGGCAATACAGATGGAGATGGGGTACAAAACCCCCAAGTCTCCACCACTTACTTTTAATATCGAGCACAAGCTGCGCCATTAAAAGATTTCACGCAGGATTGCGCATCGGTTTTTAATATCACGCACTCACTTACTTTCTCAGCACGGGCCCCCACTTAGTTTTAGAAGTGCCTCCCTGTCTCCAGGTGTTGGCCCGCCCTTTATCAAACGTGGTTTTTAAAGGGCGAGGACAGCCGATGATGAAGCATGACACCTAGTGGTGTGTGAGGCCAGTCCATACATTTTTTGTAATGTCCAACACCACCTAAATCATTGGCATAATGTGCCTCTTTATGCATTAGGAATCAGATTTGCGAATAGGGTAGCTTTTTGTTGTGTGATACATGTTGGTTGGAGGCCAGCTTACCCTGTTTACCCCGTTGCCTCTTGTTCCCCCCCCCCTTTTTTAAAGGGTTTTGATACTTCTGCCTAATCCTATTGAATCGTGTTATGAGACGGCCATCTATCAGCCCTCGGTAGGTTCCAATCTCCCTTACTTTCTACAAATTTCCATATAAACCAGTCTTCCTCTGAAGCTGATGCCAAGCTGACCAGTAGACGCAGGTTGCATAGGAATAGTGTTGTTTTGGCTAGTTATTAGCGAACAGTCTACAACTTTGCAACAGAACATGACGCCCAAAAAACACTCTTCTAGGTTCGGCAAAAATGTAACCGCAAAACTGTATTTGAAGCATATGTTTTTGTCGCATCCTTACTGCTATAACTTCACATTTTGTAAGGAAGAGAAGCTATGCGCTTCTCAGTGGTCGCTCCTAAACTGTGGAGTCAGCCACCCTCCTGTATGAGGCCGCTGCTATCGCCTGTCATTGAAAAGGACCATGAAATTCTTAGTAATCTTAGAGAGCATATTCTTTTTAATGTTATCATCCTGATATCTTAGTCTAACTAAGGATATCTGATAGAAAGAGTTAGCCGTAGGAAAGAACATGACTGTATATCAAACATACTTGCCTCATTTCTGCCCTTTGGAAAAGTGCGCTCCACTAGGGTGCACCAGGACTCAAGGCACAACAGTGCAAGCACTGAGCAGTGATTGTTTTATGCAAATCGAGCTTAGATTTTTTCTTCTCACCAGTTTTGGTATCATTCTGCAGAGCAGGGAGGTAGCAGCTTGCAGGAGCAGACAGCAGCACTTTCCCTCTCTGTCTAGATTAGAGTTGCTTTACCCAGCTCGCCCTCGTAATCATGTCCTGGCCCTGCTCACTCCCCACTTCCACAGCAGCTGTGTCTAGTAACCAAAAACTCCACAACTTCATGCATTCTGTGCTCTCTCAGTTCAGCTGAGGTGCAAGTCCGTGTAAGGCTCCTGGTGAACATAGGCCACAGGGGAGGGCTGCCTGCCATGGCTTTGTCACTCTGCGAGTTCACGCACCACAATGTTTAATGCTGCTTAGTTTATATCTGTTATCTATGTGAAGGATAAGCTTGCCAAGCAGCTGACTGTGCTACACATTGTGTAAGGTAACCTTGTCCTGCTGTTGTTCCAAACCTGTTCTATTTGGATGAGGGACGTGGACACTCTTGCAGTCCGTACTGTACACATTTTGTGTGTGCATGAGATGCTTGCACTACATTCCTACTGCCTAATATGCATTCAAAGCTGCTGCCAATTTTGTATTCACTTTGTGTGCAAATGAAACTTTTACTACTGTAGCCAGTGCCCGTCTGCCAGAGTCATTTCGTAGTCTGGCGGGCGGCGGCGCGGCTGTCCTGCGGCGGTGCAGTTCAAAGACTCATATGTGAGCCTTTGAACTGCAGAGCTGAAGGAGCACCAAAGCATGTACCTACACGGCATGGACTTGGTAGTCCATGCCGTGCAGGAACTGGTGTACATGCACACAGGGGTTGCACAATATGTGCCCTCCTGCATTTATCCCCAGGCCCTGCGGCAACAGGGGGCCCTGTAGGGCCTCTTAGTTTCCTCACCACCAGCATTTTCATGGCGTGAGCACCGCCATGAGGCCGCTGGGGGTGAGGAAACTTGTAATATGTTTGGCGGTGCTGCAGCGGCACTGCCAATCATATTGCAGCCTCAGACCACCATGCCAATGACAGGGATCGTAGATCCCCGGCAGTTGCGGCGGTCCTATGATGGTCGGACCGCTGTAGTCATAATACGGCGTGTGGCTGCCGGTGCGGCATTCCCTGACCGCCACCGCACCTCCACTCCGGGTTTGGCAGTTCGATGAACCGCCAAACACGTAATTAGGCCCTTAGTCAATCTACCTGTTATTTATTTGTTATTGAAGTTTGCGTAAATACCTTTTATTCTAGGAAAGAGACAACAAATGGCTTTATTACAATTGTTTCTCCCTCCAACCATCATCACCTGCGTATACAGATGATTAGATTATTGTGATCGTTCGACTTTAGTACACATAAATAAATGCATTGCAGATTGATGTAAACATTGTGGTTAGCTGTTTTACAACAAACCTGTTTGATTACTGCTCGGTAAAATCACAGATTGGGCCCTCAGATTCAGATTTGCCACTAGTGTTCAGCCTAGTTTACAGAAGTCAGCCGCTTGGATTAGCAGCATTATAGCTAGCCACTTTGTCTGCTCGTCTGTCCTTCCCATTTACGAACCACAGCTGGTACCGTGCCAAGTCTTATGAAGTTAACCCCCACGTGAATTTGATGGCAGCGCACACATTGCGAGGTAGGTCATGTTCTATCAGTCTCTCCACCATTCAGCTGTTTCAGAGGCAGACCGGAAGATTGCAGTACACACTCAAGGATAAGCAACCGAGCACCAGTTTTGAGATTTTGGCACCGATTGCAGCGATGGGTTCCCTGTCAATTCAGTCATGCTTTTATTTAAGAATACTACTCAACAATAAACTGAAATATGCTACGCGCTCCATATAGGATCAGGTTGTCAGTCACGTATGAGACACTCCATGTGCGCACTCCTCATTTCCCCCATACCCGAATGATTTTGTCACTTTTATAAAAGTGGTTGGACATTTTCTAAATGTTTTATGTTCTTCCTCGCTCTATCCTCTACACCAAATGCGGGCATATCGGTCCTTGGCTTTGGAGAGACGTTTGGCCAAGCCTGTACACTAGTGAACATGTTAAATTTGTCCGCTTGTACTGGTTCCTCTAAGCCTGCTTAAATGCCAACATATTCAAAAGTATTTATATTTGTACCTTGGCAATATCATTGCATAGCTGCCCACAATATGCCACAAATTACCACCATTCAGGCAAAGTCAGCATTATATGTTGGTGACCACTATCATGTCACGTGTAGCCACAATATGTCATGAGTTATCTTCATATGTCAGGGGGCAGCATTGTAGCAGCTGTGGGTGTCATAGATGCCCACAATATTTCAAGATGATTACTGCCGTCATGCAATGGATGCCCACAATATGACAAGAATTGCCACAATGCTGTTAGAACCACCATTGTTTCATGGATGTCAACAATATTTCAGGAATTGACAGCATTGTGTCAGGGGGAATGGTATGCCCCAGTTGGGCACCATTGTAAAATGGATTCCCACAGTACGCTAAAAATGCTCATCATTGGTCTAGGACCAGCTATATGCCAGAGATAGGTGCCATCATACCATGGATACCCTCAATATTCCAGGAACTACTTCCATTATGTGAGGACCAACATTTTACTAGGGGTGGACAACTTGCCATGGATGTCCACAAATTCCAGATAGTTAACACCATTTTTTCCTGAGCCAGCTTGTTACCAGGAGGGGCATCATGCCAAGGAGGCTCACAGGTTGCCTGGAATTGCCATCGTTATGTAACGCCCAGCTCCTTACTAGGGGTGAGCAAAGGGCATTCGGGGACCACAACAAGCTCAGCACTAAGAGAACCAACAGTGTAATAACTCGATTGCCTAGCTCAGGGCCTATCTATGAAAAAAAAAAGAAGTATTTTGATGCACAATAAAACTAAGTGCTACACATTACAAAAGGTATCATGTACTAAGAGTCTCTGGTACAGGACTACTATCTTCCAGTAAGATTGCTCCTTCTGCTCCTCATGCCACCTCCCTTATCGTAAAGGCCCTTTTGTGTGGGTCTTAAGCACAAGTGAACCACTCCCCCCTCCTGTCTGGTGAGCAATAGGAGGCACTCAGTCTCTCAAGTGTTCTCTCACCAACAGGTTCGAGTCTATGGTAGTCCTCTCACCGGCCTATGTTGGAATAAAAATGTTTTAACATGCATTGTATGTCTTAAGTTAGCATTTGCGGCACCATTTTATATTCAGCCACCATTTTGAGCCATGATCGAAGCTAACTTCTGTCTCTCTGCCCCAGCTGAAAGTAGCTGCAATAGTTTTCGTTTCTTCAAGGTTGTCTTGCTGTACGAATGAATACACTGTTTTTGTCTATGCATACCTTTCCCACTAGATACGCCTGCTCCCACCCTTAGAGCGGCAGGGCCCAGGCAGAGTGACCTTGGTGCTGAGATAGCATGTGCCCGGTCTCAGAATCGAAGCTCATCCTTCTGTACCTCCTTTGTTCACCAGCTCCCAACTGGAAATTTCCAGTCAGGGCGTGTCTTTATTGGTTCTGAATTGTACATAATGTATCGTCATGCTTGCTGAAGTCAGTCCCTCTGCAGCAATCCCAGGAGGCTGGTCAGACTGGACTCCACCCGAGTGTATCTGAATAAAATATACTTGGTTTGTATTCTCTACTGTCTGACCGACTCTTCATTTGTATGGAAGGCTGAGAGGTGGTCGCGAGTGACCCGGGTGGCCCGAATCGGGGCCCTTCCTTTAGTTGGCGCCCGAACTGGGACTCCATCGGGTGACCCATCCTTGCCCGCGGACGGGTGAGGAGGCCGGGGCCATCGTCGGGTCGGACGGGCGGACCAGGGATCCCTGCACGAGAGAGTCCTGAACTCGCAGCTGCCCCGTCTGTCTGACCGGGCGGTGCCTCGCCCAGCGGTCACCCCGACTGGGGTCCTGAACGGCGAAACCCTTGGAGCTGACCGTTTGGTCCGAAGAGTCGGCAGTGGAGAATAAATTCGTTTGACCTGTGTGCACCAGGTGAGTTTGTTTTGGTTCTTTTTGGATATGGTACCATTTTGGTTTGTCTTTGGTATGGTCTGAGGATCGATTTTGGTTTGTCTTTGGTATGGTCTGAGGACCGATTTGGATACAAGGTGTTTGTGAACACTTTGCCCGGCAACATAACGAATTTGGCTTACTTTTGAAAATGCCGGTGTTCAGTCGTTTTTTGGTTTCTTGTTGTCGTTGTTGTTCTGCTGATGCTCGACTGGAAGAAAGTCAGCCAGCGCCTCCGGAAGGCACTCCAAATTTTGACATGTATGTAAAACATGGCATTGGCCCCATTATGTTTAGTACGTTATGGCACAAATATACGAGAGGCAATGCCGATTTGCAGTGGCCGTTGACGGGCACTTTTGAAGAACAAAAAATATGTTTTTTACAGGAGAAGTTGTTTGCGAAAAGAAGTAGGCAGTCGATGTTTGATTCCCTCAGAACATGGCAAAAAGAGACTAAACAGAGGCGAATGAAAGCAGAAAAAGAGGCCCGGAAGGGGAGAATGCAAACACTGACTCAGAAAGCTGTAGCGCATGATAGAGAGAAGCAGGAGATAGGAATTGAACGTGAAGATAGGAGGTTTCGACTGAATATTGATAAATCTTATGTAGCCCGAGAAGAAAATGACGCTTTTGTAGAAGAATTGCTAGATGCTCAACCTCCACCTCCATATGCCCCGCAGAGGGTATATCCCACTCTTCCCCAACAGGCCCAGCTACTCAGTTCTTCTGTCTCTGCTGTTTCTGCTTCTGTTACTGTTGATCAAACTGCCTTGGCCACAGCACCTCCTGTCCTTTCTTTGTCTTCGCCGTCTGTGGCAACTGTGACTGTTAGTACTCCTGCAATGCCTATTGCTTTGGCGTCTCTCTCTCCAGCTCTTACACCCACGATGCAGCCGACAATGACGTTAGTGCCTGCTCCCTCTGTTGCCACCCCCACTGTGTTCCTCCATTCCCCGACACAACTGAGTAGTGAGACACCGATGCGCGACCCTGAGGATAGAAAGTGGCCGAAGTTTAAAGAGCGCATGGGGCAGATATTGGTCCGATCTGATGTGGGAGATGCAGAGAAAAAGGTGGTGGCTAATCAAGCAATGCAGTGGGCTCGTAACACCATTTACAATGTGGAAGATGTGTGGAGTGTGATGAAGGATTATGAGCCCTTTGTGCAGCAGCATGCCCTTAAGCACATGTCGGCTACTCTGATCAGTCTTTGGGAGCAGCATTTCAAAGGTGCGGCACCGCAGATCATATACGATATTAGGGATCATGTGTATGTTACTGATATGGAGCCTGCTCATGTCTTTGGTAATGTTGCAGCATTGGTTGCTTATCGGGGAAGGCTGCTGGAGAAGAGCCCCACCCCGGTATCTGTTTCCGATGAGGGAACACCCTGAAATACCAGAGCTGCAGGATCAGCATGATGTTGTTACTAGACCAGGAGTGGCGGCCCGTTTCCAGGAACAGTGGGTTTACACTCCATGGAAAAGGAGTGAGGTCTTGTCCCTTAAAACCCAGTTACCTACCCTAGGAAAAATCCTACTGCATATTATAAGGAATTGTCCGAGGCCGCTTCTTCGACAGTAATGACGCTTGCGGATATCGAAATGTTCTTTGGTTTGTTGGTTCCTGTTGATATTTGGAGACAGGTACATACACAGGATCATGTTCCAGAATTGGGTGGTACCTGGGACCAAATTAAAATATGGGATCAGGACAGGAAGCCTGGTGAGAAGCCTAAGGCAGAGATACTTGCTCTGCCTGGCCGTATTTTCACTTATATGCACTCCCTTATCCCACCCCGTAAGATTGATTGGGAAAAGCTATCGGCCTATCGTCAGAAGAAGGATGAGAGTGTGTCTGGATTTTTCACTTGGTTTGAAAGTGTGTTTTTGGACTATAGTGGACAGGACTTGTCGATTGAGGGTGGTATGCTTTTGTTTGTTAGTAGATTTGTTTCAAATTTGCTCCCCGAGTTCGCGACTCGATTACAGGTTTCCGAGAGCACCTGGTCCACCTCTTCTCCTTCTGTTATCTTGAATATGGTGCAGTATTATGAGCACAGGGAAAATGAGGATAAGGAAAAGATGGAGAAAGAGCATAAGGATTTGAAGACGAAGGTGTTGTTTCAGCGGCTTCTCGAGGGAATGGGAATGGTAGAGGACATGGTAGTTTGGCCCAGCAGCTTCCCCGTACTAGCAGGAATACCACGCCGGTAGGGCAGAATCAGTGTGCGTATTGTAAGGAGGAGGGACACTGGTGCAGCGAGTGTACTGTGCTTTTGCAGAAAGTGGCAGTCCCAAGAGGACGAGGGTCACGTGGACGGGGTTGTGGAGATGGTGGTCAGGACAGGGCTCAGACAGCTGAGACATTGCAGGGTCGTACTGATCAGAACAATTTTGACGACCCTCGGGGCAAACAGTACTACCATGATGACTATGATACGTATGAGGTGACTTGGATGTCTTACAGCTAGGACAACTGGGGACAGGGTGAGGGACCAGATTTGATACCTGTAGACCAACGAGGTCCGTACGTTAGTGCGGATGTGCATGGTTGGACTAAGGAGTTTTTGGTGGATACAGGTGTAACGAACAGCTCTATTTCTTGTTCCTTGGTCCCTGGGGCGGCTCTGTCTGGCCATAATAATGTTTCGGTAGGTTTTTCTGGCATACCGGTTGTGAGCCCCATTTCTAAGCCTCTTTAGTTGACGATTGGTACTTTCACTGTGGATTCGCCATTTTTGCTGACGTCCAATTGTGGAGAGAATTTGATGGGTTTGGACTTGTTGAAGAAATTACATGCTACGATTTACTGCTCCCCAGCCGGCGTCTATATGACAATGGGTCCTGATGTGGTGTGCGCTAAGCAGTGTCTGTCCAAAGATGCGCCCCTCCCTGTTGAATTTAAAGATGTGCCACCCACACTGTGGGCAACGGGCGACACAGATGTGGGTTTGTTGCAGATATTGCCTGTTTCGATTCGCATAAAGGAAGGTGCTATTCTACCCGTATTCCTCAGTATAAGATACCGCAGGCAGGTGAGCGAGCTTTGATAAAGATTGCAAAAAGAACGATTGATGGACAGAATGCAGATCAATGTCATACATTCACCCCAGTACAGAGATCTGGGCCTAAATCCATCATTTTTTTTGCTCACCATGCCATTCCAGTTTGACCCAGCCATATACAAATCAGTCTTGACCCTGCACCCAAAGGGAACAGTCCAGCCCGAACTGCCAGGCCAGGTCCTCCCTGGACTGGAAACAAGCATCCTAGGACCGGTTTCGGGGTTTCACCCCTCATCAGCCAGGATAGCTTGACTCCAGTGGCATAGAGAGCACAGGACCCACGTCCGGGCATACCCGTCCCACTCGGGGTGACAAATGCAAAAAGAACGATTGATGGACAGAATGCAGAACAATGTCATACATTCACCCCAGTACAGAGATCTGGGCCTAAATCCATCGTTTTTTTGCTCACCATGCCATTCCAGTTTGGATCCAGCCATATGCAAATCAGTCTTGACCCTGCGCCCAATGGGAACAGCCCAGCCCGAACTGCCAGGCCAGGTCCTCCCTGGACTGGAAACAAGCATCCTAGGACCGGTTTCGGGGTTTCACCCCTCATCAGCCAGGATAGCTTGACTCCAGTGGCATGGAGAGCACGGGACCGACGTTGATAAAGATTGTGCAGGATTTGTTTGAAAAAGGAGTGGTTGAGGAGACGACTGCTAATGTTTGTAATAACCCTATTCTTCCGATTCTCAAACGGACACCTTTGGGTCCCTCTGAGTATCACGAAGATGTTTATCGCTTTGTGATTGATTTGCGTGAAGTTAACAAGATAGTGATTCCCCAGTTTCCAGTGGTCCCTGACATTATGACTCTCTTGACAATGATTCCTTCTTCTGCTAAATTCTTTTCTGTCATTGACTTGAAAAGCGCATTCTTCAGTATCCCCCATTCATCCTGACAGCCGGTATCTGTTCGGGTTCACACTAGCTGGTAGGAGCTTTAGATTCTGTAGCGCTCCTCAAGGCTATACAGAGAGTCCGAGAATTTATAGTCAGTCATTGAAAAGTCAGCTGGATTCTTTGTCGCTCCCAACAGGTAATGTATTACTTCAATATGTTGACGACTTGCTCATCGCCTCAGACACAGAACAAGGTTGCAGAGATAGCACAGTTAAATTGTTGCTCCATCTAGCTGACCATGGTCATAAGGTATCCCTTTCCAAATTTCAGTATTGTCGACAGGAGGTCACCTATTTAGGTCACCTACTGTCAAAGGAGGGTAGAAGATTGAACCCTGAGTGCATCTGTACCATTGATAAAATGCCTGTTCCGCAAACTCAGAAAGATGTGCGCTTTCATAGGTATCACTTCCTATTGCAGGCAGTGGATACCTGGATTCTCACTGCTTGTTAAGCCTTTGCTTGCACTAACACTAAAAGATGTGCATGAGCCCCTGCCTTGGACGCCAGAGTGTCAGCAGTCTTTTGAGCAATTGAAAACTGCGCTTTGCTCGGCTCCAGTGCTTGGTGCCCCTAACTATGCAAAGTGATTCGTGTTGTATGTCCATGAGCAGGGTGGTTGTGCGCTCTCTGTTTTAACACAAAAATTCGGGGATAAGCAACGACTGTGTGCTTATTTCTCTGCTGTGCTTGACCCTGTTGTGCGGGCCCTTCCGAGCTGTCTAAGAGCGGTCGTGGCTGTCTCAATAAGACAATCGGCGGGACTTGTACTTGATACCGACCTCACAGTCATGGTACACCATGCTGTGGATACACTTTTGAATAAGACAAGGACGCAACACCTCACCAGTGCGCGTCTGACTTGTTACGAGCTAACGCTCTTTCAAAAGCACATTACGATCAAACGTTGTGCCACGCTGAATCCATCCATGTTACTACCCCTCCCTTCTGATAATGAGGATATTGACATACATGATTTTATCTTCTGAACGGAAGAAGAGACGAAAGGATGTGTAGACCTGACTGATGTTCCCTTATCTGACCCCCAGGGGGAACTATATGTCGATGGCTCTTGTTTTAAATTACCAGATGGCACCACCACTGCAGCATATGTAATCACTACGCTGCACATGGTAGTTGAGACATCTCTGGTTCCCTATCAGTCTGCCCAGGCAGCTGAATTAGTTGCCCTTATTCGAGCTTGTGAATTTAGCGAGGGACTGGTTGTTAATATTTATACTGACAGCCAAGTACGCCTTTGGGGTCGTCCATAATTTTGGGCGGCTCTGGGCAGAGAGAGGGTTTCTTACTTCCCATGGGACACGCATTCAGCATGGTCCTCTTATACACAGGCTTCTGTCCACCCTGACACTCCCTACGAAATTGGCGATTATGAAGTGCAGCGCTCATAATGAAGTTACTGACAAGGTGGGTGAGGGGGACGCTTTTGCAGATCAGACAGCTAAGGAGACAGCCCAGACTAAAATGAAAAGAATGTTTGCAGCAGGTCCAGCTAGGTGGGTGCCCGAGTTCTCCATGTTTGAGGATACACTTGAGAATGTAAAGGAAATTCAGAGTGACGCCACGATGGAGGAATTAGCGGTGTGGCAGGAAAGTACAGCAAATTTGAATGATGAGGGATGTTGGATTGATAAGTCAGGAAAGCAGAGATGGATGTTGCCGGATGCATATGTTCTTCCTGTAGTGACAATGGCCCATGGCCCAGCTCATATCAGTGCCAAGGGTATTTGCAAGTTGCTAGACCCAGTATGGCAAAATGACAACATTCCCAAGACAGCTACACAATTAGTAAAATACTGCATGGTGGGCATGATGCACAATCCTGGCAAGGGTACCCCTACACCACCCGGTAATTTCGCACCTCCCACTTTTCCTTTTGAGGTCCTCCAGATAGACTTCATTGAAATGGACAGGGTGAATAATTTGAAGTATGTGTTGGTGGTTTTTTGTGCATTCAGTAAATGGGTCGAGGCCTAGCCCACTAAAGAAAATACAGCCATTGCGACTGCAAAGATACTCCTGAAGGAGTTCTTTCCTCGTTTCGGCTTGCCCCGTTTGATCTGGAGTGATAACGGAAGTCATTTTAATGCCAAGGTTATCCAGCTATTTTGCGAAAGACTACACATTAGACAGAAGTTTCATTCTGCGAATCACCCCCAGTCAGCAGATTTGGTTGAGAAGTACAATGGTACTCTCAAACTGAAATTGGCAAAGATTCAGGAGACAACAGGGTTGCAGTGGCCAGATGCTTTACCATTCGCTCTTTTGTCCACAAAAACAACAGCACATTCTAGGACAGGGTTGTCACCTTACGAGGCCGTGTTCGGACGCCCGGCGAACGTCTGGGGCGTCACGCGGCCTCGTAAATTTTCTGAGATTGAGTATCCTTTACGGATTGATTACCTGTACCAGTTGACTAAAGATCTGCGTTCTATTCACCAACAGATACACGAGTCTCTACCGCCTGTACCTGAGGGGCCCGGACATGATATTCGGCCTGGCGACTTTGTCCTGGTGAAGAATTTCCAGCGGAAAAAGAGTTTGGAGCCTTGCTGGAAGGGACCTGTCCAGGTCCTCCTGGCTACTCGCACAGCCATAAAAGTCGCCGGCCGAAAGCATTGGATCCACTCCACCCACTGTCGCAGAGTACCCCTGCCTTTGCCCTATGATCAGTGGGTAAGGGAGGATATTGGGGACTCCAAGCACGAGAAGGTGCCCCAGTTCATCCCATTCAGTGATGCGATTCTAACGTGAACCCAAACGGATGCAGAAAATAATGAAGTGCTAAATGCGGCAGTCCCTCCGGAGATCAGAGCCATTAAGGAGCCCCTTTCCACTGACCCCCGTGCCTGAGCCCCTCTTCGATGACCCCTCTGTGCCTGGAGTCACCAGGTACAATTTGCGTCCTCGGATGAAGGACAGTGCACCAAAAGGGGAAGTCAGATTAGTTAGAGATGGACTGCGCAAGTCAGGGTGTGCTCTGTCGATAGTACCAACGGTGTTAGTTTAGGGTGAGGCGAGATTGGTGCATTGTTCTGACATTGGACAGTATAGATCGAACGTGCTCCCTGGGGGTACATTATCCTGCATGACGTGGGATTCATCGCGAGCTAGGACTGAGCAGCTCCACCGCCGGTGCTCAAGAGCGCCAACGTTGATGAACAATAGGAGTCTACCAGTGAGGCTCAGACGGACACTGGGAGCACTTGCCCCCTTTTGTCATCAGCTTTATTGCATTCCCTTTTCCTTGCTTCATAATGTATCCATTTGGTCGGCCCATTACTGAGGAAGAACAGCCATTTGCACCTCCATGTCCAGTGCGGGGCTGGTCCACAAAAAGTAAAATTGTTTTTGCATCAATAGTTGCGATTGCACTAATAATTGTATTGGGGATATCCTGGTTCCTGGATGAGAAATATCCTGTACATTCCTTGGTTGGCACAACACCCATTCCCCCTGAACACATTTTTGTCACTTTGGCCCCTCACAAAGGAGAGCACCGAAAGTCTTATACGGATAACGTGTTTATACAAATATTGCATCAGGCTCATGAAGTGTCTAATACCACCAATTGTTGGGTTTGTGGATTGATTCCCTCAGTGACTCATAAAATTGATAATTTGCTGTCCATCCCACTGTCATACATCAGTAGTTGCGAGGGTTGGTTTGAATTGCTCAGAATGGTGTGTTCCCC
Source organism: Calotriton arnoldi (assembly GCA_963921515.1). Classification (NCBI taxonomy): domain Eukaryota; kingdom Metazoa; phylum Chordata; class Amphibia; order Caudata; family Salamandridae; genus Calotriton; species Calotriton arnoldi. The sequence goes on from CAWUFW010006010.1 coordinate 932,225, forward strand.
TCCCAACTCTCTACTTTGGATAGGACACCTGCTGCTTCTCGCACTATGGTACAGAATGTACAATCCCACCATAGGGTTCCCTCCGTAGGACAAACGGGGCAAGAGATGTCTGGTAAATTGTTTTTAAGCTCCTGTATGAACGCATACAAAAGAGTAAAGAATGAGACATGGTTTCGAATGGAAATGGCTCATTTCCAAGGGTTCAACACGTCCGAGTATTTCCGATCTTTCCAGGTTCGTAATGTTAGAGAGGACCTGCCAATACCCCTGTCAGTGGTCAACACAGCAGCTAGTTTCTGTGTCCAGGGAACAGGGAGGATAAAGGTGGGGGAGAGCAGATGCAATTCCACTTATAGCTTGAGAACGACAGATAGTCCGTCCTTAATACCACCCCCTAATGTCTATTTCGTCTGTGGATCCCAAGCTTATGTCTGGCTCCCGAGGGGATGGTCAGGCAGGTGTTATCTCTCTTGTCCCCTTCCCCTGTGTATATAGCTCCGTCCAATTACCATAAAGATCACCAGCTGCAGCGTAGGAGTGTATACCGGTCCCGAGCCAGAAGGGTCATTGACACGAAGGATATAGATCAGACAGATACTACCCTGCAACAGTTTGAGGATGCCATGAAGGGTATCGTACCTTTTTGGGGCATAATGTCTAATAGCCTTGACATTCGTAGGTTAACAAGGGTTGTTGAAGGGGTTATTAATACCACGGCCGGTATACTGACCAATATTACTGCTGAGCTCCAGGCTACGAGGCTCGTTACTTTACAAAACAGGATGGTGTTAGACGTCATCCTTGCTGATCGGGGAGGGGCCTGTCGCATTATTGGCAGTAGCTGTTGTGTGTACATACCTGACCACGCCCCCAATGTGTATGCTGCCATACAGAAGCCGCATAGACTCTCATCTGACATACACCAAGAAAATGGTACTTGGACTCTCTCTGGATGGTTCTGGGCTATGTTCACTTACTGGGGTTGGAAGATCCTTATCTTTTTGGTTGCAGTTGCTGGTATTATCTTTACATGTTGCCTTTGCATACACTGCCTCCCGGTTTCTTGTGCTTATTGCGTAAGTGCTCTGACACGTAAGCCAAAGATACAAGCCCTTGATACTAATCCTGTGATCATGTTGCAGAAGGATATTAACAATATCATGTTGATTGATGAGGGTATCTTTGAATATTGACCATGCATACACCATACACCAGCTTGTAGTGATAGCTCTTATTTCTGCAAAATATCTGTTTCTAGGTAGTAATAACATGGTTTAGCGACTGCTAAAAGGAGGGTCTGTTGGAATAAAAATGTTTTAACATGCATTGTATGTCTTAAGTTAGCATTCGCGGCACCATTTTATATTCAGCCGCCATTTTGAGCCATGATCGAAGCTAACTTCTGTCTCTCTGCCCCAGCTGAAAGCAGCTGTGATAGTTTTCGTTTCTTCAAGGTTGAGTCTTGCTGTACTAATGAATACACTGTTTTTGTCTATGCATACCTTTCCCACTTGATAGGCTTGCTCCCACCCTTAGAGCGGCACGGCGCAGGCAGAGTGACCTTGGTGCTGAGATAGCATGTGCCCGGTCTCAGAATCAAAGCTGATCCTTCTGTACCTCCTTTATTCACCAGCTCCCAACTGGAAATTTTCAGTCAGGGCGTGTGTCTATTGGTTCTGAATTGTACATAATGTATCATCATGCTTGCTGAAGTCAGTCCCTCTGCAGCAATCCCAGGAGGCTGGTCAGACTGGACTCCACTCGAGTGTACCTGAATAAAACATACTTGGTTTGTATTCTTTACTGTCTGACCAACTCTTCATTTGTATGGAAGGCTGAGAGGTGGTCGCGAGTGACCCGGGTGGCCCGAATCGGGTCACTTCCTTCACCTAACACATTTCAGTCCTGGTCCTCCCCCTTGATGAACAAATGTACTGGCTGCACATTTCGTTTGGCTTCCCCACTTTCTGGGAGCAGATGTAGCATGAGGCAGAGTTTGGAGGCAGCTGCTGTAGTAGAGCTTTCTTCGGTCATCAGCCATCTTCCGGGTGCACAGCATCAGTTGGAGATTTCAAGTTGCAGCAGGGTCTTCTTCCTCTTGCACTGTCTAGTGAGTTTGTGATTTCAAATAATCTGGCCTCCCTGATATGTAGCAGCAATGCTGTCTTCTTTCGATCTCCGCTCTGAGGATGACAGATGAGACGCTTGAAGTTGTGGTGGCTTAATCCCATTGGGTACACTTCCGGTCAGCTTCTCAGCCAGCCGCACAGTTGCATGGGCACACAGTGGGCATGTGCCATGGCTGAAACAGCAGAGTTGATGGAGCGATCTGCTCAGGCATGCTTTGCCAGTGCTGTTAATCCACCTCTTTGACAATGGTGAACAGCTCTGAGCTAGGAACATGCCAGAGTACCACTAATTGGTCAGAGAGAATTTGAAACTGAAATAACAAGTTGCCCAATGCTCCCTTTTTTATCCAGGGATATCAGACAGAGGATTTGCATTCTCTTTCTACACTTTCAGAACTGCTTTGGGTTGGTTCTTCTTTCGTGTGTCCTTCTCAAGCTATCTTCCAGACTCAGCCTTTATCTAGAGTGATGCCCTCAGGGATCTAAGGGTTGTCTCCAAGTTGGTGCACTCACAACAGAGACACAAAGAGGTTTGAGCAGTCTGAACCTGCCCATCAACAGCCACACTTGAAAGTGATCAGGAAGAGAGGCTAAAAGATTGACCCTTTCTAAATTACCCTTCACACAATGAACAACTGGACTGCAGTCCCATTCGTCACCCCCTACATCCAACAAATGGCAGTACTTTGGGAGACTAACCAGCAGCTCTCTGCACAAAAGGACCGTTGGAATTTCTTAGAGGAACCTGTCTTCATAGAGCCTAGGCTCCCACCAGATTTAGAAATATTAGCAATACCCATCCACTGTCTGGAAAAACAACCTGACAACCTTGTGTACCTGAACTTTCTAGGAGTTTTCAAAATGAAACTTGCGGGCATCATTTGCTCTAGTTTACTCAGACATGCTTGAAGTGTGTAGCAATCAGATCACACACAGACTTAAGTACCTAAGCATGTGCTCAGGATATAAGTGCAATGATCTGGATTTACCTGTATCAGCAGAACTTCACACCAGTGGGCAGGTAGACCACCAGTCTTATGACAAGGATAAAAAGGGTAACAAGGTGTGGTCACAGTACGAGTGCCAAAACATTGTATGCCACCACTGCACTACAAGTCGAAGCTGTGACAGGAACAGTAGTCTCCTGTCACTACGTAGAGCACACATGGTGCACCCCTCCAGGTTCAGGCCCATACATCAAGGGACAGGCCTATGCCTGCACGCACATGCTAGATTAGCATGAGGCTTGGGCAAACAATTCATAAACCAGGTTACAAGTAACTCTGTTCAGGTAGTGTATATGACTACATCATGCAGGGGGTCATTCTTGTCCCAACTAATCACAACACAAATGTTCTTGTAATCCATTTTGGCTGCTTTCTATGTTCTAAAGGCCATGTTTTCTATCATCTATGCAGGTGTTTACAGATGGTAGTGGATAGCACCATTATCATTGCCCAGAGATTATGGTTCAGTATAAACAATTATTTAGTCTTTTTATTTATTTATAACTATCATACACTGAATGTAGGGACACCTGCAAAACTATTACATTTCGGGACTTTCTGCTCCGAAAAAATCCATAGATTAGCATTTCCCAAACTATGGTTTGAGAGCTGAATTATGATGGGTTGTGAATGTCCAAGTAATAAAAATACCTTTTAATACTGTATATATTTTGCCACATTTGATGCATTTTAAAGACATGGGGGGATTGGTGTTTACAAACTCCTCTTACTTTGCAGTCAGAGAAAGAAAAGTAAAGTGAATTATGTGACAATCTTGCTGGGGTACAGAGGGTGTGAAAGGAAAGGCTGTGGGATGCAATTTTCTTGTAACACACAACAAAATGTAAAAAAACAACCTGTTACGGAACTGTACACATTCAGCAGTTAGGAAAACAAAAATAAAACACTTTTTTTATGTAATTCTCATGTGTGAAAAAAACAAAGTCTTTAATAGGGTCCATCAAATCAAGACACTTTACTTGGTTATGCACAAATGATAAATAGTCACTGAAACCCGATTTCCACAAATTATCAGTAAATCTGTATGTCTGTGCAAATATAGTGGCTATTTCAATGCTGGCTGGCTGCCATGCAATGCTTTAGATAAATTTAAAAAATCTCTTGCCTTATGTCCATGAAAGCTAAGTGGGTGGCGCAAGTTTGTCATTTAAAAAATTGGGTCGTGGTTCTAAGATGTTCGGGAAGCACTGCCATACACTGAATAGGGGCTTTGCATAGGGCTGAAACATGTCAACAACAAAGGAGGGTTGAAATAGTATCCCCTCTTAATATTTTGTTCTTACCGATTGGCAACCAGAAACAGATAGTGGGTTAACCGAAACTTAATTTTAGATTTTTGCTCCAAATTTTGCTGCATTCCCAGCCTGAATCAAGGGAACCTTAGAGACAGTGCTTCCATTTGTCAGACACTAAGTAGAGATGAACAAGAGCTTCCTTACTGTTAGGTTAAGCCCACTCTGTCTCAACTCCATGACATCAGTGGGGAGCAGGCACTATAATGAGGGAAGCCACCTTCTGTTGGGTGAGGGCTCACCGTCCATTTAGTGAGACCTCACCCAAACATTACGCTATTCTCTGACACTTAGTAGTATTTAGAACCTTGCTCTTTGAATATGGACCATTGTACACAAATAGGCTAGGGTTCTTTTCTCCACCTTGAGTATCTTTTTGTTTGTAGATGCAGGATTAGGAAGGAATTTGTAAGTGAAATAGAAGATTTGAAACCTGACCTGAGGTGATGAAACTCACATGGGCATTCATCCTATGGAAGATTTTGAGCACTTTATCCCTATTTCTGGAGTCCAGTCATCATATTTCCTGCTGTTTTTCAAAACTGTTCTAGATGCAATCAAGTTGCTGTCCCGTTAGACCGACAAGTGGGTGTGGATCAGAAAGAAGTTGAAGTTGGGCAGGAAGTTAACTGTCCCATGATGTTTTAGTGAGCATAAAAGGACTTCAGTTGTCATGACTAGGCCAAAGTCAGCCTGCATTGGCATTTATTTTGCAGTAATAGAGAAAATATGGCTTTTAAAATTATATCAAAGAGTTTCCTATGTGCATGTTTGTTTTCTGTGTTTTTCCTTTTTAGAAAATAAGCAAAATTGAATTTATTTCATGGTGATGTTTATTTTGTGAACTGAAATATATTAATTTGTGTTCCTCGAGAAGGATACAATTGCTGAATGTACTGTAGTTGCAACATATTCAAGGCGCTTTGCTCAGGTCTGCTCTAAGCAGTTGTACTGTGTACTGTTTTCACTTGCATAAATATCACATTTCTTTTCTCATTTCATATGTGTGCCTTATTAAATTATTGCAGGAATGTAGTTCCTAAATTATTTTTTTTCTAATGTATATTTTCTTGTTTTACTATTGGTTTGTGTGCAAGTAACTTAATTAGTACAGCCCTATGATGTAAAATCTCACCATGTCGAGAATGTGCTTTTCACTGTCTGAAACCTATAACATGTGCCTTTTTTACGAGATGTGCCAGACTTCTTTCATCATGGAAAATCCTATTGTAGTCCATACAAAATGAACAGTAAAATTGATCAAATCTTGCATAATAGCTGCAATAATACCTATCAGAAGGGTGAATAAAAAAAAGTATTGTAACATTGTGTTAAGATCATAAACCTTCCTTATGTTCATATTTCCAACCCTACCTTACTCTAGACTAACTAATTAAGACTTAGCACTAAAAGCAGCCTACTTAGGGTTTCCGAGATGGTTTACACCCACATACCTCTTCTGAACAACTGGACCAATGTTCAGCAAAGCAACAGCATCGCTATTCACAATTGCAGGCAGGCAGATAAGATTGCAGAGTGAAGACTGGATGTGCCTTCCCTGCAGTCTTCAACAAAGGAAGGTGACTACAGCCTTGTATGACACTCAGTTTCAAGTTCCTGGTATGAAGTTTCTCTTTCTCATTGCAATTTGTTCTTAGTTTATATAATGTTTTTGAAAATTTTTGAACATTTTCAGAATAAGCAATTAGCAGTATAGCCCTGGCAGCCTTTCACTTACTTACATTCTCTGAAAACTTGCCTTTGGTTTAAAAACAGTAAATGAGAAGTGACGTTATCAGCTATTGTGAAACCTAACTCATTTAAAAGCAATCACTAGCAAAGAAAATTCAGTCTATACTAAAACCAAGAATATATTAAAGCAGACTCAATAACCATGTTACAATGAATAACAATATGAATAAATATGTGTTTATATTTAAAACTTCTAACTAAGCAAACAGCATATATAATTTGAGACGGGGAATAACCAGAAGAGAAAATGTCTGATGATTATTATCCTGAAGAAACTATAATCTGTGCCCCCGCCATGCACAGTTTTTTCATTAATGATGTTATTTTGAATGTTACAGAGATGTAATAGGTGAGGTCATAAGCAGGGCATGGCTTGGGTGCAAGTTATGGTTACTTTAGGGCTCCAGTTACAGATACTTGAGATAACTATAACTGGTGAATTTCAGTGGTTTTGTTAGTTTAAAACTGTATGTTTTGACTTATATTTTCGCCTAACTATAACGTCCCTGTAACCATTGTTTTTTTCTGTGAATTTCTAATGTTTTTTTAAATGCAAAGTAAGATCATATTACCATACTGAACTATATTGTAATTTTAACCTATGAATTTTTCCAGTGAATTTCTACGTTTTTTTACGTAAAGTAATATTTTATTACCATACATAATATTAATTGTTTTATTATTTTCGGTGTCTCTGTGACCACCCAGATCTTTATTTTATGTTGGGAGAGCACGGGGAGCCCCATGGCCCCCAAGGCCGGCCAGCTCCACTGCCAGCAGCCATACCTGTACAGGCTGGAGCTGGCAATTTATTATGTTTTTTTTATTGAGGAGGGGGCGTGCAGATCTTCTCCCCAAGCCTTTAATGACCCCAGGGTCCCAATCCTCCAGAGCAAAATGTGGGTGCCCGTGAGGGGATCCACAAGGTTTCTCAGCCTTGCCAGCTCCCCTGCATGATCCCATCCTGGGTGCAGCTGGAGCCGTCTTTGCTCCCGCCTGGCCAGGGAAAATAAATGTGTGCTCCCACCAGGCAGGAGCATTTTTGCAGATCCCAGGTGGAAGTACACATTTTTTTTCCTGCCCGCGCTCTTGCGTGAAGGTAAACTATGTCCTGGGTGTGGCTCCCAGGGACACAACAATGGAGCACGCTCTGGAAGGGGGGGCTGCATGCTCGCTCCCCTTTATTTATGTGTGTCGCCCAAGAGGATGGGATTCCTAGTACCTCTGAGAGGCTCAGGGAGGGGAGGGTGCACACTCCCTTCCCCTCTAATTATGTGTCCGCCCAAGATGATGGGGGTCCCCGGGACACAACAAAGGAGCTGGCCCTGGGGGATGGGGTCCCCGTGGCTTTCCGAGGCTCAGGGTGGGGGGCGGAGCACCCCTCCCCTTTTAAATATAGCAGCATGGGTAATGGGGTCCTACTACGGCCTGACAAGGCTATAGGAGGGGGGCCACGCTCCCCCTTCCCTTTTAAATATTTTAGGCCCCGGGGATGGGGCTCCTGGAGCTTTTGGAAGTTTGAGGTGGGCGACTGCACTCCCCCCTCCCCTTTAGTTATATGTCGGCCCCGGGGGTCGGGTCCTCAGGCCTCCCCCTCACCTTTCATTATATGTGTTCGCCCCGGGGGATGCGGTCCCCCTGGGCCTCATAGAGGCTTGGAGATGGGAACCATGTGCTTACACTTGATCTTCAGGAACATTGACTATCACACTCCTGAGTACCCCTGGACCCACTACGAATATTTGACATCAAGTTTGCCCTCCCTACTCTCTACTGTCCTTTTGTACCTATTGTATTAAACTTGTATGTGTTGTAACCTCTGTAAAGAGTTCTGATACCCTTCCAGGGTCTCGTCCGCGCTATAGAAAACTTTTCAAATAAAAATAAATAAATGTGCCCCCTCCCCTAAATATACGTATTTGCTGCCCCCCTGGCCCAATCTAGATTATTTTTTCAAGCCCGGTTGCTTGCGCTTTTTAAAAACAATTGCCATGAACTTGCAGTGGAACTGCAAATCTGCTACAATTTTTTTCAAAAAAACATTTGTTGACCCCAGGGTGCGTCCACCAGGGAGCCCCCCCCCTATCACCACCAGGATATACTTACCTTTCCCTCGATATCTTTTTTTTTTCTAAAATTCGGAGCGGAGTCCCGAGTTGTAAGATGGCTGCCGCAACATCATTGTTGATGTGCTGGCAGCCAATCAGATTTCATCCTGAGATCTGTTGGCCATGCGAATCCTCCATGGATTGATATATACAAAGTTTTTGAGGCTTAATTTCTCAAAAATACTGAACAGATTTACACCAAATCACAAAATGTATGCTTTTATGGACCAAAATCTAGCTTTCTGTCAAATTTGGTGTAAATCTGTTTAGCCATCCGGGCTGTAGCTGGGTCTAAATTCTGTATGGAAAAATGAATGAGATAAACATATTTTTCCCCCCTTTTTCCCTGGACTCCGCTTTATGGATCACCCCAAAACTTTCCAGGACCCGGCCCACTTAAAGCACTGCTGGTATGAGAGGCACTATAAAACGAATGAAATATATGTGAGAGAGGAGCTACGGAGAAATGAGAGGCATTGTTGGAGGGTGATAGTGAGGGAATCATTGAAGAGCCACAATAAAGATTGTTGTATGCTGGTGCACTGTAAGGTCATCATTTACTAAGTTTTAATGGGTCTCACATTGCTGAAAGTTTGAGCTATTGCTAATAATAATGCAACGTCAATAGCTCAAACTTTCAGTAATGGGACAGTAATTGCATTGTAAATGAATCGCGGCACCCGCACTTTAGCTGTAAACATCTTAAGCTAAAGCGCGGGTGCCGCGATTGCTTCAAAAGTAAAGGAATAGACAAAAAAACTTTTTCTATTTCTATACTGTTGATCCAATCGCGACACCTGCGCTTTAGCTTAAGCTGTTTACAGCTAAACTTCGAGTGCCTCTCATACCAGCAGGGCTTCAAGTGTGGCAAGTCTTGCCAGAGCTCAGCACCAGCAGTTCTAAAAAGCAAATGCTGAGACGGGTCCTAACAGGCTCTCCATTTTTGCCCTCATCCTCAGGGTGAAAAAAAAGATCTTCCCTCTGCAGCAGTACCACCTTTCACTGCCTTTGATGTAACGTCAGAGACTTGTTATAGTTCTTTCACTGTCTCATAATTTCACAATTGAAGCATTTTCAACATTATATACAATGAAGCTATAGTTGTTGCTTATTTAGCTTATGCAACTAACAACCATTAACAAAGCTAATAGTCCTGGTTTACTGTAGTTGTAATGTTACTTGTTGTATTATATATCTGGGTGCACTGACAGAATCAGCAAAATACTACTCTGGCGGCACACTATTCCAAGCACAGATTTTTAGCTTACGTGTTTTTAAGCCACGCCCTTAAGTACATCGGCCACGCCTCAGTTTTTTCATCCCACTTAAAGCCCTGCATACCAGTGTAGGGTGTCGGAGCACATTACATCACACACACACATACAGAGACAATGAATCATATGAGTGTAAATCAGTGTATAGAAAATGTTACATAGCACGAAGGGGACTACAAGGGATAGGATTCACATGTCATCCATACTGGTAGGTATTTTGTAAGAGTGCTTGTTCGTGGAGAAGCACAAACTCAGGATTCCGAACGTTACACGGTGGTTAGGGTTGGCTTTACTGATAAGTATTTATTTCTTCTCAAACACAACCTTTTCAGAAACATTAGAATAATAAAAGACTGGTGTTAGACCTGGCATCCTTGACGTGGGTTCCCCTGTCTTTTTGCCTCTGCCTCTTGTTTTTTTGCTGGTCTAGATGCTTTGGGCACTTTGCCACAGCTGATCAGCGCCAAAGTGCCAGTGCTCCCTGTATAAATTATGATGATTGATTGGTTATCCGTTATTGGCATATTTGATTTACTGGTAAGTCCCTAGTACAGTGCACTGTGTGTGCCCAGGGCCTGTAAATCAAATGCTACTAGTGGGCCTGCAGTACTGGTTGTGCCAGCCACCTAAGTAGCCCTGTAAGTGTATCTCAGACCTGCCACTGCAGTATCTGCGCGCAGTTTTGAACTGCCATGTCGACATGGCAAGCACACCCACTTGCCAGGCCCTAACCTTCCCTTTTCTTACAGGTAATGTACCCACAAGGGCAGGGTGCAGTGTATGTGAAAGGTAGGACATGTACTGGTGTGTGTGACATGTCCTTATAGTGAAATACTGTCAATTTTGTTTTTCACTATTGAAAGGCTATCTGTCCATTCGGTTAGCATGGGAGTTACTTTGTAACATCTGACAAGTATAACTTCCCCTTGGGACAAGATAGAGAAATGGAGTTTAGGCTCTCTGAACTCAGAATTTCATTTTTAGAAAGATATATTTTTTTAATTGTGTTTGAAAATGCAACATTTAAAAAGTGGACATTGTTTTGCTTAGCCATCCTAGTGCCTCAGCTAGGTTGTGTATTAGCTGTCTGGTTTAGGAGTGACAGGGGCTGGGGATGTGCATTCACTGGAGATAGCCACTGGGTGGGGTTGAGGTGTGTCCTGTCTTTCCCAGGAGACTCAAAGTTGAGCTGAATAGACCTGGGCTTCATTTAGAGTAGTGGGAGGAGTTTCACTTGCACCTGAATAGGCACCGTCTCTGGTGCACAATGCTGTCCCCACCCTCTGCCAAGAAGCTGGACCAGAGAGGACAGGACGGGTTTGGACTGAGCTGAGAGAGACTCTGCCACAAGAGAACAAAGGAAAATGTGGTATAAATATTGGGGCCCAGACCTCAGAACTTTAGAATACTTCTGGACTCAAGAGGAACCTCTGCCAAGGAGAAGAGTTGGAGAAGCTGGAAGGAGGAGTAGTGCCCCATTGCTTTGCTGGGTTGGCTTACAGTGGCTACTTCTGCCAAGGAGAGGACAAAGACTGAGCTGTCCTGTGTATCCTGCTTGAAGAAGATCTCCAAGTGCTTGGTGTAGAGCTTCCCTCATGTTCTGAAGACTCAGGGACACAAAGACTTCATTTCCTCCGTCCGCCTGCACCAGGAACTGCTGTTTCAGCTGCCACAGAGAGAAAAAGCAACACCGATGCCGGCAAGCGACGCTGCAACCTGCAACAAAGTCATGGACACTGCTCATGAAGTGCACGACGCACTGCCCCGACTTACACCGCAGCCCCGCCACCTGCCACCGCTTCACTGTATTGACTCTGATGCCGTCACCGAGGCCACTGCCTGCACTGGAGCCGAGGGCACCGCTTGTGACGCTCACAATGCACCGCCCCAGCTCACACCACAGCCTCGACCTCACCGACGCCGGTGCCTCATCATCACGGAGCCGATACCTGATGTGGGTGACCTCCCGAATCCATCGACCCCGCACCCTCGTAAGGAACCGACGCCTCGCCGCCAACACGACGTCACCTCCCCGGCAACAGAACCGACGCCTCTCATCCCCTGCCTCGCAGTAAGGAACTGGCGCCTTACCTCCCCTGTGGTCATAAGGAAACAATGCTTCACCTCCCCTGTGGTCGTAAGGAACCGACGCCACATGGCACCAATGACGCATCACCTCCCAGATGCTGTGCACTGTCTTTGTTTTTGTTTGCAAAGGTACTGTTCTTGGCGGTCCGTGCCCAGCCTGCACACCACATGGTCGGCGCCGTACTTTGGGATTTTCATCTGTCATGAAGTTGTAATAGCCCCAGGTGGAACTATTTGTTGCTACAAGCTTTATTTTTGTGAATAACCAATTTTTGATGATATCTTGACATATGGATGGTGGATTTTTGTCGGTTGGTCTTGTTTTAGTTTAGATAAAGATTTCCTATTTTTATAAACTGGTGTGGTGTCCATTTGTAGTGTTTTCACTGTATTTCTGTATGTGTTCACAAATGCTTTACACACTGCCTCTGAGATAAGCCTGTCTGCTCGTGCCAAGCTACCAAGGGGGTAAGCATGGGTTATTTTAGAAGTGTATCCCCCTTACCCTGACTAGGAAGAAGGGTCCCTACTTGGACAAAGGTGCAAACCATTGCCAACTAGAGACCCCCATTTCTAACAACTGGGAATAACCATAACTTTCTAACATGTGCCATGCAGCTTGCATGCAGCTCTTTGATGGTAGTTCGTAGCTCACTGTGCTAGATTACAATTGTAATTTATGAACTGCACAGTAATAAAGGGATCTCTGCTACAAAAGCAGTAAGCCGCTGAGTCATGCAAATAAAACGCTCTTTGTGAAATGCATGGTACATATTCTTTGCAGCTGGCATATTAACCCTCTGCGTTACCTTAGATGAGTCAAAACTGCCACTAGACAGAACTCCGATCTCCATCTAGCAGGTACATTAATCACCAGAGTTATCTTGACCCTTTTATTGCTGACTGAAAAGGCTAAATATTCAAGGAACTCTGCAGGGGGTGCATTTAAATCTGGTGCACTGCTACAAAATAGGCCCCCAGTAACAAACCCGCCCCCCCCTCTACCCTTCCAGCTTCCCAAGGAAATGCCTAATGTCCGGTACGGTATATTGAAAAACTGGTAAGGATTTTTTTTTTTAAATGAAGGGGGGAGGAAAAACAGAACCTCCACAACAGCGGAGGACTTTCTTGTGGCCTCCGTGGCAGCCTGAAGTCCTCAGCCGCCAGGCAATCCTTAATGAGTTAGTAAAATATTTATATCGCGCAAAATGTACGCCTTAAGGCTTCATGATGGAAAAAAAATGCTCCTGTTTTCCCGCAACTGGAAATCACACCCTGGGACAGGCCTTTTGGTGACTGGTAATACCAATTGAGCGACTTTTGAGCAGGATTTCCTTTAACCACATAAGGGTTGATTACATTTTTAGCACTTAATTGTAAGTCCAAAAGAGAGATGCTAAAGCAATATGGGAGACTACTGCGAGGTCAGGAAGACTTTCAATGGATGTCATTAAAGGTACCTTTGCGAACCCTGGGGCGCCCTTGTAACCCCCAAGATGCAAAAGTGGTGCCAGGAACACAAAGAAAGAGGAGCTCTAATGAGTCCAGTTTACTTTCCATTGCACCACTGGAACTGGAACATTTTAATTTATTAGACTGTCCAACAAACTTCAAAAATTATTAATTTGTAAAATAGACAATGTGAAATGCAATACACACACTAATGAATTAATACGATGCTGTCATGTAAAGGTGTAACAAACATCAACTCCACAACTGCCCCCAAGGTGCTGGTTGCCACTGTTTATTGTTGCCCTTTTGCTGCAAAAGCAAAGGGCACTTTCAAAAGCAGGAAACCAGGAGGGCGCATGTCCTTACAAGGAAGGAAGCCTTTCTCAGGTGTGGCCAAATAACCCACTTGCATGGACAGTGCATTTTCACTTTCTCTGCTGCCTGGAGATGAACGAAATTCCAGCAAGAAAATTCTCCGAGGGTCTCATTGCAAGTCCCATTGTATTCCTTAGGGGGCCAGTAGCAGTGGCTAATTGGGGTTACAAGATCCATGCTAACTCCACTGAGCTGATGCACTTTGCTCAGAAATTTCAGCCACTGATAATAGCTGAAATTACTGGATGAACTTTTGTATGGAAATAGGGAATTACAAGGGGACTAGGGTGTGATATTCATGATTTCCTGAGTAATTACTCATTTCTGAAGGTATCTTGAGTCCTCACCTCATATTGCCCAGTAATTGCACCCACCCTACCTCACGGATGTACCCATGCATGGGGTATCTGTAATGGTGCAGGGAGCATAATGCCCTGAATCTATGGCTTGTCTTTAATGTGTGTGGAGGTGCATGAAGTGCAAAAAACCCGGGTCATTCAGCAGGGTGTCCATGAGCTGGTGAGGCATCCTGTCTGACATCTTTTCCCAGACCACAGTGCCTTCTAGGGATGTCAAGCTTTTAATTTCCTAGAATAGAGTGAGACGAAACAGGAGCAAGAGCGAGCTGATATGAAAACTAGTAAAGGTGAAGGTAAGAGGGTAGTTTTTGAACAAGAGGCCTGACAGAGAAAGATGGAAGATTGATGTCAGAGAAAGGAAAAAGCCTTTACGAGTGCATTACAACGTAATGCTGTTATCACACATCCATTACAATGCAATGCCTTTACCACACATTGCCTTTACAATGCAAGCCTTTACCACAATTATACCTTTACAACACATGCCTTTACATCGCAAGGTAAGCATATGTAAGGTAAGTGTGTGTGTTTTATATATGGTAGGGGTATTGGGTGGTAATTGTGTTTTTAGGGTTTAGGGGTGGGTAGGGGTATAGGATGGTGAGGGTGTTTTTAGGGTTTAGGGGTGGGTAGGGATTGTTGTATTCCACTTTAGGGGTCCGTATATAGGTTTTCCTGAATCATGTTCTTATGTAGGCACAATTCGCATTGCCCTTATATAGGCATAGAATCCCTGTCCTTATTTAGGCATTAACCGTGCACTCCAAATACAGGCATGGTCACCGACATCCGTCCACCCTAACGTCACAACGAGTTCTTAGAAACCAGACCCTTAAGCTGCGGGAGTTCCCCTAGCACAGGACTATTGATTTCTCCAAGAACTCATCTATTATGTATGAACCGTTATACCTTAAGGGTTCATTCCTGACGTCTTCCTCTGTCCGACTTCACGTCACCAGGTATAAATATACCTTCCCTTGCCCAAGCAAGTTAGAGGAGACCTCGACTTCAGAGGAGCCCGTATCCCGGCCTGACGCACTGAGAAGACGCTGTCATTCTTGCACGCAGACGAATCCAGCTTCCAGTGATCTGACTCCCTTCGCGGGGTGTTAGAGTTCCAGACCCGGCAGGAGATTCCCACCTCTCTCATTCTCAAGGTATGGAGCTGACTAGAACCTAGAGGGACTCTTGGCATACTAGACTCTTAGTATATCATACTAGAAAATACTTCACCTACTTCTTACCTTGCACCACACTTAGGTTAGGTACATTGGGGTAGAACTAGTGTAGGGACGCATCGTATGAGTACTCGCATTTTTAGCTCATGTTATTTATGTACGTGAATATATGCTAAAAGATAATGCTAGCGCAGTATTATTTATTTCTACTGCTTACACTGTACATTATTTATCTTGCATACTGTCTTGTGATCATAACAGCACATATCTCTTGCACGAGAAACAAGACTGTTCAATAAACCCTTTTTATTGAAACGCCCGTCTTTCCTTTCTGTGTAACTCTGTAGAAACCAAGCATGCACGATTGACTGAGTGAAACGGTTATCTATTGTTTCCACGATTCTTAGACGTGTTCCGATTCTAAAGGGAAACAAAAGTTGTCATGTTTTTCGGTTGCCAGAAACTACTCCCTTCTTGTTCTCAAGGAGTTTCTAGTGGCCTCTGAGCTAGCTGGCACAAGTAATTAAGTTTAATATACTCGATAGGGACATACTGACCTTAGTCCTATGTCAAACCTATAGGTTATATTATTCCAATGCGCAGAGCCTATTAGGGAAATAGGAACTACACTACATGGCGCCCAAACGTTTGTTAGGCAGTAATTTAACGCTAGATACTGAGTAACTCAGTCGTGCTTTTCTCAGAGACCCCTACTCACATACTCCATAAGACGCCTGGAGTGGGTAGGGTTAAATATCCGCTAAAGCTAAATAGAACAAAAAACCCTATATATTAGCTATTTTGGTTTAATCAACGTTGAAGGATACAGTGTTTCAAAATATTGTGCACCTTATCTTTTGTTTCCTTGAAACTTGTTCTACATTTTTCAAAAAACAATGTCTGACACCGAAACCGGTGGAGCTGCGGCTCAACCAGTCGAAACAGCTTTTAACATTACAGGTTTAAATGAAACCGAGGAGGGTGTTATAGACATCCATCCAAACTTAAGAAGAGCCATCACTCTAAAACTTATAAAACACGGCCTAACAGCGAGAGGAGGTAGAGAAGTTTTCGTGATAGAGGCACACGAATCATTTCAGACAGAGGTATTCTATTCATGGATAGTATTCCCAGAATCAAATCCAGTAACAAAAGTGTTTCACTTCTACAAAGAAGATGAACCACCAGAGGAATATATTCCTTTCGAGGATATTGAAATTCCACTAACATACCAGGAGCATCAGCTCTGGTTTAAAGGCGCCCTAAAACATCACAAAAACATTACCAGGCTCGGTCCACTAGGTAGACCAGGAGCAACATGGCCGGTTCTAGCCGGGCTACACACCTCATCCTGACATCGATGTAATGTCAGACGAGGAACTACTCACTCAACTTACAGAGTTAATAAAAATTTACAGAAAATTAGTCCAATATGTCATGCAGACTTTTACAGTCCAACCACCATTAACCATTCCAAATCAAACTCCTCAACAGGGGAATACACTAAAAATTACACCACAGACTTTACAAGCAGTCATGGGTAAAATGCCCACAAAACGTGAGCAAATTCCATTCTGGATAGCTCAAAAAATTACTCAAATAGAAGCAGTATTTCCTAATACTAGCCCTTATGAGAAACTCAGAATCCTAACAATCAGTTTACCAATGGGGATCACACCACAACTGGAAGATTGCACCACTTGGGGCTCAGTCTTTGCTGCCATCTATACTAAAACACATGCTATTCCGTCAATTGCAGTAATACCTGATGTCCTGAAACAAATTCAAAACGAATACGGGGCAGAGCCTGCTCTGAATTTAGGTATGAAATTACTGAAAAATTTCGACCAGGTCTCAACAATAATATTATCTAATATTAAAGGGGAGGCAGCAGCAGTGGCGATCCGCCAACGATTAAGGGAATTCGATGTTACAGAACATCAAACCGAACTACCCAGAATAATAGAACAATCTTATGCAGAATTAGGCAGAGATAGTTTGGGTGGAAGACCATTGAAGCCAAAACTATCTGAAAGTCCTGAGAAGGACTCTATTAAACAAACTCCTACATATTCTAAAAAGAAGTGCGAAACTAATAAACAAAATTCAAACGAGAAACGTTCTCAATTCCGAGGTAGGTCTCCTCAAAAGGAGCCCTCTGAAAGGAGGTATAACCACAGGAATAGGGATAATTTGAAAAAGCCCGACAGGTATCAAGATACTGATACACGTTCCTCTCGTACCTTTCAGATCTCGTCACAGACATCGGAAAGAAGAGGACGGTCAGAACATAGAGAAGAACGCGTAAAATCGAAAGATGACAAACACGTTCCAAAAAATAAATCCAAACCTCAATTCTCAAAGAAGAAGGTAGCAGGTCTGAAGGTCAGACATGTCGAGGATACTGAGAACACAACTCAAGAACGGAGAATGGGCTCAGACAATGCTGGACAGTGCTGCAGAAGTCACAATAGCTTGCCAGAACCTGAAGGAACTTCTGGAGATAGTGGACTTGAATGAGTACATCACAGTTGAGACTGTAGACACCAGGATTAGTTCTCCACAAAAGTTATATGGAATAACACTCCGAATGGAGGGAGACATACCAAGAAAAGTGAAAGCGCTCTTTTGGGAGAAACTTTCAAGGGGATATGATATACTTCTAGCAGAAAAAGACTGGCCACCACAATTTGTCAGGGAGTGCCCACATGGCGAGGAAATTATTATGCCTGCCTTCTCCAACCATATTCCAATTCATCTAAAATATACTTAAGCCAGGAAATGGGCAGTAGCCCAGGCCCCAGCATTATACAAAAATCATGTAGGATGGGATGAGGATTCACCTCACCATAAAATACATTTAAAAAATGAACCTACTGCACAAAGGCAGTACCCAATAAAGCAAGAAGCTAAAAACAGGTCAGGGAGATCTTAGATCAACTTGAATACCAAGGGGTGATTGAAACATGCACCTCCTCAATGAACAATCCTTTGTTTCCTGTCTCCAAACCAGACAATACATATCGTCTAGTTTTGGATTACAGACACTTAAACACTTGTTCTAAAACATTTGCAGTGCAAAATGCACATAGTACAGCATTAATGAATAACATTGTGCGCAAAAAATATAAAACCACATTAGACATCTTAGGGCAAGATGGCGGCTGCGTGACCTGTGTGAGAGTCACTCCTCGACCGCTGTGGTTCTTTTGTGGGGTTAATGCCTAATTGAGCCTGATGGTTGAGAGAAATACAGCAGAATGGAATCGTAACCTCCCTCATTCTGGATGACTATCTTTCAGGCGATCTACACCTCGTGGAAACGTGCGGCGAGGCTTGGTTTTAGCATTCTGCTAAGTCGGACGTACCTGAGGGCTTGGCGGGCGTGCTTCGCTGGGAGCAAGCAGCTGTGTGAGAGCGCGAATGTGAGCGCTAGCCAGAACAGGATGGGTCCACGGAGAGCGGCTCCAAGGGAGGGAGCGACTGGTTCCAAAGCTGTTCCAGCGCCCAGAAAGCTGCCTGTATCAAAGGAGACTGAAGTGGCTCACACTCCCATTCAGGGAAGAGTGGAGAGGGCAGGGAGCAATGGCGGGTCTGCCGGGAGCGGAATACAATCTTCAGAAGGAGTTGTGAGAGGGAAGACTCCGACGGTTCCAGCGATGTTCTCTGGCAAGCCGGTAAGCGGAAAACAGATTAAGCCGCTGTTGGAGAAAATGTCAAACACACTGATAAACGCCGGCACTGGCTCTGACACTGCTACTAACACAGCTTGTAACAGTGTATCTGATGTGACTGAGATCGCTACATTGGATCCTCTCAGTTCTGTTGAAACTTGCACTTTGCCTAATGTCCCTGAGGTTTTAAACACCCTAGCACGGGGAGTAGGAGAAGAAGTTTCTAATCGGAGGGAACACGAGGGGGGAATGGATGTAATCACCATCTTAGCCCCTATCGAGTGTGTTGGCGAGCAGCAGGAAATGGGGGACATTCTGCCTGGTACTCCAGACGGGGAAAACTTTTTTTCTTTGGCAGAAGAATCTGATCTCAATAATGCCAGTGATCTTGACAATACGGATATTGATGCCTCGGGGGATGACAGCGATAGCCCCCCTACGACTGCAGATACATTAAGGAGGGCTACTAACCGATCGAATCGTGCTAGGAAGAAAAGCCCCACGGGCTTACGACATGGCAGCTCTCACTCCGACACTAATGAGCACCTTCAATGGGATTACTCTACTACTAATTTGGTTGCTGAGGGGGAGCAAGGGCCAGGATTTCAGGCGGAAGCTACCATTGTTTTGGAGAGTAAATTGGAACCGGTTCCTTCAATTGGTTTAATTTACGCAACGCTAAAAGCTATGCAAGTAGAGGCTCGCCAGGAGCATAAAAGAGCCCAACTCGCTACTAAAAAAATCCAGGGCGCTATTCGCAAAACTACAAAAGCCTGTTCTGAGATTGTTGTAAGAACTACCGCCCTGGAGGAACGTGTAGTAGGATTAGAGGCCGGGTTGGAGAGCACCGATCAAAAAACCAACGCTAACGACGCAAGAATTATGGATATTTTGTGGAAACTTGAGGAATCCGAAAATAGGCAGCGGAGAAATAACTTACGTTTGCTGGGTATTGAAGAGAAAGCCGAGGGGAGTGATGTACGAGGTTTTGTACTTAAGCTTTTCAAATCCGCTTTCCCAGAACTATCAAATTGGAACTGGGAAGCTGAGATTCAGCGGGTACATAGATTTCCCCTAATGGTAAAAAGCAACCCCGGCCCTAATCCTAATCCTAAGCCTCGAGCAATTTTAATTTTTTGGGGAATTTTCTTTGCGGCAGGCGATATTCGAAAAGGCAAGACCGGACGCAAAAAATCAGTTGAGGGCCAGACATTTTTTGTACGGCCAGATTTTTGCCACACAACTGTGGAGAGAAGATGGCGGCTGCGGCAGCTGATAAGCCCCTTCCAAAAACTTGGATGTGAAGTGTATTTGATGAACCCTGCTCGGCTGAAAGTTATTTATCAGGGGAGGGTTAGGGTGTTCACTTCTGAGATACAGGCGGAAAATTACCTAAAGGAGGTTAATGGTGGTTGAATGAGTCTGGGACTTTCTGAATTTTTTTTTCCTTCCTCCTTCTGTCTCTCTACGAGTGTGCAGGCCGGAAGTCAATGATGTGATATATTGTATGTACATGGGTGATTACGGTATTTTTGGGCTGTTCTAAATTTTAATTGAGTTGGTTCTATCTTGTTTGGGTTTTTAAGATAGGTTGGGGAGTGACAGGGGTCTCACACTGGAATGCGGGAGGCATCACAAGGGTCTGAGGACCTTTTTTGCCTTATTGAGGGGTGTGGGGGGGGATGGGTGGGGGCGAGAGCGGTGGATCGTATTTGGGAGAAAGGGGTCTGTATGTGGGGTAGGCTCGGATTGTTTTGAGATGTATTTTGTAATGACTTGGGATATTAGGTATCTAGATTTGTCAGCCATTAATAATGGGGTGTATTAGGATTGCTTCTATGAACATTTGTGGTTTAAATAACGCGGTAAAAAGACGTAGAATAAAGGAAGACATTCGCTTCTTGAAGGCAGATATCCTTTGCCTCCAAGAAACACACATAGAAGCTAGCAGAAATAAAATTATGGAGTTTCAGGGGTTTCAATTAGTCTCATGGACCAAGCAGGAGGTCAAGACTAAAGGTGTAGCAATATTCGCACGCCGGGGTATGGCAAATTTTACTCGTTCTCTTTCTGATAAATATGGTAGATGGGCTATTATACAATGGTCAATTGATAATAGTTTGTTCACATTATGTTCTGTTTATGGACCAGTAGTGGATGATCCTGAATTATATAATTGGTTGAGTTTAGAACTGGTGGGCTGGCCATCCCCGATTATACTATGTGGTGATTTTAATATAAATTTGGGCTGTGCAGTATTTAATCACCCTGGTATAACATATCAAGGGCGGAAACCGAAGGTTTTTAAGTCTCTTTCCCAATTAAAAGAGCTGCACGGGTTAGTTGATATTTGGGCACAGTTAGAGGGTAACGACCCAGGGTTTACTTATTTTTCTGCTCCACACAGAACTCACGCAAGACTGGATTATTTTTTTATTTCTCAATGTCTGGTGCAGGGCAGTAAAATCACTAAGTTTCCTAGGGTAATGTCTGATCACAACCCTCTGGTACTTGAAGTGAATATCAAATGTAAGAAACAAATAACCGGTTGGACTTTCAATAGGGCTTTGTTGACTGATAATTTCTATAAGGAGCATATGGCAATGTGGATCACTAGATTTTTAAAGGAAAATATGGGTAGTACGGGTATTCAGAATGTCTGGGATACTTGTAAAGCAGGGATCAGGGGGGAGACCTCGCAGTTTGGGTGGGAGACTCAGAAGAATGAGAGGAATAAGATCAAGGAGCTGTACGAAACATTGGGGAAAGCCGAGACTAATCTCGCTAAGGTATTATCGGAGGGTGGGGATGTCGAAACAGCTCAAACTAAGATTATAATTGCGAGATCTGCTATAACTGAAATCTCATCTGCTAAATCGGTGGGTAGATACTTAGCCTGGCCGTCTAAACTCTACGAGAGCAATGAAAGGGTCGGCCATATGTTAGCGGTCCG
Organism: Calotriton arnoldi; assembly: GCA_963921515.1. NCBI lineage: Eukaryota > Metazoa > Chordata > Amphibia > Caudata > Salamandridae > Calotriton > Calotriton arnoldi. The sequence goes on from CAWUFW010006010.1 coordinate 953,887, forward strand.
GATCCGAGAAAAAGTGGCACAAACTCAGATTACGGGTATTCTCGATCCAGATATTGGGTTGGTTACTGATGCAGGTGCAATTCTCTTGGCTTTCCAGAAATTTTATCAGATGTTATACTTGGAGGATATAAGTGATAATTGTGGGATTCAGGATGAAATTAATAGATATCTTAAGGCGGTTAAGTTGATTCAATTGACTTTTGTAGATCGGGATAATTTGGATGCTCCGATTAGCCAGGAAGAAATACTCAATGCTATTGACTCACTTCCATCCGGCAAAGCTGTTGGGCCTGATCTTTTACCCGGCAAATTTTATAAGATTTTTCGAACACAGGTGGCGGCAATACTGCTTGAGATATTTCGTTTGGTTCAGAGCGGGGACACACCTCCAGAGTCTTGGAGGTTAGCAAAAATTGTTATATTTTTAAAGAAAGGGAAAGTGGCGACCGATCTAGGGGCATATCGGCCCATAACCTTGATCAATAGTGATGTTAAAATTTATTCCAAGATCTTAGCAAATAGATTGGCGAGAGTCATTAAAAAAATGGTATCTCCCCAACAACATGGCTTTGTGCCCGGTCGGGAAACTATTGATCATATTCGTCGGACAATAACATTGTTTGATTATACCAAGGTTACAGGAGACCCTATGGCCTTAATTCTGCTTGACGCAGAAAAGGCATTTGATAGGGTCTCCTGGTCTTTTTTATGGGCCGTCATGAAGTATTATGGTATAGGGGATGGATTTATAAGAGCAATTCAAAGTATGTACAGAGATCCAATTGCGACAATTGCCCTGATGGGAGCACAGTCGGGGGTCATCAATATTAAGCGTGGAACGAGACAGGGCTGTCCGTGTTCCCCTCTCTTATTTGCTATCTACATTGACCCTTTAATTAGGAAGATTCAAGAAGACCAATTAATTCAACCTGTGCATGCTAGAGGGGGTGACGTTAAGATTTTGGGCTACGCGGATGATTTAGCTATTATAACAGCCGCTCCCCGCCGGGCTTTAGATGAAATAAATATTCTAACATCGCAATTTGGCAAGATCTCCGGCTATCATTTGAATGATGGTAAAACCCAAATTGTTATAAATGATAAAGCTATATTAGTGGATTCACGGATAGTAGCAAGTGCCAGATATTTAGGTATCGAAATAAGCTCCAAACCCGAAGACATTGTTGATATTAATCTGAAACCATTAGTGCAAAAAATTAAATTGGATTCTCGTAGAATGAATAACTTATATCTGACATTAATTGGTAGAAGCAACGTCATTAAAATGATATTTCTGCCCAAAATATTATATTGCTTTAGAGCAATTCCTTTAGATATAAATAAAATTTGGTTTCAGAAGTTAGATCAGGTAGTCTCATGGTTTTTATGGGCTGGACAGCGCCCAAGGAGGGCTCTTAGATATATGACTCTACCTAGAAATAGGGGAGGGTGGGCTGTCCCTAATTTCCAAATTTATTATTGGGCTACTGCACTGAAACAGATGGGGGAATTGTTAAATGGGGGAAGTTCAGGATGTGTTGAAATTTCGATCTATCATTTAATATATGGGACTGCAGCCAGGGGACTTCTGATGCGCCATATAGATTTTGCCTATTTTAAGAGGGTCAAATTCAAGGTTCTGCTAGGTGCTTACAGGGTTTGGACAGCTGTCAGGAAAAAGTTTGGGATCGGGTGGATACATTTATATTCACCTTTAGCAAATAATGCTCTATTTCCGGAAATATTCCAAGATGTATATTTTAAAAATTGGACTCAAAAAGGCATTTGGTGTATAGGGGATCTTATATCCAATGCTGAAATGCTTACTTTCGAGGCTATTAAAGAACGATTCGGGATCAAGAACAAATATTTTTTTAAATATCTACAGATAAGGGATTTCCTTACTAAAAGACTTTGTCAGTGGGATCGAATCCCTTTATTAGACTTGATTATTCAGGGTCGATCTACAACATCCTCTTTATATAAATTGGTAAATGAGAAGATGGGCGATGATTTAGCCAAACACTATGATCGATGGCAAATGACTTTACATGCCGGGCAGGGTGAATGTGAAGATTCCCTTTTGTTTAGCCAAACGGCATGTATTTCAGCTAATCTGCAGGTACAATGTTATAAAACATGGTGTAACTTATATATGACTCCAGCGCGTATTCACCGATGGGGTGGGACTTCGGGGATACATTGTCCTCGGTGTGGGTTGCTGGCTGCAGATAGTATACATATGTTCGCCACTTGCTCTGGCCTGTCTCAATTGCTGGCTAAAATTGAACTGCGCTTAGAATGTATATTGGGATATTCAGTCCCACTGACTTCCCAGGTTATTATATTAGGGATTTCTAATCAAGAAATGGAGAAGGCTGATAGGAAAATGTTATATATAGCAATGGCGGTATTGCGGTTGTGTTTGGCCACGGTCTGGCTTGACCCGAACCCTCCCTCGATTCATGTTTGGTTTAGTAAATTATTATTTATTTACAATTGGGAGATCTCCGTGTTTAGGAGAAGGGGAAGTAGGGCAAGGACTAAAGGGGAAAAGATTTGGGAACCTTTAACTAAATGGTTACATAAGGATGAATTGTTAGTATGATTGAAGTATCCCCTTGCTATATATTTGTTAATTTTGTTATATTGATATATTGACGCATCTTTCCGGGATCCACCGCGCAGGGGTGGGGGGGGGTGGGGGGGGGAGTAAAAATTCAAAATTTGGGCATCGTGTATGGTCTTTTTTTTTTGTCTTTTTTTTCTGTGAATTTATGTCACATTGTATTTCATGCCGATGTCCTAATAAATAAAGAAGAAAAAAAAAGACATCTCAAATGTTTTTTTTTGTCAAAACATAGCACCTGGAAGCAGGTACTTAACAGCTTTCTCAATAATGGGGACCCAGCGTCAATTTTGTCGACTCCCACAAGGGTTCAAGAATAGCCCGGGGTTATTCTCAGCGAGAGTAACAGAGTTACTACAAATGTATGATAATGAGGCATTGTCATATGTCGATGACATCTATCTGACAGACGATGACCTGGATAAGCACTTGAACAGGGTGAGCACCATTATACTGGGCTTCGCCTCTGAGGGCTACAAATTCAACTTTAAAAAATCAAGAATTGCCCATCTCAATGTCCTTTTTCTAGGATATGAGCTTTCAAGTGAAGGCAAGAGCTTGGCAGCCAACTTTTTAGAAAGGTGTGCGCTGCTCCAACTTCCAAAGACGCTGAAAAATTTACAATCCATCCTGGGTTTCCTAAATTTTGGAAGGACATACATTCTAAATTACGCAGAAAGGGTTAAACCTCTCTACGCATTAATCAAACCTGATTTTTCAATCAAAAATTGGACACAGGAACACACAGAAATCCTGCGTTCACTCCAAGCTAACATGTTAGCAACAAATCACTTACAAACACGCGTAAGTCAACGCAATTTAGTGATCCGAATAATTTCGGGTCAATGCGGATTCACCTACTTAACATTTAATGAGGGTGAAAAAGTACCAATTGCATACAAATCATATTTGTATACACAAGCAGAAATGCGCTTCACTTCAACAGAAAAAATACTGACGGCAGTTCAAACTGCAGTAGCAAAAGAAAGAGCTCTAGCCCAAGGGAAACGCATTATTGTCGTAACCCCAGTTCCGGCTTTAGAGGCGGTAACTAAAGCGAGCATTCCAAATGCGAAAGCATTACATCCGAGATGGATACAATGGGTTAATTCTCTTGCTGCAACAGATGTTGAATATGTTTTTGATCCTGATTTAAAAACACAAGCGTTCCTGCAATATGAACATGAATGTCCTCTGCCCACTGAGATTCTGCCTCTCGATCAGTATGAATTCATAATTTACACTGACGGATCTGCACAACCCGGAATAGGGAGTAAGCAAGCTTACAGTGCAGCGTGCGCAATCGTTAAAGGTCGCATGCGCGATGGCAACTTCAGACCTATGGTCACTAAAACTCAATCTCTAGGAGATTGCACAGCTCAGCGAGCTGAACTACAAGCTTTCAAACTGGCACTTGAAAATACAGATTGCGAATTCCCCACACTAATCGTGTGCGATTCCTTTTACTGTGTGCAGTCGTATAATGAATATATACAAACTTGGCTTGAAAACGGGTTCAAAGATGCAAAAGGTGGCACAATAAAGCACAAAACGCTTTGGGAACAAGTAGTTCAGTTGAAAAACGAACTACCAAAGGCTCACGTGATCCATACACTGAGTCATCAACGTGATGGCGTTCACGTTGCAGGGAATTCATTTGCTGACGAAGCCGCAAAGGGGGCTGTTCAGACGGCTTCCGTAGCTGCGATCACTTGTTCAAAAACGAAAATAGACAGTGAGATAATGTTGGCTGTCAATGCTACGAGCAAAGGCAGTGGTGCAGCGTTACCAAAAAAGTTTCCACTCAAGTACTCTTATGTAATTGATGCGAACAACGTTCCTTTTGCTCGAATCCCTGGAGTGGGGGATAGGGTAATTCCAAACAAGGAACGCAGACTAGGACTTATCATAGCAGTACATGAAGGGATAGCCTCTGCCCATGCAGGTATTTCTGCAACAGTATCTTTACTTAAACAAAGATATTGGTGGCCTGGCATTAGGAAACAGACCAAGAACTATGTTCTGGAATGTGAAATATGCCAACAGATGAAAGTCTCCACAGTGAAACGTCCTGCGCAGACACCCCTGTTAATTTCAGACAAACCATTAGCTTGTGTTTACCTGGACCACTGCGGTCCCTTGCAAAGGGACGGTAACTATAAATATATCATGGTCGCAGTGGATTCGTGCTCAAGGTTCCTATGGATATGGCCTCAGCGCTCGGCTGACGCTCGAACTATTATAAAAGATTTGCGAGTCTTTATCGGCACATACGCAATAGGCACGCTACATTCTGACCAGGGCCCTGCGTTTAGCTCTCGGGCTTACAAAGAAGCCAAGGCCAGTCTGGGCGTTGCATTGCGGTACTCCTCTCCGTTTCATCCTGAGGGAAATTCTGTTGTGGAAAGGAAAAACCGGGACATAAAGCAGTCTATAACAGCTAGAGTATTAGGTTCGGGTGATGGGTGGGTCAAACATCTTTATGGGGTCCAACGCTCATTAAACAATTTGCCAAGAAGTTCTCTAGGGGGGGTCACTCCATATGAGGTCCTATTTGGGACAAGAATGTGGGTGCCCGATCTGGAATGTAAAGGCACAGTGGTGGAAAATACACCCTTTGATATCAAAGATCGTTTGGCTGTTTTACAGGATCTGAAAGAACTAAGATCGAAACAAAGCAACGTGTTCCTGAAGCCAACCACCACTGGGGAAAAACCGGCAGTCCCAGCAAGGCCTGTCTGGATTCCAAAAGTTGGGGATCTAGTCAGAGAAAAAATTGCGGACAAGAAGGAATTTGGACCTTCTTACAGACAACCAGTACCTGTCCTAGCCATACACGGAACAAGAACAGTACTTCTGCCGCCCCTTGCTGGAAAAAAGGAGAAAAGATTTGTGTCCGTCGACCTCATCAAACCACAGTATGTGGCCAATACTAAATAGTAGGCCTCGTGGACTCCGACCTAGTAGCAGACACACTCCTCTCGCTACTATCCAAGAGGTTCAGACTGAGAGACTGATAACCATCGAGAATTCAGCAGTAACAGATGAAGGACTGAGCAACAATGCTATGGAACTCATCCCTCTTGAAACTCAAGTACAGTTCGTCCAAATACACCTGTCTACACCAATGTAACAAGTGATCAACTGGTTCCAGCAATTTCTACAAATCCTGATGCAATTTCAACAATTGACAGAACTGCTTCTGGCTATTTCATTAACTTTGATACGTTTTCTGAGGATCTGAGTGAGCCTGAAACAACGCCAGCATCAAAAACTTTCCAAAAACAAGTACAAGACTTTTTGCATTTTCTGGAAAAGACTTATCTGGTTTCACCATGGATTGAACTTTGGGTTATTTCTGGAATATTTTTCTTCCTGCTTTGGCTAGCTTTGGTTATGACTATGAGCGTGCTTATAAATGGGAGATACATCCATTTGGACGTTGAAAGAAAAGAAGTGAACTTACTTTTGAAACCTCACAAATCATCCCATCGTGAAACAAGAGACTTGTCTGCAGTGAACATCACAGCCGTTTCTATACAGGATGGTATAGTGTGGGACAAAACAGATTTCGATATTTTTGGCCCGACGGAACATTTGAACATTCCACATTCATTTAAGATTTCACTAAGTGATTTTGTTTCATCTAGTACCTACTCTGATGATTGGGACTTTGAAACTGTACATGATATGATGTTTGACCTAGAAAAATCTGCTGCATTTTCTAATAATGAATATTTAGAGGGTTCATCAGACTATGAACAGCTGTATTGCTATAACCACTATGGTCATCATTTTTTGCATAAATCTGCAACACCTAGAAATGTGTTCATGTTTAACCAATGGGAGCATTGTCCTACACCACCGAAAGGTAGTTCAAAAACATTCGCTAAAAAGTTTCCATATTTTTCAGGATACAATACATCTGATCCAGAAACATTTTACTATAGAAATGTAAACAAAACAGGACTGAAAATTATGTTAACTAATACAAAACAGATTTACTCTGCAAAATGTATTGCCCAACTGTCTAGACATGGTTTCAACTTGTGGAAAGAGACAATAGACACAAAATCTGTCTGGGGTACTAAAGATTGGCAAGTACAGGGGATGGAAGCTTTATTTAGAGCCTGTATCGTCCCTCAACAAATAATGTTTTTGAATGACACTGTCCAACAAACGTCTTGCCTTGGTTTAGCCAAGATTAAAGACATGAAAGCACCTTCTGTACCAACACCTGCTAGTGTTAATAATACACAGGCAGCGGTTACAGTTGACACCATACTACAATTCAACAGAACAAATCCTGATTGGAGAAAATGGTTGATCTGGCCCACAGACACAAACAACTGTCAAGGGAGATTCCTGAATAAAAACAGGGGTTTACTATTCATAGGCCAGACCCACGATACGTCCAAAGACAGCATCCGGGGGTAGTAACAACATACAGTGTAGGAAAATTATGCCTCGATTGGCTGCACAAATCTACACTTAAGGATGTGAAACAACACTTATCTTTACTTAAAGAAGACGCAGACCTTAGGGAATTCTAGCTTGGACCAAGAAAACCGCGACAAAAATGTTTCATATATGCCGGCATTTATGCTGCTTATAATGAAGCATGGAAGGTGTCACAGATGGAGGCCGCAGAACGAATACGTGAACTTGATTGTATTAACTTAGAGAAAACATCTCTCTGTGGTCGACAGTGGGTTAACAACTTTGTCCTCCAGAATTTATTCATTGGACAGTATTGTATCCTCTGCTATCGACATACTGGAACAAGATTTAGCCATATTACAACAAGGCCAATCTCAACTACGTTCTATTATGTTATTAAGCTGGACGCTGCAATCTTTGCGAGCGGGCTATGTGCCTTGGCGTTTTATCAACACGTCGTCTCTGTTTGCAGTATACAATCTAACTGATAAACAGATCAAACTGGCACAAAGGGGAGCAAAGTATACAGTACTGACCATTGAAAAACTTGAAAAATTACCGTTTACAGTGGCAGAAAAACCAGCTACAGAATGGCTTATTCATGGCAAAATTAGTCTACCTGTGACTACTTTCCAGTTTCAGTATTGCCTTAGACAGATGCAAGCAGGCAAATATGAAAGGTTGGGTAAAGAATACATTAAGACTTCCTGGAATTTACCATACACATATAGATGTTGGAGTGGGGATCGTGAAGTGTTTCTAAGCGGTACACACTGTGAAAATGCACTAAGCGGTTCACTGATTTGTCAGGACATATCTTTACATGGGGCTTGTAATGGTTCTGTGGCAAATTTGTCCTGCCACCAGCAGGGTACACCAGCTGCTGTGATTAATCCAGCGTTTGGCCAACTTTCTAATGGGAGTTACCTCATGTTGAATGATCAGAGTTGCTGTGGCATGTTGCCAGGCATCCCATATCTAGTAACGGTCAACTCCAGGGTCACTTGCTGTATGCAAGTATTGTTTGCCCCAATAGACACAGTCAGGGAGTCGCCTTTATGGCCTTCGTTGAATGTCTCTTTTATACGATTTGATACTTTAAGCAGAATGAAAGCCATGCTTATACAACAATCAGTGCCTTTGACCTCGGCCAAAGAAACCTATGATCTACAAATTGCAAGGACTTCGGCTGAGATACAGAATTTAATTCGTACAAACTGCCCTATACATTTCGTGGAAACGATAGGACTTATCTTTAACATGTCAGATACAAGCGGAATTGTACAGGTATTTAAGACCATCTGTTCCGGACTATTAGCACCTTTCCAGGCTGTCCTCGGAATCATCCCAAACTTCGCACATTCGGTGTTTGGTGGTGTGCCGTTAATTCTAGCACTTGTTGCAGGAATTCTGTTTCTATTCCTCCTATTACGCTATGGCAAGCCTCTTCGCCAACATCACTCTGAGCGATGTGGAGAGAGCCCTCCTTGAACGGAAATGCTGTGAGCGAATAGTACAGCTTTTGGGCATGCCTCGTCTACGGGAACTTAATACAACGTGGTTCCTGTCATTCAGGCCAATCTGGCAAGATTGCATCTTACCTGTTCTACGCTGCCTGTTTTGCGGTGAAGAATGCGTGCTAGACACCTGTCTAACACTCCCATCAGTCATGCCAACGGATGTCGATACTCTGCTGGACCCGATAACGGCCCATGCTCTGTGTTGTCCCCAGAGGCTTCCAATCCTGATGGCGGCATTCATTGAGATCTCACAGACGCTTCCGGCTGCTGCTGAGGTACGAGATGGATCAACAGGCACACAGGTAACAACGGACGCGAACATTGCATCTTCTGCTGAAGGCGATGTTTCTCAACTCTGTGCAATTAACCTTCTGAACGAGGTGTTCCAAATGTCACCAACTTCGGTGGACGATATTTTGGCTACGGACATAGATGATCTAATGTTTACACCAGACCCATACACTGACTTTGATTCGGCTCACAGTGTACCAGGGCACAATTGAAATTTGGCCTTCATATTTTCAAAACTTGGAACTATTCCCAGAAATTGAACTTTTCTCGATAAGAAAAAACATGGCAAAAGAACAATCTGCTTACAGTAGAACTAGTCTTATAAAACGGACTTCTTTGAATGCTTCCAGGGACACATTGTCACCTTACTTGTCTAACATTTCATTTAATTCTATGATATATAATGGTTTTGATTTTGAGAACTTATCGACCATTTCGTCATATGTATATATTTCTGTTTTCATTTAAGTTGCATTTTACTTCCGTTATATGCTTAAGATGGAAACAATGCTTTAAATGTACAGTACCTATTGCATTTCAACAGTTTTGAGCTTCTTTTAAAATGCTTTTAGAAATGTTTTTAGCAATATGTGGTACTTGATTTTATGTTTAGCATTTAAATGTTTAGCATTTAGTATTATCGTTCCATCGAAGATGGAGTGGGTGTTGTATTCCACTTTAGGGGTCCGTATATAGGTTTTCCTGAATCATGTCCTTATATAGGCACAATTCGCATTGCCCTTATATAGGCATAGAATCCCTGTCCTTATTTAGGCATTAACCGTGCACTCCAAATACAGGCATGGTCACCGACATCCGTCCACCCTAACGTCACAACGAGTTCTTAGAAACCAGACCCTTAAGCTGCGGGAGTTCCCCTAGCACAGGACTATTGATTTCTCCAAGAACTCATCTATTATGTATGAACCGTTATACCTTAAGGGTTCATTCCTGACGTCTTCCTCTGTCCGACTTCACGTCAATACTAACATTCCAAGACACCTACCAGGTATAAATATACCTTCCCTTGCCCAAGCAAGTTAGAGGAGACCTCGACTTCAGAGGAGCCCGTACCCCGGCCTGACGCACTGAGAAGACGCTGTCATTCCTGCACGCAGACGAATCCAGCTTCCAGTGATCTGACTCCCTTCGCGGGGTGTTAGAATTCCAGATCTGGCTAGAGATTCCCACCTCTCTCATTCTCAAGGTATGGAGCGGACTAGAACCTAGAGGGACTCTTGGCATACTAGACTCTTGGCATACTAGACTCTTAGTATATCATACTAGAAAATACTTCACCTACTTCTTACCTTGCACCACACTTATGTTAGGTACATTGGGGTAGAACTAGTGTAGGGACGCATCGTATGAGTACTCGCATTTTTAGCTCATGTTATTTATGTACGTGAATATAGGCTAAAAGATAATGCTAGCGCAGTATTATTTATTTCTACTGCTTACACTGTACATTATTTATCTTGCATACTGTCTTGTGATCATAACAGCACATATCTCTTACACGAGAAACAAGACTGTTCAATAAACCCTTTTTATTGAAACGCCCGTCTTTCCTTTCTGTGTAACTCTGTAGAAACTAAGCATGCACGATTGACTGAGTGAAACTGTTATCTATTGTTTCCACGATTCTGAGACGTGTTCCGATTCTAAAGGGAACCAAAAGTTGTCATGTTTTTTGGTTGCCAGAAACTACTCCCTTATTGTTCTCAAGGAGTTTCTAGTGGCCTCTGAGCTAGCTGGCACAAGTAATTAAGTTTAATATACTCAATAGGGACATACCGACCTTAGTCCTATGTCAAACCTATAGGTTATATTATTCCAATGCGCAGAGCCTATTAGGGAAATAGGAACTACACTACAGGCTATGGGATGGTAAAGGTAATTAAAAAATGGGGGGCTATGGGGGTTCTAGCAAATTAAAAAGACGTGTGTGTGTATATATATATATATTCACTGAAAAAACCATAGGTCATTGATGTCATCAGTGATGTCACTGACCATGTCATGAGTGATGTAATATGTGACGTCATCAGCAGTGCATTATGAGGCGCGAGTTATAGTTAGCTGAACTAACTATAACGGGGAATTTCACGGGTTTTGTACGAGTGCAATGTCCAACTAACTATAACTTTCCCTAAAACCTATGGTTTTTTCAGTGCATATATATATTATCTACTGGCGGTCGCCAGTAGATAGTTATAGTTAGGACCTATTTTCCATAGGAAATCCGCGACATTCTATTTGAAATAACTCTTGCGTCGGTTGACGAATCTTCGCGAAATTTTCAAACTTTATGGCCCGCTCTGGTCCACTCCTACCCTGAAAGTCTCAGGGTGATTCGTCAAGCAGGGGCCGAGAAAAAAGGGGGGTCCCAAAACGTGTTTTCCCCATTCATTTTCCCATAGGAAACTTTAGACACGGCTACAGCCTAACTGCTGAACGGAATTACACCAAATTTGGCAAAGAGGTAGTTCTTGGTTCAAAAAGAACCCTTTTGTTAAATGGTGTAAATCCGTTCAGTAGTTGCTGAGAAAATCAAAAGTAAAAACACATATATATCTGGGCGGAGCCTAACCACACATGTCATCGTGAGATCTGATTGGCTGTCAGCACTTCATCCTGGAATTGCTGGCAGCCATCTTGGGACCAATATAAATGATAGTACCCCATTGAAATGCATTGTAGTGAATCGAAGATTTTGAGGGTTACCAAAAGGAGAACTATAAAGGGTGATAACAGACTTTAGTTACATTAGAATTCATTTGTTGATGGTACCATACTAATTTCAGGAATTGTGGTGTGTTCTAAGGTGATTTTACCCTGTGAAAAACCTTCTGCTGGGATATCATGAATCATGTTTGAGAGAAAACTATTTTCACATGCTTGTCCCATACAGTTTTGGAAGGTGCCCCAGAAGCTAAAATGAGAGCATATTTTCTGTAAATTCACATTATCTTTCTCAGTCATGTGAGAATGAAGTCTGACATTCTCAGTAAAACATGTACATCCAACAAGGGCAGAGACTGTCAGTTGATTCCTTTGTGTTCTACTGCAGCTTCCCAGAGTGTTCTAAAGAACAACTAGAGTGCTAACAGCCTTACTTATGACAAAAGTATGGCACACCTGAAGCCATCTTGATTGGAATAAACTGGTAACACTTAAAACATTTAATTTAAAAGGAACAAAATGAGGGGGTTCATTTTGCCATAGAAATTATGGTTAGTGCTGCAAAAAGAAAATTTAGTGCATGTTTTAAGTGAGATCTCAAATCCTCTTCTATTTCATTAGAAAATTCTGACATGCAGACTGAAACAATCACTTTCAATACCAGCAGTAGACTTCCAGTTAACTCCTTGGTGAGCAGTAGCTTTACTACATGAATGACTAGAGTAATAACATTCTGAATTTATGGCAAATGTGTGACACATCTGAATGCCTTCTTGATGGAATCAAAGTAAAAAACTGAAAGAATTTCCTACTGAGGAGACTGCAGTAAATGAGGAAATTAGGAAACTTCATAACAAAGAAGTCTTCCAAGATGGCCACTAGTGAAAACAGAGCCCAAATGTAGCACAAATATTACCCAGATGTAGCCCACATATAGCCCAATGACAAAAGTGTGCAAAACACTTTTTATTTTTAGTTTTTTTGCAGTTTTATGTAGTGCAGACTGGTCAGGTATTGGAGCGTTGCATCTTAAAACATGACCCCCTACACTACAAAAACACCACTGCACTACCCTAAACCCTAAAACACTACCCCAGCACGACCCCCTACACTACACAAGCACCACTGCACTATCCTAAACCCTAAAACACTACCCCCAGCATCACCCCCTACACTACACAAACACCACTGCACTACCTTAAACCCTAAAACACTACCCCCAGCACGACGCCCTACACTACCCAAACACCACTGCACAAACCTAAATCCTAAAACACTACCCCCAGCACGACCCCCTACACTACCCAAACACCACTGCACTACCCTAAAACATGACCCCTACACTACACAAACACCACTGCACTACCCTAAACCCTAAAACACTACCCCAACACCACTGCACTAACCTAAATCCTAAAACACTACCCCCAGCACGACCCCCTACACTACCCAAACACCACTGCACTACCCTAAAACATGACCCACTACACTACACAAACACCACTGCACTACCCTAAACCCTAAAACACTACCCCCAGCACGACCCCCTACACTACACAAGCACCACTGCACTACCCTAAACCCTAAAACACTGCCCCCAGCACGACCCCCTACACTACACAAACACCACTGCACTACCTTAAACCCTAAAACACTACCCCCAGCACGACGCCCTACACTACCCAAACACCACTGCACAAACCTAAATCCTAAAACACTACCCCCAGCACGACCCCCTACACTACCCAAACACCACTGCACTACCCTAAAACATGACCCCCTACACTACACAAACACCACTGCACTACCCTAAACCCTAAAACACTACCCCCAGCACGACCCCCTACACTGCCCGAACACCACTGCACAGCCCTAAACCCTGAAACACCATCCCGAGCACGACCCCTACACTGCACGAACACCACTGCACTGCCCTAAACCCTGAAACACTACCCCCAGCAAGACCCCCTACACTGCCCGAACACCACTGCACTGCCCTAAACCCTGAAACACCACCCCCAGCAAGACCCCTACACTGCCCGAACACCACTGCCCTAAACCCTGAAACACCACCCCCAGCAAGACCCCCTACATTGCCCGCACACCACTGCACTGCCCTAAACCCTGAAACACCACCCCCTGCACGACCCTCTACACTGCCCGAACGCCACTGCACTGCCCTAAACCCTGAAACACCACCCCCAGCATGACCCCCTACACTGCCCGAACACCACTGCACTGCCCTAAACCCTGAAACACCACCCCCTGCACGATCCCCTACACTGCCCGAACACTACTGCACTGCCCTAAACCCTGAAACACCACCCCCAGCATGACCCCCTACACTGCACGAACACCACTGCACTACCCTAAACCCCGAAACACTACCCCCAGCAAGACCCCCTACACTGCCCGAATACCACTGTCCTAAACCCTGAAACACCACCCCCAGCAAGACCCCCTACACTGCCCGTACACCACTGCACTGCCCTAAACCCTGAAACACCAACCCCAGCATGACCCCCTACACTGCCCGAACACCACTGCACTGCCCTAAACCCTGAAACACCACCTCCAGCACGACCCCCTACACTGCCCGAACACCACTGCACTGCCCTAAACCATGAAACACCAGCCCCAGCACGACCCCCTACACTGCCCGAACACCACTGCACTGCCCTAAACCCTGAAACACCACCCCCAGCACGACCCCCTACACTGCCCAAACACCACTGCACTGCCCTAAACCCTGAAACACCAGCCCCAGCACAACCCCGTACACTGCCCGAACACCACTGCACTGCCCTAAACCCTGAAACACCAGCCCCAGCACGACCGCCTACACTGCCCGAAAACCACTGCACTGCCCTAAACCCTGAAACACCAGCCCCAGCAAGACCCCCTACACTGCCCGAACACCACTGCACTGCCCTAAACCCTGAAACACCACCCCCAGCAAGACCCCCTACACTGCCCGAACACCACTGCACTAAAGCCTGAAACACCACCCCCAGCAAGACCACCTACACTGGCCGAACACCACTGCACTGCCCTAAACCCTGAAACACCACCCCCTGCACGACCCCCTACACTGCCCAAACACCACTGCACTGCCCTAAACCCTGAAACACCACCCCCTGCACGACCCCCTACACTGCCCGAACACCACTGCACTGCCCTAAGCCCTGAAACACCACCCCTCAGCACGACACCCTACACTGCCCATACACAACTGCACTGCCCTAAACCCTGAAACACCACCCCCTGCATGACCTCCTACACTGCCGGAACACCACTGCACTGCCCTAAACCCTGAAACACCACCCCCAGCACGACCCCCTACACTGCCCGAACACCACTGCACTGCCCTAAACCCTGAAACATCAACCCCAGCAAGACCCCCTACACTGCCTGAACACCACTGCCCTAAACCCTGAAACACCACCCCCTACACTGCACGAACACCACTGCACTGCCCTAAACCCTGAAACACCACCTCCAGCAAAACCCCCTACACTGCCTGAACACCATTGCTCTGCCCTAAATCCTGAAACACTAGCCCCCGCATGACCCCCTACACTGCCCAAACACCACTGCACTGCCCTAAACCCTGAAACACCACCCCCAGCACGACCCCCTACACTGCCCAAACACCACTGCACTGCCCTAAACCCTGAAACACCAGCCCCAGCAAGACCCCCTACACTGCCCGAACACCACTGCACTGCCCTAGACTCTGAAACACCAGCCCCAGCAAGACCCCCTACACTGCCCGAACACCACTGCACTGCCCTAAACCCTGAAACACCAGCCCCAGCATGACCCCCTACACTGCCCGAACACCACTGCACTGCCCTAAACCCTGAAACACCAGCCCCAGCACGACCACCTACACTGCCCGAACACCACTACACTGCCCTAAACCCTGAAACACCAGCCCCAGCACAACCTCCTACACTGCCCGAACACCACTGCACTGCCCTAAACCCTGAAACACCAGCCCCAGCACGACCCCCTACACTGCCCGAACACCACTGTACTGCCCTAAACTCTGAAACACCAGCCCCAGCACGACCCCCCTACACTGCCCGAACACCACTGCACTGCCCTAAACCCTGAAACACCACCCACTGCAGCACCCCCTACACTGCCCGAACACCACTGCACTGCCCTAAACCCTGAAACACCACCCCCTGCACCGCCCCCTACACTGCCCGAACACCACTGCACTGCCCTAAACCCTGAAACACCACCCCCAGCACGACCCCCTTTACTGCTCGAACACCACTGCACTGCCCCAAACCCTGAAACACCACCCCCAGCACGACCCCCTACACTGCCCGAACACCACTCCCCTAAACCCTGAAACACCACACCCTGCACGACCCCCTACACTGCCCGAACACCACTGCACTGCCCTAAACCCTGAAACACCACCCCCTACACTGCCCGAACACCACTGCACTGCCCTAAACCCTGAAACACCACCCCCAGCACGACCCCCTACACTGCCCGAACACCACTGCACTGCCCTAAACCCTAAAACACCACCCCCAGCATTACCCCCTACACTGCCCAAACACCACTGCACTGCCCTAAACCCTAGAACACTACCCCCAGCATGACCCCCTACACTACCCGAATACCACTGCACTACCCTAAACCCTAAAATACTACCCCCAGCACCACCCCCTACACTACCCGAACACGACAGCACTGCCCTAAACCCTCAAACACTCCCCCCAGCACGACCCCCTACACTACCCGAACACCACTGCACTGCCCTAAACCCTAAAACACTCCCCCAGCACGACCCCCTACACTACCCAAACACCACTGCACTGCCCTAAACCCTAAAACACTACCCCCGCATGACCCCCTACACTACCCAAACACCAATGCACTACCCTAATCCCTAAAACACTACCCCCGCATGACCCCCTACACTACCCTAAACCCTAAAACACTACCCCCACACGACTCCCTACACTACCCAAAGACCACTGCACTACCCTAAACCCTAAAACACGACCTCCTACACTACACAAACACCACTGCACTACCCTAAACCACTACCCCCTACACAAACACCACAGCACTACCCTAAACCCTAAAACACTACCCCCAGCAGTACCCCTACACTACCCAAACACCACTGCACTAACCTAAACCCTAAAACACTACCCCCAGCAGTACCCCCTACACTACCCAAACACCACTGCACTACCCTAAATCACTACCCCCAGCACGACCCCCTACACTACCCAAACACCACTGCACTACCCTAAACCCTAAAACACTACCCCCAGCACGACCCCCTACACTACCCAAACACCACTGCACTACCCTAAACCCTATAACACTCCCCCCAGCACGACTCCCTACACTACCCAAACACCACTGCACTACCCTAAACCCTAAATCTACCCCCAGCATGACCCCCTACACTACACAAACACCACTGCACTACCCTAAACCCTAAAACACTACCCCAGCACGACCCTCTTCACTACCTAAACACAACTGCACAATTTGTTACAGGCGTTGCAACGCAGGCCTGTGGTGCTTACTGGAAGTACCTAGTGGGCTAGTTGGGCCCCAGGGACCCTCAGGATTCAAGGTGACCTAATCCCCCAACTTAAAACGCACCACGGGGCGCGTTTGCACAGTGGTGAAGGGAGGGGCGGGGCCTCAGGTGACATGTGCACAAACACGCCCTGTGGTGCGTTTTAAGTTGGGGAATTAATTCCCTTTGAATCCTGAGGGACCCTGGGGCCAACTAGCCCACCAGGTACCTTCAGTAAGCACAACAGAGTTGCGTTGCAGAGAGGTGAAAAAGGTGCGTGGCCTCGGAACGCCTCTCTGCAACTCAGCTCTGTGGTCCTAACTGTAGGTACCTGGGGGCTAGTTGGGCCCCAGGGACCCTCAGAATTCAAGGGGACTTAATCCCGCAACTTAAAACGCGCCACGGGGTGCGTTTGCACACATGTCACCTCAGGCCCCCTCCCTTCACCACTGTGCAAACGCGCCCTGTAGCGCGTTTTAAGAGGTAGTTTTAATCCCCCTGCCCTATTATGTACTAGGGACTTGCAGAGGCGGTCATGCTAATCACAGGGGTACCCCAACGCATAGTGTTCCCTAGTGTATGTAGGTGTTTTCACTGTATTCTAAGTGTCTTTTAGCATAGCACTGGCTCTGGTTAGTCGAGTCAGTTACCACCAGTACCCGTCTGAAAAAGTTGTGGGCACAGGATGATTTTGCAACAAGGCCTCTTTCTGCTCCTCTGTTGGTTCTTTCTGCACATCTTTTGCTTCTTTCTGTGCGTTTTTTCTTCTTTCTTCACATGTCCTACCTCTGTAGGCATAGTTAGAAACTAGCATTTAAAAAAACCTTTGAAATTCACTTTAAAAATCATAGGTTTCAGGCACGCTATAGTTAGAAATTAGCATTTAAAAACCTTTGAAATTCACTGAAAAAACCATAGGTTTCAGACACGTTATAGTTAGAAATTAGCATTTAAAAACCTTTGAAATTCACTGAAAAACCATAGGTTTTAGGGACAGTTATAGTTAGTTGGACATTTCACTCGTACAAAACCATAGAAATTCCCCCGTTATAGTTAGTTCAGCTAACTATAACTCGCGCCCCGCAATGCACTGCTGATGACGTCACATATTACATCACTCATGACATGGTCAGTGACATCACTGATGACATCACTCATGACATCTCAAATGACATCACTGATGACATCATCCATGTGATAATTTCATGCATCTTCTCACACCCTAATATAACTTTTGATACACCCACTCTAAATTACAGACTGCCATTCTCAAAACCATAGACACTCCAACACCAAAAACTACATACCCACTCACTGATTCTTAGGTCTACACACACATCCACTCACTCACCCGTACAGTCACTCATACTTAGTCACTCAGTACAGGACTATTATATGCACTCATACACCTATATAAACACTCACACACCACCACTCATCCATAGAGGTACTCACACACCTAGTCAGTCATGCAAAAACTTAATCACACACCCATTTACTCACCTATACAGTTATACACACACCAGCTCACTTACTCATACAAATACTAGCACATTCTTACGCTCTTATACAATCACTGATACAAGTACACACTCATCCATACAGCCACTCTCACAATCACACACTCTCACTTATAGCCATTTATATACTCCAACACACATATATACTGCCTTTCACATATGTAGTTACTCACACATGTACCACTGAGATATACATTCAATCACTAACACACCCATACACACACTCACCCACCCATACAGTCCATCACAGATGCACTCTTGAAACCATGCACCCAGTGAATCACCAACTCACACATCTATGCACAGAGTCACACACACCCCACCCACACAAACACTCAGGCACCCATACAGATACTCAGACAATCAATCAATAACCCATGTAGACACTCATGTAGCTATTCAGAAAGCTCATGCAGCCGCTTACAAACCAACAGACAGACGGATACAGACATTCACACAGTTTAGTCACTAACCCATGCATTCAGTAAGATACATTTAATCACTCACTTGTAGAGTCAGTCACTCACGTACTAAATCATCCATTCAGACACTTATACACCCACTCATTCTTCAATACGCCTTTCCCTATATATATTAAACATATTTAAACTTTACAGAAACACACAGTCACTGGATGATGTCATCAGTGATGTCATTTGAGATGTCATCAGTGATGTCATCAGTGATGTCACTGACCATGTCATGAGTGATGTAATATGTGACGTCATCAGCAGTGCATTGTGGGCGCGAGTTATAGTTAGCTGAACTAACTATAACGGGGGAATTTCTATGGTTTTGTACGAGTGAAATGTCCAACTAACTATAACTGTCCCTAAAACCTATGGTTTTTTCAGTGAATATATATATATATATATATATATATATATATATATATATATATATATATACTGCCGGTCGCCAGTAGATAGTTATAGTTAGGACCTATTTTCCATAGGAAATCCGCAACATTCTATTTGAAATAACTTTGGCGCCAATTGACGAATCTTTGCGAAATTTTCCAACTTGTTGGGGCGCTCCGGTCCGCTCCTATCCTGAAAGTCTCGGGGTGATTCGGCAAGCGGGGGCCGAGAAAAAAGGGGGGTCCCAAAACGTGTTTTCCCAATGCAATTTTCCATAGGAACCTTTAGTCGCAGCTACAGCCCGAACTGCTGAACGGAATTACACCAAATTTGCCAAAAAGGTAGCCCTTGGTTCAGAGTCGTGCCTTTTGCTTAAATGGTGTAAATCCGTTCAGTAGTTCCTGAGAAATGTGAAAAAGAAAACACATATATATCTGGGCGGAGCCTAACCACACATGTCATCGTGAGGTCTGATTGGCTGTCAGCACTGAATCCTGGAATTGCTGGCAGCCATCTTGGGACCAATATAAATGATAGTACCCCATTGAAATGCATTGTAGTGAATCGAAGATTTTGAGGGTTACCAAAAGGAGAACTATAAAGGGTGATAACAGACTTTAGTTACATTAGAATTCATTTGTTGATGGTACCATACTAATTTCAGGAATTGTGGTGTGTTCTAAGGTGATTTTACCCTGTGAAAAACCTTCTGCTGGGTATCATGAATAATGTTTGAGAGAACTGTTTTCACATGCTTGTCCCATACAGTTATGGAAGGTGCTCCAGAAGCTAAAATGAGAGCATATTTTCTGTAAATTCACATTATCTTTCTCAGTCATGTGAGAATGAAGTCTGACATTCTCAGTAAAACATGTACATCCAACAAGGGCAGAGACTGTCAGTTGATTCCTTTGTGTTCTACTGCAGCTTCCCAGAGTGTTCTAAAGAACAACTAGAGTGCTAACAGCCTTACTTATGACAACATGATGGCACACCTGAAGCCATCTTGATTGGAATAAACTGGTAACACTTAAAACATTTAATTTAAAAAGGAACAAAATGATGGGGTTCATTTTGTCATAGAAATTATGGTTAGTGCTGTAGAAAGAAAAATTAGGACATGTTTCAAGTGTGATCTCAAATATCTTCCGTTATATTTCAACAGGAGCAGCCTGTCAGTTGATGCCTTTGTGTTCTACTGCAGCTTCCCAGAGTGTTCTAAAGAACAACTAGAGCGCTGACAGTCTTACTTATGACAAAATTATGGCACACCTGAAGCCATCTTGATTGGAATAAACTGGTAACTCTTAAAACATTTAATTTAAAAAGGAACAAAATGAGGGGGTTCATTTTGTCATAGAAATTATAGTTAGTGCTGTAGAAAGAAAAATTAGTGCTAAAACACTACCCCCAGCACGACACCCTACACTACCCAAACATAACTGCACTACCCTAAACCCTACCACCAGCACGACTCCCTACACTACCCAAACACCACTGCACTACCCTAAACCCTAAAACACTACCCCCAGCACGACTCCCTACACTACCCAAACACCACTGCACTACACTAAACCCTAAATATACCCCCAGCATGACCTCCCACACTACACAAACACCACTGCACTACCCTAAACCCTAAAACACTACCCCCAGCACGACCCCCTACACTACCCAAACACCACTGCACTACCCTAAACCTTAAAACACTAACCCCAGCATGACCCCCTACACTACCCAAACCCCACTGCACTACCCTATACCCTAAAACACGACCCCCTACACTACACAAACACGACTGCACTAACATAAACCCTAAAACACTACCCCAGCACTACCCCCTACACTACCCAAACACCACTGCACTAACATAAACCCTAAAACACTACCCCCAGCACAACCCCCTACACTACACAAACACCACTGCACTACCCTAAACCCTAAAACACTACCCCCAGCACGACCCCTACACTACCCAAACACCACTGCACTACCCTAAACCATAAAACACTACCCCCAGCATGACCCCCTGCAGTGACAGTGCAGGAAGTGACATGATTAGCTCAGGTGAATAAAGCATTGAAAGTAAAGAGTTACTATGTTCCAGATCAACAAGAGGTTCACTATGTGCAAATATGCAATAGAAAATAAACATCACAATAAATGCATAAATGTATAAATATAATGATTAAAAAAATTGCATATATATTAAAAATTATGGCGATAGAATTCATAATGTAAAAATAAAGATGGCAATTTTAAAATCCATTAAAACATACCAAAATTGAAATTGTAAAAGCTAAAAAATGCCAAGATTTATCTTTTTCAAATTACATCTGAAAATCAAACACCATAAGAATAATTGCACTATTATATTAAAGACCCTATATAAGTTCATTTTCATGAGCTAAAGTAATAGGAATCTCAGCGTGTCATGATGTTACACTCCTTGTACATAAACTTGGTTCAAATTACGCCCCAGTGGGCTAAGACAAAGTATGCTAGTATTATAACCACCTTGATCTTATTGCTAAATCTATATACGTAAATCACCCAGTTAACCAACAATAGTGCAAAAAATAGTGCAAAATGTGAATAAATAATTAAAATAATGTAAATTTGCGAGGAGAGGTTACATTTCTTAAAAAATTCTCATGTTAAGATTTAAATGTGATGGAACTAATTTGAACCTCTAAATATACCATCTACTGTTACTGGAAACACTAAAGACATGTATAAAAATCTTCACTGGCATTCAACCCTGATGGCGTCTTGGTATCGAGCTCTAATATATATCTCGTTTCCAGGAGGCGCAATTTAGCCTCACGGTTGCCACCTCTTTTAAGGGGCAAGACTGTATCTATTACGAAATATTGTAAATATACAGGATTGCTTTCATGATACTCCTCAAAATGTCTGGCCACCGGGTAGGTCTGATCTTTATTGTTAATTGCCCTGATGTGCTGGAGTATCCGCTTATGGGCTGGCAGTTTAGTACTGCCAATATACTTCAGCCCACAGGGACACTCCAGCGCACAAACTGCAAATTCTGTTCCACAGGTCAGTCGTTTATTGATCATTATAGGACCTGGTTTAAAAGGACTGTTAATTGCACGCTTTGCAATTTGGACATTTTTTAAAACCTTTGTACGATAAAAGCCAGTTAGTTTGGGTTATAAGCTCCGGACTGCTCCTGACCAAGCTATTGCTCATTGACCTGGATTTTCTAAAGGTCAGAACAGGCTTTACAGATAAATGTTTGCTAAGGATAGGGTCATTTTGCACCAGATTCCAATTTTGGTTAAAAATCTTTCTAAGTTCCCTATGCTGCCTATTATAGGTTAATATAACACTGGGTTGTAGCTCCGATTTATCTGGGCTGATTTCTGCTTGATTAGGTTTGGATGCAAGGGCCTCACATCTTGACAAAGCTTTGGTTCTGTTAATCGCCCTGTCTAAAACGTCAGAGGTGTACCCTCTAGCTTCAAATCTCTGTCTGCTCATCAATTGAGCTGCCTCACAATCTTTTACAGTGCTGCAAATACGTTTAATGCGTAGCATTTCCCCGTAGGGGATACTTTGTATCAGATGGCGTGGATGATGGCTACTAGCATGCAACACTGTATTGCCTGAGGTAGGTTTCCTGAATAATCTGGTAGCAATTGTATCCTGATCCAAGAATACTTCCACATCCAGAAAGTATACTGAATACTTGCTAATGATTGAGGTGAAATGAAGATTAAGACTGTTATTAATTTGATCAATAAATTGCAATGCACTGGTTTCAGATCCTTTCCAAATTAAAAACAGATCATCAATATATCGTAACCAGATTACCACATGCTGGTCTATTATCTCCTTGTGCTGACCCATGAGGACCTGCTGCTCCCACAGCGCCATATGCAAACAGGCATAGCTGGGGGAAAAGCAGGCCCCCATGGCGACCCCTCTAATCTGCTGATAGATTTGATTATCAAACACACAGAAATTTTGCTCCAAACATGTAGTTATCATTGAAATTAGCATTTTGTTATGCATAGAAAGGTACATTGGTCTCAAATTTAGATAATGCTCAATAGCTTTGAGTCCATCACAATGCCGAATAGACGTATAAAGCGATGTGACGTCTAATGTTATTAAAAGCAAATCCGGACTCCATGTGATGTTATCAATTTTTCTCAGAAAATCCGATGTGTCCTGAACATACGACGCTAGGCCCCTGACCCAATCTTGCAAAAAGTAATCCACATATTTAGATGTGTTCTCCGTAATACTATTGATGGCAGAAATTATTGGTCTGCCCGGGGTTTGGTAGTACGTTTGTGAATTTTGGGGATCAAATAAAGTGCGGGGATGACGGGATGTTCATTTTTTTAAAACAATATTCATCAATACTTATCAGCCCCCGCTCTTCCATGCCAACAATTTCAAATAGTAGTCATTCCATGCCATTTTGACAATATGAATATTACTTCTCCTGTAACACTCCATATCCTGTAGTTGCTGTAATGCCTCCTCCATATACAGTTTCCGTGGCCACAGAACAACATTGCCACCCTTATCTGATTGTCTCACAATTATATCATTGTTGTTCTGCAATTTTTTCATCAACTGTATATAACACATATTCTGTTTGTCAATCCCTTGGCTAGCCTTGCTGATTTTTATATAAAGTTTTTTAAGATCCTTGGTTACTGATTCATGAAAAACATCCAAATTGTCATGCAACATAATGGGTTGAAAAACGGATTTAGGCTTAAATGGAGTTTTTATCGTGCCATTAAAGTCTGTGAAATCCAGGTTAGAGGTAGCGATACCCATTGGCAGTTCATTTTGCAATTCCCAAAGATCCTGAAACAGGTTCACGTCTCCCGCTGTGAGCAGCGAAGGGCTACTTGTTGATGTCTCTATTACGGTGATATTCTTCTTTGGTTGTATCATATGGAATTTGTTTAGCTTTAATTTCCTTACAAATCTGAACACATCCATTCGAGTGTCTGCATAATTAAAGTTGCTTGCTGGACTGTAAGACAGTCCCAATTCCAATATTCGTTTCTCCGCCAATGAAAGATTGAGGTCAGTCAGATTTACTACTGAGTTGGCATCTAGCATTGGTCTTACTTCTGTTGCCGATTCCATCTTCCCCTCGTTTGCTTTTTTGTTGTTTGCCTGTCTTGTTTTGCTGTGCTTTCGTCTTTGGCTGCGCTTGTAATTACATCTTTTGTTTTTGGACCAATCTGAACTCGGGGTCTCAATGTATCCCTTCGATCTTGACATAAATAATCTACTTCCTGCGCAAGGGAAAGTTTGGTAAACCCCAATCCGGATGTCCTAAGTGTTTCACCCTCCGATTCACTCTCTGCCGCAGAACTCAGATCTGATGCTGAAGTTGACGCTATGACTGCCTCGCTACCACCCTTTTGGAGAACTCGGTTTGTATTTTGCCTCGCTTTAACGGCATCATATTTGCGGGCGAACGTAAATACCTGCCCGTTTTGATAATCCGCCTTGTCTCTTTCAAATTTAAACACCTTGCGTCTTTTGATAATATCTTCATCTTTTTGTAAACGTGCATACATATCTTCCCTTAATTTTTTGATTTGTTCTGTCATGTCTAGTTTACAAATTTCTACCTCCAGTTCGTCAATTTGAGTTTGCAACTTAGCACGATCGCTTTCCGCATATTTAACAAGTATTGCGACTAATTTACTTGAGGAAGCAAGGTTGCAATCAGCCCATTCAGCCAGCATTTCAGGATCAGGATTATCGTAACTTGGTGCTAAGGTAATACGCAAACCTCTCGGTATTCTGCCCACCTCCAAGTAGCGGGATAAGGATTTGTGCTCCCACCACTTGGATTGTTCTGAGCGCATTAGTTTTTCCAGTTTTTTAAACAAGTCTTTAGTGTTAGTATTTCCAGCAGATGCGGTACTTAAATGTCCGTTCACGGTCGATTCCCCAGCCGGAGAATCATTGAACATGACATTGGCCGCCTCTCACGATTGCGCAACTTGTCCGCAGACATTATGCAGATAGTTTTGGCAAAGATGAACAACTCTGAAACGGACACAAGTTTTGTTGATGAATATCCTAACTTGCGCCGTGCACACTCCTCAACCGGACTGTCTGTCAGGTCCTACCTTTGCGAGTTGCCTGACGCTTGATCCGGTCATCCGACACAGATCCCGCCGACGTCGCCCGACAGGCAGAACAATCCACAGCGTCCGGGGGCTACAGCAGCTTACTCCTCGCCGGAGTCACGATTGTATATATTCACTGAAAAAACCATAGGTTTCAGGCACGTTATAGTTAGAAATTAGCATTTAAAAAACCTTAGAAATTCACTGAAAAAACCATAGGTTTCAGGCACGTTATAGTTAGAAATTAGCATTTAAAAAACCTTAGAAATTCACTGAAAAAACCATAGGTTTCAGGGGCGTTATAGTTAGTTGGACATTTCACTCGTACAAAACCATAGAAATTCCCCCGTTATAGTTAGTTCAGCTAACTATAACTCGCGCGCCCGCAATGCACTGCTGATGACGTCACATATTACATCACTCATGACCTGGTCAGTGACATCACTCATGACATCACTGATGACATCTCAAATGACAACACTGATGACATCACTGATGACATCATCCAGTGAATGTGTGTTTTTCTGAAAATTAAATATGTTTTATATATGTATATCTCAAGGTCGATGGAAGAATAAATGGGTATATAAGTGTCTAAATGGATGATTTTTTTTGTAAAATTGATTGTATAACTAAGTGTATCTTAGTGAATACATGGGTTAGTGAATAATGTTTAAATATGAAAATATCTGTATCAGTCTCTCACTTTGTGTATAAGTGGCTGCATGGGTTGGTGAGTAGCTACATGAGTGTCTATATGGGTTATTAGTTGGTTTTTTGAGTATCAGTATGAGTGTCTGAGTGTCTGTATGGTTCGGTGGGGGTATTACTTAGTGCATAGATGCATGAATGAGTGACTCACTGTTTGTATGTGTTGAAGACAGCATGTGTGCAGGACTGTATAGGTGGATGAGTATGTGTATGGGTGTGTTAGTGAGTGAATGACTGTCTCAATAGTGTCTTTATGAGTAACTACATATGTTTTAAACTAGTATATGTGAGTATTGGTGTATATAAGTGAGTATATGTGAGAGTGAGAGATTGGAAGAGTTCCTGTACAAATAAGTAGGTGTTTCTATAAGTGATTGTTTAAGAGAGTAAGTATGTGTAAGTTTCTGTAGAAGTAAGTGTGGTAGTGTGTGTATAACTGTATATGCAAGTAAATGGATGTTTGATACTTTGTTTGCATGTGTGACTGTGTGTGAGTAACTCTATGGATGAGTGGCGGTGTGTAACAGGATGTATAGGTGTATGAGTACATATGATGAGTGAGTACATGTATGAGTGACTGTATAGGGACTGTTGGTGAATGAGTGGATGTGTGTGTAGATCTTGGAATTACTGAATAGGTGTGTTGTAATTGGTATCGGTATGTCCATTGTTTTGAAAATGGTAGTTTGTATTTTTGAGTGTGTGTATCAAAGGTTATATTAGGGTGAGAGGAGGTCTGCCACTCTATCACAAGGATGATGTCATCAGTGATGTCATTTGAGATGTCATCAGTGATGTCATGAGTGATGTCATGAGTGATGTCACTGACCATGTCATGAGTGATGTAATATGTGACGTCATCAGCAGTGCATTGCGGGCGCGCGAGTTATAGTTAGCTGAACTAACTATAACGGGGGAATTTCTATGGTTTTGTACGAGTGAAATGTCCAACTAACTATAACGCCCCTGAAACCTATGGTTTTTTCAGTGTATATATATATATATATATATATATATATATATATATAACCAGAATCCCTGTGAACGACCGCAGTGGGCCAAACAAGGGCTCAGACTCCAGTTGAAGATACAATGAATCAGTTTATTGCCTTAGCATGTCAGGATATGTCAGGATGACGCGTTTCGACCACAAGCCTGTGGTCTTGATCACATAGCGCGCTTTGAAAATGGACATTGTATTTATAGTATCTATTAGTGACTTTTCTATGTTTATGTGACATGGCAAAAACGTGGCAATTTTGCAGCATGCAGTAAAGTCATCTTGTCATCAGCCGATGACTAGGCGCAAAAATGACAAGCAAACTACAGTGACAGACATAGACAAAAGACTAGTGCTCTATATGACAGTGCAGATGACCCAGCATTCTGTAACTCCAGTGATGCGCAGTGTGTTGAAGGTAAGCAGGTGTGGGCAAAGTTAGAGGCATTATCAATGTATGGAAAAGGGCGTTATAAAAATATAAGTCTCCCAAGATGTATCTGTGATAGAAACTTATTCTGGAATTAGATGAGGTAACACGAGTATGTTCCTCAAAACCACCGTGAATGCCATGAGGCCACGGGTAAAATACAAGGAACCAGGTGTGCCATCATCACTAACTGGGGAACAGTTAATGAAGCGCATCTATTGCAGCCTTTACGTGTGAATGCCCTTGCGGTTAACTATTTAGCGAGAGCGCATTTGATGTCATGTTGCTATGTACGCTAAGTGCGGGTACTCAAGATGGGCCTAAGTGTTGTAAGAGTCATATGTAACATGTCGAAGTCTGCGTGTGGTGTGTGTTGTTCACTAGATGGCCAAAAAATGTGAATTCGTTAATCTACTAAACAGTGGGGTCACTAATGAGCAATATTGGATAAAAGTGAAGTAGGACGGGGAAAAGTGTAAAGGTGCCATGATATGTGAGTAATAAACCCTAAAGTTGCTCCAAGATCTGGCGAGCCTGGAGCAGTGTGTTAAAACAATGTTCCTAATCGTGAGAACATGAAATGCAGTGGGTTAAATATATATATATATATTGACATTTCAATATTATCGCAGTACTTTCTCCATAATGTCTTGTGGAGTGGCGTAAAGTAGTGTGGCATGGCGTAGAGTGATGTGGAGAGGCGTAGAGTGTATTGTAGTAGGTTGGTATAGAGTGGAGTGAAATAGAGTGGCTTGGAGTGGCTTAGAGTATAGTGGCATATGGCAGAGTGGCGTAGAGTAGAGTGGTGTACAGTTAAGTGGAGTAGAATGAAGTGTGGTAGCTTGGCACACAGTACAGTGGTGCAGTATAGTGGTATTGTGTGGAGGGAGTGGGGTAGAGTTGTGAAAAGTGGCACTGCGTGGAGTGGAGTGGCATATAGTAGAGTGGCATGGAATGGAGAGGCATAGAGTGGCATAGATTACAGTGGCATGAGGTACACTAGAGGAGAGTGGGCTGTCAACGGTGCAGTGGCATAGAGGGCAGTGGCGTACAGTACAGTGGTGCAGAGTAGAGTGCAGTAGTCTGGGGTGCAGTGGCATATAGTAGAGTAGTGCAAAGTACAGTAGCGTGGCATAGAGTGCAGTGGCATAGAGTTGAGTGATGTACAGTGCAGTGGTGCAGAGTGCAGTGGCATAGAGTAGAGTGGTGTAGAGTAGAGTGGCATAGAGTGCAGTGGCGTAGCGACGTAGAGTGGTGCACACTAGAGTGAAGTGTTGTAAAGTTCAGTGGCATACACTACTGTGGCATAGAGTGCAGTTGTATAGAGTAGAGTGGTACAGAGTAGAGTGGTGCAGAGTGCAGTAGTGCAGAGTACACTGGCGTAGAGTAGAGTAGAGTGGTGCACAGTAGAGTGCAGTGGCATAGAGTGAAGTAGCATAGAGAGGTGTACAAAGGAGTGCAGTGGCATAGAGTGCAGTGGTTCTGTTCATGGAATGTACATGGTTTGAGTAACATCTTACAAGAGGAGGATACAAGATCCTATTGGCAGAATTATAATCTCATTCTTCTATAGGAAACATGGTGCCTGGAGGCACTGTACATAGTGGGGTATGTAGGGTTTCATTGCCCAGCGGAAAAATCCAAGAAATATGGTCACCCAAAAGGAGGTCTCACTACCTATTGCTAAATTAAATACAACTGGGATACAGAGCAATTGGATATGGGTCTTAACTGGCTTCTAGTTATAAAAGTTATCACAAAGGGAACAAATAAGCCTTGTAATGTTCTGTTGCTCATAAATGTTTATTTACATCCGAATAAAGCAAAGAAAGAGGCTCATATGGCAATATTGATTAAAACATTAAAATCATTGCAGCAGCAATATGATTCAGCAATAATACTGATAAGTGGGGATTTTAATACAGATTTTAGCAAAACTGGCGCAAAGGTGAATAATCGGATCAGGGTTATGTTTAGGAACAAATTGGAGAAACTAGGATTTGGAATTCTAAATGGAAATTTAGTGGGGGATTCCACGGCATCGATTACCTCTGTAAGTGGCACAAAAAGTTCAAAAATTGATTGTACTGCAATTAATGAGGCTGTATTACCTGATGTAGAATATTTTTACATCCAACCACGTTCAGAGAGTGATAATTTCCAGCAATTAATTGGGATCCATCATAATAATACACATATTCCAGTCACAAATAATTCATTGTCTCCACCGATAACATTTGATTTAAAATGCTTAAAATGGCGAGGTGAGAGGATTAAGGAAATAATGGCGGAAGTCTATCACGCTGCTGGATCAATTGAGTATATAAAAAGCAATTCTCTGCAAGAGGTAGGAGATTCAGAATTCAAGAATAGAGTAACAGAGTGGCAATATTTGAGAGATTTGACGCTAGCTAAATTTCCACTAAAAACCCAACGGTTAAAATATATTGATGGAGGGGTAGTATAAAGAATCCCTGGAATAACAAAGAATTACGCAGGCAAAATCTCAAATAACAAGAGAAGCCAGAGTAGTGGCACAGGCTCAAAGACAAGGAATAAGACCCACCACCATCTCGCTTCAGAATTTACAAAAACTAAAATCTAAATATAAGAAAAGTTGCTGGGAAGAGAAAAGAAGATATTCCAAAGATTTATGGAATAAACTTCTAGAGTCAAGTAAACAACAAAATAGCAAAAAATTCTGGCAAATAGTAAATGGTCTAGTATTAGGAAAGGAGCCACAAGTTAATGCAGGAATAGATGCAGCAACTTGGGAAGCCTACGTCTCTACAATGTACTCAGCTGCGGGAACAAAGAACATTAATGATATATTACCGTCTCAGGAGATTTGTAAATTAGTGCCGGTAACATTGGACGATAATGATGTTCTGTGGTCTCAGGTCATTTGTAATATTACTCAAGGGACACAAGAATGTAAAGAGGAATTAAGCTCCCATATAAAGGAAAATGGAATGACCCTATTGGGCAGTACAGACGAACTCAAAGGAATAATAAAAAGTTTAAAATTTGAGGGAGCACCTAGTCCAAACGGTATTCCAAATGCTTTATTTAAAACAGACGTAGATTATTGGGATCAATACTCAACTCCAATGTTTAACAATCTCTTCTACACAAATCAGATACCGGAGTCCTGGAAAGGTAGCATTATTCAGCCCATATTCAAAAATGGTAATCCAGGAATAGCCAGCAATTACAGGCTTATAGCATTAAGTGATGTTGAGTCTAAACTCTATGCATCCTGTTTAATGGAACACCTAAAAATATGGATGGAAGAAATACAACTAATACCAAAATCCCAGACAGGATTCTGGGCAGGAATGGGGACATTGACCAATCTTACAGCCTTAACCCTGCTAATAGAGAAGGCAAAACAGAAAAAAACGTGTTCGTTTGCATGTTTTATCAATGTCAAATCTGCCTTCGATCATGTACCTAGAGGCCGACTATGGAAAAAATTGGAGGATTGGGGAATACCGGAAAATTTATTAAGGGCAATTGTGGAACTATACACGCAAACATGGGCCCAAGTTAAAATAGGGGATGGAAGTCGTGCAACATCTAAAATCAGAACATATATAGGTCTCAAACAAGGATGTGTTTTGGCCCCAAGCATGTTTAATTTATACTTATCAGATCTTGCAGATGCTTTGGACTTAGAAAATAATCATCCACCATTGCTTGCGGAAGAGAAGTTGGGCTGTCTACAATATGCGAATGATATAGTCCAACTAAGTAAAACACCAATAGGTTTACAACGGAGTATGAATGCCCTCAATAAATATATGGTAAAACAGGGGCTTGATCTGAATTTAAATAAAACTAAGGTGACCCGGTTGGTGGATTTTAAGTTCAAAAATCATGTGTGGTGGTTGGAAGGAAGCAAATTGGAGGAAGTACGCTCCTATAAATATTTGGGGTTTATTATGGATAAGCAAATGACAGGTAAACCCCACTTGCTGTCAATCCAGGGTAAGTCACAATCATTAACATATGGCTTTAAAATACTAAAACAAAAATTGAACTGTCAATCGTTGACCCATATACTTAATGTTATGGAGGCCCAGATACTACCTTCAAAATCATATGGTACAGAAACTATGCGGGGTTTTGAAATAGATACGTTGAATAGAAGTCAAATAAAAGTTAAGAGAGCCAGTTTAAAATTCCAAAATCAGTCTCACCCGAACAAATACGTTTAGAGTTCGGATTAAAAAATCAGAAATACCAGTGTGACAGTGATTTTATAAGATTGTGTTGGAGATTGAGAGCAGCAGAAAAAGGGTGTATCAACTATTTATGCTCGAAGGAAATAGAGGATCAACTGTCTAGTACTACAGAGGGACCCTGGGGAAGTCATTTAATTTGATCTATTAAGGATTTAGGCAAACATGAAGCCTGGGAAGCGCAAATGGGAAAGGCATCTTTCAAGCAAGTATTAAGATCTGCATTCCGAAGGTCATCAAATGTAACAGATAAAAATGCTTTTGCACTAAGGAGACATGCTTGGACAGTAAAAAATTTGTATTCCAGCGTAGGTCCTCAACGGTATCTGGCAGAACATTTCTCATTAAGATTGAAACATCAAATTATGTTACTCCGGTTTGGTATTATGGAAACTAAAGACCTCGTTCCATCCTGGAAAAACAAGCCAGAGAACCTTTCTTGCAGACTATGCGGATTTAAGAGTGAATCATTAATTCATCTATTTTGTGTTTGTCCTGTTCCCTTACTGCAAATAAACTCTTCTGAAATCATTATTCAGAAATATGGGAATTCGCACATGCCGACAAGCCGTTATCACCTGGCTAAGTGGACGTTAAGCCGTTCTTGCGTGTAGGGGAGTGAAGTTTATAATCCCTTTATTTAAGGAAATTTCAAATATATAGGACTAAGAAGACTGGTTATACTTTGTTTTACAACACTACAGCCCATGTGTAATGAATTATTGTTGGTATTTAAAATTTGTTGTTTTTAGTTAAATTATGTCTTTCTGAAAACTAGCACTTGAAACAGTTTTTAGCTCTTTTATTTTAGATAATTTGTGATAATCAATATGTACTATTGTAATGGTTTTAAATAACTAAATACAATAAAGATTCATTCATTCATTCATTCAGAGTGCAGTGGTGCAGAAAAGAGTGGCGTAGAATGCAGTGGTGCATAGTAGAGTGTTATAGAGTGCTGTGGCATAGAGTGGTGCAGGGCAGAGTGCAGCGGCATAGAGCGCAGTACTATAGAGTGCAGTGGCATAGAGTGCAGTGGCATAGCTTAGAGTGGTGCAGAGTGGAGTGGAGCAGAGTAGGGTGGTGCAGAGTAGAGTTGCGCAGGATGCAGTAGTGCTGACTAAAGTAGCTTAGAGTGCAGTGGTGTAGAATAGGGTGAATAAAAGTAGAATACGGTGGCATAGAGCACAGTGGTGTGCAGTGGAGCACATTTAAGTGCAGTGGCATAGAATGCAGTGCTGCAGAGGAGAGTAGAGGTGTGCGGAGAGCAGTGGTGTAGAGTATGGTGCAGTGGAAACTTTGAAATATAAGGCAATGTAGAAAAAGAATAGGTTTGCAAAAACCCAACGTACAAGGAGCACTCGAAGGTACTTTGGAGCTTGGATAAACACGCGGCACACACTGCCGCGAAGGAGCACCACCCCAGGATGTGGGGGCCACGCGGTCTGTTATCGAGCAGGCCGACGTCGTGGGGCAGCAACAGATTTAGCATTTCCACCGGCACACCGAGGCCCATCTGGGGGCTATGAATGTTACAGCAGCAACATTGCGCGCTCCGTTGGGAGATAAAGGACACTACAAGGCCCATAATGCTCTGCTAGTCACGGCAGAGCGTCCCATCCAGGGCATGCATTGGAGCATTTAAATGATGAGGGTGGTGTCCTATGCACCTTCAATTGCCAAAGCCTCTGAAGAGAAGTGGGGACACTTCGAAACGCATCAGGCATCCATGGCAAATTGAACTGCTTAAAGTTATCGTTGTGCCGGTGGATTGTATACCATAAAGGCTCTTCATGAGCATGTTGCCGCTCGAGTGCTCCTTATACGTTGGGTACTTTGGAGCTTGGATATATATATATATGCACTTGCACTTTACTTCGAAATTTCATTGAGGGTATCTGTAATGCTGCTAACTATTTATGATATTTATTTCTGACACTTAGCACTTTTTCTATTGCACTTTTTGCACATGTATTATAGCAAATGTAATTTATTTATATGCCAGGTCATTGACATCAACATGTCCAGTACTGGTGATGTTTTTTACTGCATGGTCGATGTTTTTTGAGCACTATGTTTTTATGACCAATCTCATTTCGAGTTATCTGTATATTCTGTTGCAACTACACTAAGGAAATTGTTGGTGCGGTCCTTTTTATAAACAAAACAAATGTATTTAGACAAATAGTTGTTTTTTTTATATAATATTGTGCTAATACTTGACGATATGACCGTCACCGTGTATGCAACTTTAAGACCTTTTTTATCTCGATTACTGGCATTAATTTATTTGCATTTTTCATCACGTGGTTTTGGGTGTCACTATATATGTGGTCTGTTAGGTCCAGTGCGTCATGTGAACAAGACCGTGGAAACGCGGTCGAAACGCGTCAGGCTGGGCACTTGCTTGATTTATTTCTATGTACTTGTAACTGCAAATAAAGAAGATTTACAAATTTCCACTTTGTGGTCCGTACCTGTTTGGTTGCTGGAGGATAGAACCTACCACAGGACTGTGGTCATCATATATATATATATATATATATATATATATAATCTACTGGCGGTCGCCAGTAGATAGTTATAGTTAAAACCTATTATCCATAGGAAATCCGCGACATTCTATTTGAAATAACGTTGGCGCCGGTGGACGAATCTTCGCGAAAGTTTCCAACTTGTTGGGGCGCTCCGGTCCGCTCCCTATCCTGAAAGTCTCGGGGTGATACGTCAAGCGGGGGCCGAGAAAAAGGGGGGTCCCAAAACGCGTTTTCCCCATTCATTTTTCCATAGGAACCTTTAGTCGCAGCTACAGCCCGAACTGCTGAACGGAATTACACCAAATTTGGCAAAGAGGTAGCCCTTGGTTCAGTGTCGTGCCTTTTGCTTAAATGGTGTAAATCCGTTCAGTAGTTCCTGAGAAAATCAAAAGTAAAGTCACATATATATCTGGGCGGAGCCTAACCACACATGTCATCGTGAGATCTGATTGGCTGTCAGCACTTCATCCTGGAATTGCTGGCAGCCATCTTGGGACCAATATAAATGATAGTACCTCATTGAAATGCATTGTAGTGAATAGAAGATTTTGAGGGTCACCAAAAGGAGAACTATAAAGGGTGATAACAGGCTTTAGTTACATTAGAATTTATTTGTTGATGGTACCATACTAATTTTAGGAATTGTGGTGTATTCTAAGGTGATTTTACCATGTGAAAAACCTTCTGCTGGGATATCATGAATCATGTTTGAGAGAACACTATTTTCTCATGCTTGTCCCATGGAGGTTTGGAAGGTGCTCCAGAAGCTAAAATGAGAGCATATTTTCTGTAAATTCACATTATCTTTCTCACTCATGTGAGAATGAAGTCTGACATTCTCAGTATAACATGTACATCCAACAAGGGCAGAGACTGTCAGTTGATTCCTTTGTGTTCTACTGCAGCTTCCCAGAGTGTTCTAAAGAACAACTAGAGTGCTAACAGCCTTACTTATGACAAAAGTATGGCACACCTGAAGCCATCTTGATTGGAATAAACTGGTAACACTTAAAACATTTAATTTAAAAAGGAACAAAATGATGGGGTTCATTTTGTCATAGAAATTATGGTTAGTGCTGTAGAAAGAAAAATTAGGACATATTTCAAGTGTGATCTCAAATATCTTCCTGTTATATTTCAACAGGAGCAGCCTGCCAGTTGATGCCTTTGTGTTCTACTGCAGCTTCCCAGAGTGTTCTAAAGAACAACTAGAGCGCTAACAGCCTTACTTATGACAAAAGTATGGCACACCTGAAGCCATCTTAATTGGAATAAACCGGTAACACTTAAAACATTTAATTCAAAAAGGAACAAAATGAGGGGTTCTTTTTGAAATAGAAATTATGGTTAGTGCTGCAGAAAGAAAAATTAGGGCATGTTTTAAGTGAGATCTCATATCCTCTTCTATTTCATTAGAAAATTCTGACATGCAGACTGAAACAATCACTTTCAATACCAGCAGCAGACTACCAGTTAACTCCCTGGTGAGCAGTAGCTTTACTCCAGTGATCTAATGAGCAACTAGAGTGCTAACATTCTGAATTTATGGCAGATGTGAGACACATCTGAATGACTTCTTGATGGAATCAAAGTAAAAACTGAAAGCATTTCCTACTGAGAAGACTGCAGTAAATGAAGAAATTAGGAAACTTCATAACAAAGAAGTCTTCCAAGATGGCCACCAGTGAAAAAAGAGCCCAAATGTAGCACAAATATTACCCAGATGTAGCCCACATATAGCCCAATGACAAAAGTGTGCAAAACACTTTTTATTTTTAGTTTTTTTGCAGTTTTATGTAGTGCAGACTGGTCAGGTATTGGAGCATTGCATCTTAAAACATGACCCCCCTACACTACAAAAACACCACTGCACTACCTTAAACCCTAAAACACTACCCCCAGCACGACCCCCTACACTACACAAGCACCACTGCACTATCCTAAACCCTGAAACACCACCCCCTGCACGATCCCCTACACTGCCCGAACACTACTGCACTGCCCTAAACCCTGAAACACCACCCCCAGCATGACCCCCTACACTGCACGAACACCACTGCACTGCCCTAAACCCCGAAACACTACCCCCAGCAAGACCCCCTACACTGCCCGAATACCACTGTCCTAAACCCTGAAACACCACCCCCAGCAAGACCCCCTACACTGCCCGTACACCACTGCACTGCCCTAAACCCTGAAACACCAACCCCAGCATGACCCCCTACACTGCCCGAACACCACTGCACTGCCCTAAACCCTGAAACACCACCTCCAGCACGACCCCCTACACTGCCCGAACACCACTGCACTGCCCTAAACCATGAAACACCAGCCCCAGCACGACCCCCTACACTGCCCGAACACCACTGCACTGCCCTAAACCCTGAAACACCACCCCCAGCATGACCCCCTACACAGCCCAAACACCACTGCACTGCCCTAAACCCTGAAACACCAGCCCCAGCACAACCCCGTACACTGCCCGAACACCACTGCACTGCCCTAAACCCTGAAACACCAGCCCCAGCACGACCGCCTACACTGCCCGAAAACCACTGCACTGCCCTAAACCCTGAAACACCAGCCCCAGCAAGACCCCCTACACTGCCCGAACACCACTGCACTGCCCTAAACCCTGAAACACCACCCCCAGCAAGACCCCCTACACTGCCCGAACACCACTGCACTAAAGCCTGAAACACCACCCCCAGCAAGACCACCTACACTGGCCGAACACCACTGCACTGCCCTAAACCCTGAAACACCACCCCCTGCACGACCCCCTACACTGCCCAAACACCACTGCACTGCCCTAAACCCTGAAACACCACCCCTGCACGACCCCCTACACTGCCCGAACACCACTGCACTGCCCTAAGCCCTGAAACACCACCCCTCAGCACGACACCCTACACTGCCCATACACAACTGCACTGCCCTAAACCCTGAAACACCACCCCCTGCATGACCTCCTACACTGCCGGAACACCACTGCACTGCCCTAAACCCTGAAACACCACCCCCAGCACGACCCCCTACACTGCCCGAACACCACTGCACTGCCCTAAACCCTGAAACATCAACCCCAGCAAGACCCCCTACACTGCCTGAACACCACTGCCCTAAACCCTGAAACACCACCCCTACACTGCACGAACACCACTGCACTGCCCTAAACCCTGAAACACCACCTCCAGCAAAACCCCCTACACTGCCTGAACACCATTGCTCTGCCCTAAATCCTGAAACACTAGCCCCCGCATGACCCCCTACACTGCCCAAACACCACTGCACTGCCCTAAACCCTGAAACACCACCCCCAGCACGACCCCCTACACTGCCCGAACACCACTGCACTGCCCTAAACCCTGAAACACCAGCCCCAGCAAGACCCCCAACACTGCCCGAACACCACTGTACTGCCCTAAACCCTGAAACACCAGCCCCAGCATGACCCCCTACACTGCCCGAACACCACTGCACTGCCCTAAACCCTGAAACACCAGCCCCAGCACGACCACCTACACTGCCCGAACACCACTGCACTGCCCTAAACCCTGAAACACCAGCCCCAGCACAACCTCCTACACTGCCCGAACACCACTGCACTGCCCTAAACCCTGAAACACCAGCCCCAGCACGACCCCCTACACTGCCCGAACACCACTGTACTGCCCTAAACTCTGAAACACCAGCCCCAGCACGACCCCCTACACTGCCCGAACACCACTGCACTGCCCTAAACCCTGAAACACCACCCACTGCAGCACCCCTACACTGCCCGAACACCACTGCACTGCCCTAAACCCTGAAACACCACCCCTGCACCGCCCCCTACACTGCCCGAACACCACTGCACTGCCCTAAACCCTGAAACACCACCCCCAGCACGACCCCCTTTACTGCTCGAACACCACTGCACTGCCCCAAACCCTGAAACACCACCCCCAGCACGACCCCCTACACTGCCCGAACACCACTCCCCTAAACCCTGAAACACCACACCCTGCACCGACCCCCTACACTGCCCGAACACCACTGCACTGCCCTAAACCCTGAAACACCACCCCCTACACTGCCCGAACACCACTGCACTGCCCTAAACCCTGAAACACCACCCCCAGCACGACCCCCTACACTGCCCGAACACCACTGCACTGCCCTAAACCCTAAAACACCACCCCCAGCATTACCCCCTACACTGCCCAAACACCACTGCACTGCCCTAAACCCTAGAACACTACCCCCAGCATGACCCCCTACACTACCCGAATACCACTGCACTACCCTAAACCCTAAAATACTACCCCCAGCACCACCCCCTACACTACCCGAACACGACAGCACTGCCCTAAACCCTCAAACACTCCCCCCAGCACGACCCCCTACACTACCCGAACACCACTGCACTGCCCTAAACCCTAAAACACTCCCCCAGCACGACCCCCTACACTACCCAAACACCACTGCACTGCCCTAAACCCTAAAACACTACCCCCGCATGACCCCCTACACTACCCAAACACCAATGCACTACCCTAATCCCTAAAACACTACCCCCCGCATGACCCCCTACACTACCCTAAACCCTAAAACACTACCCCCGCACGACTCCCTACACTACCCAAAGACCACTGCACTACCCTAAACCCTAAAACACGACCTCCTACACTACACAAACACCACTGCACTACCCTAAACCCTAAAACACTACCCCCTACACTACACAAACACCACAGCACTACCCTAAACCCTAAAACACTACCCCCAGCAGTACCCCTACACTACCCAAACACCACTGCACTAACCTAAACCCTAAAACACTACCCCCAGCAGTACCCCCTACACTACCCAAACACCACTGCACTACCCTAAATCACTACCCCCAGCACGACCCCCTACACTACCCAAACACCACTGCACTACCCTAAACCCTAAAACACTACCCCCAGCACGACCCCCCTACACTACCCAAACACCACTGCACTACCCTAAACCCTATAACACTCCCCCAGCACGACTCCCTACACTACCCAAACACCACTGCACTACCCTAAACCCTAAATCTACCCCCAGCATGACCCCCTACACTACACAAACACCACTGCACTACCCTAAACCCTAAAACACTACCCCAGCACGACCCTCTTCACTACCTAAACACAACTGCACAATTTGTTACAGGCGTTGCAACGCAGGCCTGTGGTGCTTACTGGAAGTACCTAGTGGGCTAGTTGGGCCCCAGGGACCCTCAGGATTCAAGGTGACCTAATCCCCCAACTTAAAACGCACCACGGGGCGCGTTTGCACAGTGGTGAAGGGAGGGGGCGGGGCCTCAGGTGACATGTGCACAAACACGCCCTGTGGTGCGCTTTAAGTTGGGGAATGAATTCCCTTTGAATCCTGAGGGACCCTGGGGCCAACTAGCCCACCAGGTACCTTCAGTAAGCACAACAGAGTTGCGTTGCAGAGAGGTGAAAAAGGTGCGTGGCCTCGGAACGCCTCTCTGCAACTCAGCTCTGTGGTCCTAACTGTAGGTACCTGGGGGCTAGTTGGGCCCCAGGGACCCTCAGAATTCAAGGGGACTTAATCCCGCAACTTAAAACGCGCCACGGGGTGCGTTTGCACACATGTCACCTCAGGCCCCCCTCCCTTCACCACTGTGCAAACGCGCCCTGTAGCGCGTTTTAAGAGGTAGTTTTAATCCCCCTGCCCTATTATGTACTAGGGACTTGCAGAGGCGGTCATGCTAATCACAGGGGTACCCCAACGCATAGTGTTCCCTAGTGTATGTAGGTGTTTTCACTGTATTCTAAGTGTCTTTTAGCATAGCACTGGCTCTGGTTAGTCAGAGTCAGTTACCACCAGTACCCGTCTGAAAAAGTTGTGGGCACAGGATGATTTTGCAACAAGGCCTCTTTCTGCTCCTCTGTTGGTTCTTTCTGCACATCTTTTGCTTCTTTCTGTGCGTTTTTTCTTCTTTCTTCACATGTCCTACCTCTGTAGGCATAGTTAGAAACTAGCATTTAAAAAAACCTTTGAAATTCACTTTAAAAATCATAGGTTTCAGGCACGCTATAGTTAGAAATTAGCATTTAAAAACCTTTGAAATTCACTGAAAAAACCATAGGTTTCAGACACGTTATAGTTAGAAATTAGCATTTAAAAAACCTTTGAAATTCACTGAAAAAACCATAGGTTTTAGGGACAGTTATAGTTAGTTGGACATTTCACTCGTACAAAACCATAGAAATTCCCCCGTTATAGTTAGTTCAGCTAACTATAACTCGCGCCCCCGCAATGCACTGCTGATGACGTCACATATTACATCACTCATGACATGGTCAGTGACATCACTGATGACATCACTCATGACATCTCAAATGACATCACTGATGACATCATCCATGTGATAATTTCATGCATCTTCTCACACCCTAATATAACTTTTGATACACCCACTCTAAATTACAGACTGCCATTCTCAAAACCATAGACACTCCAACACCAAAAACTACATACCCACTCACTGATTCTTAGGTCTACACACACATCCACTCACTCACCCGTACAGTCACTCATACTTAGTCACTCAGTACAGGACTATTATATGCACTCATACACCTATATAAACACTCACACACCACCACTCATCCATAGAGGTACTCACACACCTAGTCAGTCATGCAAAAAACTTAATCACACACCCATTTACTCACCTATACAGTTATACACACACCAGCTCACTTACTCATACAAATACTAGCACATTCTTACGCTCTTATACAATCACTGATACAAGTACACACTCATCCATACAGCCACTCTCACAATCACACACTCTCACTTATAGCCATTTATATACTCCAACACACATATATACTGCCTTTCACATATGTAGTTACTCACACATGTACCACTGAGATATACATTCAATCACTAACACACCCATACACACACTCACCCACCCATACAGTCCATCACAGATGCACTCTTGAAACCATGCACCCAGTGAATCACCAACTCACACATCTATGCACAGAGTCACACACACCCCACCCACACAAACACTCAGGCACCCATACAGATACTCAGACAATCAATCAATAACCCATGTAGACACTCATGTAGCTATTCAGAAAGCTCATGCAGCCGCTTACAAACCAACAGACAGACGGATACAGACATTCACACAGTTTAGTCACTAACCCATGCATTCAGTAAGATACATTTAATCACTCACTTGTAGAGTCAGTCACTCACGTACTAAATCATCCATTCAGACACTTATACACCCACTCATTCTTCAATACGCCTTTCCCTATATATATTAAACATATTTAAACTTTACAGAAACACACAGTCACTGGATGATGTCATCAGTGATGTCATTTGAGATGTCATCAGTGATGTCATCAGTGATGTCACTGACCATGTCATGAGTGATGTAATATGTGACGTCATCAGCAGTGCATTATGGGCGCGAGTTATAGTTAGCTGAACTAACTATAACGGGGGAATTTCTATGGTTTTGTACGAGTGAAATGTCCAACTAACTATAACTGTCCCTAAAACCTATGGTTTTTTCAGTGAATATATATATATATATATATATATATATATATATATATATATATATATATATACATACATACACATATACTGCCGGTCGCCAGTAGATAGTTATAGTTAGGACCTATTTTCCATAGGAAATCCGCAACATTCTATTTGAAATAACTTTGGCGCCAATTGACGAATCTTTGCGAAATTTTCCAACTTGTTGGGGCGCTCCGGTCCGCTCCTATCCTGAAAGTCTCGGGGTGATTCGGCAAGCGGGGGCCGAGAAAAAAGGGGGGTCCCAAAACGTGTTTTCCCAATGCAATTTTCCATAGGAACCTTTAGTCGCAGCTACAGCCCGAACTGCTGAACGGAATTACACCAAATTTGCCAAAAAGGTAGCCCTTGGTTCAGAGTCGTGCCTTTTGCTTAAATGGTGTAAATCCGTTCAGTAGTTCCTGAGAAATGTGAAAAAGAAAACACATATCTGGGCGGAGCCTAACCACGCATGTCATCGTGAGGTCTGATTGGCTGTCAGCACTTCATCCTGGAATTGCTGGCAGCCATCTTGGGACCAATATAAATTATAGTACCCCATTGAAATGCATTGTAGTGAATCGAAGATTTTGAGGGTTACCAAAAGGAGAACTATAAAGGGTGATAACAGACTTTAGTTACATTAGAATTCATTTGTTGATGGTACCATACTAATTTCAGGAATTGTGGTGTGTTCTAAGGTGATTTTACCCTGTGAAAAACCTTCTGCTGGGTATCATGAATAATGTTTGAGAGAACTGTTTTCACATGCTTGTCCCATACAGTTATGGAAGGTGCTCCAGAAGCTAAAATGAGAGCATATTTTCTGTAAATTCACATTATCTTTCTCAGTCATGTGAGAATGAAGTCTGACATTCTCAGTAAAACATGTACATCCAACAAGGGCAGAGACTGTCAGTTGATTCCTTTGTGTTCTACTGCAGCTTCCCAGAGTGTTCTAAAGAACAACTAGAGTGCTAACAGCCTTACTTATGACAACATGATGGCACACCTGAAGCCATCTTGATTGGAATAAACTGGTAACACTTAAAACATTTAATTTAAAAAGGAACAAAATGATGGGGTTCATTTTGTCATAGAAATTATGGTTAGTGCTGTAGAAAGAAAAATTAGGACATGTTTCAAGTGTGATCTCAAATATCTTCCGTTATATTTCAACAGGAGCAGCCTGTCAGTTGATGCCTTTGTGTTCTACTGCAGCTTCCCAGAGTGTTCTAAAGAACAACTAGAGCGCTGACAGTCTTACTTATGAGAAAATTATGGCACACCTGAAGCCATCTTGATTGGAATAAACTGGTAACTCTTAAAACATTTAATTTAAAAAGGAACAAAATGAGGGGGTTCATTTTGTCATAGAAATTATAGTTAGTGCTGTAGAAAGAAAAATTAGTGCTAAAACACTACCCCCAGCACGACACCCTACACTACCCAAACATAACTGCACTACCCTAAACCCTACCACCAGCACGACTCCCTACACTACCCAAACACCACTGCACTACCCTAAACCCTAAAACACTACCCCCAGCACGACTCCCTACACTACC
This sequence comes from Calotriton arnoldi, assembly GCA_963921515.1. Classification (NCBI taxonomy): domain Eukaryota; kingdom Metazoa; phylum Chordata; class Amphibia; order Caudata; family Salamandridae; genus Calotriton; species Calotriton arnoldi. The sequence goes on from CAWUFW010006010.1 coordinate 997,621, forward strand.
CAAACACCACTGCACTACACTAAACCCTAAATATACCCCCAGCATGACCTCCCACACTACACAAACACCACTGCACTACCCTAAACCCTAAAACACTACCCCCAGCACGACCCCCTACACTACCCAAACACCACTGCACTACCCTAAACCTTAAAACACTAACCCCAGCATGACCCCCTACACTACCCAAACCCCACTGCACTACCCTATACCCTAAAACACGACCCCCTACACTACACAAACACGACTGCACTAACATAAACCCTAAAACACTACCCCAGCACTACCCCCTACACTACCCAAACACCACTGCACTAACATAAACCCTAAAACACTACCCCCAGCACAACCCCCTACACTACACAAACACCACTGCACTACCCTAAACCCTAAAACACTACCCCCAGCACGACCCCTACACTACCCAAACACCACTGCACTACCCTAAACCATAAAACACTACCCCCAGCATGACCCCCTGCAGTGACAGTGCAGGAAGTGACATGATTAGCTCAGGTGAATAAAGCATTGAAAGTAAAGAGTTACTATGTTCCAGATCAACAAGAGGTTCACTATGTGCAAATATGCAATAGAAAATAAACATCACAATAAATGCATAAATGTATAAATATAATGATTAAAAAAATTGCATATATATTAAAAATTATGGCGATAGAATTCATAATGTAAAAATAAAGATGGCAATTTTAAAATCCATTAAAACATACCAAAATTGAAATTGTAAAAGCTAAAAAATGCCAAGATTTATCTTTTTCAAATTACATCTGAAAATCAAACACCATAAGAATAATTGCACTATTATATTAAAGACCCTATATAAGTTCATTTTCATGAGCTAAAGTAATAGGAATCTCAGCGTGTCATGATGTTACACTCCTTGTACATAAACTTGGTTCAAATTACGCTCCAGTGGGCTAAGACAAAGTATGCTAGTATTATAACCACCTTGATCTTATTGCTAAATCTATATACGTAAATCACCCAGTTAACCAACAATAGTGCAAAAAATAGTGCAAAATGTGAATAAATAATTAAAATAATGTAAATTTGCGAGGAGAGGTTACATTTCTTAAAAAATTCTCATGTTAAGATTTAAATGTGATGGAACTAATTTGAACCTCTAAATATACCATCTACTGTTACTGGAAACACTAAAGACATGTATAAAAATCTTCACTGGCATTCAACCCTGATGGCGTCTTGGTATCGAGCTCTAATATATATCTCGTTTCCAGGAGGCGCAATTTAGCCTCACGGTTGCCACCTCTTTTAAGGGGCAAGACTGTATCTATTACGAAATATTGTAAATATACAGGATTGCTTTCATGATACTCCTCAAAATGTCTGGCCACCGGGTAGGTCTGATCTTTATTGTTAATTGCCCTGATGTGCTGGAGTATCCGCTTATGGGCTGGCAGTTTAGTACTGCCAATATACTTCAGCCCACAGGGACACTCCAGCGCACAAACTGCAAATTCTGTTCCACAGGTCAGTCGTTTATTGATCATTATAGGACCTGGTTTAAAAGGACTGTTAATTGCACGCTTTGCAATTTGGACATTTTTTAAAACCTTTGTACGATAAAAGCCAGTTAGTTTGGGTTATAAGCTCCGGACTGCTCCTGACCAAGCTATTGCTCATTGACCTGGATTTTCTAAAGGTCAGAACAGGCTTTACAGATAAATGTTTGCTAAGGATAGGGTCATTTTGCACCAGATTCCAATTTTGGTTAAAAATCTTTCTAAGTTCCCTATGCTGCCTATTATAGGTTAATATAACACTGGGTTGTAGCTCCGATTTATCTGGGCTGATTTCTGCTTGATTAGGTTTGGATGCAAGGGCCTCACATCTTGACAAAGCTTTGGTTCTGTTAATCGCCCTGTCTAAAACGTCAGAGGTGTACCCTCTAGCTTCAAATCTCTGTCTGCTCATCAATTGAGCTGCCTCACAATCTTTTACAGTGCTGCAAATACGTTTAATGCGTAGCATTTCCCCGTAGGGGATACTTTGTATCAGATGGCGTGGATGATGGCTACTAGCATGCAACACTGTATTGCCTGAGGTAGGTTTCCTGAATAATCTGGTAGCAATTGTATCCTGATCCAAGAATACTTCCACATCCAGAAAGTATACTGAATACTTGCTAATGATTGAGGTGAAATGAAGATTAAGACTGTTATTAATTTGATCAATAAATTGCAATGCACTGGTTTCAGATCCTTTCCAAATTAAAAACAGATCATCAATATATCGTAACCAGATTACCACATGCTGGTCTATTATCTCCTTGTGCTGACCCATGAGGACCTGCTGCTCCCACAGCGCCATATGCAAACAGGCATAGCTGGGGGAAAAGCAGGCCCCCATGGCGACCCCTCTAATCTGCTGATAGATTTGATTATCAAACACACAGAAATTTTGCTCCAAACATGTAGTTATCATTGAAATTAGCATTTTGTTATGCATAGAAAGGTACATTGGTCTCAAATTTAGATAATGCTCAATAGCTTTGAGTCCATCACAATGCCGAATAGACGTATAAAGCGATGTGACGTCTAATGTTATTAAAAGCAAATCCGGACTCCATGTGATGTTATCAATTTTTCTCAGAAAATCCGATGTGTCCTGAACATACGACGCTAGGCCCCTGACCCAATCTTGCAAAAAGTAATCCACATATTTAGATGTGTTCTCCGTAATACTATTGATGGCAGAAATTATTGGTCTGCCCGGGGGTTTGGTAGTACGTTTGTGAATTTTGGGGATCAAATAAAGTGCGGGGATGACGGGATGTTCATTTTTTTAAAAACAATATTCATCAATACTTATCAGCCCCCGCTCTTCCATGCCAACAATTTCAAATAGTAGTCATTCCAAGCCATTTTGACAATATGAATATTACTTCTCCTGTAACACTCCATATCCTGTAGTTGCTGTAATGCCTCCTCCATATACAGTTTCCGTGGCCACAGAACAACATTGCCACCCTTATCTGATTGTCTCACAATTATATCATTGTTGTTCTGCAATTTTTTCATCAACTGTATATAACACATATTCTGTTTGTCAATCCCTTGGCTAGCCTTGCTGATTTTTATATAAAGTTTTTTAAGATCCTTGGTTACTGATTCATGAAAAACATCCAAATTGTCATGCAACATAATGGGTTGAAAAACGGATTTAGGCTTAAATGGAGTTTTTATCGTGCCATTAAAGTCTGTGAAATCCAGGTTAGAGGTAGCGATACCCATTGGCAGTTCATTTTGCAATTCCCAAAGATCCTGAAACAGGTTCACGTCTCCCGCTGTGAGCAGCGAAGGGCTACTTGTTGATGTCTCTATTACGGTGATATTCTTCTTTGGTTGTATCATATGGAATTTGTTTAGCTTTAATTTCCTTACAAATCTGAACACATCCATTCGAGTGTCTGCATAATTAAAGTTGCTTGCTGGACTGTAAGACAGTCCCAATTCCAATATTCGTTTCTCCGCCAATGAAAGATTGAGGTCAGTCAGATTTACTACTGAGTTGGCATCTAGCATTGGTCTTACTTCTGTTGCCGATTCCATCTTCCCCTCGTTTGCTTTTTTGTTGTTTGCCTGTCTTGTTTTGCTGTGCTTTCGTCTTTGGCTGCGCTTGTAATTACATCTTTTGTTTTTGGACCAATCTGAACTCGGGGTCTCAATGTATCCCTTCGATCTTGACATAAATAATCTACTTCCTGCGCAAGGGAAAGTTTGGTAAACCCCAATCCGGATGTCCTAAGTGTTTCACCCTCCGATTCACTCTCTGCCGCAGAACTCAGATCTGATGCTGAAGTTGACGCTATGACTGCCTCGCTACCACCCTTTTGGAGAACTCGGTTTGTATTTTGCCTCGCTTTAACGGCATCATATTTGCGGGCGAACGTAAATACCTGCCCGTTTTGATAATCCGCCTTGTCTCTTTCAAATTTAAACACCTTGCGTCTTTTGATAATATCTTCATCTTTTTGTAAACGTGCATACATATCTTCCCTTAATTTTTTGATTTGTTCTGTCATGTCTAGTTTACAAATTTCTACCTCCAGTTCGTCAATTTGAGTTTGCAACTTAGCACGATCGCTTTCCGCATATTTAACAAGTATTGCGACTAATTTACTTGAGGAAGCAAGGTTGCAATCAGCCCATTCAGCCAGCATTTCAGGATCAGGATTATCGTAACTTGGTGCTAAGGTAATACGCAAACCTCTCGGTATTCTGCCCACCTCCAAGTAGCGGGATAAGGATTTGTGCTCCCACCACTTGGATTGTTCTGAGCGCATTAGTTTTTCCAGTTTTTTAAACAAGTCTTTAGTGTTAGTATTTCCAGCAGATGCGGTACTTAAATGTCCGTTCACGGTCGATTCCCCAGCCGGAGAATCATTGAACATGACATTGGCCGCCTCCTCACGATTGCGCAACTTGTCCGCAGACATTATGCAGATAGTTTTGGCAAAGATGAACAACTCTGAAACGGACACAAGTTTTGTTGATGAATATCCTAACTTGCGCCGTGCACACTCCTCAACCGGACTGTCTGTCAGGTCCTACCTTTGCGAGTTGCCTGACGCTTGATCCGGTCATCCGACACAGATCCCGCCGACGTCGCCCGACAGGCAGAACAATCCACAGCGTCCGGGGGCTACAGCAGCTTACTCCTCGCCGGAGTCACGATTGTATATATTCACTGAAAAAACCATAGGTTTCAGGCACGTTATAGTTAGAAATTAGCATTTAAAAAACCTTAGAAATTCACTGAAAAAACCATAGGTTTCAGGCACGTTATAGTTAGAAATTAGCATTTAAAAAACCTTAGAAATTCACTGAAAAAACCATAGGTTTCAGGGGCGTTATAGTTAGTTGGACATTTCACTCGTACAAAACCATAGAAATTCCCCGTTATAGTTAGTTCAGCTAACTATAACTCGCGCGCCCGCAATGCACTGCTGATGACGTCACATATTACATCACTCATGACCTGGTCAGTGACATCACTCATGACATCACTGATGACATCTCAAATGACAACACTGATGACATCACTGATGACATCATCCAGTGAATGTGTGTTTTTCTGAAAATTAAATATGTTTTATATATGTATATCTCAAGGTCGATGGAAGAATAAATGGGTATATAAGTGTCTAAATGGATGATTTTTTTGTAAAATTGATTGTATAACTAAGTGTATCTTAGTGAATACATGGGTTAGTGAATAATGTTTAAATATGAAAATATCTGTATCAGTCTCTCACTTTGTGTATAAGTGGCTGCATGGGTTGGTGAGTAGCTACATGAGTGTCTATATGGGTTATTAGTTGGTTTTTTGAGTATCAGTATGAGTGTCTGAGTGTCTGTATGGTTCGGTGGGGGTATTACTTAGTGCATAGATGCATGAATGAGTGACTCACTGTTTGTATGTGTTGAAGACAGCATGTGTGCAGGACTGTATAGGTGGATGAGTATGTGTATGGGTGTGTTAGTGAGTGAATGACTGTCTCAATAGTGTCTTTATGAGTAACTACATATGTTTTAAACTAGTATATGTGAGTATTGGTGTATATAAGTGAGTATATGTGAGAGTGAGAGATTGGAAGAGTTCCTGTACAAATAAGTAGGTGTTTCTATAAGTGATTGTTTAAGAGAGTAAGTATGTGTAAGTTTCTGTAGAAGTAAGTGTGGTAGTGTGTGTATAACTGTATATGCAAGTAAATGGATGTTTGATACTTTGTTTGCATGTGTGACTGTGTGTGAGTAACTCTATGGATGAGTGGCGGTGTGTAACAGGATGTATAGGTGTATGAGTACATATGATGAGTGAGTACATGTATGAGTGACTGTATAGGGACTGTTGGTGAATGAGTGGATGTGTGTGTAGATCTTGGAATTACTGAATAGGTGTGTTGTAATTGGTATCGGTATGTCCATTGTTTTGAAAATGGTAGTTTGTATTTTTGAGTGTGTGTATCAAAGGTTATATTAGGGTGAGAGGAGGTCTGCCACTCTATCACAAGGATGATGTCATCAGTGATGTCATTTGAGATGTCATCAGTGATGTCATGAGTGATGTCATGAGTGATGTCACTGACCATGTCATGAGTGATGTAATATGTGACGTCATCAGCAGTGCATTATGGATGCAGCGAGTTATAGTTAGCTGAACTAACTATAACGGGGGAATTTCTATGGTTTTGTACGAGTGAAATGTCCAACTAACTATAACGCCCCTGAAACCTATGGTTTTTTCAGTGTATATATATATATATATATATATATATATATATATATAACCAGAATCCCTGTGAACGACCGCAGTGGGCCAAACAAGGGCTCAGACTCCAGTTGAAGATACAATGAATCAGTTTATTGCCTTAGCATGTCAGGATATGTCAGGATGACGCGTTTCGACCACAAGCCTGTGGTCTTGATCACATAGCGCGCTTTGAAAATGGACATTGTATTTATAGTATCTATTAGTGACTTTTCTATGTTTATGTGACATGGCAAAAACGTGGCAATTTTGCAGCATGCAGTAAAGTCATCTTGTCATCAGCCGATGACTAGGCGCAAAAATGACAAGCAAACTACAGTGACAGACATAGACAAAAGACTAGTGCTCTATATGACAGTGCAGATGACCCAGCATTCTGTAACTCCAGTGATGCGCAGTGTGTTGAAGGTAAGCAGGTGTGGGCAAAGTTAGAGGCATTATCAATGTATGGAAAAGGGCGTTATAAAAATATAAGTCTCCCAAGATGTATCTGTGATAGAAACTTATTCTGGAATTAGATGAGGTAACACGAGTATGTTCCTCAAAACCACCGTGAATGCCATGAGGCCACGGGTAAAATACAAGGAACCAGGTGTGCCATCATCACTAACTGGGGAACAGTTAATGAAGCGCATCTATTGCAGCCTTTACGTGTGAATGCCCTTGCGGTTAACTATTTAGCGAGAGCGCATTTGATGTCATGTTGCTATGTACGCTAAGTGCGGGTACTCAAGATGGGCCTAAGTGTTGTAAGAGTCATATGTAACATGTCGAAGTCTGCGTGTGGTGTGTGTTGTTCACTAGATGGCCAAAAAATGTGAATTCGTTAATCTACTAAACAGTGGGGTCACTAATGAGCAATATTGGATAAAAGTGAAGTAGGACGGGGAAAAGTGTAAAGGTGCCATGATATGTGAGTAATAAACCCTAAAGTTGCTCCAAGATCTGGCGAGCCTGGAGCAGTGTGTTAAAACAATGTTCCTAATCGTGAGAACATGAAATGCAGTGGGTTAAATATATATATATATATTGACATTTCAATATTATCGCAGTACTTTCTCCATAATGTCTTGTGGAGTGGCGTAAAGTAGTGTGGCATGGCGTAGAGTGATGTGGAGAGGCGTAGAGTGTATTGTAGTAGGTTGGTATAGAGTGGAGTGAAATAGAGTGGCTTGGAGTGGCTTAGAGTATAGTGGCATATGGCAGAGTGGCGTAGAGTAGAGTGGTGTACAGTTAAGTGGAGTAGAATGAAGTGTGGTAGCTTGGCACACAGTACAGTGGTGCAGTATAGTGGTATTGTGTGGAGGGAGTGGGGTAGAGTTGTGAAAAGTGGCACTGCGTGGAGTGGAGTGGCATATAGTAGAGTGGCATGGAATGGAGAGGCATAGAGTGGCATAGATTACAGTGGCATGAGGTACACTAGAGGAGAGTGGGCTGTCAACGGTGCAGTGGCATAGAGGGCAGTGGCGTACAGTACAGTGGTGCAGAGTAGAGTGCAGTAGTCTGGGGTGCAGTGGCATATAGTAGAGTAGTGCAAAGTACAGTAGCGTGGCATAGAGTGCAGTGGCATAGAGTTGAGTGATGTACAGTGCAGTGGTGCAGAGTGCAGTGGCATAGAGTAGAGTGGTGTAGAGTAGAGTGGCATAGAGTGCAGTGGCGTAGCGACGTAGAGTGGTGCACACTAGAGTGAAGTGTTGTAAAGTTCAGTGGCATACACTACTGTGGCATAGAGTGCAGTTGTATAGAGTAGAGTGGTACAGAGTAGAGTGGTGCAGAGTGCAGTAGTGCAGAGTACACTGGCGTAGAGTAGAGTAGAGTGGTGCACAGTAGAGTGCAGTGGCATAGAGTGAAGTAGCATAGAGAGGTGTACAAAGGAGTGCAGTGGCATAGAGTGCAGTGGTTCTGTTCATGGAATGTACATGGTTTGAGTAACATCTTACAAGAGGAGGATACAAGATCCTATTGGCAGAATTATAATCTCATTCTTCTATAGGAAACATGGTGCCTGGAGGCACTGTACATAGTGGGGTATGTAGGGTTTCATTGCCCAGCGGAAAAATCCAAGAAATATGGTCACCCAAAAGGAGGTCTCACTACCTATTGCTAAATTAAATACAACTGGGATACAGAGCAATTGGATATGGGTCTTAACTGGCTTCTAGTTATAAAAGTTATCACAAAGGGAACAAATAAGCCTTGTAATGTTCTGTTGCTCATAAATGTTTATTTACATCCGAATAAAGCAAAGAAAGAGGCTCATATGGCAATATTGATTAAAACATTAAAATCATTGCAGCAGCAATATGATTCAGCAATAATACTGATAAGTGGGGATTTTAATACAGATTTTAGCAAAACTGGCGCAAAGGTGAATAATCGGATCAGGGTTATGTTTAGGAACAAATTGGAGAAACTAGGATTTGGAATTCTAAATGGAAATTTAGTGGGGGATTCCACGGCATCGATTACCTCTGTAAGTGGCACAAAAAGTTCAAAAATTGATTGTACTGCAATTAATGAGGCTGTATTACCTGATGTAGAATATTTTTACATCCAACCACGTTCAGAGAGTGATAATTTCCAGCAATTAATTGGGATCCATCATAATAATACACATATTCCAGTCACAAATAATTCATTGTCTCCACCGATAACATTTGATTTAAAATGCTTAAAATGGCGAGGTGAGAGGATTAAGGAAATAATGGCGGAAGTCTATCACGCTGCTGGATCAATTGAGTATATAAAAAGCAATTCTCTGCAAGAGGTAGGAGATTCAGAATTCAAGAATAGAGTAACAGAGTGGCAATATTTGAGAGATTTGACGCTAGCTAAATTTCCACTAAAAACCCAACGGTTAAAATATATTGATGGAGGGGGTAGTATAAAGAATCCCTGGAATAACAAAGAATTACGCAGGCAAAATCTCAAATAACAAGAGAAGCCAGAGTAGTGGCACAGGCTCAAAGACAAGGAATAAGACCCACCACCATCTCGCTTCAGAATTTACAAAAACTAAAATCTAAATATAAGAAAAGTTGCTGGGAAGAGAAAAGAAGATATTCCAAAGATTTATGGAATAAACTTCTAGAGTCAAGTAAACAACAAAATAGCAAAAAATTCTGGCAAATAGTAAATGGTCTAGTATTAGGAAAGGAGCCACAAGTTAATGCAGGAATAGATGCAGCAACTTGGGAAGCCTACGTCTCTACAATGTACTCAGCTGCGGGAACAAAGAACATTAATGATATATTACCGTCTCAGGAGATTTGTAAATTAGTGCCGGTAACATTGGACGATAATGATGTTCTGTGGTCTCAGGTCATTTGTAATATTACTCAAGGGACACAAGAATGTAAAGAGGAATTAAGCTCCCATATAAAGGAAAATGGAATGACCCTATTGGGCAGTACAGACGAACTCAAAGGAATAATAAAAAGTTTAAAATTTGAGGGAGCACCTAGTCCAAACGGTATTCCAAATGCTTTATTTAAAACAGACGTAGATTATTGGGATCAATACTCAACTCCAATGTTTAACAATCTCTTCTACACAAATCAGATACCGGAGTCCTGGAAAGGTAGCATTATTCAGCCCATATTCAAAAATGGTAATCCAGGAATAGCCAGCAATTACAGGCTTATAGCATTAAGTGATGTTGAGTCTAAACTCTATGCATCCTGTTTAATGGAACACCTAAAAATATGGATGGAAGAAATACAACTAATACCAAAATCCCAGACAGGATTCTGGGCAGGAATGGGGACATTGACCAATCTTACAGCCTTAACCCTGCTAATAGAGAAGGCAAAACAGAAAAAACGTGTTCGTTTGCATGTTTTATCAATGTCAAATCTGCCTTCGATCATGTACCTAGAGGCCGACTATGGAAAAAATTGGAGGATTGGGGAATACCGGAAAATTTATTAAGGGCAATTGTGGAACTATACACGCAAACATGGGCCCAAGTTAAAATAGGGGATGGAAGTCGTGCAACATCTAAAATCAGAACATATATAGGTCTCAAACAAGGATGTGTTTTGGCCCCAAGCATGTTTAATTTATACTTATCAGATCTTGCAGATGCTTTGGACTTAGAAAATAATCATCCACCATTGCTTGCGGAAGAGAAGTTGGGCTGTCTACAATATGCGAATGATATAGTCCAACTAAGTAAAACACCAATAGGTTTACAACGGAGTATGAATGCCCTCAATAAATATATGGTAAAACAGGGGCTTGATCTGAATTTAAATAAAACTAAGGTGACCCGGTTGGTGGATTTTAAGTTCAAAAATCATGTGTGGTGGTTGGAAGGAAGCAAATTGGAGGAAGTACGCTCCTATAAATATTTGGGGTTTATTATGGATAAGCAAATGACAGGTAAACCCCACTTGCTGTCAATCCAGGGTAAGTCACAATCATTAACATATGGCTTTAAAATACTAAAACAAAAATTGAACTGTCAATCGTTGACCCATATACTTAATGTTATGGAGGCCCAGATACTACCTTCAAAATCATATGGTACAGAAACTATGCGGGGTTTTGAAATAGATACGTTGAATAGAAGTCAAATAAAAGTTAAGAGAGCCAGTTTAAAATTCCAAAATCAGTCTCACCCGAACAAATACGTTTAGAGTTCGGATTAAAAAATCAGAAATACCAGTGTGACAGTGATTTTATAAGATTGTGTTGGAGATTGAGAGCAGCAGAAAAAGGGTGTATCAACTATTTATGCTCGAAGGAAATAGAGGATCAACTGTCTAGTACTACAGAGGGACCCTGGGGAAGTCATTTAATTTGATCTATTAAGGATTTAGGCAAACATGAAGCCTGGGAAGCGCAAATGGGAAAGGCATCTTTCAAGCAAGTATTAAGATCTGCATTCCGAAGGTCATCAAATGTAACAGATAAAAATGCTTTTGCACTAAGGAGACATGCTTGGACAGTAAAAAATTTGTATTCCAGCGTAGGTCCTCAACGGTATCTGGCAGAACATTTCTCATTAAGATTGAAACATCAAATTATGTTACTCCGGTTTGGTATTATGGAAACTAAAGACCTCGTTCCATCCTGGAAAAACAAGCCAGAGAACCTTTCTTGCAGACTATGCGGATTTAAGAGTGAATCATTAATTCATCTATTTTGTGTTTGTCCTGTTCCCTTACTGCAAATAAACTCTTCTGAAATCATTATTCAGAAATATGGGAATTCGCACATGCCGACAAGCCGTTATCACCTGGCTAAGTGGACGTTAAGCCGTTCTTGCGTGTAGGGGAGTGAAGTTTATAATCCCTTTATTTAAGGAAATTTCAAATATATAGGACTAAGAAGACTGGTTATACTTTGTTTTACAACACTACAGCCCATGTGTAATGAATTATTGTTGGTATTTAAAATTTGTTGTTTTTAGTTAAATTATGTCTTTCTGAAAACTAGCACTTGAAACAGTTTTTAGCTCTTTTATTTTAGATAATTTGTGATAATCAATATGTACTATTGTAATGGTTTTAAATAACTAAATACAATAAAGATTCATTCATTCATTCATTCAGAGTGCAGTGGTGCAGAAAAGAGTGGCGTAGAATGCAGTGGTGCATAGTAGAGTGTTATAGAGTGCTGTGGCATAGAGTGGTGCAGGGCAGAGTGCAGCGGCATAGAGCGCAGTACTATAGAGTGCAGTGGCATAGAGTGCAGTGGCATAGCTTAGAGTGGTGCAGAGTGGAGTGGAGCAGAGTAGGGTGGTGCAGAGTAGAGTTGCGCAGGATGCAGTAGTGCTGACTAAAGTAGCTTAGAGTGCAGTGGTGTAGAATAGGGTGAATAAAAGTAGAATACGGTGGCATAGAGCACAGTGGTGTGCAGTGGAGCACATTTAAGTGCAGTGGCATAGAATGCAGTGCTGCAGAGGAGAGTAGAGGTGTGCGGAGAGCAGTGGTGTAGAGTATGGTGCAGTGGAAACTTTGAAATATAAGGCAATGTAGAAAAAGAATAGGTTTGCAAAAACCCAACGTACAAGGAGCACTCGAAGGTACTTTGGAGCTTGGATAAACACGCGGCACACACTGCCGCGAAGGAGCACCACCCCAGGATGTGGGGGCCACGCGGTCTGTTATCGAGCAGGCCGACGTCGTGGGGCAGCAACAGATTTAGCATTTCCACCGGCACACCGAGGCCCATCTGGGGTCTATGAATGTTACAGCAGCAACATTGCGCGCTCCGTTGGGAGATAAAGGACACTACAAGGCCCATAATGCTCTGCTAGTCACGGCAGAGCGTCCCATCCAGGGCATGCATTGGAGCATTTAAATGATGAGGGTGGTGTCCTATGCACCTTCAATTGCCAAAGCCTCTGAAGAGAAGTGGGGACACTTCGAAACGCATCAGGCATCCATGGCAAATTGAACTGCTTAAAGTTATCGTTGTGCCGGTGGATTGTATACCATAAAGGCTCTTCATGAGCATGTTGCCGTTCGAGTGCTCCTTATACGTTGGGTACTTTGGAGCTTGGATATATATATATATGCACTTGCACTTTACTTCGAAATTTCATTGAGGGTATCTGTAATGCTGCTAACTATTTATGATATTTATTTCTGACACTTAGCACTTTTTCTATTGCACTTTTTGCACATGTATTATAGCAAATGTAATTTATTTATATGCCAGGTCATTGACATCAACATGTCCAGTACTGGTGATGTTTTTTACTGCATGGTCGATGTTTTTTGAGCACTATGTTTTTATGACCAATCTCATTTCGAGTTATCTGTATATTCTGTTGCAACTACACTAAGGAAATTGTTGGTGCGGTCCTTTTTATAAACAAAACAAATGTATTTAGACAAATAGTTGTTTTTTATATATAATATTGTGCTAATACTTGACGATATGACCGTCACCGTGTATGCAACTTTAAGACCTTTTTTATCTCGATTACTGGCATTAATTTATTTGCATTTTTCATCACGTGGTTTTGGGTGTCACTATATATGTGGTCTGTTAGGTCCAGTGCGTCATGTGAACAAGACCGTGGAAACGCGGTCGAAACGCGTCAGGCTGGGCACTTGCTTGATTTATTTCTATGTACTTGTAACTGCAAATAAAGAAGATTTACAAATTTCCACTTTGTGGTCCGTACCTGTTTGGTTGCTGGAGGATAGAACCTACCACAGGACTGTGGTCATCATATATATATATATATATATATATATATATATTATCTACTGGCGGTCGCCAGTAGATAGTTATAGTTAAAACCTATTATCCATAGGAAATCCGCGACATTCTATTTGAAATAACGTTGGCGCCGGTGGACGAATCTTCGCGAAAGTTTCCAACTTGTTGGGGCGCTCCGGTCCGCTCCTATCCTGAAAGTCTCGGGGTGATACGTCAAGCAGGGGCCGAGAAAAAGGGGGGTCCCAAAACGCGTTTTCCCCATTCATTTTTCCATAGGAACCTTTAGTCGCAGCTACAGCCCGAACTGCTGAACGGAATTACACCAAATTTGGCAAAGAGGTAGCCCTTGGTTCAGTGTCGTGCCTTTTGCTTAAATGGTGTAAATCCGTTCAGTAGTTCCTGAGAAAATCAAAAGTAAAGTCACATATATATCTGGGCGGAGCCTAACCACACATGTCATCGTGAGATCTGATTGGCTGTCAGCACTTCATCCTGGAATTGCTGGCAGCCATCTTGGGACCAATATAAATGATAGTACCTCATTGAAATGCATTGTAGTGAATAGAAGATTTTGAGGGTCACCAAAAGGAGAACTATAAAGGGTGATAACAGGCTTTAGTTACATTAGAATTTATTTGTTGATGGTACCATACTAATTTTAGGAATTGTGGTGTATTCTAAGGTGATTTTACCATGTGAAAAACCTTCTGCTGGGATATCATGAATCATGTTTGAGAGAACACTATTTTCTCATGCTTGTCCCATGGAGGTTTGGAAGGTGCTCCAGAAGCTAAAATGAGAGCATATTTTCTGTAAATTCACATTATCTTTCTCACTCATGTGAGAATGAAGTCTGACATTCTCAGTATAACATGTACATCCAACAAGGGCAGAGACTGTCAGTTGATTCCTTTGTGTTCTACTGCAGCTTCCCAGAGTGTTCTAAAGAACAACTAGAGTGCTAACAGCCTTACTTATGACAAAAGTATGGCACACCTGAAGCCATCTTGATTGGAATAAACTGGTAACACTTAAAACATTTAATTTAAAAAGGAACAAAATGAGGGGGTTCATTTTGTCATAGAAATTATGGTTAGTGCTGTAGAAAGAAAAATTAGGACATATTTCAAGTGTGATCTCAAATATCTTCCTGTTATATTTCAACAGGAGCAGCCTGCCAGTTGATGCCTTTGTGTTCTACTGCAGCTTCCCAGAGTGTTCTAAAGAACAACTAGAGCGCTAACAGCCTTACTTATGACAAAAGTATGGCACACCTGAAGCCATCTTAATTGGAATAAACCGGTAACACTTAAAACATTTAATTCAAAAAGGAACAAAATGAGGGGTTCTTTTTGAAATAGAAATTATGGTTAGTGCTGCAGAAAGAAAAATTAGGGCATGTTTTAAGTGAGATCTCATATCCTCTTCTATTTCATTAGAAAATTCTGACATGCAGACTGAAACAATCACTTTCAATACCAGCAGCAGACTACCAGTTAACTCCCTGGTGAGCAGTAGCTTTACTCCAGTGATCTAATGAGCAACTAGAGTGCTAACATTCTGAATTTATGGCAGATGTGAGACACATCTGAATGACTTCTTGATGGAATCAAAGTAAAAACTGAAAGCATTTCCTACTGAGAAGACTGCAGTAAATGAAGAAATTAGGAAACTTCATAACAAAGAAGTCTTCCAAGATGGCCACCAGTGAAAAAAGAGCCCAAATGTAGCACAAATATTACCCAGATGTAGCCCACATATAGCCCAATGACAAAAGTGTGCAAAACACTTTTTATTTTTAGTTTTTTTGCAGTTTTATGTAGTGCAGACTGGTCAGGTATTGGAGCATTGCATCTTAAAACATGACCCCCTACACTACAAAAACACCACTGCACTACCTTAAACCCTAAAACACTACCCCCAGCACGACCCCCTACACTACACAAGCACCACTGCACTATCCTAAACCCTAAAACACTACCCCCAGCACGATCCCCTACACTACCCAAACACCACTGCACTAACCTAAATCCTAAAACACTACCACCAGCACGACCCCTACACTACCCAAACACCACTGCACTACCCTAAAACATGACCCCTACACTACACAAACACCACTGCACTACCCTAAACCCTAAAACACTACCCCCAGCACGACCCCCTACACTACCCGAAGCACCACTGCACTACCCTAAACCCTGAAACACTACCCCCAGCATGACCCCCTACACTGCCCGAACACCACTGCACTGCCCTAAACCCTGAAACACCAGCCCCAGCATGACCCCCTACACTGCCCGAACACCACTGCACTGCCCTAAACCCTGAAACACCACCCCTAGCACGACCCCCTACACTGCCCGAACACCACTGCACTGCCCTAAACCCTGAAACACCAGCCCCTTCACGACCCCCTACACTGCCCGAACACCACTGCACTGCCCTAAACCCTGAAACACCACCCCCAGCATGACCCCCTACACTGCCCGAACACCACTGCACTGCCCTAAACCCTGAAACACTAGCCCCAGCACAGACCCCCTACACTGCCCGAACACCACTGCACTGCCCTAAACCCTGAAACATCAGCCCCAGCAAGACCGCCTACACTACCCGAACACCACTGCACTGCCCTAAACCCTGAAACACCAGCCCCAGCACGACCCCCTACACTGCCCGAACACCACTGCACTGCCCTAAACCCTGAAACACTACCCCCAGCATGACCCCCTACACTGCCCGAACACCACTGCTCTTCCCAAAACACTGAAACACCAGCCCCAGCACGACCCCCTACACTGCCCGAACACCACTGCACTGCCCTAAACCCTGAAACACCAGCCCCTGCACGACCCCTACACTGCCCGAACACCACTGCACTGCCCTAAACCCTGAAACACCAGCCCCAGCACGACCCCCTACACTGCCCGAACACCACTGCACTGCCCTAAGCCCTGAAACACCAGCCCTCAGCACGACACCCTACACTGCCCGATACACCACTGCACTGCCCTAAACCCTGAAACACCAGCCCCTGCATGACCTCCTACACTGCCCGAACACCACTGCACTGCCCTAAACCCTGAAACACCACCCCCAGCACGACCCCCTACACTGCCCGAACACCACTGCACTGCCCTAAACCCTGAAACACCAACCCCAGCACAGACCCCCTACACTGCCTGAACACCACTGCACTGCCCTAAACCCTGAAACACCACCCCTGCATGACCCCTACACTGCCCGAACACCACTGCACTGCCCTAAACCCTGAAACACCACCTCCAGCAAGACCCCCTACACTGCTCGAACACCACTGCACTGCCCTAAACCCTGAAACACCATCCCCAGCATGACCCCCTACACTGCCCGAACACCACTGCACTGCCCTAAACCCTGAAACACCACCCCCAGCAAGACCCCCTACACTGCCCGAACACCACTGCACTGCCCTAAACCCTAAAACATTAGCCCCAGCAAGACCCCCTACACTGCCCGAACACCACTGTACTGCCCTAAACCCTGAAACACCAGCCCCAGCATGACCCCCTACACTGCCCGAACACCACTGCACTGCCCTAAACCCTGAAACACCAGCCCCAGCACGACCACCTACACTGCCCGAACACCACTGCACTGCCCTAAACCCTGAAACACCAGCCCCAGCACGACCTCCTACACTGCCCGAACACCACTGCACTGCCCTAAACCCTGAAACACCAGCCCCAGCACGACATCCTACACTGCCCGAACACTACTGCACTGCCCTAAACCCTGAAACACCACCCCCAGCACGACCCCTACACTGCCCGAACACCACTGCACCGCCCTAAACCCTGAAACACCACCCACAGCAAGCACCCCTACACTGCCCGAACACCACTGCACTGCCCTAAACCCTGAAACATCACCCCCAGCACAGACACCCTACACTGCCCGAACACCACTGCACTGCCCTAAACCCTGAAACACCACCCCCAGCACGACCCCCTACACTGCCCGAACACCACTGCACTGCCCTAAACCCTGAAACACCACCCCCAGCACGACCCCCTACACTGCCCGAACACCACTGCACTGCTCTAAACCCTGAAACACCACCCCCAGCACGACCCCCTACACTGCCCGAACACCACTGCACTGCCCTAAACCCTGAAACACCAGCCCCAGCACGACCCCTACACTGCCCGAACACCACTGCACTGCCCTAAACCCTGAAACACCAGCCCCAGCACGACCCCCTACACTGCCCGAACACCACTGCACTGCCCTAAACCCTGAAACACCACTCCCAGCACAACCCCCTACACTGCCCAAACACCACTGCACTGCCCTAAACCCTAATACACCAGCCCCATCATGACCCCGTACACTGCCCGAACACCACTGCACTGCCCTAAACCCTGAAACACCAGCCCCAGCACAACCCCGTACACTGCCCGAACACCACTGCACTGCCCTAAACCCTGAAACACTCAGCCCCAGCACGACCCCCTACACTGCCCGAACACCACTGCACTGCCCTAAACCCTGAAACACTACCCCCAGCACGACTCCCTACACTGCCCGAACACCACTGCACTGCCCTAAACCCTGAAACACCACCCCCGCATGACCCCCTACACTGCCCAAACACCACTGCACTGCCCTAAACCCTGAAACACCACCCCCAGCACCACACCCTACACTTCCCGAACACCACTGCACTGCCCTAAACCCTGAAACACCACCCCAGCACGACCCCCTACACTGCCCGAATACCACTGCACTAAACCCTGAAACACCACCCCTGCACGACCCCCTACACTGCACGAATCACCACTGCACTGCCCTAAACCCTGAAACACCACCCCCAGCACGACCCCTACACTGCCCTAACACCACTGCACTGCCCTAAACCCTGAAACATCACCCCCAGCACAACCCCTACACTGCCCGAACACCATTGCACTGCCCTAAACCCTGAAACACTAGCCCCAGCACGACCACCTACACTGCCCGAACACCACTGCACTGCCCTAAACCCTGAAACACCAGCCCCAGCACGACCCCCTACACTGCCCGAACACCACTGCACTGCCCTAAACCCTGAAACACCAGCCCCAGCACGACCCCCTACACTGCCCGAACACCACTGCACTGCCCTAAACCCTGAAACACCAGCCCCAGCACGACCCCCTACACTGCCCGAACACCACTGCACTGCCCTAAACCCTGAAACACCAGCCCCAGCACGACCCCCTACACTGCCCGAACACCACTGCACTGCCCTAAACCCTGAAACACCACCCCCTGCACCGCCCCCTACACTGCCCGAACACCACTGCACTGCCCTAAACCCTGAAACATCACCCCCTACACTGCCCGAACACCACTGCACTGCCCTAAACCCTGAAACACCACCCCCTGCACCACCCCCTACACTGCCCGAACACCACTGCACTGCCCTAAACCCTGAAACACCACCCCCTGCACCGCCCCCTACACTGCCCGAACACCACTGCACTGCCCTAAACCCTGAAACACCACCCCCAGCATGACCCCCTTTACTGCTCGAACACCACTGCACTGCCCTAAACCCTGAAACACCACCCCCAGCATGACCCCCTACACTGCCCGAACACCACTGCCCTAAACCCTGAAACACCACCCCTGCTCGACCCCCTACACTGCCCGAACACCACTGCACTGCCCTAAACCCTGAAACCCCACCCCCTGCACGACCCCCTTCACTGCCCGAACACCACTGCACTGCCCTAAACCCTGAAACACCACCCCCAAGACGACCCCCTACACTGCCCGAACACCACTGCACTGCCCTAAACCCTAAAACACCACCCCCAGCACGACCCCTACACTGCCCGAACACCACTGCACTGCCCTAAACCCTAGAACACTACCCCCAGCATGACCCCCTACACTATCCGAACACCACTGCACTTCCCTAAACCCTAAAATACTCCCCCAGCACGACCCCCTACACTACCCGAACACGACTGCACTGCCCTAAACCCTAAAACACTCCCCCAGCACGACCCCCTACACTGCCCAAACACTACTGCACTGCCCTAAACCCTGAAACACCACCCCTCAGCACGACACCCTACACTGCCCGAACACCACTGCACTGCCCTAAACCCTGAAACACCACCCCAGCACGACCCCCTACACTGCCCGAACACCACTGCACTAAACCCTGAAACACCACCCGCTGCACGACCCCCTACACTGCCGGAACACCACTGCACTGCCCTAAACCCTGAAACACCACCCCCAGCACGACCCCCTTTACTGCTCGAACACCACTGCACTGCCCCAAACCCTGAAACACCACCCCCAGCATGACCCCCTACACTGCCCGAACACCACTGCCCTAAACCCTGAAACACCACCCCTCAGCACGACACCCTACACTGCCCGAACACCACTGCACTGCCCTAAACCCTGAAACACCACCCCTGCACGACCCCTACACTGCCCGAACACCACTGCACTGCCCTAAACCCTGAAACACCACCCCCAGCACGACCCCCTACACTGTCCGAACACCACTGCACTGCCCTAAACCCTAGAACACTACCCCCAGCATGACCCCCTACACTACCCGAACACCACTGCACTACCCTAAACCCTAAAATACTCCCCCAGCACGACCCCCTACACTACCCAAACACGACTGCACTGCCCTAAACCCTAAAACACTCCCCCAGCACGACCCCCTACACTACCCGAACACCACTGCACTGCCCTAAACCCTAAAACACTCCCCCAGCACGACCCCCTACACTACCTAAACACCACTGCACTGCCCTAAACCCTAAAACACTACCCCCGCATGACCCCCTACACTACCCAAATACCAATGCACTACCCTAATCCCTAAAACACTACCCCCGCACAACCCCCTACACTACCCAAAGACCACTGCACTACCCTAAACTCTAAAACAATACCCCCGCACGACTCCCTACACTACCCAAAGACCACTGCACTACCCTAAACCCTAAAACACGACCTCCTACACTACACAAACACCACTGCACTACCCTAAACCCTAAAAACTACCCCAGCACGAACCCCTACACTACCCAAACACCACTGCACTACCCTAAACCATAAAACACTACCCCCAGCAGTACCCCCTACGCTACCCAAACACCACTGCACTACCCTAAACCCTAAAACACTACCCCCAGCAGTACCCCCTACACTACCCAAACACCATTGCACTACCCTAAACCCTAAAACACTACCCCCAGCAGTATCCCCAACACTACCCAAACACCACTGCACTACCCTAAACCCTAACACCCTAAAACACTAACCCCCAGCACGACCCCCTACACTACCCAAACACCACTGTACTACCCTAAACCCTAAAACACCCCAGCACGACTCCCTACACTACCCAAACACCACTGCACTACCTTAAACCCTAAATCTACCCCCAGCATGACCCCCTACACTACCCAAACACCATTGCACTACCCTAAACCCTAAAACACTACCCCCAGCACGCCCTCTTCACTACCTAAACACAACTGCACAATTTGTTACAGGCGTTGCAACGCAGGCCTGTGGTGCTTACTGGAAGTACCTGGTGGGCTAGTTGGGCGCCAGGGACTCTCAGGATTCAAGGTGACCTAATCCCCCAACTTAAAACGCGCCACTGGGCGCGTTTGCACAGTGGTGAAGGGAGGGCGGGGCCTCAGGTGACATGTGCGCAAACACGCCCTGTGGTGCATTTTAAGTTGGGGAGTTAATTCCCTTTGAATCCTGGGGCCAACTAGCCCACCAGGTACCTTCAGTAAGCACAACAGAGTTGCGTTACAGAGAGGAACGCCTCTCTGCAACTCAGCTCTGTGGTCCTAACTGTAGGTACCTGGGGGGCTAGTTGGGCCCCAGGGACCCTCAGGATTCAAGGGGACTTAATCCCGCAACTTAAAACGCGCCACGGGGCGCGTTTGCACACATGTCACCTCAGGCCCCCCCTCCCTTCACCACTGTGCAAACGCGCACTGGCTCTGGTTAGTCAGAGTCAGTTACCACCAGTACCCGTCTGAAAAAGTGTTGGGCACAGGATGATTTTGCAACAAGGCCTCTTTCTGATCCTCTGTTGGTTCTTTCTGCACATCTTTTGCTTCTTTCTGTGCGTTTTTTCTTCTTTCTTCACATGTCCTACCTCTGTTGGCATAGTTAGAAACTAGCATTTAAAAAACCTTTGAAATTCACTTAAAAAATCATAGGTTTCAGGCACGTTATAATTCGAAATTAGCATTTAAAAAACCTTTGAAATTCACTGAAAAAATAATAGGTTTCAGGCACGTTATAGTTAGAAATTAGCATTTAAAAAACCTTTGAAATTCACTGAAAAAACCATAGGTTTCAGGCACGTTATAGTTAGAAATTAGCATTTAAAAAACCTTTGAAATTCACTGAAAAAACCATAGGTTTCAGACACATTATAATTAGAAATTAGCATTTAAAAAACCTTTGAAATTCACTGAAAAAACCATAGGTTTTAGGGACAGTTATAGTTAGTTGGACATTGCACTCGTACAAAACCCGTGAAATTCCCCTGTTATAGTTAGTTCAGCTAACTATAACTCGCGCCCCGCAATGCACTGCTGATGACGTCACATATTACATCACTCATGACATGGTCAGTGACATCACTGATGACATCACTGATGACATCTCAAATGACATCACTGATGACATCATCCATGTGATAATTTCATGCATCTTCTCACACCCTAATATAACTTTTGATACACCCACTCTAAATTACAGACTGCCATTCTCAAAACCATAGACACTCCAACACCAAAAACTACATACCCACTCACTGATTCTTAGGTCTACACACACATCCACTCACTCACCTGTACAGTCACTCATACTTACATTCACTCAGTACAGGACTATCATATGCACTCATACACCTATATAAACACTCACACACCGCCACTCATCCATAGAGGTACTCACACACCTAGTCAGTCATGCAAAAAATTAATCACACACCCATTTACTCACCTATACAGTTATACACACACCAGCTCACTTACTCATACAAATACTAGCACATTCTTACGCTCTTATACAATAACTGATACAAGCACACACGCATCCATACAGCCACTCTCACAATAACACACTCTCACTTATAGCCATTTAAATACTCTAACACACATATATACTGCCTTTTACATATGTAGTTACTCGCACATGTACCACTGAGATATACATTCACTCACTAACACACCCATACACACACTCACCCACCCAAGCAGTCCATCACAGATGCACTCTTGAAATCATGCACCCAGTGAATCACCCACTCACACATCTATGTATAGAGTCACACACACCCCACCCACACAAACACTCAGGCAGCCATACAGATACTCAGAGAACCAATCAATAACCCATATAGACACTCATGTAACTATTCGCAAATCCATGCATCCACTTACACACCAACAAACAGACGGATACAGACATTCACACAGTTTAGTCACTAACCCATGCATTCAGTAAGATACGTTTAATCACTCACTTGTAGAGTCAGTCACTCGCGTACTAAATCATCCATTCAGACACTTATACACCCACTCATTCTTCAATACGCCTTTCCCTATATATATTAAACATATTTAACCTTTACAGAAACACAGTCACTGGATGATGTCATCAGTGATGTCATCAGTGATGTCATTTGAGATGTCATCAGTGATGTCATCAGTGATGTCACTGACCATGTCATGAGTGATGTAATATGTTACGTCATCAGCAGTGCATTGCGGGGGCGCGAGTTATAGTTAGCTGAACTAACTATAACAGGGGAATTTCACGAGTTTTGTACGAGTGCAATGTCCAACTAACTATAACTGTCCCTAAAACCTATGGTTTTTTCAGTGAATTTCAAAGGTTTTTTAAATGCTAATTTCTAATTATAATGTGTCTGAAACCTATGGTTTTTTCAGTGAATTTCAAAGGTTTTTAAATGCTAATTTCTAACTATAACGTGCCTGAAACCTATGGTTTTTTCAGTGAATATATATATATATATATATATATATATATATATATTCACTGAAAAAAACATAGGTTTCAGGCACGTTATAGTTAGAAATTAGCATTTAAAAACCTTAGAAATTCACTGAAAAAACCATAGGTTTCAGGGGCGTTATAGTTAGTTGGACATTTCACTCGTACAAAACCATAGAAATTCCCCCGTTATAGTTAGTTCAGCTAACTATAACTCGCGCGCCCGCAATGCACTGCTGATGACGTCACATATTACATCACTCATGACATGGTCAGTGACATCACTCATGACATCACTGATGACATCTCAAATGACATCACTCATGACATCATCCTTGTGATAGAGTGGCAGACCTCCTCTCACCCTAATATAACCTTTGATACACACTCAAAAATACAAACTAACATTTTCAAAACAATGGACATACCAATACCAGTTACCACACACCTATTCAGTAATTCCAAGATCTACACACACATCTACTCATTCACCAACAGTCCCTAAACAGTCACTCATACATGTACTCACTCATCATATGTACTCATACACCTATACATCCTGTTACACACCGCCACTCATCCATAGTTACTCACACACATAGTCACACATGCAAACAAAGTAACAAACATCCATTTACTTGCATATACAGTTATACACACACTACCACACTTACTTCTACAGAAACTTACACATACTTACTCTCTTAAACAATCACTTATAGAAACACCTACTTATTTGTACAGGAACTCTTCCAATCTCTCACTCTCACATATACTCACTTATATACACCAATACTCACATATACTAGTTTAAAACATATGTAGTTACTCATAAAGACACTATTGAGACAGTCATTCACTCACTAACACACCCATCCACATACTCATCCACCTATACAGTCCTGCACACATGCTGTCTTCAACACATACAAACAGTGAGTCACTCATTCATGCATCTATGCATTAAGTAATACCCCCACCGAACCATACAGACACTCATACTGATACTCAAAAACCAACTAATAACCCATATAGACACTCATGTAGCTACTCACCAACCCATGCAGCCACTTATACACAAAGTGAGAGACTGATACAGATATTTTCATATTTAAACATTACTCACTAACCCATGTATTCACTAAGATACACTTAATCAGTCAGTTATACAATCAATTTTACAAAAACAATCATCCATTTAGACACTTATATACCCATTTATTCTTCCATCGACCTTGAGATATACATATATAAAACATATTTAATTTTCAGAAAAACACACATTCACTGGATGATGTCATCAGTGATGTCATTTGAGATGTCATCAGTGATGTCATCAGTGATGTCACTGACCATGTCATGAGTGATGTAATATGTGACGTCATCAGCAGTGCATTATGGGTGCACGAGTTATAGTTAGCTGAACTAACTATAACGGGGGAATTTCTATGGTTTTGTACGAGTTAAATGTCCAACTAACTAGAACGCCCCTGAAAACTATGGTTTTTTCAGTGAATTTCTAAGGTTTTTTAAATGCTAATTTCTAACTATAACGTGCCTGAAACCTATGGTTTTTTCAGTGAATATATATTTATTATACTATGTATACATGTGAAAATGTCTCGGTCCGCCTGTTTGCCTCGGTGGCACGGAAAAAATGGGTGGAACTGACTTCAGCACGCCGACGAGGTCCTCTTATGGCTCCGATGACGTCATACGGTGTCGCGAGCAGAGCCGTGTTCGTTGACGTGGGAGAGCTAGGAAAGAATTTCCGTGGAATGCTGGTGCATGGGATATTCACCTAAGTGTTCAGGCTAGTCCTTTGGGAGCAACTGTTTATGTTGCCACTCCAGAAACCGAAACCAGTGATCCGAGGGCAGAGGCCCTGCAGATGGCACACAAGGTGGGGTGCCCAGTCGTGTGCACCGGCGGGGCAGTGAAGTGACAAGCACCACAACCCACAAAAAAGGTAACGAGGGCACTGAATAACACAGGATCTTCTCTTTGTATCTGGCAGGAACAACAAAGTTAAAATGCCCTAGTACCAAAATGTAGAATTAGTGCTACAACGGTCTTCAAGAGGACCTGCGATGCCGCTTCTGTCTCCCGTACCCTGGAGGCGGCACATGGGTCACGCGGTACGGTCATACTGCGGTGGGACGCACACTCGTTGACCTCTCATGGCACTGCTCCACACTTCAGGGAGGACGCTTTCCATTAGCTATGTTTTCTGATGACATGTCGCGCCGGCCCCGTCCAACAACAGAACTCCTTTAGATCCAAACAGACTCTTCCACTCTCTCTCTCACCGGAAGTGAAACCAGGCCACGCGGACACTTTCACAATACAACAGCCGGGAATGCACTTTTCGGTAAAAAAACACATTCCTTCCTCCTAATTAATCAAATAAACGTCTCACTGAAGAACAGGGGCCAGCTTCGATCGGTAAACAGCCGTTACAACGACTTTTTACCTTTGCGATACCATTACAACGCATGCATTAACACGCATGCGTT
Organism: Calotriton arnoldi; assembly: GCA_963921515.1. Taxonomy (NCBI): domain Eukaryota; kingdom Metazoa; phylum Chordata; class Amphibia; order Caudata; family Salamandridae; genus Calotriton; species Calotriton arnoldi. The sequence goes on from CAWUFW010006010.1 coordinate 1,023,684, forward strand.
GTACATCACGAAGTCATTACTTCGCATTTTTTTAGAACGCATGGTCATTTACCACGCATGCCTTTACAACGGATTTTGTTGTAAAGGTATGTATGGTAAATGACCATGCGTTCTAAAAAACATGTAGACGATCCATGTCGTTGTAAGGAAACAGAGGCTGTTCCGTTTCCTCACAACGACGTGCACCGCCCCTCAGAGATGACGTGAAGCAGGAACCACGAGGAGAGAGGAACCATGAGGAGTGAGAGGTAAGGGGGATTGGGCATGGGGTGGGGGTTTCTTTTCTAGGGTTTAGGGTAGTGCAGTGGTGTTTGGGTGGTGTAGGGGGTCGTGCTGGGGTAGTGTTTTAGGGTTTAGGGTAGTGCAGTGGTGTTTGGGTAGTGTAGGGGGTCGTGCTGGGGGTAGTGTTTTAGGGTTTAGGGTAGTGCAGTAGTGTAGGGGGTCATGCTGGGGGTAGTGTTTTAGGGTTTAGGGTGGTGCAGTGGTGTATGGGTAGTGTAGGGGGTCATGCTCATGGGCGTCTGCAGGGGGGGCAAGGAGGGGCGCTTGCCCCCCCCTGGATCGCCGGTCCGTCCAGTGCGGGCCGTACAGGTGGTGACGTGGATGGTGCGGCTCAATTCAATTTAGATGCCTGGATTCTTTTTCTCAGGCACTCCGTAACTTGTCCCTCTTACCCTCTCCCAAGTCAGCCCCCACCGTCAACTATGAGGCAGCAGGCTCACACAAAATGATACAAGTTGTTACTTTAAGGCGCGAGGGGACGCGCCTTACAGTAACTACTTGTGTCATTATTGACAGCCCCCACAGTGGTGTTTGTCTGCAGGGCAGTCAATATTAAGAGCGCGCTCACCTCCGTTGCTAATGACACACTTCTACTCTGACCACGCACTCACCAGCAGCTGCTGTCACTGGTGATAGGGGCTTACTGTAGCCCACCGTCCCCTCAGGAAACCCCTCGCGCTCAGTGTAAATCCCCAGGACACTGGGGTCTCCCCCCAGAAGTGCATTGCTATGGAGCTCCCTTCGCGCCCCAGAGTGACGTTTGCCGGGATACCAGATTCGCCCCCCACCTCGAGGCTGAAGGGTCAGGTCAGTGAAGTGTTGTGTGTTGCTTTCGACGGCTCGACCCTCCGCAGTGTTCACTTCCCATGGCTATGCTATGTTTGTCTCAGTCAGAAAACCGAAAAGAGAACCGTTGCGCTTAACTTTCATCGAAGAGGAGTTACTGAAGTTTTAACCCATTTTGAAAGATACTGGAACTGAATGCCCGGAACATGCAGCGAAGGGTTTTGGATGGGGTCGTGAGGGGGTGAATGGGAGTGGAGTGTGCGTGCCTAACGATAAAATGTGACATAAGTCGAGTACAGTACACTTACAATTAACATTATTAAATTAAACAAGTATTACCAGATATAGTGGCTTGACACTCAATCAGTACCCCCCACCCCAGCTTGCAACACAAGCTCTTTGAATACGGTTCATTTTTCCACCCGGACTCCTGACACCTGCCCTACAGGTATTCATTCCACTTCTCAGCGGAACCCCAGCGTTTCTCCACAGAAGGGAGATGTCTCTTCCGGTGGGTGCTCTTCCCTCGTCCCCCAGTGTCGTATTGTGCGCTGAGCCACTACTGATAAACCGTCTGGCTGTGAGGGGCGCATTTTCGCTCCCTATTACTTGGTGCTGCATACTATTATATTTATCATGAATCTCTTATCTAGTTCCGACCTCACCTTTGGGCAACAGAGCGCTTCATTCGTAGCAGAACCAGACTACCAGACTAAAGGTGCCACCTGCCCTTACTCTTAGCGCTTGCACAGCCCTTCGTGAACTTTGGCTTTGGGAGCGAGTGAAGCTGGCGTGATGCTAACTGGTGGAGTTATGGGCTATGTACGATACTGAGTTCACTCGACTACCCTTGCACTGCAAGTGCCGAGTGTGTTTACACCCGTCCCTTGTCTTTATTTTAATTTTTCTAACTGCCTGCTAGCGTCAGCGCGCTGAAGTATCCGAAAGGCAGCTTGCAAAACGCATTACAAAACTTCAAAATAAACACGTCACATGATGTTAACCGAAAACGAATCTACGGTTGTACAAGCTCCTCACTTGCTGAAAACCGTGACTCCAAGAACTGGCTTCCCTCTCTTTCCTCTCCTTTGGTTCTTTCATTCACCTTTGAAATGGTTCTAAAAAGGAAGTAATACTTTTGCTGGAAATGTCTTTTTCTGACATTTTTCTATTCCAAATTGCAGCCTCGGGATGGAGAGAAAAAAATAAATGTTAAAAATACGAAAAATAAATAACTAAATAAAGCAAGACACACTGGTCACAAAGTGGCCAGCTTGGTTTTATTCACACCCAAACACATTAGCCCCACTTTACAGACTTTGCCAGTGAAGCACTACTTTCATTTTTTCTCGTCTTTGAATAGCATTGTTTTCCTCAGGTGAGGAAGTTCATTACTGAAGGTAATGCGATATCTGGTTGATGCGTGGTGTAGAAAATGTTTAAAGTGATCCTTATCAACTGTTTTCCTTATATTAGTTTATAAAATGTGCACTGCAGCTTTATGTTCATGAATGTGGTCTTTTAAAACTATACTCCTTATGGTTTGTAAGGATTTAAGCAATGGACATTGAAACGGGTCCCTTCTGGGCCCTGTAGTCATGTCCTTTGCTTTTCAGGCAAAAACCCTCGTTGATTTCTGAATAGTGAGTGCACAAGGGCCATCACTGAAACTATATTGACGTTCTTGCTTTTGGAGTTTGTTTACACCTTTTGGATACAAAATGTTGTTTAAATTAGCAGTCAGACTACTGCATGTTTTGCTTATTTTTGGTATCCTCAAAGTGTCGGTATGATAAATTGTTTATTTAATTGGGGAAGATGTTGATTTTTGTTAAAGTACATCTCGGCTGTGTGAAATATTGGTACATAGAGGAATGCTATGTAAGGTGCTTTATTAGGGGTAAGGGTTTCAGTTGTTTATGCGAAACTTGAGAGGAGGCGCATTGTGTGTTTGTGATGCAACTCCGCCTAGAAGTTGGTTTAGTACCTGTGGTGAGTGTGAAGTGAGCTAGCCCCCATTTCATGAACAGAAATAGGATTGCCGTTTTGCATGGGGGGGGGTGGCGGGCAGTATAGAATGACTTAATTGACAGCTCGTTGTGGTGGAATATTTGTGGGGTTTCGCTCTTTTCTGTGTGTGCTTTGAGGAGGGCCTCTTCGGGGGAGTTGCAGCTAAAGCCACTTGTGTGGGCTATGTCTTTGGGAGTACTGTGCTGGAATTAAGTACCCCATGCCGCGGCATTGTTATTTTACCTTTTTGGCGGGGTCGATATTAATGTTTGGAAGAAATAAGTATTGGTATGAGGCTCACCCTTTATGTGGGTCTTTATTTGGGTGAACTGCAGAGCTTTGGTGACATTGTGGTGGTTGGGCACTGTCCTCGAATATACAGTTTTCGGGGCAGTATCAGTCATATGTATAGGGTGACCAGATGACTCACCAGGGCACAACTTTCCCAGTTTTGATTTGCCATACCAGTGCATTCTGGGAGCTGTAGTCTAGGTTAATTTTATTTCAATCAAATTGGTCTAACACACTAGCTAATAATGTAAAAGCAAAACCCAGGTCTGGAAAAGTAATTCTCCCCGTAACTTGCAGGCATCTTGTCGCCTTAATTATGTAGCACCAACGGGCAGTGTCTCAGAAAGGAAGAACTCTTCCTTGGTGTATTTGAGAGATGCAGTTCTTTTGAAGAAGTGTCTGCAAAGCGCTATGCTTCTGTTGGAATCTGTGTGAGGTGTCACTATTTTGAACAAAACTTAACCTCAAGCTCCATAGGGGCATTGTCGGTGTGAAGTGCAGCTCTTTAGGCAGGAATGGGTGTGGAGACTATGCATGTGTGTGTATGCAATGGTGTCAACATGGGGTGTGCATATTTGAAGCCACTTCTCTTGGGCTAGCAACTGGAGAAGTATCTCTTTGGGATCAAACTAATTGGCGTGTCATTGAAGGACGAAAAGGAGCAATGAAATCAGCACAGACAAACTTTAAAGTTGAATAAAGTTCATGTTATTATTGAGACAAGAAAAAACTAAAAATAATTCCCCACCCTTTTAGTTTCTAAACTAATAGAATGGTCAATGAAAAACTAATACATCATACCATTACAATCTACTATGCAATAACCTAGCCTGTATTTGACTCTCGGCTATCTCTCTCACCACTTTACCTAGTTCTTTGGGTTCTAGGCCCTGTCCAGTTTGCATTGGCATATTGGTCTCCTCTTAGGCCTACCAGACACCTTCTTCACACTGATCTATTAGTCCTTTCTCAAACTTACCGGTATCAGGCCAGCACTGCCATATCTCAGTGATTCCAGGTTATATTATATCTGACCTGAACCCTCTAGACAAATTAAAAGGTAGAATGTTCACTTGACTGGTTACCCCACCCCCTTTTTCTTAAAACTAGAAGCAACTGTATTAGTCTATCTCCACCTTTGGTCATCTCTCATCAATCCCCAGCAAGTCTTACTTGATATGATGTAATGCTTCCGGACCTGCCTCTTTAGCAGATTACTTTTCTCCTAAATGTATCTGTTAGCCTTGGGCATCTGTGTCCTAGCTTTAGCAACACCAGAAAGAGCTGGGGCTACCTCATAACCCCCCTCCCCCCTCCCCCCTCCATCTACAGTACTTTTTTACTCTCACCACATCACCTTTTTATTAAGTGACCTCAAAACACAGTTTCTTCTCTTGAATGGGCAAGGCCCCTGAATAACGTAAAATATGGCTTCAAGCTCGTCCTCCATTTTCTTGCCCCCTTACTCCTAGCTAAATGTAACTCCCAAGCCTGTCAGAACTCCATCTCACCAAACCCATGAACTCCATTCCGTCCATCCTTATTGTTTGCCTTTTGGTCTCTGCCTCTGTTCTAAAGAGGTGTGCATTAGAGGACATGTAGCCCTGCCACTTCCGTGTTCAATGACTTGCAGAGTACACCTAAAACCTACCCATTTATCAGTCCCCTGCTTTCCTTGTTTCAGTTTTCCTGCACCTGGCCTTTACTTCTGCACTGTGATGTCCCTCTCTCGCTTTTCCACAGACTCTAAAGAGGACATTCCTCGGTGAGTTTCTGTCCAAGTAGATAGATGGAATCAGTCATGGCTTTGGTACTTAATGAGTTGCTTCATTAATATTGTTCTAGACAATGTGACTTAGCGAGGCTGATCCTACTAGCTCTTGAATTTGACACAATCGTCCACTGTATCATCAATGAAAGGTTTGCTGATGTGGATCTCTCTAGAACCACATCAATATGATTTAGGGATTTTTTTTCCCGGCCATTTATAGTTTTTTCCTTTGTTTCATTGTAGTTGCCAGGTCATCTGCTGTGGCGCCTCACAAGATTTTTCTCTCCACCCCCCCTATGGGTTTCTTTGTTTATTTAAGCTCTTTGTATTATTAGATTTTTTATTCATTTATTTAATACTTGTGCTCAATCATGCTGGAGGATGGTGATGAAGTAAAATGTTTGCCCCCCCCTGGAAAAATTTCTGCGGACGCACATGGTCATGCTGGGGTAGTGTTTTAGGGTTTAGGGTAGTGCAGTGGTGTTTGAGTAGTGTAGGGGGTCAACCTGGTGGTAGTGTTTTAGGGTTTAGGGTAGTGCAGTGGTGTTTGTGTAGTGTAGGGGGTCATGCTGGGGGTAGTGTTTTATGGTTTATGGTAGTGCAGTGGTGTTTGGGTAGTGTAGGGGTCGTGCTGGGGGTAGATTTAGGGTTTAGGGTAGTGCAGTGGTGTTTGGGTAGTGCAGGGAGTCGTGCTGGGGGTAATGTTTTAGGGTTTAGGGTAGTGCAGTGGTGTTTGTGTAGTGTAGGGGGTTGTGCTGGGGGTAGTGTTTTAGGGTTTATGTTAGTGCAGTGGTGTTTGGGTAGTGTAGGGGGTAGTGCTGGGGTAGTGTTTTAGGGTAGTGCAGTGGTGTTTGTGTAGTGAAGGGTGTCATGCTGTGGGTAGTGTTTTAGGGTTTAGGGTAGTGCCGTCGTGTTTGTGTAGTGTAGGGGGTCGTGTTTTAGGGTATAGGGTAGTGCAGTGGTGTTTGGGTAGTGTAGGGGGTCATGCTGGGGTTAGTGTTTTAGGGTTTAGAGTAGTGCAGTGGTGTTTGGGTAGTGTAGGGGGTCATGCTGGGGGTATATTTAGGGTTTAGTGTAGTGCAGTGGTGTTTGGGTAGTGTAGGGAGTCGTGCTGGGAGTAGTGTTTTAGGGTTTAGGGTAGTGCAGTGGTGTTTGGGTAGTGTAGGGAGGCGTGCTGGTGGTAGTGTTTTAGGGTTTAGGGTAGTGCAGTTATGTTTGGGTAGTGTAGGGTGTCGTGCTGGGGGTAGTGTTTTAGGGTTTAGGGTAGTGCAGTGGTGTTTGGGTAGTGGAGGGTAGTGGAGTGTTTTAGGGTTTAGGGTAGTGCGCCCAACCAGCCACAATATCCGTGGACAAAGGGGATCCTGACTCTTTGGAACGCTCCGTCAATTGAATAATTTGTGTCAAGGCCCCTACCACGTCCAAGACCTATCAATTCCTTTCTTGGGATCCCTCATATACTTGGAGAAAAAGGTACATAGTTTCTCATCAATTTCAGGCGTGTGTGCCACCTTCCCCTTCAGTGAGGGCCTGGGGCATTCTCCCCTCATCCTATTCCTGACCTCCCTTTCAAGGGGTTGATGGATTTTCCCCACCACATACTCTGCCACTTTGGCGTCAGGTGTCCACTCTGCCGACCTAGGATGGTAAATTTGGGTAGGCTCGAACATGTCCGAGTGGACCCCGTCCCCAACCGGGGACTGAGAGGAATGGGACTCTGGACGCCAGGGACGCCCCGAGTCCTTATCCTCATCGGAGGAGAAATCGTCCTCCGATACACCCTCTCCCTCTAAGGGAAACCCGCCGTCGGGGTCTACAATAGTGGTGACAGTGTCGCAATTTTCTCCGGGCCCCTCCTCCTCCCAGCAGAGTGCATGTTTTAGCGTTCGCGCACTCTTGAGGAAGGTCTCCGTAAGTTTATCAAATCCTTCCAAGTGCCTCGCGTTATGCTTAACGGCCCTTTTATTCCCCATCTGGGAGCTACTAGGACCCGCCATCACCAGATCTGGGTCACTGAACACCCCAGGGATGCTTTTCGCTAGCTTATCAACCTGATCCCTAAGAGGAGCCAGCGCCCTAGAAATAGCCAGAGAGAGGGCTTGGTCCACTGCTGGAGGGAGAAGTTGGGGGGCCATTCCTCCTCCACTTCCTGGTAGGAGGAGTAAAAATGGTCTTCTGGAGAAGACATGATAGCAGAGAGTGTGAGCACAGAACAAATGCCCTTAAAATCCTTAAGACAGCCCCCTCGCCGGTGCTCCAACAGCTGGGCTTTCCCCACAGCTGTTATAAGAATAGACTAGAGGCGCAATACCAATTACCACCACCAGGTGGCGCTGGTCACCAACGTGGCCGTGTGGGGAAATCACCGCGTAGCGGTGTCAAAATTAGGCGAGGGTTGGTCGGGAATCAAGCGGACACTAAAGGAGTGACCGTATTCCCAAACGCGCGTAAAGACCAGCGGGAGCGCTCGACGGAGCTGCCTCGCTCGGACCAGACGCACCTGACAGGATCTCACCGCGCGCAGAGCACACAGCGGGAGAAACTGCGAGGGGGAGAACGCGCTCGGGCAAGAGCCTGCTGCGCAGGGAATATGAAACAATACCAAGGCAATAATGCTAATAACTTGCACAGGAAACCGCTATACAAACAGCAACAACGTCAGATTAAGCCAAGAATGTAAGGAATGCACTTAACTGACGAGCAGTGAAGAAAGAGGAAGCGGAAGGGATGTCACGATATTATATACGATGGACTGTGATATAATTGGACTATAGTTGCCTTGGAGACTACCCCCCTAATGGTTCATGGGTTGTGTAGTCTTTTATTTAATAATTGTTGTTACGTTTTCTTTGAACTGCTATGCAAATAAAGTGAGGAAAGATATGCATAATTCTCGCCTCCGTCCTGCCATAGAATTCATTAAACTTTATTGGATCTGATTTAGAAACATAGATCATAAAAGTGTACATAAAAACAGTAAATCCTCTTTCCTAATACAATACAGTGAGAATTAATTAAAACCAGTAGGTAAAAACGGGTGTTACAAAGCCCGGTTCAGAGCAACTTCAGGTTAACAGAATCATAAAGTTCAATGTTTCGCAAGATCAATCTCATGTACTTCGTGCAAAATACGCAATAAGGGGTCCAAGTAAGATGTAACGCTCCAATACCTGACCAGTTTGCACTATATAAAACTGCAGAAAAACTAAAAATAAAAAGTGTTTTGCACACTTCTGTCATTGGGCTATATGTGGGCTACAGCTGGGTGATATTTGTGCTACATTTGGGCTCTTTATTCTCTGGTGGCCATCTTGGGAGACTTATTTGTTAAGTTTCCTAATTTACTGCAGTCTCCTCAGTAGGAAATGCTTTCAGTTTTTTACTTTGATTCCATCAAGAAGGCATTCAGATGTGTCACACATTTGCCATAAATTCAGAATGTTAGCACTCTAGTTGTTCATTAGATCACTGTAGTAAAGCTACTGCTCACTAGGGAGTTAACTGGAAGTCTACTGATGGTATTGAAAGTGATTGTTTCAGTCTGCTTGTCAGAATTTTCTAATGAAATAGAAGAGGATTTGAGATCTCACTTAAAACATGCCCTAAATTTTCTTTCTGCAGCACTAACCATAATTTCTATGGCAAAATGAACCCCTCATTTTGTTCCTTTTTAAATTAAATGTTTTAAGTGTTACCAGTTTATTCCAATCAAGATGGCTTCAGGTGTGCCATACTTTTATCATAAGTAAGACTGTTAGTGCTCTAGTTGTTCTTTAGAACACTCTGGGAAGCTGCATTAGAACACAAAGTCATCAACTGACAGGCTGCTCCTGTTGAAATATAACAGGAAGATATTTGAGATCACACTTGAAACATGTCCTAATTTTTCTTTCTACAGCACTAACCATAATTTCTACGACAAAATGAACCCCATCATTTTGTTCCTTTTTAAATTAAATGTTTTAAGTGTAACCAGTTTATTCCAATCAAGATGGCTTCAGGTGGGCCATACTTTTGTCATAAGTAAGGCTGTTAGCACTCTAGTTGTTCTTTAGAACACTCTGGGAAGCTGCAGTAGAACACAAAGGAATCAACTGACAGACTCTGCCCTTGTTGGATGTACATGTTTTACTGAGAATGTCAGACTTCATTCTCACATGACTGAGAAAGATAATGTGAATTTACAGAAAATATGCTCTCATTTTCAGCTTCTGGAGCACCTTCCAAAACTCTATGGGACAAGCATGTGAAAATAGTTTTCTCTCAAACATGATTCATGATATCCCAGCAGAAGGTTTTTCACAGGGTAAAATCACCTTAGAACACACCACAATTCCTGAAATTAGTATGGTACCATCAACAAATGAATTCTAATGTAACTAAAGTCTGTTATCACCCTTTATAGTTCTCCTTTTGGTAACCCTCAAAATCTTCGATTCACTACAATGCATTTCAATGGGGTACTATCATTTATATTGGTCCCAAGATGGCTGCCAGCAATTCCAGCATGAAGTGCTGACAGCCAATCAGATCTCAAGATGACATGTGTGGTTAGGCTCCGCCCAGATATGCGTTTTCTTTTTCAAATTTCTCAGGAACTACTGAACGGATTTACACCATTTAACCAAAAGGCACGACTCTGAACCAAGGGCTACCTTTTTGCCAAATTTGGTGTAATTCCGTTCAGCAGTTCGGGCTGTAGCTGCGATGAAAGGTTCCTATGGAAAATTGCATGGGGAAAACACGTTTTGGGACCCCCTTTTTTCTCAGCCCCACTTAACCAATCACCCCGAGACTTTTAGGATAGGAGCGGACCGGAGCGGGCCACAAGTTTTGAAAATTTCGCCAAGATTCGTCAACCGGCGCCAAAGTTATTTCAAATAGAATGTTGCGGATTTCCTATGGAAAATAGGTCCTAACTATAACTATCTACTGGCGACCGCCAGTAGATAATTTATATATATATATATATATATATATATAAGATACGAATCCACTCCAGCAAGGAAATGAAAAGACGGCCGTCTTTTCATTTCCTTGCTTGGAGTGGATTCGTATCTTATAAATTGTTGATGGTGGTTGCTTCCATCGACGGCACCGGCGTTGTGAGGCCAGAGGCGGCGTAAAAGCAACTCTGTTTGGATTGTTCATATATATCTATATATATATATATATATATATATATATATATATACTCACACACATACATATATAGGGTATGAAGGGATTCCACTTACCTTATGTATATTTACCTTGCATTGTAAAAGCATGCTTGGTAAAGGCATATGTATGATAAAAGTTTGCGTTGTAGAGACAATGCGTGGTAAAGGCATTGTGTAGTAATGGATGCACTGTAAAGATACTTGTCGTAAATGCATGCATTGTTAAGTCATACAACAATCAGAGAATGTTTGAGGTAGGTGGGATGGTGGGGGAGGTATAGAAGATGATTAGAGAGAGGGTGAATCAAGAGATAGCTACAATTAGATGTCAAAGATAAGGGTGATGATTGTATGGAAGCTAACTGAGAGAACTCAAGACCTCTGGTCTAACAGTGCAGGGAATGGTGGTGAAAATGAGAGCGGTGGAGCTGGAAGGGAAAATGGGAAAGATGTAGGTGAACGTGACATATAGAGAGAGAGAAATCTGAGCAAATTAGAGTGATGAAGTTGGAAGTAAGAGGTAAATTCTGAACCCAAATTAGAGCGAAGGGTGTGCAGAGTGAACCCGCCATTCACAGAGTTGAGAGAATAACAGGGAGATATGTTGGGAAATATGTGAACAATAGTAAAGAGAATTAGTAGTGGGAGGGAACAGGTAAAAGAATTATGGCATAAGAGAGAGAGTTGTTTATAAAAGAGTGGTTAAGAGGTGAACTGGGACAGGAGACCACATCACAGGGTGATGTAGAAAAACTGTTAAAGTGAAGAGTATGACATAAAAAGTTGAAAGTAAGAGGGAAATGGGAAAGGAAGCTGATAAGAAGATAGCAGATATGGAGGTGAGAGGGATCCTGAGGCAGAGCTGTGAGAGGTATAGATGGGTAGTGGAATGGACATGGGGTGACATGATAAAGATATGAATGGTAAATCACCAGGGTCCAAGGTCACATGGCATCACTGCCGGGAAGATATCAAAGGCCATATGATGTCACTTCCTGTGATGTCGCTGGGTTCAAAAAGGCACGTAATTACACTTTTGCTACCCCTGGGATTTTGGTGAATTGACGTCCAAGTTAGTTGGTTAATGTTCCTGCACCAAACATCTTTGTGGAAGATGCAGGTCACAGGCTCTCTATTGCATCTGCTGCTAAGTAGAGCTCTTTTTGAAACCTGCTAGTAACAGGTTGGAATTCCAGAAGGAGCATTTCCTTTTCCAATTTCAATAAACGTGAGCACCTGTTGTCAATAGTGCCTAGAAGCTCAAACTACCACGCGAAATAGTCATTGAATTGGTAACTTTAAGGGGCAATGACGTGTGTCATGACTGCTCTAATTGCAACAGTGACAACTTCATTCCGATGCCATCCCTGCCTCGGCACCCACCATATAATTAATCCACTTTCTTAAATAAATCAGCATCCCCCTTAAGAGCAGAGTTTGCGTCTGTCGACGTTAATGGGATCATCGTCTTAAAATCTGGAGTTTAAAATCCCCACCTCCACAGTAGGATCAACGGCTTGACAGCCCTGGTGTCATATAGGCAAATAATGAGGGCCGTTTGAGAGAAATTCTTTAAGTCCAGCTCATCCTGGCTTAATGATGGTTAAACAGAAACCAATAAAGTGGCAGGGTGTCACAGCGAGAGAGGCCCTGACTGAAAACAAGGGGGCGGGCAAGGCCCCCCCTTTCCTAGTCAACCCAGGGGCGCGGGGTAATGGCGGCCGAGGCCTAGGCATTTCTTCACGGAGAGCGAGAGCTCGGGCGGGAGGGTGCTGAGCTGCGACGTTTGTGTTGCATAAACTGCTCCCCAGCGGCCCCATTGCCCCCCGGGTGAAAGGAACAAGGCCTTTAATGAGAGGAGGATTAACAGACAAGAGAGTGAGAGCTCAATACAGTGTGTGCATGCGCGTAATTGGATTGGGCCTTAATGAATGGCTGCCTTACACGGCGAAGCGGCTCCTCCATGGCAGAGAGGCCTGTGTGCCGGTGGCGCTGCACCCCCTCCTCACCCGCGCGGAGCCGAGCAGGTATTAGAGGGGATCAGCTATCTCATTAAGGGCTTAGGCTATTTGTTCTAGGCACCCCCTTTGTTGTCCTAAACACTCTGCGCAGCTTCTTTGAGAGCTTAAACAGTTAGCGGAATCCTTTCCCTTCTGCCACCCTGCGGCTTACGGTACACTTTCACTGCCCTCCTGATCCGGAAGAAGTCCGAAGCTGAAAAGGCACATATATAGAATGCCAGATTGACAGTAGCCCTGCTTCTGATACCTATTTTACCCTTTGAGTCTGCATTCGCTGTTAACCCAGTATATGTCTGGTGGTACAAAACGAGACGCCCTAATAGCTTGAATTAATTGTATTATTCACCGGGCTAAAAATCTTTAAATTTAATGTCCGCAAACTTGACAAATTCTGGATTTATTTCTGCTTAAAAAGGTACAAAATGCGAAAATACAATGATGTTCTGTGGGATTCTGCCGAGTGGTGTTTCAGATCTAATAACGGGCCAAGTCTAATGTTATAAACAATTTATATTAGGTACACAACAGACTGATTTTCTATTGACGCTTAAACAATATGAATGGTAATCCTTTTAGTATGACGACGACGCAATGACGATTTAGCTGGGATGTGGACCCCCCAAACGAAGGGTAATGCTCAAGTCTTACCACCGTCGCTGAGCTATATTGACGATTTATATAGGAAATAAAAAATGAATTAAATAATAGGAGAAAACACACTGACTCAGACTAAGACCAATATAGCTCACAGAGGATGATGCTGGAGCACTAGAATATTGAAATGCTTATTTTAGGCTGCAAATGCTTGAGTAGCTGCTCATTTGAATTATATAAAAAATGTCAATAACAAAATTCGGTTACATTTCTGTTATGTAGAAAAAAAGTTCCTTTTCGGAATCCTAAACGGGGGCATAAGAAGAGCAAGGGTAACTACTGAACTTTCACATCCCCTCTGCTTCTAAATTCCAATACATTCATGACAAAAGAAAACACTACTTTTCGTTAAGACCAAATCAAAAATCAATATTCGTGGACACGACCGCACACATTTTGAATGGTTTGGTCCTAAAAGCTGGCAGCGGGACTGGAATGTGCTGCGCAAAATGTTATGTATTGAAACATCACTGGCAACACGGGAAAGTAAATTACATGAAGGAGGGGGCAGCGTTTTTTATGCAAACTTAGGTTTATACATAGTTCCAAATATTGGCCATTTATGTAGATTGTGGAGTTTACTGATTTCCCCCCAATACAGTTCCACCACCACATCCGCACGCAAACATGCAATAAAACAATCCCCAAACAACAAAATACCATATAGATTCACTCTCTCTCTATGACCTGTACTTAAAATATGTAGATGGTAGCTTGAAGGTCATAAGTTTGCACGCAAGGGCATAGCCTAAATTAATCATCACAAATGTCCCGTTTTTCATAGGAAAGCCAGTTGCCTATAAATTTACAACTATTGCATATTTTTCATACTTTTTGTATGAAATATGCAAGAGTTGCAACAAAAAACATGTTATTTCACACCCCATCCCCCAAATTATGTTGGGCAAAAATCAAGCACTGTGGAATTTACCAATGACAAATTAAAAATATGTCCAACAATTTTACTGTGGAGAAATTCAAATATCACTGACACAAATCTGTTAATGTGATCCGGCCAGTTGTGTCTGTAACACGTGGCTGTAGGCCTGTCAGGAACACGTTTTTTCCTGTGGCACCCAAAGAGGTGCAGTGCCTTATTATTAAATAAGAAGAAAATCTTATAAACTCTTGTCTTGAGTCCAGGCTGAGGCAATCAAATAAGGCAGGCCAAATGAATGTATTCTACAGCAGCGCCTTGAAAATTTACCTTTTCCAGCCAACACCCAGTTCTTTTGCACCCTGTCAAGCTTTTTACTGACTTTGCATTTTACCTGGCCATGTGTCCTAGCACCTGAAGGACCTACCTTGTTACAAACCACTGTTTCCTACCTTCGTTCTTGTTTGGAAGAATGGCAAGTTAGTGACTGAAAAGCATTATGAGTACCGTAGAAAACCCTAAATAAAATAAGTACTTTCATACTATTCTTCAGTCCTACTCCTAGAAGTATAAACACTATGCAACAGAACAATACCACAACATTTTAAGTGCAGAAGAGTAGAAAAAAGTGGCAAACTTCTGCAGCTTGCAGAAGAAATGGACAATGCTCTGTGATGGCTTGCTTATCACGTATCTGTCCGAAGCATTTTTAGGTCTGGCTTTGGCCAAGACTTTTTGAGTTTTAATAGAGTTGCATGCTTAGTTTACTTACTTAAAGTGGCTTCAGTCAGTTCTCTTCTCCCATTGGTCTGTTATTGTCATTTACATTTTATTGCTCCAGCTTCAGCATACAGTATGGACCAATGGGTCAGCTCACCTCACCTACTGGTTAATTTCACTGTGAGTGAAGGAATTTTCCCTTTCACTGGAAATGTAGTTCCCTTCTGTGACAGGGACCACTATAGCAATGTGTGTTTTTTAAGCCCAAACATGATTTTGGTGCAATTCTTAACAGGTATGGACACGTGCAGTGCTGGCCTGCCTCCTAGCATGAGTGACGAATAGTACAAAATGTTCCACTCCTGGAATTGTCCATATTGTGGTTGCTTTAAAGGTCTTGGGGTGAATTGTTTAGAGGATTTTTGGATTTATTGTTTAGAGGAGTTTTGCTTCAGCCAATGTTTTTTTTTCTTGACTGTGGGAGGCCCTGGAGCTTCCCCAACAAAACGTTTTTACAAAAACCATGCTCAGGCAAAGGCACTTTTGACAAAGCCAAACAACTGTCTGAGCCATTTGCTTTGCTGATGGTTGTTATATTTGTAAAGCGAAGTCACCATGTAGTCTTGCACACGTTGGTGCTTCGTTAATTGCAAAACAAAACTTCTAAAAATAGAATTGGAAGAAAACCTAATTGTACTCCAACACCATGTGTTACCTGTCAGAATCGGAGCTTGTGACCAGAGAACACACATTTCTCTGAGGATTATTATAATGCTTGCAACCTTTTCAGGTGATTTACTAAACTTTAAATATTTACCGATACTTAATGATTGTGTTTGTAAAAAAATGCTCCTTGCATGGAGAAATGGTGGGTCTCGCTGTTTAGCAGGTACTTCTGCATTTAAGGCCTTTCTAATTCGATTGTGAAGCAGCACCTTCCAAGTGTGACAGCCAATCGTGACCTCTGAATAGGTGTCTGAGCTTGTTAATCCCTGAAAACCCATTCATGTCTAAGCAGGGCCCAGATCACCAACAATTGTTTGAAAAAAACTGAGGGGATTTTACCTTCTGTCTCAAAATCCAGATTATTGGCCTTGTAAAAAAATATGCCCTGCTAACTCTCCAAGGGCCTGATTACGAGTCTGGCAGTCTGAGGACCATCAGACTTGTGGTGGCGGTCTTGCGACCGCCACATTACGACCCTAGTGGCCGTGCAGCCCTGGGACCGCCGACTCCTCCAGGGAACCACCATTCCCTGGCAGTGGTGCAGCAGTCCAGAGGTATCTATATGCTTGGCGGGACCGCCGTGGTCCTTCCAAGCATATAACGACTTTCATCAACGTCACTGTTTTCATGGAAGTCTTTCCTCCATGAAAACAGTGGTGTTGAGGAAAGAAAGGAGGCCCTGCAGGGCCCCCTTGTCCACACACCTCGTGGTTGCACACAGCCAGGCACAACATGTGCCCCCCTGTGTGCATGCACAGAAGTTCCAGCACAGCTTAGACTTTTCAGTCCATGCCGTGCTGAAACTTCCTTTGACGTTCCCATTGGCAAAGGAAATGCCAGTCAATGACTTAAAAAGTCATTATTGGGTGGGCTGCCCTTACGTGGCTTTGGCGCAGTGGGCGCCAGTGGAGAGCCGGCGCAACTGCACCAATGTCGTAATCGGGCCCTAAGTGTGTATGTTGCAGTGCTCCCTACTTCTTTCATGCCTGCCAAGTAAGTGACCCACACCCAAAAAGAGAACATATCTCAGATCCCCAGTCCTCTGACAAAAGCCAGGTGTGGAATTCAAGAAAGGAGGTAGACTGAGATGTAGTTGTACCCAAAAGGTAGATTTATTCTTTAGTTCAGTCAGGACAGGAACATTTGAGGATAAGATGGTTGTAGTAGTATTGAAAGTAGTCTCAGGAAAGTCAGCCCCACCGGGAGCAGCATCCCTGCTGCTCAGCCCACATACAGCAACTGACAATTCCACTCAAACATACACACAGGGAACATTCTGTGACATCACTTACACTGGCTGAGCAGCAGAGTACAGAACACAGAAAAAGGACTAGACAGAGAAGAGAGCGGGATACCACACCAGGTAAAGACCAAGAGCCCTCACAAAGGCACTTTTGGATTTTGGCCCCTGGAGAAACTGCAATTACCCCTCATTGACTTGACTTGGGCACCAAAGTCAAAGTTCCTTTAGGGAATGCTTTATCATTGACTGCCACTCAGTGTAAAGCCTAGAGCTCCTGCAAGTTGGAAGAACTTCAAGCATCCTTAGCATTAGTTACTTTAAACAAATTGATTTCTTTAACGCAGATTCGAACCCTCCTGTTCAGCAACCATAAGACCGACTTGCAAGAGGCTTTCCAAGGATTGATTGCATCCACTACAAACTTTACAAAATTTCATACCAGTTTATAAGATATACTGATGTTGTATCGGTATACTATGTAGAACCTCCTTTTGTGTCATGTTCTCTCTCCTTTGGCTTTTGGTACTGACTATATTATTGGTTAACACAGGGATACTCAATTTAGGGCTTGAGGACCGCCCTCTTGACCTTTAATTGCAGGCCCCTGGTGAACAGCAGCACTGGGCTGCTGTTCACTTGACAGAGCAGGAACATTCAGAAACCTGTGAAACAAACAAGCATACTTTATCTACACATTAGCTAAAGTAACTGTGAAGAAGTAAAGAAGGTGTCCTAAACAACTTATCTTAAGGAACACCTTTCGCTTTAAAGACATCTTGCACTAAACATGCAAAAACATGATACACTTTTTTGAAGTTTGCAGAGAGTTTATCTTATTAACATGCATGAGCATTTTACCTTAGTAGATCAGATGATATCACTGCATTGAGAAGCATTTATTAGAAGTGATAGTTTTGAAACATGAACTTGGAAACATTCATGCCACCCCCAATCTGAAAACAATGCCATTAGTGAAACGAGAGGCAATTCATTTGTCAGGTGTACCTTGTGTGTAGCCTTGGTTGTTATATAATTGGAGCAAAATTATAGTCTATCAAATAAAACACAAGAGAAGGTTTTGTACAGCATATTTCCTGGCCTCGTGTATTTAAAGGGGCTCGCATATGTGATAATGAAGAAAAAGTAGACAAAGTGAAATTAACCAATTGCCTAGGATCACAAAATGTGGTCAAGTGGGGAAGGCAGGACTGATCCCAGGTTTTCTGGTTTCACATTTTGTAATTTGCCACCAGATGAATATCTCTTTCCCACTCACATTTTACATTAGAAGTTAATGCTTTGTCTTTAATTCTTGGTGCATGAGAATAGAGCATCGGTGGCAGACAGAAGTCACTTAAAGGCTTGGTTTGTTGTCCAGACCATGCATCTGCTTCGGGTCCCCCCACGCTCACCTTTCATCACCGCGACCCTCTGCTTGCTGTCATCGGTGTGGCCCTTGGGCATGCCACAGACAGTATTCTATGGCCCCTGGGGAAATATATGTAAGTACCCATGGGTTAACGCATTTTTTCTCTTGTTATTTCTACTGTATGTGAGATTTGTTCATTGTAAAGCACTCTGTTGACCCTGTGGCTAGGTCCATGCCATAAAAATCCTCTAAACAATTCACCCCAAGACCTTTAAAGCAACCACAATATGGACAATTCCAGGAGTGGAACATTTTGTACTATTCGTCACTCATGCTAGGAGGCAGGCCAGCACTGCACGTGTCCATACCTGTTAAGAATTGCACCAAAATCAGCACTAACCCGTGATATTTGTGTAGAGACTAAACTGCTCACTAGGAGTATGGGGCAGCATTGTCCATTTGGAATCACAAATGACACACTCTTCCAG
This sequence comes from Calotriton arnoldi, assembly GCA_963921515.1. Classification (NCBI taxonomy): domain Eukaryota; kingdom Metazoa; phylum Chordata; class Amphibia; order Caudata; family Salamandridae; genus Calotriton; species Calotriton arnoldi. Next base: position 1,042,081 of record CAWUFW010006010.1, read on the forward strand.
GGCCCCAATTATAGAATGGGTGCAATGCCCTGGTCGACGCCTGATGCACCTTTCAAAAAGTGCACTGTGTGCAGACCGGGAGAATTCTCACCTATTTCTGTGAATGCAGCTGCCCTGGCGGCAACGCACTCAGTGAAAGACAGAGCAGCATATTCCAAGCTGTTGCATGTTTCACCGTGTAAGCGGCAGTCACCTACACTTTAAAACAAGCATTTGCAATGCAATAGGTCTTGCATTCATGCGAGTTTGAGCTATTGGCATTGTAAATGACAATGCCTTTTATTTATGTTTTGGGTTTTAAAACATAAATAAAAGGCATTGTCATTTACAATACTAATAGCTTAAACTCTCGCAAATGCGGGACCTATTGCATTGCAATAAAGGGCCTTCTCGACCGCTTGTTAGATTGTAAATATCAGAGGAAGAGACCGGCCTGCGACGTCTTCAAAGTAGTGATAAATAGTGCAGTGAAGATGATGTGTAAGTGTTGTAAATTTCACAGACACAAAGTGTGAAGTGAGAGTTACATATGAGCCGAGCTATAAACACTAACGAAGCGCTCCAACACCTTTTGCTCTGTGATTACACTGTCATTGCTGAGGAAGAAGGTGAGGGGGGCTATTTCTGCCCTTTTTAGGTCGAGCCTCGAGTAGCGCGCAAGCGCTGCTAGGCGAAGACTTTATGTAAGGGGGTTTCAAAAGCTGACCAGACGCTCGTGCGTCTTGGCCTTTTTCGGGCGGTTACGCGCGCAGGGCCGACATCTGTTTCCCATTATCGTGCCCAGACGCGTGCACGATAATTGGAAACACATGCCGGGAAAAGGCCATGACGCACGAGCGTCTGGTCAGCTGAGCAGGCTGCCGCGCTCGCTCGCCCTCGCCCCCGCTCCTCTCTTGTAATTTATTGTCGTTGGCTGTTTTTATTCTCATCACCATCACCACCCAGGGTCTGGTTCGAGTAAGTTCACAGGGTGGATTTGCGCGTGGCTTTTCCTCTCTGCTCCCTTTTGTGTCTAATGCACGGCGCGCTGGCTCTGCAGGGCGTGTGATCTTGGGTACATCGGTCAGTCTCTCTGATCCGACCCTGAGCCGCCTGGTAATTTATTGTCGTTGGCTGTTTTTATTCTCATCACCATCACCACCCAGGGTCTGGTTCGAGTAAGTTCACAGGTCGGATTTGCGCGTGGCTTTTCCTCTCTGCTCCCTTTTGTGTCTAATGCACGGCGCGCTGGCTCTGCAGGGCGTGTGATCTTGGGTACATCGGTCAGTCTCTCTGATCCAACCCTGAGCCGCCTGCATGCACGCTGGAGACAGCACGGAGGGCTGTTATGGCATTGCACACCCCTCACAGCCAGCAGACAGCTGTCGAGGCGCACAGGGCCTCACCTACCTGACGTCCGCGTCCTTCGGGGGCCCCTTCTCTGGAGCGTTGATGCGTTTAGAGAGGCTTCATATCTTTACTTATGCATCTCAGTAGTAAAGCGCCAAGATGCAATCTATAAGAACAGAAAGCGCTAGTGTTTACACTGCGAAACACTATCCGTGTTTCACTAAAAGGGCCTCCGAGTAGCCATTCAGAATATTTTTCTTGGTTCTTTAGCAGTTTGTCTAACCCAGAGCGTAATATAAAAAAAAAAAAAAGTAAGTGCACAGGCTCCGTTTTTTCCCCTCAGAAGCCGCCGCCAGCGCTGCCGAATGTTGGGGTTGCCAAGGCTTCTTCATCTTGATTCAACCTCATGTCTTTTTCTTCCGTCACCCTATATTTTCTCTCTTTTTTTCCCCTGAAGCGGGTTCTTTTACATCCCAGTCTTTCATCTCGTGTCAGTCACTGTTTTACTCTCTTTCTCTTCCCGTCTGTCTCTCTTTAATGACTGCCTCTTTCTTGCTCAAGGTGAAAGTTTTGTGAAAAAAAGTCCCGCTGGTCCTAACATGAGCAGCAGTGCCTCCACTTCCAGCCACAAATTAAGCACCAAGGATCAGATTTACTAACGCTTTATGCCGGCATAAAGCAAAATGAACTGGTGCACGGTATTTACTATCTAGCGCAAAAGGTGTTGTGCCACGTTTTGTGCTGGAAGGTCGCCCTTTTCACAGCACAAAAGCCCTTTGCGGTGCTTTGTAAAGTGCAAACAGCACAAACAGCCTAAGTTTTGACATAAAGCCCTATTTTTGAAGGTGGTTGTTACAGGCTCAGGTGCAAAACTTGAGGCCGGTGTGAATAAGGGGAAATGTGCTCTTTAAAAACAAGCATTGGCATAGCCAATAGGTCTCGCCTTGGGACCTTATAAGTGTTTAGCCATGCAACAGTTGATGTTGTTGCACCAAGGATATTGTGCTGCATAACTAAATACTTATAAGGTCCCAAAAGCGAGACCTATTGGCTATGCCAATGCTTGTTGTTATTTGATTGTGCAGTGTGGCATTACGTAATGTCATTGCTATCTTTGGCCTACTAAAAACACTCCAGCAGTAGTAGGGCCCTGGCTTCACCTCCTGGGCAGGACGGGCTGTGCTTTATGGCAGGCATGGAGGGAGGGAGGGATGGTCTCTACTGCAGCTCCGACCTCGTACAGTGCCCCTGCTATTACTAGTGAGCGAGAGGCACTGAGGTGGTGGTATTGGTGGTGGTGGTATTGGTGGTGGTGGTATTGGTGGTGGTGGTGGTGGTAGTGGTATTGGTGGTGCTGGTATTGGTGGTGGCATTGGTGGAGGTGGTGGCATTGGTGGAGGTGGTGGCATTGGTGGTGGTGGTGGTATTGGTATTAGTGGTGGTGGTATTGGTATTAGTGGTGGTGGTATTGGTATTAGTGGTGGTGGTGGTATTGGTGGTGGTGGTACAGGTATTGGTAGTGGTGGTACTGGTATTGGTGGTGGTATTATTATTGGTGGTGGTGGTATTGGTGGTGGTGGTGGTATTGGTGGTGGTGGTGGTATTGGTGGTGGTGGTATTGGTGCTGGTGGTGGTATTAGTGGTGGTGGTATTAGTGGTGGTGGTATTAGTGGTGGTGGTATTGGTGGTGGTGGTAATATTGGTGGTGGTGATATTGGTGGTGCTGGTGATATTGGTGGTGGTATTGGTGGTGGTGGTGGTATTAGTGGTGGTGGTAATGGTGGTGGTGGTAATGGTGGTGGTGGTATTGGTGGTATTGGTGGTGGTATTGGTGGTGGTATTGGTGGTGGTATTGGTGGTTGTTTTGGTGGTAGTATTGGTGGTGGTGGTGGTATTGGTGGTGGTATTGGTGGTGATGGTGGTATTGGTGGTAGTGGTATTGGTGGTGGTGGTATTGGTGGTGGTGGTATTGGTGGTGGTGGTATTGGTGGTGGTGGTATTGGTGGTGGTGGTATTGGTGGTGGTGTTATTGGTGGTGATATTGGTATTGGCGGTGGTGGTATTGGTATTGGCGGTGGTGGTATTGGTATTGGCGGTATTGGTATTGGTGGTGGTGGTATTGGATTGGTGGTGGTGGTATTGGTGGTGGTGGTATTGGTGGTGGTGGTATTGGTGGTGGGGATATTGGTGGTGGTGATATCGGCGGTGGTGTTATTGGTATTGGTGGTGGTGGTATTGGGGGTGGTGTGGTATTGGTGTTGTTGGTATTGGTGTTGGTGGTATTGGTGGTGGTGGTATTGGTGGTGGTGGTATTGGTGGTGGTGGTATTAGTGGTGGTGGTATTAGTGGTGGTGGTATTAGTGGTGGTGGTATTAGTGGTGGTGGTGGTGGTATTAGTGGTGGTGGTGGTATTGGTGGTGGTGGTGGTATTGGTGGTGGTGTTGATGGTGGTATTGGTGGTAGTTGTAGTGAAACAGACACGAGATAATGCCAGGTTAATGCCGGGTTAAAGTGATTGGAAGCAGGCACCCGTGTTAGGGGGGCGGCCATGCTGCTTAAAAAAACACAAGCGGTTTCAGCTGAAGCAGCGCATGTCCGGCCTGCAGTAAGAGAAACTCAATAAAGTAAATAGTGCTTACAGACTAAATAACAAGTCCCGTGTAACAACCGAAGTAAAAGGGCCAGCCGCCATGGGAGGGTACAAATGAAGACAAGGCCGTACTAAGGAGGGACTAACAAGCCTATTAACAAATCCGAAGGCAGCATTTACAAAAGACAATGACACAAGCCAATGAAAAATATGGGATGAGATTGGGCGCAGCTTCTCTCCCACACTCTACTACAGCAGTCTCGCAGAGCGAGCAGCGCATGCACGCTGCCGCTAGGCTCGACCTAAAAAGGACAGAGATCCCCTTGCAGACAGGTGCAGTGCGTGTTGAGTGGTGCAGGAGTTATCTCACGACACGTACGGTTGACCCCATGTGAAGAAGCCGACTCACTGGCGATCCCAAGTTCATACCCCTCTCACCTAGATATTCCTGCTCAACTCACTCAAGCCCCACAAGGTAAATCTTATTCACAATGCTTGATCCCCCTTCACATAACTTACCAGGAACATGTCGGGGTCCCACTGGTTTAAACGACTGCTGCTTCCAAAGCTTTTGCCTGGATATGCCACAGAACCTCTTTTGGCCTTCTTCTTCCACTCTTTGCCGTCTTTCTCTCATGCATAAGGCTTTCAGACACATTTCCAAACCTGATTACATACTGTTTTACAACCATTTCTCTTGTTATATTGAAGATATGAGGAGGTAGAAAAAAGCTGGATGGCTTTTAGTGGTGCCAGAAAGAATCCCATATAGCCTTTGCTAGTATACAAGGTACAGTTGGCAGCATACTTAAGCACCCCCTTGATATAATAAAATGTCTTTGCAGCCATTTGCTCGTCCCGCCATGTCTGATAATGGTAAGACACTTCTTGAGGGCAAGATGCCTGAGGTAGCGATTGCTGAAGATATATCTGCCCTGCAGACTTGTAAATTACGGAGGCAAGACGTAGAACTGGAGAATTTTACAAAGTATGGAGCCTCTTTTAGTTTTGTTGCTGCATGGTGTGTATGACGAGGCAGAAACCACAGGTTCCCTGGGAGCACTGTCCAATAAAGCTATGTTTACACTTGTGCTTAAGGAATGGAAGAACCCACTGGTTTGCTCCAGCTATCGTCCCATGTCTTTAATCATTGTGGATATAAAGATAATGGACAAAATCCTAGCGATGAAACTGGTGAGGTCGTCCACATGCTAATAAAAAGAAGGTCCAATAGAAACTCTAGCTGTATTACTTGACATCGAAAGAACATTTGTTTGTGTTGAGTGGGAGTATTTATTTCATGCTCTGTCAAGAGCTCAATTCTGACTGAATTTAAATAATAAAGATTGTCTCCTATTATTAATCGCCAGCAGTGGATATCAATTGCAGGGGCTTCCTCTCCCCAGCTATTGAGAATAAGAGAGATACCCAACAGGGGTGTTGTAGGAAGCTGGCTCTGCATATACTATACCAAAATGAGGTATAGTGTGCACAGAGTCCAGTGGAACCCCAAAGGTAGGCAGAGGTAAAAGTAGATAGCACCTTACTCTCTATTTGTGGTAGTGTGCGCGAGCAGTAAGGCTTTATCAGAGGGTAGTGTTAAGCATTTGTTGTATACACTCAAAGACTGAATTTCAGACCAATTGGTTTTGTATAAAAATATTCTTTTAGTTATTTTATTTCTTAGAACCAAGCAAGTCTGGCACAGGAAAGTGATTTATACTTTGCAGTAATAATACAGGTTGAATTGCAGTTGTATATATACTTTAGTTTGATTACAGTAGAATTACTGATAATGCAATGCTTTGAAATATTGTACATATACTTTGTATTGACTTTTCAATCGCATGTCAAGTAAATTACTTTACAGATTACTTTTCTTACACAGTGTCGTATACCTGGATACTGCACTGGGACATTTCCTGTAAACAGGTAAGTAAAAGCGTTTTGGGTATTTAGTTACAGTTTTAGAGACTTTTATAGATTTTCCAACTCCACACTTAGAAACTTTTTTTAATAGAAAAACAGTCAATGTTATCCTATGGGAGAAAATAGTGTTATCGGTTCAGAGGTAAGTACTTTGGTGTGGGAGTTGGATTTCTGGGGTTAGACTCCGGGATCCCCCAGGGTCAAGGATGCACTTTTGTTACACCCTCAGCGGCACTAGAGCAGCCGGGTGCAGAATGCTGAGGCTCATTGTTATCCAATGGGGGATAGGGGGCCTCCGGTTGGTGGCTGCTCAAGAGCAGGCCGCAAGGTTGTGGGAGCAAAGCTCCTGGACTTAAGCTCAGGGCAAATGGGGGTTCACGTTAGCACCAAAGGTACACCCTCAGCGGCACTAGGGCGGCCGGGTGCATGGTGCTGTTTTGTCGTCGGGTGCCCTGTTACTTTCAATGGGGATTCTCCGGTTTGCAAACACACTGCAGGCTCGGGGACGAAGGTCTTCTGGGTGCAACCACCACTTGGAGAGGTAAGTTGGGATGCTGGGGGTTGGCTAGACCCCGTCGGTTGGGCTACGCAAGGCCATGGGGCGTCGGGTGCAGGGGTGGCTTTTAGAGTCGGATCTTCTTACCAGCTCCTGGTCGCGGTTTGGGGGACCCACCGAATTGAGTCTGCAGGCATCGGCTGGAGGCTTGAGGCAGGTCAGGGATCACTGGATCCTGGGTCAGGATTGCCGGGAGACCTCCTCGCGGTGTTGGGCCACTCGAACTCGGGCCGGGGGCGTCGGGTGCAGAGTGGTGCAGACTCGCATATTTTGCCAGAGCTGGAGTCTGTTTGGTGAACAAATCCAGTGTTCACGGAAGACCAAGTCTCTTCCTTGGAAGGCAGGGCAGGTCCTCGGAGTTCTTGAGGTTGCTGGCTGCAGGACACACCGAAGTTTCGCTTCTGCAGGTTTGAGGTGGGGACAGGCTGGTAGGGCTGGGGCCAAGTCAGTAGGCGTCCTCCTCTTCCTAGCTTCGGCACGGCTGTTCGGTCCTTCTTCTTATTTTCTTCTTGGCCATTGCTTGTCTGAGGAGGCAAGGTTCGGGGTGCCCCTAAATAGGGGCGTTACAGGTAAGTAAAAGGTTGGGACCAATGGGTCCCTTCCTTGGGATGGGTACACCCCCTATTATTCCACGCTCCAGTGGGAGGGAGGCATATGGCTCACTCTGGTTGGCTGGGTCCCCCAATCTGCAAGATGGCAGGGACTGAGAGTTGTGCTTCACCTCGCCTCCCCCACCTGAGGGGTGGGATTGGCAGAGTTGGGCACACCTCCCTTCCTCGCTTGGTTTTCCCGCCGGTTCCCCCAAAGTGGGGGTCAGAACCGGCGGGGACCAGTTGCTGGGAGCAGCAAAAGGCCTGGGGAAGCTCACAAAGGTGGCAAGCCTTTGAAGCTTCCCCTTCATGGATCCTGCCCATCCTGGGGGAGGAGGCTTGGCACCTCGTCCCAGGATGTGCATTGTTTCAGGCCCCCGAGAGCAGCAGGCTCTCGACCCAGGGGTCCAGAAACATGTCTGGTGGTGGCAGCTGGGGAGCAGCCACTCAGCCTGGACAATAGTATTGGGTCATTTTTCAGGGGGAATCTCTAAGATGCCCTCTGTGTGAATGTTTCATTAAATCCCACACTGGCATCAGTGTGGATTTAATGTGCTGAGAAGTTTGATACCAAACTTCTCAGTTTTTAGTAAAGCCATTATGGTACTGTGGAGATCATAATGACAAACTCCCAGCACCATATACTCTTAATGGCAGTACTGCACTTACAATGTCTAAGAATTGGTTTAGACACTGTAGGGGTACAGGGCTCATGCACCTGTACTCTCACCACTGGTATAGTGCACCCAGCTAGAGGGGTGGCTGATCTATGCCAGGGCAGTGGGTTGTAGGCATGGCACACAGGGATGTGTGCCATGTCGACTCTTCACTTTGTTCTGCATCAAAACACGCAGCCTGCAATGGCAGTGTGTGAGTGTAAAGGTACAGGGCCTCCAAGGGTGGCACAATAAGTGCTGCAGCCCTTAGAGGCCTTCTCTGGTCACAGTGCCCTGGGTACCTGTGGTACCATTTACCAGGGACTGACCTGTGGCCAGAGAGTGCCAATTGGGTTTGGTTTTCATTGCAGTTTTAGGGAAAGAACATAGGCCCTGGGTATCTGATTGGCAGGAGCCCAGGGCACTCAGTCAAAGTACATCAGCAGTTCAGCAAAAAGTGGGGGAAACCATGCAGAAAGAGTGCACTTACTAACAGTTGTCTACTGTTTCTCTACCCCCTTTCTTTTTAGGTCGAGCCTATCGGCAGCGCGCATGCGCTGCCCGCTCTGCGAGACTGCTGTAGTAGAGTATGGGAGAGAAGCTGCGCCCACTCTCCTCCCATATTTTTCATTGGCTTTTGTCATTGTCTTTTATAAATGCTGCCTTCGGATTCGTTAATAGGCTTGTTAGTCCCTCATTAGTACGGCCTTGTCTTCATTTGTACCCTCCCATTGCGACTAGCCCTTTTACTTTGTTTGTTACACGGGACCTGTTATTTAGTCTGGAAACACGATTTATTTTATTGAGTTTCTCTTACTGCCGGACAGGCGCTGCTTCAGCTGAAACTGCTTGTGTTTTTTTAAGCAGCAGAGCCGCCCCCTGTAACAAGGGCGCCTGTTTTCAATCACTTTAACCCGGCATTATCTCGTGTCTGTTTCAAACCCCCCTCGCCCCCCCCAGTAAAATGGATTTAGAAATGATTAGGGAATTAAGTCATGTGAATTCCAGGTAGCACATAATCCTGTGCTAATGGGCTGAAGCTGACAAAAGCACATCTGTGTTACATGTCATCTTTACTAAAGCCACCTGACGGGTTGTTTTCAAAAGCCTGTTTTATTAACAACACCACCACCAATACCACCACCACCACCAATGCCACCACCACAATCAATACCACCACCACCGCCAATACCACCACCACCAATACCACCAACAACACCACCACCATCAACACCACAAATACCACCACCAATACCAACACCACCAATAACACCACGAATACCACCACCACCAATACCACCACCAATACACCCACAACCACCATCAATACCACTACCACCAATACCGCGGTCACCAATACCACCAGCACCAACATGACCACCACCAATACCACCAACAACAATACCACCACCAATACCACCACCCCCAATACCACCAACAATACCAACAACACCAGTACCACCACCACCACCAATACCAATACCACCAGCACCAATACCACCACCACCACCAATACCACCACCACCAATACAACCACCAATACCACCACCAATACCACCACCAATACCACCACCAATACCTCCAACACCAATACCAACACCAATACCACCACCAATACCACCACCAATACCACCACCACTACCAATATCACCACCAATACCACCACTACCACTAATACCACCACTACCACCATCACCAGTACCACCACAATCAATACCACCACCACCACTACCACCAACCCCACCAATACCACCACCACCAATACCACCACCACCAATACCACCACCACCAATACCACCACCAATACCACCACCACCAATAACACCACCACCAATAACACCACCACCAATACCACCACCACCAATACCACCACCACCAATAACACCACCACCACTACCACCACCACCACTACCACCAATACCACAACCACCAATACCACCACCAATACCACCACCACCAATACCACCAATACCACCACCACCAATACCACCACCACTAATACCACCACCACTAATTCCACCACCACCAATACCACTACCACCAATACCACCAACACCAATACTAACAACACCAATACCACCACCAAGACCACCACCACCAATACCACCACCACAAATACCACCACAACCACCAGTACCACCACCAATACCAAAACCACCACCAATACCACCACCACCACCAATACCACCACCACCAATACCACCAGTACCAATACCACCACCACCAATACCACCACCACAAATACCACCACCAGTACCACCACCAATACCACCACCACCAATATCACCACCATCAATACCACCACTAATACCATGACACCAATATGACCACCACCACCAATACCAACACCACCACCATCAATACCACCACCACCAGCACCAATACCACCACCAATACCACCGCCAATACCAATACCACCACCACCAATACCACCAACACCACCAATACCACCACCACCAATACCACCACCACCAATACCACCACCACAAATACCACCACCACCACCAATACCACCACCACCAATATCACCACCATCAATACCACCACTAATACCATGATACCAATATGACCACCACCACCAATACCAACACCACCACCATCAATACCACCACCATCAATACCACCACCACCAATACCACCACCAGCACCAATACCAATACCAATACCACCACCAATACCACCGCCAATACCAATACCACCACCACCAATACCACCAACACCACCAATACCACCACTACCACCACCACCAATACCACCACCACCAATACCACCACCACCACCAATACCACCAACACCAATACCAACAACACCAATACCACCACCAGCAATACCAATACCACCACTGCCACCAATACCACCACCACCAATAATACCACCAATACCACTACTACCACCAATATCACCACCACCAATACTACCACCACCAAAACGACCACCAATACCACCACCATCACCAATACCACCACCACCAATACCAACCACCAATACCACCACCATCAATACCACCACCACCAATAGCACCACCACCAATACCACCACCAACATCACCACCACCAATACCACCACTAATACCAATACCACCACCAATAGCACCACCACCAATAACACCAATACAACCACCAACACCATCACCACAATACCACCAATACCACCAGCGCCACCAACACAACCACAAATACCACCACCAATACCACCACCACCACCAATACAACCACCAATATCACTACTAATACCACCACCCTTACCACCACCAATACCAACACCAATACCACCACCACCACCAATACCACCGCCAGTACCACCAATACCATCACCACCACCAATACCAACACAAATACCACCACCACCAATATCACCACCACCACCAATATCACCACCACCACCAATACCACCACCACTATCACCACCACCACTACCACCAATACCAATACCACCACCAATTCCACTAGCACCACCACCAATACCACCACTACTACCACCACCAATACCACCACAACCAGTACCACTACCACCACCAATACCACCACCACCAATATCACCACCAAAACCACCACTACTGCCACCAACACCACCAATACCACTACCAATACCACCACTAATACCACCACCACTAATACCAATACCACCAATCCCACCACCACCAATATCACCAACAATACCACCACCACCGCCAATACCACCACCACCGCCAATACCACCACCAATACCACCACCAATACCACCACCACCAATACAACTACCACCACCAATCCAATACCACCACCACCAATACAACTACCACCACCAATCCAATACCACCACCACCAATACCAATGCCAATACCAATAACATCACCAATAATAACCAATACCACTACCAATACCACTACCACCACCAATACCACCACCACCAATACCACCACCGCCAATACCACCACCAATACCACCACCACCAATACCACCACCACCAATACCACCACCAATACCACCAACACCAATACCAACAACACCAATACCACCACCAGCAATACCAATACCACCACTGCCACCAATACCACCACCACCAATAATACCACCAATACCACTACTACCACCAATATCACCACCACCAATATCACCACCACCAATACTACCACCACCAATACGACCACCAATACCACCACCATCACCAATACCACCACCACCAATAGCACCACCACCAATAACACCAATACAACCACCAACACCATCATCACAATACCACCAATACCACCAGTGCCACCAACACAACCACAAATACCACCACCAATACCACCACCACCACCAATACAACCACCAATATCACTACTAATACCACCACCCTTACCACCACCAATACCAACACCAATACCACCACCAATACCACCACCTATACCACCACCAATACCACCACCAGTACCACTACCACCACCAATACCACCACCACTAATACCAATACCACCAATCCCACCACCAATATCACCAACAATACCACCACCACCGCCAATACCACCAACACCAATACCAACAACACCAATACCACCACCAGCAGTACCAATACCACCACTGCCACCAATACCACCACCAATAATACCAACACAAATACCACCACCACCAATATCACCACCACCACCAATACCACCACCACTATCACCACCACCAATACCACCACTACCACCAATACCAATACCACCACCACCAATTCCACTAGCACCACCACCAATACCACCACTACTACCACCACCAATACCACCACAACCAGTACCACTACCACCACCAATACCACCACCACCATCAATAGCACCACCAATACCATCACCAATCCCATCACCTATACTACCACCACCAATACCACCACCAATACCACCATCAATACCACCATCAATACCACCAACACCAATACCACCACCACCAATAACACCACCATTAATTCCCCCACCACCAATCCAATACCACCACCACCAATACCAACACCAATACCAATATCATCACCAATGCCGCCACCACCAGTACACGACCACCAATACTACCACTACAATACCATTAACAATACCACTAATACCACCACCACCAATATCAGCACCAAAACCACCACTACCGCAACCAATAAGACCAATACCACCACCACTACCAATACCACCACCAATACCACCACTAATACCACCACCACTAATACCAATACCACCAATCCCACCACCACCAATATCACCAACAATACCACCACCACCGCCAATACCACCACCGCCAATACCACCACCAATACAACTACCACCACCAATACAACTACCACCACCAATCCAATACCACCACCACCAATACCACCACCACCAATACCAATACAAATACCATCACCAATAATAACCAATACCACTACCAATACCACCACGACCACCAATACCACCACCACTACCACCACCAATACCACCACCACCAATACCACCACCGCCAATACCACCACCACTGATATCACCACCACCAATAACACCACCGCCAATACCACCACCACCACCAATACCACCACCACCAATACCACCACCACCACCAATACAACCACCAATTCCACCACCACCAATCCAATACCACCACCAATACCAATACCAATGCCAATACCAATACCATCACCAATACCACAAATGCCACCACCACCAATACCAGCACCACCACTACCAATACCATCTCCAATACCACCACTAATACCACCACCACCAATACCACGACTAATAACATCACAACCAATACCACCACCAATACCACAACCACCACCAATTCCACAACCACCACCAATACCACCATCACCAATACCACCACCACCAAAACCACCAACAATACCACCACCACCACCACCAATCCAATACCACCACCAATAACACTACCATTACCACCACCAATACCACCATTACCACCACCACCAATACCACCACCACTAATACCACTACCACCAATACCATCAATACCACCACCAATACCACCATCACCACCACCACCAATACTACCCCAATACAACCACCACCAATAACATCACCACCAATACCATCACCAATGCCACTACCGCCACCAGTGCCACCACCAATACCACCACAACCAATACCACCACCACTACCATCACCACCACCATCAATACCACCACCAATACCACCACCACCAACACAACCACCACCAATACAACCACCACCAATACAACCACCACCACCAATACCACCTCCAATACCACCAATACCAATACCACCACCAATACCACCACCACCACCAATTCCACCACCGCCAATCCAATATCACCACCAATACCATCACCAATACCACCACCACCAATATCACCACCTACCACCACCAATACCACCACCACCACCACCACCACTATCACCACCACCAATACCACCAATACCACCACCACCAATACCACCACCAATACAACCACCACCACCAATACCACCACCACCACCAATTCCACCGCCGCCAATCCAATATCACCACCACCAATACCAATACCATCACCAATACCACCACCACCACCAATATCACCACCTACCACCACCAATATCACCACCACCCCCTATACCACCACCTCCAATACCCCCACCACCAATACCACCACCAATATCACCACCACCACTGATATCACCACCACCAATACCACCACCACCACCAATACCACCACCAATACAACCACCACCACCAATTCCACCACCACCACCAATCCAATACCACCACCACCAATACCAATACCATCGCCAATACCACAAATGCCACCACCACCAATACCAGCACCACCACTACCAATACCATCTCCAATACCACCACCAATACCACCAATACCACCACCACCAATACCACCACCACCACCACCAATACAACGACTAATACCACCACAACCAATACCACCACCACCAATACCACAACCACCACCAATCCAATACCACCACCAATAACACTGCCAATACCAATACCACCACCAATACCACCATTACCACCACCACCAATACCACCACCACTAATACCACTACCACCAATACCATCAATACCACCACCAATACCACCATCACCACCACCACCAATACTACCCCCAATACAACCACCACCAATACCATCACCACCACTGCCACCAATACCACCACCAATACTACCACCAATACCACCACCAATACCAATACCACTACTAATACCACCACCACCACCAACACTGCCACCACCAATACCACCACAACCAATACCACCACCACTACCATCACCACCAATACCACCCACACCACCATCAATACCACCACCAATACCACCACCAATACCATCACCTATACCACCACCAATACCACCACCAACACAACCACCACCAATACAACCACCACCACCAATACCACCACCAATTCCACCGCCGTCAATCCAATATCACCACCACCAATACCATCACCAATACCACCACTAATACCACCACCACCATCACCACCTACAACCACCAATACCAATTTCACCACCACCACCAATACCACCAATCCCACCACCAATCCCACCACCACCACCAATCACACCACCAATACCACCACCACCACAAATACCACCACCAATACAACCACCAATATCACTACTAATACCACCACCCTTACCACCACCAATACCAACACCAATACCACCACCAATACCACCACCTATACCACCACCAATACCACCACCAGTACCACTACCACCACCAATACCACCACCACTACCAATACCACCACTAATACCAATACCACCAATCCCACCACCACCAATATCACCAACAATACCACCACCACCACCGCCAATACCACCAACACCAATACCAACAACACCAATACCACCACCAGCAATACCAATACCACCACTGCCACCAATACCACCACCACCACCAATAATACCAACACAAATACCACCACCACCAATATCACCACCACCACCAATACCAATACCACCACCACCACCAATTCCACTATCACCACCACCAATACCACCACTACCACCAATACCACCACCACCACCACCAATTCCACTAGCACCACCACCAATACCACCACTACTACCACCACCAATACCACCACCAATACCACCACCACCATCAATAGCACCACCAATACCATCACCAATCCCATCACCTATACTACCACCACCAATACCACCACCAATACCACCATCAATACCACCAACACCAATACCACCACCACCACCACCACCAATAACACCACCATTAATTCCCCCACCACCAATCCAATACCACCACCACCAATACCAACACCAATACCAATATCATCACCAATGCCGCCACCACCAGTACACGACCACCAATACTACCACTACAATACCATTAACAATACCACTAATACCACCACCACCAATATCAGCACCAAAACCACCACTACCGCAACCAATACCCCCACCACCAATACCACCACCACCAATACCACCACCACTACCAATACCACCACCAATACCACCACTAATACCAATACCACCAATCCCACCACCACCAATATCACCAACAATACCACCACCACCGCCAATACCACCACCGCCAATAACACCACCAATACCACCACCACCAATACAACTACCACCACCAATCCAATACCACCACCACCACCAATACCAATGCCAATACCAATACCATCACCAATAATAACCAATACCACTACCAATACCACCACGACCACCAATACCACCACCACTACCACCACCAATACTACCACCACCAATACCACCACCAATACCACCACCACTGATATCACCACCACCAATAACACCACCGCCAATACCACCACCACCACCAATACCACCACCAATACCACCACCACCACCAATACAACCACCAATTCCACCACCACCACCAATACCACCATCACCAATACCACCACCACCAAAACCACCAACACCACCAACAATACCACCACCACCACCACCACCAATCCAATACCACCACCAATAACACTACCAATACCACCACCAATACCACCATTACCACCACCACCAATACCACCATCACCACCACCACCAATACTACCCCAATACAACCACCACCAATAACATCACCACCAATACCATCACCAATGCCACTACCGCCACCAGTGCCACCACCAATACCACCACAACCAATACCACCACCACTACCATCACCACCACCATCAATACCACAACCACCACCAATACAACCACCACCACCAATACCACCTCCAATACCACCACCACCAATACCAATACCACCACCAATACCACCACCACCAATACCACCACCACCAATTCCACCACCGCCAATCCAATATCACCACCAATACCATCACCAATACCACCACCACCACCAATATCACCACCTACCACCACCAATACCAATATCACCACCACCCCCTATACCACCACCACCAATACCACCACCACCACCACTGATATCACCACCACCAATACCACCAATACCACCTCCAATACCACCACCACCAATACCACCACCAATACAACCACCAATACCACCACCACCACCACCAATTCCTCCGCCGCCAATCCAATATCACCACCACCAATACCAATACCATCACCAATACCACCACCACCAATACCACCAATATCACCACCTACCACCGCCACCAATATCACCACCACCCCCTATACCACCACCTCCAATACCCCCACCACCAATACCACCACCAATATCACCACTACCACTGATATCACCACCACCAATACCACCACCACCACCAATACCACCATCAATACAACCACCACCACCAATTCCACCACCACCAATCCAATACCACCACCACCAATACCAATGCCAATACCAATACCATCACCAATACCACAAATGCCACCACCACCAATACCAGCACCACCACTACCAATACCATCTCCAATACCACCACCACCAATACCACCACCACCAATACCACCACCACCACCACCAATACAACGACTAATACCACCACAACCAATACCACCACCACCAATACCACAACCACCACCAATCCAATACCACCACCAATAACACTGCCAATACCAATACCACCACCAATACCACTAATACCACTACCACCAATACCATCAATACCACCACCAATACCACCATCACCACCACCACCAATACTACCCCCAATACAACCACCACCAATACCACCACCACCAATACCACCACCACCACCAGTGCCACCAATACCACCACCAATACTACCACCAATACCACCACCAATACCAATACCACTACTAATACCACCACCACCGCTGCCACCACCAATACCACCACAACCAATACCACCACCAATACCATCACCACCAATACCACCCACACCACCATCAATACCACCACCAATACCACCACCAATACCATCACCTATACCACCACCAATACCACCACCACCAACACAACCACCACCAATACAACCACCACCACCAATACCACCACCACCACCAATTCCACCGCCGTCAATCCAATATCACCACCACCAATACCATCACCAATACCACCACTAATACCACCACCACCAATATCACCACCTACCACCACCAATACCAATTTCACCACCACCACCAATACCACCACCACCAATACCACCAATCCCACCACCAATCCCACCACCACCACCAATCCCACCACCAATCCCACCACCACCACCAATACCACTGCCAATACCAATACCACCAACAATACCACCACCAATACTACTACCACTACCACCACCAATACCACCACCAATCCATTACCACCACTGCCAATACCACCAACAATACCACCACCAATACAATACCACCACCGCCAATACCAATACCACTACCACCAATACCATCAATACCACCACCACCAATACCAATACCACCACCACCAATACCACCACTAATACCACGACTACCAATACCCCACCACCAATTCCCCACCACAATACCACCACCACCAATACTAGTACCACCACCACCAATACCAATACCACCACTCATACCAATACCACTACCACCAAAACCACCACCACCAATACCAATAGCACCACCACCAATACCACTACCACCACCTCAGCGCCTCTCGCTCACTAGTAATAGCAGGGGCACTGTACGAGGCCGGAGCTGCAGCCGAGACCATTCCTTCCTCCCTCCATGCCTGCCAAAAAGAACAGCCCGCCCTGCACCAGGAGGTGAAGCCAGGGCCCTACTACAGCTGGAGTGTTTTTTACTAGGCCAAAGATAACAATGGCATTACGCAATTCCACACTGCACACTCAAATCACGGAGAGGGCAGGAAATAGCCCCACCCGCTCTTCCTCCTGAGCCGCCACTGTGTAATCACAGAGCGAAAGGTGTTGGAGCGCTTGGTTAGTGTTTATAGCTCGGATCATATGTAATTCTCACTTCACACTTTGTGTCTGTGTAATTTACAACAATTACACATCTTCTTTACTGCACTATTTATCACTACTTTGAAGACGTTGCAGGCCGTCTCTTCCTCTGATATTTACAATCTAACAAGCCGAGAAGGTCGGGAAGGCCCTTTATTGCAATTCAATGGGTCTCGCATTTGCGAGAGTTTAAGCTATTAGTATTGTAAATGACAATGCCTTTTATTTATGTTTTAAAACCCAAAACACAAATAAAAGGCATTGTCATTTACAATGCCAATAGCTCAAACTCGCGTCAATGCGAGACCTATTACATTTCAAATGCTTGTTCTTCTAGTCTTGGAACCACTATCGGCAGCCATAAGACATTCCCAAGCTGTGAAGGCCATTCTGATGGGGTAGGACTCATAAAAACATTATTGTATGCACATGAGATTCTGCTATGTTGTGTGAAACCCAAAACTTCCATTCCCTTGTTCACGTCCATCATTGACAAATTCTCAAACTTTTCTGGCTGTAATATCAACTGGGGCACCTGCGAGGCTCTCCCAATTCCTGAGTCACCACCTAAAGCAAGCATTATGGCTAAGACATGCAATGGGTTCCAAGAAATCTCCACTATTTAGACATTTGCATTAATAACCACTAATAAAGCCTAACAAACGGGACTTTGTACAATTGAACGACCTAGGTATAAGTTTAAGGGGCAAAGTTCAGACAATTAAGATTACAATTGCACCTCGGTTCAATTAGATCTTCTGTATGGCACCCTCCAAAACCCCAAAGATTCTGATATCAAACATTATATATGGAATGATCACAAGCCAAGATTGAGATTGGCCAAATTATGGCCGCCCCTATCAGCAGGCGGACTAAAGATGGCTCATGCTGTCATACAGGATGGATTTTTATTTATCACAACTGATATATTATATACAAGGCTGTGAGGAAGTACCTCTATGGGTAGCGTTGGAACTTAACCTTTTGCAATGGTGGTATCTGCCATTGCCAGACTGTACAAGTGGAACATGCATTAACTGCTATAGAGAAGCCTATTATTAAAAAAACACTAGTGAAATGGAAAGCATTACACGAGGTGTTAGGAATGCACCCTTTAATTAAATAAAAGGCACCACTTTGGCATAACTCACTCATGTAGATGGGAAATAAACCAGTAATCTGGCACAATTGGCACAGATGTGGCCTAAAGTTTGTAAATCAACTGTACTGAGATGGCCAGATCAAGTCTTTTCCTGACCGCAGACCAGAGTTTGAATTGAAAGTTACTGATCACTGTAAGTATCAGCAGTTAGTACACTGCTTTCAGATGGTGATGGGGACGCTTCAAGTTGCCTTACCAATTTCACCCATCGCACAATACTTAAGAACGTGCGGTCTGCATAGGGGAGTGGTTTCCGGATTATATGGAGTTATTGTCAAATCCCTCTAGTCAGGGCTTAATCTCTGTTCATGTAGAATCACCTGGTAGGCCCTATTGGGATGAGCATACACTGCAGAAGACTGGGCATCAATATTGCAAGACCACAAAAGAGCGCTCAGAGAAACTAAGCTGCAATTGCTGTATTTTAAAACCATTATTGGTTGGTACTGGACACCCACTAAATTAAAAAGAGCACACTACTTGCACATGACCAGTGATGGAAATGCTTTGCAGACGTTTGCAATATCTGTCATGTCCCTTGGGCTTGTCCAATATTAACTTCCCACTGGGATGCAGTTAGGCATCACTTGGGATCCCATAACAGGGTACCATTGTACCCTTCCTCGTACTTGGCTTGGATGATGTGAATATCCATACTCCTAGACAGTAAGCCACCACCTCAGCAGTAGTTAAATAATGTATCCTATGACCTTGGAGGAGAGTGACCTTCTCAACTTTTACTGATGATCTATATTGTTATCTGTATCACAGCGAGTGATCAATAGGTGGCAAGTGGGTAAACTGGGGTCCGAAATCTAGATGATTAGCAAACAAAGCAGGGCATCAGTCACACAAAAGGTGATAGGAATAATGCTTGCAAATAGTCTAACCACTGGCAATTGCTTGGAGTAGCATTTCACCTGTTGTTTTATATCTACTGAGCTTTTCTAGAGAAAGGCCCACCTCATGCAACTCCGTACTGACCCTGCTCCTCATGGGAACAATTCATCCCCAAGTGTCTAAGGGTGTGCCCAGAAGTGGACCACTGGAACCAAGATGCACCATACTGAAGAGGCCCAACTAGGCAGAAAATAGTTATGAGTTGCTTGTGGTCCGATTCTGAGAGGACATGGCTTGGCAGTTCAGGCTGGACTATTCAAATTGGAGCAGGACCAAGGCTGATTTGCATATGGCTGAGTCCAATTTGATGTGCGATCATGGGCAAAAAATGATGGGTTGAAATGCTACCCCAGGCGATTGCCAATGGTGGGACTATTTGTTTTTGTTTTGTTGAAAGAAAGCAGGACAGGCATGCACTGATGTCCTAGGAGGACAATGAAGGCCCTATAAGAGTTGAGTGGCAAAAGAGGTATAATCCCTTTAGGCCTCAAGTCTTTTGAGCCCCTCGTTGCTACTAACTGGGTACCTCTGCTAACACTGTGGATTCTGTACTCCAATGGAAGCACCGGGGGAATCCCACAACATAACCACTGGGTCATCATCCTTGTCGATGCTAGACAAATACTTGTGATGGAACACAGACTTCCCCTAGGGTCCCAGACCAAAAGTGCCCTGATATCACTCCCAGAGTATCTTGACAGTGTGAATGGAAATAATGATGCAACAAAACATGTGTCCGCACAGTTTTTGATAGGCAGCATTCAGATATCGCACTAAATTATGGTATGGCATTATGCAGTGTAGCAAAGAATGGTTTCGGGTACAGCAGCAGTTCCTGAAGTGCCCAATTATTTTATGATCTCCCTTTCAGAACTGCCTCTAATATCTACAGCTTTTTAGACCATATGCTTTTAAAAATGTGATTAAAATTTGGCTTTTGGCTCACTATATTCAAAATTGTCCTGGTGGTGTAACCGCTTCTCTACAAACCCCACTGTAATGATCAGTTTTGCTTGTCACATTTGCCCTACCCTGTGACTCTTTGCAGTCCGTATGACCTGAGCTACATTATTCCAGGTACTGATGTTTTTTTCCTAAGGTTAGTGGTTTATGTTCTGTATAAACTCTGTAGGTATTTTCTGGACTCTCAATACAAACGAACTTTTTATGGGACTAAATATTCACCCAATACAGGGTGCAGTGCCCAGCACACACACACAACTATGCCCAGCTCTCAAGACACTTAAACTCATCAATCTATGTACAGTGATTAATGCCGCCATTACTGGGTTAGAGTGTCCACCGCACAACCAACATGACGGTTTCACTGCCCAAGAACCAGCAATTGTTCCATGTGCTGTGCAAAGTCCAGGCAAAATATTATGTACAACCATTCTTCTTAGATCACTCTGTGCATGGTCTCGAATACCAGACCACTGTATGCCCATTTAAAGTCCAATTTACATGAACGATTAGTGTATAATGTTCTAAGTAGAAATAAACTTTATTTAACATGCAGAGTAGTGAGCACTGTGTGAGGCAACAGCTGGGATCTGTAGGTCTGATGCAAGTATACAATGTTCCATGATTCTAAATTATAGGAATTACATGTATTTCAATTTTTTTTACTGTACGTTATGTAAGATGACATCTACTCGAGTAGATGTGGAATATCTGAATGTATGTGAAGGTGACTGTGTACTTGTGTTTGCATTTATGCTCTTATGTCTGTGTGATTGCGCATCAGCATGTGCTTGTGGTTGTTTGTGAATCTTGCTGTGGTTGGTTGTATGCATGTGTATGTATCAGATTCTGTCTGTGTGTCTTGATAGTGTTTTAACAGAGGCATGGCGAACTTGATGTCTAATGCATGTAGTGTGGGGTGGAGTCATGGAAGCCAGTAAGTGTGCCGAAGGTGCCTACTGCACAATTCATGATGTAGTAGTAATCAGCTGAGACAGTTTTGTCCCTGCCTGCACTGTGCACCTACAGAAGCTATCACACATGACTGCCTTGAACACACACACCCCACGCCACCCTAAATCGTACCCGCCCCTATCATATCATCACCCACTTCATGCATCACTTGCACACACAACACCATTATGCCGTCAAACTAATAAGCCACACTGTCACATAACACCAATGTCAGGTCAGTTTCCTGGGTCCTACCTGACTCAAGTGAAGTTAAGCCCTCCTTGTGGCAGTCATTGCTGCTGTCCTTTAAACACAGGAACTAGATACTCCCGTGAACTCACTACATTGTCAAGTACCTCTTCCAAGAGTATGACATTCATGGCCTAGCAAGGGTGAACCATCACGAAGAGCTCTTTGAGAGTAGTGTGCAGTAAAAGGCCTTGTTCAGGCAACACATATACCTCTCTTGCTAGGCAGCAATATGGTCTGGTACCGCCTAAGACCCCCTCCCTTTCATAAGACATATACCCTTGGGAAATGGGGGACCCTCCCCACTCCCCTGGAGGCTCGCCGCCCCTCCTTTCCCCCAAGGCAAACAATGCAAACACCACAACTGTTTGGATTAGGGGTTGTAGTAACCCCGGCCGTATTTTATTATTACATAAAATCTTAAAAACATTAATAATCATAATATTTACAATATGTACAATACGCAGAAAGTCCAATACATTGATAGGTACAAGATGTCAATTGGCTAACCTTAACATGTTTCTAATACACAGCCAATCCTATCGTAATCTAAGTGATGAAGTTATTAACTTTCTGCGTATCCCTGTTAGAGCTACGGCAAGGTCAATGACTGGCAGCCCCCGATCCAGCTACGTCCCCACCTCCTTACCGGCGTGACCTTGCGTAGGGGGCCCAGCTTACCGGATGGATACCTCCCCCGGGCCCCCCCTACGCCCCCAACATTAAACTCCATAAAAGGGGCGTGGCAGTTATGCCTCCTTGAGCGCATGCGCGTGCGGGGATTGGCCAACCAGCCTACTGGAAGCGAGACTTCCCTTCCCCCGCACCCCTCCAGCCTACCGGCTGTAACTGCCCCTGGAGTTCCATGAGAGACCCTCTGTCTCCCCCTCGGGCGTCCCCATTTTACAATGGTGATGCCCGCTAAGGACCGAAAACTATGCTCACCAATCATGACCTTACCGCCTGACCAAGGAAAAAAACGCATAAAAAATATGACAAAATGAGTTGCCTTGAAAAAAAATTGTTCAGTTTAAGAAAAGCAAACTTTTAATACAAACATTAAGAAAACAACATCAAAACCACGTATATTAATTTACATTACTCCTCCTGCAAACGGAAAAAACATACTGATCACACAATACATCTGCCTTAAGGGACGGTGGGTGGGTGAAAAAGATTCGTTGGGGCATCAGACTGAGGCCCTGTCCCTACGTGTGTCCTGTTGGCTGGGGAGCGTTGAACAGAGACTGTTCGCTCTGCTCTCCAGCCTTTTAACCTCTTGGTGCCAGGCAAGCCGGTTCTGACCGGCTTGCCCGACGTTGCTCTGACGCGTGAACCGGAAGCACTTGCAAGTGCTTCCGGTTCGACAGCCAATCAGGCGTGATGGTACAGGGGAGGCAGGACGCCACATCACTACTGTGCGCGGCGCTCCCTGCCTTCCCCTGCGTGCGGAGGCCCGGCGCGACCGCCATAATGGTGGCGTGCCCGAGTGGGCCCGCCTTTCAATGCAGAGACTCCAGGCCTGGTCAGATTCTCAGTGCTAAGCTCCTCGAGGCGGTACAGGCCACGACTGAATCTCAGGATTTGATGATGTAAATTCAGATAAATCAGTGCTTCAGGTGGCCTAACTTCTGTGGAAGTGCTGAGCAGCAAGGAACGTGTTCCCAGTTCTAGGGGTCTGATCCTTACCTCACAAAGGAGACCACCAATGTTTGAGCCTCTGCTCCTCGCCTTTGAAAATGATGTCCTGAGGAGCATTCCTCGAGATAAATGTGAACCCTGGTTATTCACACCCAACTGCCTGCTCGGATTCAAAGCTAGCATCAAAGTTTAGGAGGAATCCCTTTTCAAAAAGTGTATTTTCTTTTCAGTTGTTCCACAGCTGCTTGGCACTGGTCCAGAGAGCAGTGGGCACTTAGTTTTTGCATGCGATAACATAGACCTCTAGTCAATTCGATGCTTTTGCTGCAAATCTGAAGACAAGCTCTAGGACAAGACTATCCACATTTGTATTAGATGAGCAGATTTTTAGCTACGCCATTGTTGTTGCTCTTGTTGAGCCACATGCTGACCTACTGGAAATGGCTTGATTTAAACACAGCGTGTAACAAAAGTTCCTATCGACTTCATTCACAGGATGTGTATCCAGCCATTGTGCCTGACTCGACAATAAATTCTAGGTATAGGGTAAAGTCAACGTAGCAGCACATGTGGGATGAAATGGAGAAAGCAACACTTACTACAACTAAAACCTGTTTATCACCCTAGAACTTTAGTGGCTACATACATCTAGTGGTTCCCACAAGTGCACCCGACCTCTTATGTAAGTCAGTAGTCTCATGCATACTCCACATGCAATCTGGGAGAGCCAGAGGAACCCTGATGATACACTACATGGATTTAGTAGGAAGAGTCCTGAATGTGGTCTCCAAGCTGGGGTTGAGGGTAGAGGCCTGTGGCCCACAATAATCAACTTCCTTCAACCATTAGAGGTACCATGGCCTGTGGCAGTAGCCACGTGTCACTTTATGGTGAACCCCATCACCCAAAAAAATTTCCCAACCTGTTGAAGAGAAACAAATAAATTGATAAAATAGCACATCTCATTAGATTTATGATCGAGCTCTCCTGTATAAGAAACAGACCACGTATACTACGTTGATAAAATGATGAGAAGGTTGTCACATGGACATAGGGCCGGAGACCTTCTACCATACTGCTAACCTGCACTATCTCATGCACAGTCACCATCACACACAGTAACTCACTATCACACACAATTCCTGCTCCATCACACAGTTTGGCACTATCAAACACATACACACAACCATATACGCAGACTTCAAGAGAGGGAAACAGTCGGAACACCGCGGTCTAAACCAGGAGCGTCCCGACTCCGCAAGCCCAACCACGCTTGCCTTAACCACGCACATCCTGACTTTTGCCATGCATACCCCTTTACCATTCATGCCTTTACCACAAAATTACGTGGTAAAGGCATGCATGGTAAAGGAATGCGTGGTTAAGACGCATTCGTTGTTTAGGTTGCGAGGTAGAGGCATGCATGGTTTATCCACTCGTGGTTCTATCATACAACCAGAGAGGGAAACATTCTGAACACCGCGGACTAAACCACGAGAGTTCCGGATCCGCAAGCCCTACCACGCTTGCCTTAACCACGCATATGCCTTAACCACGCATATGCGTGGTTAAGGCAATGCGGTCTAGCTGCTGGCTGCTGCGGATGGAAGCAGGAAGACCTCAAAGGAAGCTGTGATGTAAGTGGGGCTGGGTGTAGTTCTGGGCTGGAGGTGGGTTGGGGGCTGTTTTTTTGTTGTAGTTTAGTAGGCTGGGGGGTCGGGAAGTTTTATGGGCTGGGGTAGGTTGGGGTTTGTTTTGTTGGTTGGGGGGTGGGTCGGGGGTTGTTTTGTTGGCTGGGGTGGAGTGGTTTTGTTTTGTGGGCTGGGGGTGGGGCTGGGGTAGTTTTATGGGCTGGGGTGGGTCGGGATAGTTTTTTGGGCTGGGTTCGGGTAGTTTTATGGGCTGGGGGTGGGACGGGGGTTGTTTTGTGGGCTGGGTCGGGGTTTGTTTTGTGAGCTGGGGTGGGTCGGGGTGGTTTTCTAGGCTGGGGGGTGGGTCAGGGGTAGTTTTCAGGGCTGTGGGGTCGGGTAGTTTTCAGGGCTGGGGGTCGGGGGAAGTTTTCAGGGCTGGGGGGGTGGAGGTAGTTATCAGGTCTGGGGGGTTCAGGCTAGTTTTCAGGGCTGCGGGGTGGGGGTAGTTTTCTGGGCTGGGGTGGTTTGAGTAGTTTTTAGGGCTTTGGGGAGGGCGGGTCGTTTTTAGGGCTGGGCTGGGTCAGGTTAAGGGACAGGGTTTTAGGCCTCAGGGCATGGAGAGGGGAATGGGTAGTTGGGGTTGTTTTTTAGGTCTTAGGGGAGGGCAGGGTAGTTTTTAGGGCTGGGTGTCGGGTAGTTTTTAAAAATAGGGGTTTGCCTGAGGGGCAGTGGAAGGGGTTGGGGTAGTTGTAGGGACAGCGCACGGGGTGGGACGGGGTCGAGGTAGTGTTTAAGGGTTAGTAGGGACAGCGTTGGGGTTGGTAGGGGGTAGGGGTATTTGGACCTCAGGGTGGGGTGGGGGGGAGTTTGTAGCTTAGGGCGGGGGAGGGAGGTCGCGACCTTAGCCAGGCATACCCCTTTACTATGAAATGACATGGTAAAGGCATGCGTGGTAAAGGAATGCGTGGTTAAGACGCATTTGTTGTTTAGGTTGCGTGGTAGAGGCATGCATGATTTATCTACTCGTGGTTCTATCATACAACCTTCAAGAGAAGCATACATCTCCATGAGCTTTATCTGTTTTGTGAGGGAAGAAAGTTTGGATGGTGGATATCCAAGTTTGCCAGCCTGCTTCCTGTGGCTTATTGGAACAGGAGAAAACTGTAGAACGATAACACGATAACAGTCAAAGCGATTGGCATTTCCAGTGGTTATTTAAAATAGACTGCTGAGTAGCACCATTAAATGTATTTCAGTGTTAATTTAATTCAGTGGTCAAAGTGGGCTGGATCTAAGGAGCACAACATGCCCATATTTTTTAATTTAAGAACAGCAGTTCCCCTACTTTTTGTGAATAGACAACCGTCCTAGGACGGTTAATTCCCAGATTTGAAATACTTTAGCCGAAGTGTAAGGCAGGGAGTCTTCGGGGCTGTGAAACCGACGGATCGGCAGACAGCCAAACAAGCCTACCTACCAGGGTGCCTGCTTCCCTGAAAGAAATGTAAATGTGCTCAGCTGGATAGTCTGCAAATGTAAAGGGTGCTTGGAAGCTGGTATAGGCTTTAATTGATGGAATCACTAGAAGCTTCCTAATGACACAGATGTATTCTTTTGCAGTGGCATTGGAAGGGAGTTACCAGCTGAGCTGTGAAGTGTCTGCTTTTAAAGGCAGTTATAAAAACAATTGCACAATGTACTGTCTGGGTGTTACTAAAATCTATATTTTGGAAGCCCTTTTTTATCTTTAACGTTTTTGCACATATTGTAGCAGCTTATCGTATACTGTGTGTAATGCAAGTTTAAAATAATGACTTACATATCCACAGTGCTTTCTGTCACAAACTTGGACCTCATAGCACTAAACATACAGAAGCCACTGTTCTCCACCTCACGAACCAGGATTCAATTCTGTGGCTCTTTGATTACAGACCTCTGCAGGGCATTAACTAACAGAGTTTTCATATTGTGTGATACTGCATTTCCCACTTATTAATTTAACTTAAATTTATTTTTCATTTAAGCTGTGCCTTATTTTATATGTAGTTACCAGAAGGTGGAAGACCGAAAAAAGTTCCAGAATATTTTGTTGTTTTAGCCATGCCTTTGACCCCCACACACTCACTCACTCCGCCCCCATTGCACACAGCATCAAAGTTCTCATACTTTTTTTAATGTACTTCGACCATTGATGTAATTAAGTTTCAAACACTACTTGGAGAATACATTATTTGCAAAGCTTTGTATATCACTAAGACATGCCTTTTATGAGGGCATGAAGAGTGATGTGGGTGCTCACTTGTGAGCAAACAAAGTAGTTCACGCTAAAAGCCAATTCCAGAAGCAAATTTTGAAACTTGGCGTTTGTGAGTGAAGACAGTCCACCTAATGTTGCCTGAACCTGTACACCTGTAGTTGCGAATTTTGAACCTGCAGTGTGCATTGTTGACGGTGATGAATATGGAATAAGATGAAATCAGAAATGATAAAGTACTCGATATCTTAAGAATATATATATATATATATATATATATATATATATATTCACTGAAAAAACCATAGGTTTCAGGCACGTTATAGTTAGAAATTAGCATTTAAAAAACCTTTGAAATTCACTGAAAAAACCATAGGTTTTAGGGACAGTTATAGTTAGTTGGACATTGCACTCGTACAAAACCCATGAAATTCCCCCGTTATAGTTAGTTCAGCTAACTATAACTCGCGCCCCGCAATTCACTGCTGATGACGTCACATATTACATCACTCATGACATGGTCAGTGACATCACTGATGACATCACTGATGACATCTCAAATGACATCACTGATGACATCTAGTGACTGTGTTTCTGTAAAGTTTAAATATTTTTAATGTATATAGGGAAAGGCGTATTGAAGAATGAGTGGGTGTATAAGTGTCTGTATGGATGATTTAGTAGGTGCGTGACTAACTGTATAAGTGAGTGATTAAACGTATCTTACTGAATGCATGGGTTAGTGACTAAACTGGGTGAATGTCTGTATCAGTCTGTCTGTTGCTGTGTAAGTGGCTGCATGGGTTTGTGAATAGCTACATGTGTGTGTATATGAGTTATTGATTCGTTGTCTGAGTATCTGTATGGGTGCCTGAGTGTTTGTGTGGGTGGGGTGTGTGCGACTCTGTGCATAGATGTGTGAGTGGGTGATTCACTGGGTGCATGATTTGAAGAGTGCGTCTGTGATGGACTGCTTGGGTGGGTGAGTGTGTGTATGGGTGTGTTAGTGAGTGAATGTATATCTCAGTGGTACATGTGCGAGTAACTACATATGTAAAAGGCAGTATATATGTGTGTTAGAGTATTTAAAAGGCTATAAGTGAGAGTGTGTGATTGTGAGAGTGGCTGTATGGATACGTGTGTGCTTGTATCAGTTATTGTATAAGAGCGTAAGAATGTGCTAGTATTTGTATGACTAAGTGAGCTGGTGTGTGTATAACTCTATAGGTGAGTAAATGGGTGTGTGATTAATTTTTTGCATGACTGACTAGGTGTGTGAGTACCTCTATGGATGAGTGGCGGTGTGTAAGTGTTTATATAGGTGTATGAGTGCATATGATAGTCCTGTACTGAGTGACTGTAAGTATGAGTGACTGGACGGGTGAGTGAGTAGATGTGTGTGTGTAGACCTAAGAATCAGTGAGTGGGTATATAGTTATTGGTATTGGAGTGTGTATGGTTTTGCGAATGGCAGTCTGTAATTTAGAGTGGGTGTATCAAAAGTTGTATTAGGGTGTGAGAAGATGCATGAAATTATCACATGGATGATGTCATCAGTGATGTCATTTGAGATGTCATCAGTGATGTCATCAGTGATGTCACTGACCATGTCATGAGTGATGTAATATGTGACGTCATCAGCAGTGAATTGCGGGGCGCGAGTTATAGTTAGCTGAACTAACTATAACGGGGGAATTTCACGGGTTTTGTACGAGTGCAATGTCCAACTAACTATAACTGTCCCTAAAACCTATGGTTTTTCCAGTGAATTTCAAAGGTTTTTTAAATGCTAATTTCTAACTATAACGTGCCTGAAACCTATGGTTTTTTCAGTGAATTTGTAAGGTTTTTTAAATGCTAATTTCTAACTATAACGTGCCTGAAACCTATGGTTTTTTTCAGTGAATTTCAAAGGTTTTGTAAATGACAATTTTTTAATTGTATTAATTGTTATATTTATTTTTTTGATACTGATTTACAAATTTTTTTTCAACTATTTATTTTTAGATATTTTATTTTTTAAATTACATTGTAATTACATTATGCATTACATTACAAAATATACTTTCTCAGAATGAATTACTTTAGTTTAAATACTTTGCAAATAGGCAATAGACTTTTAAGTACAGTAGTTACAGTTGTTGCAATGGGCAACACAATTTCAAACACAATGCAACATTGAGCTCAATGTGAATTTCTAGTTAAATGCAATTAGTTACTTTATGGATTACTTTTCTCACCACAGGACTGGATCCTAGATTCAGTCCTGGGACATCTCCTGTAAACAGTTGAGTAAAAGCGTTTTGGTTACAGTAGTGATTTTTAAGGAATATTATTGTATTTTAAAAGTTGACACTTAGAAACTTTTTCACATAGAATCACCAATGTTATCCTATGGGAGGAAATTCACTTAGCAGGTAAGTAGTGTTATCGTTACTTTTTCTTACTCAGTGGTGGATCCTGGATCCAGCACTGGTGCATCTCCTGTAAACAGTTGAAAGAATGCGTTTGTCATACAGGCGATTTTTAAGGAATATTTATAGTTTGTGAAAATCGACACTTTGAAACTTTTCTGCTGAAAACCAGACATTGGATTCCTATGGAAGGAAATACAAGTTACTGGTAAGTACGGTTAGAATTACTTTTCAAGGTCAGTGCTGGGCTAAAAGATGCAGCACTGGGTTCTCTCCTGATAACAGGTGAGTAAATCGGAATTCGTAGTTCGGCTGATTTTAGAGAAATATTTGTATGTTTCAAAAATCGACACTTAGAAACTTTTTCAGCAAAAAGCAGGCAATGATATCCTATGGAAGGAAATTCAAGTTACTGGTAAGTACGGTTAAAATTCAAGATGCAGCACTGAGGTCTCTCCTGATAACAGGTGAGTAAATCGGAATTCGTAGTTCGGTTGATTTTAGAGGAATATTTGCACAACGGTGAAGGAAGGGGGTGGGGCCTGAGGTGACATGTCTGCAAACACGCCCTGTAGCGCGTTTTAAGTTGGAGAATTAATTCCTCCTCAATCCTGAGGGTCCCTAGGGGCCAACTAGCCCACCAGGAACCTCCAGTATGCGCCAGTGGGCTGCGTTGCAGAGAGGTGTACAGAGGCCACGCCCCTTTACAACACTCTGCAACGCAGCTCCG
The DNA here is from genome assembly GCA_963921515.1 of Calotriton arnoldi. Taxonomy (NCBI): domain Eukaryota; kingdom Metazoa; phylum Chordata; class Amphibia; order Caudata; family Salamandridae; genus Calotriton; species Calotriton arnoldi. The sequence continues at coordinate 1,073,916 of CAWUFW010006010.1, forward strand.
TGGCGCTTACTGGAGGTACCTGGTGGGCTAGTTGGCCTCCAGGACCCTCAGGATTGAAGAGGATTTAATTCCCCATCTTAAAATGCGCCACGGGGCCTGTTTGCACACATGTCACCTGAAGCCCCGCCCCTCCCTTCACCACTGTGCAAACGCGCCCGTGGCGCATTTTAAGTTGGGGGATTAAGTCCCCTTGAATCCTGAGGGTCCCTGGAGTCCAACTAGCCCACCATGTACCTCCAAAAAGCGCCACAGCGCTGCGTTGCAGAGAGGTGTAAAAAGGGGCGTGGCCTCTGTACACCTCTCTGCAACGCAGCCCCTGGCGCATACTGGAGGTTCCTGGTGGGCTAGTTGGCCCCCAGGGACCCCCAGTATTCAAGGGAAATCGTTCCCCATCTGCAAACGCGCCAGGGGACGTGTTTGCAGACTGCTGCAGGGTGGGGGTGGGGCGGGGCCTCCGGCACGATGCCGGTCTTTTTTTGTGTAATTTTTTTTTGTATGGGAGGGGGCTGCGTGGCCCCCTTCCCTGGGCCTATATTGGCCCCGGGGACCCCATCCCCCGGGGCATGTCCTCTTTTTAAAAATTTTAAATATTTGGAGGGGGCTGCGTGGCCCCCTCCTCAGGCCATTTAAGGCCCCGGGGACCCCATCCCCGGGGCCGGCCTTTCATTTTTTTTTTTTCCAAAATTTTTATTTTTTAATTTGGGGAGGGGGGCCGCGTGGCCCCCCTCCCGGGCCACTACTTGCCCCGGGGACCCCATCCCCCGGGGCTGGCCCTCTCCGTTGGGGACTGTGGGGGGTCCCCAATCCCCCCACAGTCCCGCCGGCTCCCCGCGTCCCTTGGGAGCCGGCATTGCTTTTCCACATGGGGAGCTGCTAACATGCAGCTCCCCATGTGGAAAAGCAATGTGCTTTGGATATCCAATATCCAAAGCAGTTTGCAATGACAGGACGGGAGCCGCAAACTACAGTGTCCCGGGGGTAGGCACCCCGGGACACTGCAGGAGCCGGCCCTGGGGGGTGGCGGTCCCCAGGGCCATCAAGGGCTCCAGGAGGGGGGCCGCCCTCCCATGTCTTTAAAGCCCCGGGGAGGTGGTGGTCCCCGGGGCTCGGGGGTCTGTTACGGACCCCCGCATTTACATTATTAGTGCCCCGGGGAGGTGGCGGTCCCGCACCATTTTAAAATGAAAGCCCCGGGGGGTGGCGGTCCCCGGGGCTTGGGGGCCCTTAGAGGCCCCCCAGCATTATATAAATAAACCCTGCATGCCCCCGGGACTTGGGCCACCCGGGGGCAAAATACAATTGAAGCGCGGGAGACCGTGCTTCGATTTTTTTTTTTTTATCGGCAGGATCCGCGCACCCTGCCGATTTTTTTTTATTTTTTAAAAATGATTTTTTCTGCCCAGGGGGTCCTTGTGGGACCCCCTGATCAGACCTGAGGGGTCAGGGTGTTTCTACCCTGCCCCCTTTTGCGCTTTGCGCACTTGTTTCTGTCCCTCGGTTCTACCGAGGATAAAATGGCTGCCAACACTTCCTGATTTGGAGTGTTGACAGCCAATTAGCATGCAGCTCGTGATCGGGAGGGTGCGCGAATCCGACGCGGCCATAGATATATATGTGATTTTCCTTTTGATTTTCACAGGAACTACTGAACGGATTTACACCATTTAACAAAAGGGTTCTTTCTGAACCAAGAACTACCTCTTTGCCAAATTTGGTGTAATTCCGTTCAGCAGTTCGGGCTGTAGCCTTGCATAAAGTTTCCTATGGGAAATTGATTTTTGACTCTTATTTTTTTAATTTCTCCGCAACTACTGAACGGATTTACACCATTTAACAAAAAGGGTTCTTTCTGAACCAAGAACTACCTCTTTGCCAAATTTTGTGTAATTCCGTTCAGCAGTTCGGGCTGTAGCCGTGTCTAAAGTTTCCTATGGAAAAATGAATGGGGAAAACACGTTTTGGGACCCCCCTTTTTTCTCGGCCCCCGCTTGACGAATCACCCCGAAACTTTCAGGGTAGGAGCGGACCGGAGCGGGCCATAAATATATATATATATTATCTACTGGCGGTCGCCAGTAGATAGTTATAGTTAGGACCTATTTTCCATAGGAAATCCGCACCATTCTATTTGAAATAACTTTGGCGCCGGTTGACGAATCTTCGCGAAATTTTCCAACTTGTTGGGGCGCTCCGGTCCACTCCTATCTTGAAAGTCTCGGGGTGATTCGGCAAGCGGGGGCCGAGAAAAAAGGGGGGTCCCAAAACATGTTTTCCCCATGCAATTTTCCATAGGAACCTTTAGTCGCAGCTACAGCCCGAACTGCTGAACGGAATTACACCAAATTTGCCAAAAAGGTAGCCCTTGGTTCAGGGTTGTGCCTTTTGCTTAAATGGTGTAAATCCGTTCAGTAGTTCCTGAGAAATTTGAAAAAGAAAACACATATATATCTGGGCGGAGCCTAACCACACATGTCATCGTGAGATCTGATTGGCTGTCATCACTTCATCCTGGAATTGCTGGCAGCCATCTTGGGACCAATATAAATGATAGTACCCCATTGAAATGCATTGTAGTGAATCGAAGATTTTGAGGGTTACCAAAAGGAGAACTATAAAGGGTGATAACAGACTTTAGTTACATTAGAATTCATTTGTTGATGGTACCATACTAATTTCAGGAATTGTGGTGTGTTCTAAGGTGATTTTACCCTGTGAAAAACCTTCTGCTGGGATATCATGAATCATGTTTGAGAGAAAACTATTTTCACATGCTTGTCCCATACAGTTTTGGAAGGTGCCCCAGAAGCTAAAATGAGAGCATATTTTCTGTAAATTCACATTATCTTTATCAGTCATGTGAGAATGAAGTCTGACATTCTCAGTAAAACATGTACATCCAACAAGGGCAGAGACTGTCAGTTGATGCCTTTGTGTTCTACTGCAGCTTCCCAGAGTGGTCTAAAGAACAACTAGAGCGCTAACAGTCTTACTTATGACAAAATTAAGGCACACCTGAAGCCATCTTGATTGGAATAAAATGGTAACACTTAAAACATTTAATTTAAAAAGGAACAAAATGAGGGGGTTCATTTTGCCATAGAAATTATGGTTAGTGCTGTAGAAAGAAAAATTAGGACATGTTTTAAGTGAGATCTCAAATATATTCCTATTATATTTCAAAAGGAGCAGCCTGTCAGTTGATGCCTTTGTGTTCTACTGCAGCTTCCCAGAGTGTTCTAAAGAACAACTAGAGTGCTAACAGCCTTACTTATGACAAAATTATGGCACACCTGAAGCCATCTTGATTGGAATAAACTGGTAACACTTAAAACTTTTAATTTAAAAAGGAACAAAATGATGGGGTTCATTTTGTCATAGAAATTATGGATAGTGCTGTAGAAAGAAAAATTAGGACATGTTTTAAGTGAGATCTCAAATATCTTCCTGTTATATTTCAACAGGAGCAGCCTGTCAGTTGATGCCTTTGTGTTCTACTGCAGCTTCCCAGAGTGTTCTAAAGAACAACTAGAGCGCTAACAGTCTTACTTATGACAAAAGTATGGCACACCTGAAGCCATCTTGATTGGAATAAACTGGTAACACTTAAAACATTTAATTTAAAAAGGAACAAAATGAGGGGTTCATTTTGCCATAGAAATTATGGTTAGTGCTGTAGAAAGAAAAATAAGTGCTAAAACACTACCCCCAGCACGACACCCTACACTACCCAAACATAATTGCACTACCCTAAACCCTAAAACACTACCACCAGCACGACTCCCTACACTACCCAAACACCACTGCACTACACTAAACCCTAAATATACCCCCAGCATGACCACCCACACTACACAAACACCACTGCACTACCCTAAACCACTACCCACAGCATGACCCCCTTCACTACACAAATACCACTGCCCTAAACCCTAAAACATTACCCCAGCACTAACCCCTACACTACCCAAACACCACTGCACTAACATAAACCCTAAAACACTACCCCCAGCACAACCCCCTACACTACACAAACACCACTGCACTACCCTACACCCTAAAACACTACCCCAGCATGACTCCCCACACTACCCAAACACCACTGCACTACCCTAAAACCTAAATCTACCCCCAGCACGACCCCTACACTACCCAAACACCACTGCACTACCCTAAACCATAAAACACTACCCCCAGCATGACCCCCTACACTACACAAACACCACTGCACTACCCTAAACCCTAAAACACTACCCCAGCATGACCCCCTACACTACCCATACACCACTGCACTACCCTAAACCCTAAAACACTACCACCAGCACGACCCCTACACTACTGCACTACCCTAAACCCTAAAACAGTACCCCCAGCACGACCCCCTACACTACCCAAACACCACTGCACTACCCTAAACCCTAAAACACTACCCCCAGCACGACCCCCTCCACCACCCAAACACCACTGCACTACCCTAAACCCTAGAAAAGAAACCCCCACCCCATGCCCAATCCCCCTTACCTCTCACTCCTCATGGTTCCTCTCTCCTCGTGGTTCCTGCTTCACGTCATCTCTGAGGGGCGGTGCACGTCATTGTGAGGAAACAGAACAGCCTCTGTTTCCTTACAACGACATGGATCATCTACATGTTTTTAGAACGCATGGTCATTTACCATACATACCTTTACAACAAAATTTGTTGTAAAGGCATGCGTGGTAAATGACCATGCGTTCTAAAAAATGCGTAGTAATGACTTCGTGATGTACAACGCATGCGTGGTAATGCATGCGTTGTAATGGTATCGCAAAGTAAAAAAGTCGTTGTAACAGCTGTTTACCGATCGAAGCTGGCCCCTGATCTTCAGTGAGACGTTTATTTGATTAATTAGGAGGAAGGAATGTGTTTTTTTTTACCGAAAAGTGCATTCCCGGCTGTTGTATTGTGAAAGTGTCCGCGTGGCCTGGTTTCACTTCCGGTGAGAGAGTGGAAGAGTCTGTTTGGATCTAAAGGAGTTCTGTTGTTGGACGGGGCCTGCGCGACATGTCATCAGAAAACATAGCTAATGGAAAGCGTCCTCCCTGAAGTGTGGAGCAGTGCCATGAGAGGTCAACGAGTGTGCGTCCCACTGCAGTATGACCGTACCGCGTGACCCATGTGCCGCCTCCAGGGTACGGGAGGCAGAAGCGGAATCGCAGGTCCTCTTGAAGACCGTTGTAGCACTAATTCTACATTTTGGTACTAGGGCATTTTAACTTCGTTGTTCCTGCCAGATACAAAGAGAAGATCCTGTGTTATTCAGTGCCCTTGTTAGCTTTTTTGTGGGTTGTGGTGCTTGTCACTTCGCTGCCCCGCCGGTGCACACGACTGGGCACCCCACCTCGTGTGCCATCTGCAGGGCCTCTGCCCTCGGATCACTGGTTTCGGTTTCTGGAGTGGCAACATAAACAGTTGCTCCCAAAGGACTAGCCTGGACACTTAGGTGAATATCCCCTGCACCAGCATTCCACGGAAATTCTTTCCTAGCTCTCCCACGTCAACGAGCACGGCTCCGCTCGCGACACCGTATGACGTCATCGGAGCCATAAGAGGACCTCGCTGACGTCAGTTCCACCCATTTTTTCCGTGCCACCGAGGCAAACAGGGGACCGAGACATTTTCACATGTATACATAGTATAATAAATATATATATATTCACTGAAAAAACCATAGGTTTCAGGCACGTTATAGTTAGAAATTAGCATTTAAAAAACCTTAGAAATTCACTGAAAAAACCATAGGTTTCAGGCACGTTATAGTTAGAAATTAGCATTTAAAAAACCTTAGAAATTCACTGAAAAAACCATAGGTTTCAGGGGCGTTATAGTTGGTTGGACATTTCACTCGTACAAAACCATAGAAATTCCCCCGTTATAGTTAGTTCAGCTAACTATAACTCGCGTGCCCGCAATGCACTGCTGATGACGTCACATATTACATCACTCATGACATGGTCAGTGACATCACTCATGACATCACTGATGACATCACTGATGACATCATCCAGTGAATGTGTGTTTTTCTGAAAATTAAATATGTTTTATATATGTATATCTCAAGGTCGATGGAAGAATAAATGGGTATAAAAGTGTCTAAATGGATGATTTTTTTTTGTAAAATTGATTGTATAACTGACTAAGTGTATCTTAGTGAATACATGGGTTAGTGAGTAATGTTTAAATATGAAAATATCTATCAGTCTCTCACTTTGTGTATAAGTGGCTGCATGGGTTGGTGAGTAGCTACATGAGTGTCTCTTTGGGTTATTAGATGGTTTTTTGAGTATCAGTATAAGTGTCTGAGTGTCTGTATTGTTCGTGGGGGGTATTGCTTAGTGCATAGATGCATGAATGAGTGACTCACTGTTTGTATGTGTTGAAGACAGCATGTGTGCAGGACTGTATAGGTGGAAGAGTATGTGTATGGGTGTGTTAGTGAGTGAATGACTGTCTCAATAGTGTCTTTATGAGTAACTACATATGTTTTAAACTAATATATGTGAGTATTGGTGTATATAAGTGAGTATATGTGAGAGTGAGAGATTGGAAGAGTTCCTGTACAAATAAGTAGGTGTTTCTATAAGTGATTGTTTAAGAGAGTAAGTATGTGTAAGTTTCTGTAGAAGTAAGTGTGGTAGTGTGTGTATAACTGTATATGCAAGTAAATGGATGTTTGATACTTTGTTTGCATGTGTGACTGTGTGTGAGTAACTCTATGGATGAGTGGCGGTGTGTAACAGGATGTATAGGTGTATGAGTACATATGATGAGTGAGTACATGTATGAGTGACTGTATAGGGACTGTTGGTGAATGAGTGTGTAGATCTTGGAATTAATGAATAGGTGTGTTGTAACTGGTATTGGTATGTCCATTGTTTTGAAAATGTTAGTTTGTATTTTTGAGTGTGTATCAAAGGTTATATTAGGGTGAGAGGAGGTCTGCCACTCTATCACAAGGATGATGTCATGAGTGATGTCATTTGAGATGTCATCAGTGATGTCATGAGTGATGTCACTGACCATGTCATGAGTGATGTAATATGTGACGTCATCAGCAGTGCATTGCGGGCGCGCGAGTTATAGTTAGCTGAACTAACTATAACGGGGGAATTTCTATGGTTTTGTACGAGTGAAATGTCCAACTAACTATAACGCCCCTGAAACCTATGGTTTTTTCAGTGAATATATATATATATATATATATATATATATATTACCTACTGGCGGTCGCCAGTAGGTAGTTATAGTTAGGACCTTGTTTCTATTCAAAAAGCATTTTTTCTTTTGCCAATATCTTTGGGGCCGTTTGGCGAATCTTCGTGAAATTTTCAAAACTAATGGCCCGCTCCGGTCAGCTCCTGTCTTGAAAGTTTCGGGGTGATTCGTCAAGCGGAGGCCGAGAAAAAAGGGGGGTCCCAAAACCCATTTTCCCCATGTTAATTTCCATAGGAAAAATTGGAACAGGCTACAGCCCGAACTGCTGAACGGAATTACACCAAATTTGGCAAAAAGGCAGCTCTTGGTTCAGAAAGAGACCTTTTTTTAAATGGTGTAAATCCGTTCAGTAGTTCCTGAGAAATTCAAAAATTAAAAATATCGATATCTGAGCACCGAGGAGGGTTTGCGAACCCTCCCGGGCACGAGCTTCACTCTGATTGGCTGTCAACACTCCAAACCAGGAAGTGTTGGCAGCCATCTTGTGACTCAGTAACCGAGTCACAAGAAATCAGTAGAAAAAAATGTGAAAAACAAGAAAAGGGGGCAGGGTAGAAACACCCTGACCCCCTAGGCCTGCTCAGGGGGTCCCACAGGGACCCCTAGGCCCCAAAAAAGCTTTTTTTTAAAAACAAAAGATCGGCAGAATTTGCGCTGGGTGCACGAACCCTGCCGAGAAAATTTTAAAAAAAGGAAGCGCGGGCTCCACGCTTCGTTATCTGTAAGCCCCCGGGTGGGCCAGGTCCCGGGGGCAATGCCAGATTATATAGCGGGGGCCCATGGGGGCCCCCGCAGCCCCGGGGACTGCCACCTCCCTGGGGCTATACTACTTATATGCGGGGGGCACGTGGCCCCCCCACAGCCCCGGGGACCGCCACTTCCCCGGGGCTTGTTTAATAAGATGCGGGGGCCTCCCAGGCCCCCCCAAGCCCCGGGGACCGCCACCTCCCCGGGTCTTTCTTCAATTATTTGCGGGGGCCTCGCGGGCCCCCCAAGCCACGGGGACCACCACCACCTCCCCTGGGCTCTGTTAAATGATGGGAGGGGGGCCACGCGGCCCCCCTCCTGGAGCCCTTGATGGCCCTGGGGACCGCCACCCCCCAGGGCTGGCTCCTGCAATGTCCCGGGGTGCCCACCCCCGGGAAATTGCTGTTTGCTATGACAGGGCGGGAGCACGGCTCCCGCCCTGTCATAGCAAAATCCTACTCGGCTTTGTTGAAGCTAGAGCAGGAAACCTGCTCTCGCTTCAACGAAGTAATGCAGGATTGCTTTTGAGCAAGGGGAGCTGCATGTTAGCAGCTCCCCTTGCTCAAAAGCAATGCCGGCTCCCGCAGGAGGTGGGGAGCCAGCTGGGACTGTGGGGGCATTGGGGCTCCCCCCACGGTCCCCCGGGGCCAGAAGTGGCCCGGGTGGGGGGCCACTCGGCCCCCCTCCAATTTAATTAAAAAAAACAAAAACGGCAGGCCGGCCCCGGGGGATGCGGTCCCCGGGGCAAATAGTTGCCTTGGGAAGGGGGGCCACGCGGCCCCCCTTCCCAATAAATACATTTAAAAAAGGAGGCCATGCCCTAGGGGATGGGGTCCCCAGGGTAGAAATTGGCCTCGGGAGGGGGGCCGCGCGGCCTCCTTCCCGTTTTGTTGTTGTTTTTTTTAAAAAGGGGTCAGGCCCTGGGGGTGGGGTCCCCAGGGCCCCAAAAATAGTAAAAGAAGGGGGGGCCACACAGCCCCCCTTCTAAAAAGATTTTTTTTTCAAAAAGCCGGCATCACGCCGGAGGCCCTGCCCCCTCCCTGCACCACTCTGCAAACGCGCCCCCTGGCACATTCTAAGTTGGGAAATTAAGTCCCCATGAATACTGAGGGTCCCTGGGGGCCAACTAGCCCACCAGGTACCTCCAGTAAGCCCCACGTAGCTGGTTTGCAGAGAGGTGGTCTGAGGCCACGCCCCTTTTTACACCACTCTGCAAACGCGCCTCTTGGCGCACTGCTGGTGGGGCGATGAGGTCCTCTTGTGTCCTGAGGACCTCAGGACAAAATTCTGTGTCCTGAGGACCTCAGGACACAAGTGGACTTTATCCCCCAAGCAGCAGTGCGCCAGGAGCCGCGTTTGCAGAGTGGTGTAAAAAGGGGGCGTGGCCTCATACCACTCTCAGCAATCCAGGTGTGTGGCACTTACTGGAGGTACCTGGTGGGCTAGTTGGCCCTCAGGGACCCTCAGGAATGAAGGGGACTTAATACCCCAACTTAAAATGCGCCAGGAGGCGCGTTTGCAGAGTGGTGGGGAAAGGGGGCGTAGCCTTTGTCCACCTCTCAGCAATCCCACTGTGTGGGGCTTACTGGAGGTAAGAGGTAGGCTAGTTGGCCCCTAAAGGACCCCCAGCAGCGAAGGGGACTTCAATCCCCATCCAAGAGCGCACCAGGGAGCGCGTTTGCAGAGTGGTGGGCAAAGGGGGCATGGCCTGCTATGAGAACTTAGCAATCCTGCTGTGTGGGACTTACTGGAGGTAATAGGAGGGGTAGTTGGCCCCCAAGGTTGCCCTTGGGGGCCAACTACCCCTCTTGTTACCACCAGTAAGTCCCACACAGTGGGATTGCTAAGACGTCTTCGGAGGACATGCCCCCCTTTCTCCACCACTCTGCAAACGCGCCTCCTGGCAGACTACGGGATGGGGGATGAAGTCCAATTTACTCCTGAGGGACTTTGGGAGCCAAGAAGCCCTCCTGGTACCTCCTCTAAGTCCTATGCAGCGGAATTCCTGAGCGCTGGTCGGAGGCCCAGCTCCCTTTCTCCACCACTCTGAAAACATGACTACTACTTAAAGAAGCATCTTTCTGCACCTTTGACTTAGAGGTAGTTTTAATCCCCCTGCCCTATTATGTACTAGGGCCTTAAAGAGGAGGTCATGCCAATCACAGGGGTACTCCAATGCATAGTGTTCCTTAGTGTATGTAGGTGTTTTCACTGGATTCTAAGTGTCTTTTAGCATAGCACTGGCTCTAGGCCTGGTTAGTCAGAGTCAGTTACCACCAGTACCCGTCAGCCAAAAAGTTGGGGGCACAGGATGACTTTGCAACAAGGCCTCTTTCTGCTCCTCTGTTGGTTCTTTGTGCACATCTCTTGCTTCTTTCTGCACCTTTCTTCGTCTTTCTGGACTTCTGTTTCCTCTCTTTGCATTTCTCTTGCTTCTTTCTGCGCCTTTCTTCCTCTTTCTGCACATGTCCTACCTCTGTAGGCATAGTTAGAAATTAGCATTTAAAAAACATTTGAAATTCACTGAAAAAACCACAGGTTTCAGGGACGTTATAGTTAGAAATTAGCATTTAAAAAACCTTTGAAATTCACTGAAAAAAACACAGGTTTCGGGGACGTTATAGTTAGTTGGACATTTTACTCGTACAAAACCAGAGAAATTCGGCCGTTATAGTTAGTTAAGCTAACTATAACTCGCGCCCCCACAATGCACTGCTGATGACGTCACATATTACATCATTCATGACATGGTCTATGACATCACTGATGCCATCACTGATGACATCATCCACGTGATAATCTGATGTACCTCCTCATACCCTAATATAACCTTTGATACATCCACTCTAAAATACAGACTACCATTTTCAAAACCATAGACACACCAATACCAATTACTACATACCCACTCACTGATTCCTAGGTCTACACACACATCCACTCATTCACCCATACAGTCGCTCATACATGCAGTCACTCATACATGCAGTCACTCATCAATACAGCACTATCATATGCACTCATACACCTATACAGACACTCACACACTGCCACTCTCCCACAGAGTTACTCACACACCTAGTCAGTCATGCAAAGAATCAATCACACTCCCATTTACTCACCTATACAGTTATACACACACCACCTCACTTATTCATACAGATAGTAACACATACTTACTCTCTTATACAATCACTGATACAAGCACACATTCATCCATACAGGCACTCTCACAATCACTCACTCTCACATATAGTCATTTATATACTCCAACACTCACATATACTGCCTTTCACATATGTAGTTACTCACACATGTACCACTGAGACATCCATTCACTCAACACACCCATACACACACTCACCCACCCATACAGCCCTTCACAGATGCACTCTTGAACCCATACACCCAGTGAATCACCTACTCACACATCTATGCAGAGAGTCACACACCCACCACCCACCCACACAGACACTCAGGCACCCATACAGATACTCAGACAACCAATCAATAACCCATATAGACACTCGTGTAGCTACTCACCAACCCATGCAGCCGCTTACACACCAACTGACAGACATTCACACAGTTTAGTCACTAATCCATGCATTCAGTAAGACACGTTTAATCACTCACTTATACAGTCAGTCATGCACCTACTAAGTCATCCATTCAGACACTTATACACCCACTCATTCTTCAATACACCTTGGCATATATATATATATATATATAAAACATATTTAAACTTTACAGAAACACACAGTCACTGGATGATGTAATCAGTGATGTCATCAGTGATGTCACTGACCATGTCATGAATGATGTAATATGTGACGTCATCAGCAGTGCATTGCGGGGGCGCGAGTTATAGTTAGCTTAACTAACTATAACGGCCGAATTTCTCTGATTTTGTACGAGTGAAAAGTCCAACTAACTATAACGTCCCTGAAACCTATGGTTTTTTCAGTGAATATATATATATTCATCAGTCACGTAAGACAATATTGGGCTCATCATACAACATAATGTGTTCTCGCACTTCCTCAAAATGTGGACAAGGAGCACAGAAGAACTTCAGAATGAGGTTCATGCTATTGAGAAAAGGTCTTTATGGACACAACCATTGACTATAGGTTTAAACTTATGCTTTGAGTTTCAGGGAGCAACCATGGTAGCGTTCTACAATATGCATGTAGATGCCCTGTGCCACAAGGAGGCGCCTGAGCCCTTAGCAAAAACAAATGCCACCGAGAGCGTTGTGGTAAATTAGCCAACATCTGAACAGTAGACTGTTGCTTTGCGGAGCATCTGAACGCAGGGGCAAACTTGATGAGGTTGTGTCCCCAGTTTTTGTTTCATTTTGCAGATTTGAATATTTTTAGGGAACAAGTGGACTTAGACTGAAAAAATAGCATAAACCTTCTAGCAAATGCATGCTGCATTCGTGCAGTGGCAAGGTCAAAGAAAGCAGAGTTACATCTGCTCGCCACAACCTGGTTTGCCCTTTGTTAAATGCTCCATTTTTCGTTGCCTGAAGAATAATCCCGTACCAAAAGCGAAAGTGAAAATGGATGGGATGAACTGTACAGAAGTTTCTGGAACACCACCTACTAGACTATAAGGAACAATAAGAATCTCTGGGTTCTAAAATAAAGTTTTTGGCCCTATGGGAGATTAGAAGAGATGAGTGAGGACAGTGGGGAAATCTGAGGTCAATCTGACCAATATTGTCTTTCAGCAGACATGGTTCGCTAACAACTTTGAAATTCACCCATGTATGCGCTATCTGGTAGTCTAGCTAGGGGTTTTGTTGTGTTATTTGCCAAAAACATCCATTCATAGGTAGGGCCTTTTACTGTAAAAGATTACATAGATTTTGCTGATGTCGACACCTGCTACGCCACCGACCACAAGCCTGCGCCGCTGCCTTCCCAGTGTATGACTAACCACTACATTTGACGGTACCTGGGATTGTTTTGCGGAAAGCACATCTACCTATGTGGCAGATGCGCTTAAAGTGAAATTTTAACCCTATGGGCTGCTATGTTGTTGTTGCCTGCTTGGCAATCATTCTTGTTCTGCATAAAACTCCCAAAGTGGTGCAAAGGGGGGGGGGGGTTATTTCTTCATAACAAAATAAAATTTCCCTAATGTGCATTGTGCTTTCCCTGGTGTGCTGCACCAGGGGCATTTTTTGTATTCCTTCTTGTGCCCAGCTTTTTTTCATTGCAGTCCTGGACGCCTCATCTTCAATCAGACCACAGCCAACACTGGGACCCTCCACCTCTGTAGCAGATGATCCGCTAGATCTAAGCTTAGTCACCTGAGACTTCTCTGTCAGAAATTTGGTGGTTCCACTGCCACCTACTGGACAGAGCGCCCCCCCCCCTTCCCATGGGGGGGAAGGGCGCGACCCTTAGGACTCGGGTCCTCCGTGGTCCGGGCCCCTCGCGATCCGGTGGAGTGCTGGCCAAGGGTGGTGCAAGCCGGTTCCTGTGCTCCTGTTTTCCGGTCACTGCACCTCGCTATAGGGGGGTGGCCAGAAGCATGTCAAAACCACGCGGCGTCGCCGGGCTGGCCGGGGTGGGGGTATAAAGACCCCCCAGCCCTTTGGCCTTGTCCTCTTTCACTACCTGGCCATTCCAGTGGCGACGCGAAGAGGAGCAGAGGAGCGGCAGAAATTTCACACTCCCACCCGGCCCTAATTTTTCGGCATGGCGAAGTCCAAAAGTCACCCCTAGTTAGCAGGGGGGAGTCCTCCAGAAGCAGTGCCCCCCTCCCAGGATAGCACCAAGGGGTAAGGTTCTGCTGTCCTGGGCCAACCAGAGGATGTACCCCAGCTTGAGAGCTAGGGCGCACAGTTAAATCATTAGGGGTCAGCACGGGGTGTCCTGCTCCTGCCCACCTCATCGCAGCCCCTGGGGAGCTTGGTGTTCGGGGGGCGATGCCCATGGAGAGGACAAGGGTCAGAGGCATGTGACCGCCCCTCGCGGATGCAGGTGGTTGCACCTGTGTGGTCCAAGGATGTTCAGGATTGCGAGATGGCCCTTGGGGCAGAGGGTGTACTTCAGGATCTTTACGAATGTTCTTCTCCTCAAATGTATTTTGTTGGCATTTTACACATGTTTTTATTGACACTTTGGAATTGATGTTTACTTTTCTCACATGCATTTTCGTCACGGTTTGGTGACTGCTAAGTGTTCCAACTATATTTTCATGTTTACTTTTTTATGAATATGTCAATTTTGAATAAAACTTATCCACAAAACTAAGCCTGTCTGTAATACTGTTGGTACCTCATTTGGGTGGTGCGGGGGTCCGGTCCAGTCTGGGGGCTTCTGCGTCCTATGAAATGGGAGAAGAAGAAGTTTAACAGTGCTCCAACACTACCAAAGCCTAAATAAGGCCTTAAGTTGGTTATTGTGGAACCAGGGACTTACATTCTAATCACCGATGTAGGACAGCAAGGCTAAAGAATAAAAAAAGGCACTATGATGCGGCAATCATGTCATTTTGTAGGCGTATGCACCAAGCATGCCAGCGACTACAACATGGAGGGAGCTGTTTTTTGTTTTTTACTGAGATTGATCAGTAAATAAAAAAAAGTAAGCAGCTCAAAACCATTTTTTTAAAGCCGGGGTTGTGCAACATGGAGGGCTGGGGTAGGGGGGAAGCAACACGGAGGTCACAGGTGGAAGGAAGCAGTGCGGGAGAGATAGAAGCAATGTGGGGGGTGAGGAGGAGAAGAAAAAGCAGAGAGAAGGAAGGCGTGGATAAGGGGCAGCAATATGGATGGCGTGGTTGGGGAGGAGAAGCAACTTGTGGGAGAGAAGGTAGACATGGGGGAAGCAACACGGAGGGCCGGAGTGAGGGCGAAAGGCAACAAGCGAGAGAGCAGTGTGAAGTGTGCAGGGAAGAATCACACAGGCAAATAAGCAATAGGTAGGAAGTGGATGAGAGGGAGAACAACATAGAGGTGGGTGGTGAGAAGCACAGAGGCAACAGACCGCAAAAGGGAGTGTAGGAGAAGTACAAAAAGGAGACAACTGGAGAACGCATGCACTCTCATGGAGTGCTTAACCCAAAAGACAAAAATAGTGCTTGAAAAGCAAGCAGAGGAAAGAGGTGAGGCAGTCAAAAGAGGTGGATGAAGAGGCAAAGTTCCATGGCAGGGACAAACACAAGACTGACAAGCTGGGACACAAATAAGATCCAGGCAAATGAGGTACAGAATAGCTAACCAATTGTAAAGAATGTGCTGGCTCCAAGACTCCGTATGTTCATTGTAAGCCCAGAATATGTCTTTTGCAACCAGACAGCTGGGCCGTCTGGTAGCCTTGACCTAAAAAGGGGCACTTCTTAGCTAGTGTGAAGCTGAGTGCTGTAGTCCAGGAAATATAAAACCGAGAGGTAATGGAAAATAGATTTAACCGTAAACTACTTGAAGTCCCACAATCAATACCTGCTGTATGAAATGGCTCATGAGTGTTTGATTCACAAGGTGAGAATAGATTGAGTGAATGTTTCAGGGCCTGTGCAAAAGGAATCTCCTCAAGGTGTAAAGTTGCATCACTTACAGTAGCAGTACTATCTGGAATTTCACATGGCACGTTCGTGGGTCTCTTCATTCTTTTTTGATTCCATTCCACCAGTGTAGTCTTTCGTTCTTTTTCTTTCCGTCAGGTTATGATCCGTATCCTTACATTATTTTTTGAGAATGAAATATGGTATCAATCTCATTTAAGTTTATCGTTTAGGGCTCTTCCAGAAAAAATACTAATCTGGAAATTGTAAGGTTCCCCCAACTAATCCTGCGTGGATTTCCACTCTTTTAGGTATTCACAAAAATCTCCCGCTCCTTGCCTCCACTACCTTTTCCTATTGATTCTTTGACTCTGCTGTATTGGAAAGATGGAGCCCCAGCTGGTCTTCACACTAGCTGGATCGGGGAGGCCTGAGTGGGTCAGTGTGTGCTTTTGTAATGCGGAGGGCGCACATCGAGTCCTTGGGTCAGACTGTAGACTACTCTGCCACCACCCTCTCCCCCAATCATCATGCTGTACTCTGTGAGGAGCTGCTGGCAAGGGTCCCAACCATAGGCTGTGAGATATCCCCTTTCCAAGCGCTGACCCCACCTCACACTAAACTGGGAGTTAGGCTCATATTTCTGACGCGGTAACACATTTTCCTGAACCCCAAGATACAAATTTTTCTTTGTAGGGTTACCTAAGGCAAGCGTGTTGCCTTGCTGTTAATTGCTGTGTGTATTCTCCATCAGTGGGACCCTGATCAGTACGTCTTGTAAGCCTGTAACATTGTAACAGGTTTTAGTGTGTGTGATCAGGCAGTCATCAGCAAGGTTACATACATTATCACAACAGCAAGAAGGTTATGGTATACTTTCGCCTGCACACCGTTTGTCCCGAATGTTTTAGATATGCTCACTCTTTTGGTCAACCGAAAAACCCCAAATCTATACATATAACCAAACAGTGAGGAGCACAACCGGAAATATTTGCAAGAGTCTAAGAAGATCTCTTACACATCACAATGTCTATAGCCAAATTGTAACAAAACTCTTGACAGCAAACAATCACATGATGATTTGCAAATATTTCCGGTTGTGCTCCTCACTTTATTTGGTTAAAGGTTACATACATGTTTGCAAGCAGTGTGTGACCCATTATTGTACACTTACTGTATTCTGCTGCTTTTGTCCCTGGCGTTGCCGGGAGTGTCTCGATGCTTACAATCATCTGCGGTTGCAACAGTACACGATGTTTATCGAGTAGCCCTGGTCTTCTCGCTTTATGACCATTGCACTGCTAGTAAATTGTGTGATGTAGTTTGTGTGTGTTTTTCATTTTTGCCCTCCTTCCTCTTTACTGTAAGTGTACTTGTATCTGTTGACATATTAAAGTATTGCATTTTAAAATACGTGCACAGCCTTTCAGCTTCCTTTTGCTCCGCCCTGGGTTGAATACTTTTACTAAATGGCAGCACCCAGTTCGTATTACTGATTTTATGGAAGGTTTCTTCTTCGTTGTGTCCTACCGCAAAGGTTTTCATCCGACTCCGATCACACAATGTTATGTTTTATAAGCCTCGCTGCTTTCTACTGCCTACCTGTGGCGTTAGGTCTGTGGCTGTAGGTGTAGCCCTACACACGCCTGCATGAGTGTATCGAGAAAGGAAGTGATTGATTGTGTCTGTATGTCGGTATTGTCATACAAGTGCATTTACATCTCCACATATGAATGATTGGGAAAGAGAGAGGGCGGCAGGCCACCGGCAAAATAAATGAAATCCCCGCCGATTGATCGCTTAAAAGAAGTGCCCCACTCGGCTGTGAATTTTGAAATGATTATTGAGTTTGCAGGCAGACAGGGAATAGAACAGGTCAGGTGAACGATTAATAACTTATTGACGGCAGATTAAAAGAGTGATATCAAATCTTTAACCGAGCGAAGATGTAGTTTATCACTTTGTCACAAAAGTGTTGCGTTTTGGAGGCGACGAGCAATCAGGGCCGCCGGAGGATCGATCCCTGGCAGCTGCTATGTGTGCAGCTGATTGGAAGAGGCGCCGGTCTCCTCGGAGGTGTGCACACCCACATGGTTTAAGCCGGATAATGGATTGTGGCCACCGAGCGGAATCTCCGCGCTGTGGCGAAACGTCAAAACCACCTCGGTCTTGTGGGCGAAGAATTGAGCGGTGCTAAAAAAGCGCTAACAACATTAAAAAGGAAAATGAAATAAAAGATTAGCAGTATACCTCTCTGCTGCTTCATCTAGAACAAACTCCAGGCAAATATCGCTTGTACTCACAGCGAGGGAGGCCAGTTATTTTTCAGATTTCATTTCCATGAACATGGTAATAAAAGCCATTTGGAAGTTGTTTACCTCAGAAAAATGTAATTTCTGCCATCCAAAACCTGCGCTTAGTTCACTCCCGAGACGTCATTAATTCATGCCCTATCTTGAAAAGACTGAAAGAGTTTTTGAAGATACAACCTTTCAACAGTTGAGGTTAGCTCCAGGTGCTCTTTTGTGTCTGATTACAGCCAAATACTGGAATCTAATTAGAAATTTCTCATGAATTCTAAGAATATTTAATGTGACACCACTTCAATTCAGGAATTGTCTTCACATTCGCCACCTGCCCCAATGTGGACCGAAGTCTAATGCTGAGGTTTCGTCTTTGGTAAGATTGTTTCTGTCTATTTATGTGACAAATAAGATTTTTTTTACTGTTGGCTTTTACTGATTTTACTGGAATTATGAGAGTACACATTTAGCAACTTTCACTTGTGCAGGAGTCCATTTATGGAACTAAAGGAACATTTTTTTTTCTCTTGTTTCTGTTGAGAACATTTTTTTTTTTACTAAGTTGGAGTTCAGGTTCCTCTTGTGACTTAGAAAGCATGGTTGATGATTTTATTAACATCCCCAGAATCCTTTGTGATTGTCACCATTGGATATGATAGGTCAAGTCACTGTGTTCTCTGTGGCTCTGATTGGCCCTGTCAAATTCCACCTCATGCCAGTTCCTCTAACAAGGCCCACTGTGTCACCGGATGGATGCTTTTAACAATGGAACAGGTTATAGCACTATGTAAATAAAGCTCATGTCTGTGCAACATGGTCAGGAATAGGGGTTTCCAACATTTTCTGTAGTGAGAGCTACTTCTGATAAGTGAAAATCACTGTGAGCTACTGAAGGCCAAGACATGCATGCAGTCTTACCAGATACCCCCACACTCGTCTTCATTGACGTTAAGCCTAATGTCCATAGAGCCAGATACTATGGTTTGAACAAAAAACTTTCACCTCGGGGCACTATGAAATGGCTGCCGTGTGTGTCAGTGAGAGTGTGGTCTTTGGGGATGTGTGAACATTTGTGCGTATGAATGGCATAAATGTGTATAGGTGAATGAGAGCCTGTGCTGTATGTACTTATGGCACTGGACGTACCTTTCGCCGTATGTGGCACCGTTACATGTATAACACAAACATACAACCATTTTTTTAAATGGGAGAAATTTAAAGTGCAGAAAAATGTTCTGCAAAAATGTTCATAATATCGGACATTTTTATGCACTTTTAATTTCTCCCACTTAAAAATGGATGTATTTTTCAGTTAAAAATATGATATTGTGTCTCCCAACCACTGGAAGTAAGATGACTGCTGTGTGTAAATGCGAAACTTTGAATTGGGAGAAAATTAAACCGAAGAGATAACTTTGTTTATTTATATGGATTCCATAAATCTCATCATTTAAATTTTCTGCCATTTCCAAGTGATGCATTTACAAAAAGAAGGCATCTTGCACCAAGTGGCTTATAGTCATGGTGCCATATTTATAACAAAAAATCAGCCATTTGTTTAAATGGGAGGAATTGAGCGGACAAGGACTTTTATTTAAGAGTTAAATACCTCAGTGCTTCATTTTCCACCTCTGTGCCCCACCCTGGGTCATACATCTGACTCGAGCACTGCTCATTATCAGGCCTTGCTAGCTACAGCCTGATGATAATAATATAAAATGAACACAGTCTTCCCTTAACTTTAAAAAGAAAATGTGACCCTGTGCTTATTTAAAAATTAACTTAAGTCTGCAAACTCCTCTGAAGGTGTCTGCGAGCTGCTGGTAGTTCGCAATCAACTGATCGGAGACTCCTGGTCTAGAAGTAGGTCTGTTAAAAGGACAAATTTTAATTGGCTGATCTTGAAATAGATATATTCTATTGGTCGGTGCCTAGGACCATGAAATATACTTCCATAAGCAGTTAAGCAAGCTTTTTTTAAATGATGAGCATTTTATTTATCTACTTGACCAGTCTCTATTGTTATGAGTACCCTGCAGGCCATTTCTTTGACCAACAGGGTGAGGGGTCAAGACCTTGGCAGGTGAGGTATGAAGGTGGACAGCCATTTTGACACACATTCATGTTCATGGCCCGCATCTCAATCAGAGATGTGCCCTAAGTTATTAGGCTGATAGAATAAATATTTCAGGGCGATCTAGGCCAGTATTACACATTGTGCCCGGGGACGCAGCGGCGTGTGCACCCGCTTTGAGCCCCCCCCCAGGGCACAATGGTATTATAGAAGGGGCTGCAGATGCTTGTGCTTCCTCTTCTGTATTAGATATCGCTGGCGCACATGTGGCACCAGCACTATCATAAGAGGGTGTTCCCTCATGCAAATGAGGGAATCACTTTGCCTCTGAGCCCGTGCTGTATTATCGATGTGAGCACAGAGGCAAACAGGCCTATGAGAGGCGCACTGAAAGTGCGCCAGAAAAAGGTGACGCACTTTCAGGGCACCTCCTAAAGGCATCCCTCGGGGGAGAAATGGAGCCCCATGGATCCTCCAGACATCCCCTGCAGTCAGGTGCAGCCACTCATTGCACCTGCCTTGGAGGGAGATCTCTAATCCTCCTTAAAATTGCAGGCGGATTGCCACCTGCGCAGTGAAACATGGAGCAGCTTTTAAGCAGCTGCTCCATATTTCACTTGAAGTTCGCGGCTGCCCTGTGGGCAGAGCATAAATTCTAATGCAGCGCACTTTCCTTGTTTGCACCCAGCATACCTTTTGAAAAGTATGCCATGGCGCAAACAAGGAAAGAGCGCCATATTTGCAATATGGCCCCAGGAGGTGTTAGGCATCATGTGTTTCTTAGGTTGGCAAAACAAAGCTTCAAAAAGCTAAAACATTATCCTAAATCCTTTTGGGTGTGCAGATTCTGGATTGAGCTATCTCCTTTGGAAGGTTTTGTGTGTCCAACCCAGCAGCGGCCGGTGCAGGTAAGCACGGGTGGGAGTCGACAGACGACAGAATAGGATTATTTATTTATTTAATTTTCTCTATTGCATAGTCTGTCGACTCCCCCCCCACCCACTCCACCACACTTACCTGTACCGGCCGCTGTTGGTCCAACCTAAAAACGAACCTCCTGATCAAACCCCGAAAATGCGGTTTAGGATGCTGTGCCAAGTTGGAATGTTATTTAAAACCAGTTTTGTATATTTTTTTTATCAGGCGCTCTGATTAACTGACTAGTTATGTTTGTGCTATGTGGAGAAAAATAACATGAATATAAAAGGCTTCCGACCCCGGCAAGACGATCCACATGAAAAGAAAGGCATGCAGGTGATTGAAAACCCTACTGAAGTGCACGCTTTATGTGCTACTGTTGTACAAGCAATCATCCTCATCACTGTCACATCCAGATGCATTGTTAGTAAACTATACAATAAGTTAAGTGAAGCTTCCACTAAATTTTAAGTGAAACGCGCACTGAATGTTATGAGCAATTCTAAGTAAAGCATGTCCTAAGGCTTATAGACATACAGAGGTGTGATCCTTCACGTCGACATGACATGTCCCTGTCAACGCACCCCAACTTTGTTGGCTCATAGTTTTACTTTTAACTTGTCCGCGTAGATCAGTAATATCGAAGATAAATGTCAAGTGAAAGACCGTCTTATTTTACTTTATAAGAAGTTGACCTCTCCTGTGACGTCAGGGACTCAAGTGCGCGTACCCAAGATGGGCTTGCCCCTTGGTGAGCTGATGTCTTACTGACTCCCTCTGTCAACAGAGGTAGGATATCTAGGCAAAATATACATTTGTTTTTACTCTATGCTGGACATGTGGCATTTGTTAACGCATATTGCATCAACAAATTGTGTATTTCAGCAGCTAACTAAGATAGCAATTGCAGTGTGGGCGTCCGAAGAGCGTGTTAATGCACTTATTAGAAAAGTACAAGGTAATCTTGGAAGCTCAAAGGGAGCCACTAAAGCCAGGGTAGTTTGGATAATCAGGGAGGCGAATCTCAATGAGTCCTGAGAGCAATGAAAGTTTGATACCATACCTCCCTCCGTCTTTGACGTAAGAATTTACAGTTTTGATATCCGCAGTTCATCATAATGGGGTGCGCTGCTGAACAGGGGGGCACTGTCGCTCCAGTCACAAGCTCCATGCAAGAAACTGCACACTAGTGAAGGTTTTCCCAACAGCTCCTATCAGACTTTAAGCTTACCTATGTCCCTTACCTCCTTGCCACTCACTGATCCACTAGTCATGGGCATAGCTTTTATTTGTGCAGGAGGTGCAGTGGCACCGGGGCCCAGGCATGTGAGGGACCAAGTGCACCACAATTCTGTCTGTCCTTTGTTGCCTCAAGGGGCACATGCTGGCAAGCTCTCGTTGCTTGCATTAGTGCCCATGTGACGCTTGCTACCCCACTGTCTCAGCAGCAGCTTCTTCCTTGCCAGCTCATTGCAGCTTCTAAACGTGTTTGTTGCATGCATTGCATTCCCTGGACTCGTTGTCTATTTAATCCTTCACTCAAAAGACACATATCCCAAACTGGGAGTGCCTGCTGCGCGAGCTGAACTGTTCCTTCAGCATGGACTTTTGAAAGATAAGTGTGCGTCTTCCCTCTGCCCTCCGGTAGGGGGCGCTTGGCTGATTTATTGGACAACTAACATGTAGTTAATAGGAAAAGCTGCTGGCGGTGACAGAGTGCTTGGTAGGTATTTACAGTTCTGCACACGCGGATGCAAAGTCCATTACAGAAGAGATGAAATCCTGCTGAGTGGACAGCTGGACAGTGGTCCCCACTCAGCACTGGCGGCCCATCCTGCAGGCCTTCATTAACGCTGAGGGCCAAGCAAGCCGAAGAGCATCTGCCTCCCCGTCCCCGGCACAGGGATCTTGCAGTCGTAGCCTCTGCAGCGCCTGCCTTCCCTCTCACAGACCTTTCCTTGCCCTGTGCGCCTCTCCCCTATGAACATGATGTAATTCAAAGCCAGCAGCCTGTGCTGCCTCTCCAAATATGTTTGGATGTGGCCCACTGCATGGACAGCACAAGCTTCCAAAACCGCACTGATGCGGGTGGTTATTAAATAGAGATTCAGGCCGCAGGCTTCCTGGGGCTGGAGCGTTTCCTAACCAAGCAGGCTTCCGTAGAGCACTTAAAGCCTTCCTTTTTTCCCATACTTTATTTCGTTTGTCAAGTCTCTTACTGTCTTTCTACCATCCTGCGCACAATAATTCGCCCGACTCTGGAAATGCAGATAATATTCAAATGTAGTCAATGTTAGGGTGACCAGATTCCCAAAACAAAAAACCAGGTCAAGTCGTAAACATAGAAGTAGGACTACAGTTTACACTGGTGGCTGGCTGGATCTTGGTGCAGGCAGTGACCTCTGACTCCAGTGAGCAGGGTCATGCTGGCGGTTCAAAGAAGCTGTAGCCCCGATGGCTGGCATAATGACATTCTTGCTGCGTTGTAGGAAGAGAAGGGAAATCCCGAGAGAAAATCTCTCTTTAAAGGATTTCCCTTCACACAACAACCTCATCTGGAGTGACGACGCCGTAACAACTCCAGTAGTGAGAAGTGAGCATGCGCACATCTTCTTAACACCAGTGCGTACTCAGCCACTACTAAAAAACCGGGACATTTCTGTGCTCATCCCACCAATATCCAAAAACCGGGACATTTATTCAGTTTGGAGGAAAGTGTCGGGACACCGGGACACTTCACGAAAAACCGGGACCGTCCGAGGAAAACCGGGACGTCTGGTCACCCTAGTCAATGTGGCTTTGCTTTCCTTGAAGCGGGTGTATTTGGGTAGTTCAAGATGGACTGTTCTCAATGGAGCAGGGTCAAGACTGACTTGAATTTGGCTAGATCTAAACTGAGGTGGCAAGGTGTGAGAAAAACAATGGACTGGGAAGAGGCTTGAGTAGTTACCAGTGGCAGAGATTAATTCAGCGATACAAAAGGGGATGATGGACGGAACGCTTGAGCCAATCAAACACTCACCCCCAGTCAACTGATCTGGGTTTAATCCATCATCATTCTTTAGATCACTTCACCACCCCAGTTCAGACATGGCCATATGCAAATCAGTCTGACCCTGTGCCTCATGGGAACAGTCCAGCCCGAACTGCCAAGCCATGTCTTCCCTGGAACGGAAACAAGCATCCTAGGACCGGTTTCTGGCATTCCAGCCGTCATCAGCCAGGCTTGCTTGAATCCAGTGGCAAAGTGAGCAAGGGACCCACGTCTGGGCATACCCCCGCCAACTTAGGGCGAACAAAGCGATACAAAAGGGGATGATGGACGGAACGCTTGAGCCAATCAAACACTCACCCCCAGTCAACTGATCTGGGTTTAATCCATCATCATTCTTTAGCTCACTCCACCACGCTTGTTTCCGTTCCAGGGAAGACATGGCTTGGCAGTTCGGGCTGGACTGTTCCCATGAGGCACAGGGTCAGACTGATTTGCATATGGCCATGTCTGAACTGGGGTGGTGGAGTGAGCTAAAGAATGATGATGGATTAAACCCAGATCAGTTGACTGGGGGTGAGTGTTTGATTGGCTCAAACGTTCCGTCCATCATCCCCTTTTGTAGAGATTAATTCAAGCATTACATCCACAACACAGTGAAGCCTCCTCCTCTCTTCTTGACTTTTGCAAGAAGCTAAAGACCTGGGGCCTCATTTATGGGATTTTGGCATTGTGCAGTGCAGCAAGGCATCTTGCTGCTCTGCCCTATGCCAAAGTGAAACGGCAGGAATGCATCGTATTTAAGGTGCCGTTTTGGGATCCCAGCATCAATGTAAGCGCCCTTACACCATGGTGAAAGGGGGCCTCCGTTTCATGCAGGATTGTTTTTGTGCAGGAAGGGGCACCTTACTGCACAAAAACAATCAATTGAGGTTTTTCCCTCTTTCTATGTGTGCTGCAGGATGCAGCACACAAAAAAGAGAGGAAAAAACGAGGAGAAATGAACATATTTCTCCTCGTTACGCCTCACCTTGAGAGGCGTACAGATTTGGCGCTTCCCCAGGTTTACATGACTTTGTAAATCTGGGGCAGAGTCAAACTCCATGGGTGTTGCGCAGGAAAACCCACCAGAATGCCTCCCAGGCGCAGAGTAAGGAGATGCAGGGATTTGCACTGTGTCGCCTTACTCATGATTAATGAGGTCACTCGGAAATACACAACAGGGGTATACCCTAATAACCCTAAGATACCTGGGTATAGAACATGAATATTACAAAAAAACAATGGTATCAAGGAAACAATACTAAATAATTTTTGAGAAGAGCACATTTAATTACCCTCTCTAAAATAATTATTCACGATGAATATATCAAATGCTTTTTATAATATCACAAACAAAGGCGCCTATTCAAAGAAGGAAAAAACAACAAATGACATAAATCACAATTCATTATACATCAAAAAATGAAAAACAAACAAAAGCATATAACAAAAACCCACAAGCAAATATACATATAGTGTCCCCCTATACTTCTGGGTGAACCACTAGGAGATAGTCAAAGTGTAACACTATTAGGCTTGTAAACTAATTGGCCTAGCTCTAGTGTAACACCACACAGTTACAATGAATCACTATAAATCCAAAGACTCCTCCTTCAAAAGTGTCGACGTGACCACGTTTCAGCCTTATCTTCTTAGGCCTCTTCAGGACAGGGGTTATATAATACTAAAAAGACATAACAAAATAATACTGATGGTAAAATACACTACCAAACCATTACTCTAATCTTTCACTCGGTGTGGAGCATGCTGGCTGAAAGTAGTGACTGCCCATTCTACAAAATAAATATACACCCGTGTTTTACAAAACCACCAAAGGGAGCAGAAAATCAAGAGCATAGGTCATCTCACATTTAGACTCAAACATCTATCAAGAGGTGCCATGCTAAACTAAGAAAGAGCAGTGAATAAACTACCACTACAAACCCTGTGCAAATAAAGATGTATAAAACCTCAACACCATAATGCATGAAGGAGTGCTCAGAACTTATCCAACCATGCAGGACCCACGTCGACTACTGCGATACAAAAGGGGATGATGGACGGAACGCTTGAGCCAATCAAACACTCACCCCCAGTCAACTGATCTGGGTTTAATCCATCATCATTCTTTAGCTCACTCCACCACCCCAGTTCAGACATGGCCATATGCAAATCAGTCTGACCCTGTGCCTCATGGGAACAGTCCAGCCCGAACTGCCAAGCCATGTCTTCCCTGGACCGGAAACAAGCATCCTAGGACCGGTTTCTGGCATTTCAGCCGTCATCAGCCAGGCTTGCTTGAATCCAGTGGCAAAGTGAGCAAGGGACCCACGTCTGGGCATACCCCGCCAACTTAGGGCGACCAAAGCGATACAAAAGGGGATGATGGACGGAACGTTTGAGCCAATCAAACACTCACCCCCAGTCAACTGATCTGGGTTGAATCCATCATCATTCTTTAGCTCACTCCACCACCCCAGTTCAGACATGGCCATATGCAAATCAGTCTGACCCTGTGCCTCATGGGAACAGTCCAGCCCGAACTGCCAAGCCATGTCTTCCCTGGACCGGAAACAAGCATCCTAGGACCGGTTTCTGGCATTTCAGCCGTCATCAGCCAGGCTTGCTTGAATCCAGTGGCAAAGTGAGCAAGGGACCCACGTCTGGGCATACCCCCGCCAACTTAGGGCGACCAAAGCGATACAAAAGGGGATGATGGACGGAACGTTTGAGCCAATCAAAGACTCACCCCCAGTCAACTGATCTGGGTTTAATCCATCATCATTCTTTAGCTCACTCCACCACCCCAGTTCAGACATGGCCATATGCAAATCAGTCTGACCCTGTGCCTCATGAGAACAGTCCAGCCCGAACTGCCAAGCCATGTCTTCCCTGGACCGGAAACAAGCATCCTAGGACCGGTTTCTTGCATTTCAGCCGTCATCAGCCAGGCTTGCTTGAATCCAGTGGCAAAGTGAGCAAGGGACCCACGTCTGGGCATACCCCGCCAACTTAGG
Organism: Calotriton arnoldi; assembly: GCA_963921515.1. Lineage (NCBI taxonomy): Eukaryota > Metazoa > Chordata > Amphibia > Caudata > Salamandridae > Calotriton > Calotriton arnoldi. Next base: position 1,100,785 of record CAWUFW010006010.1, read on the forward strand.
GCGACCAAAGCGATACAAAAGGGGATGATGGACGGAACGTTTGAGCCAATCAAACACTCACCCCCAGTCAACTGATCTGGGTTTAATCCATCATCATTCTTTAGCTCACTCCACCACCCCAGTTCAGACATGGCCATATGCAAATCAGTCTGACCCTGTGCCTCATGGGAACAGTCCAGCCCGAACTGCCAAGCCATGTCTTCCCTGGACCGGAAACAAGCATCCTAGGACCGGTTTCTGGCATTTCAGCCGTCATCAGCCAGGCTTGCTTGAAACCAGTGGCAAAGTGAGCAAGGGACCCACGTCTGGGCATACCCCCGCCAACTTAGGGCGACCAAAGCGATACAAAAGGGGATGATGGACGGAACGTTTGAGCCAATCAAACACTCACCCCCAGTCAACTGATCTGGGTTTAATCCATCATCATTCTTTAGCTCACTCCACCACACCAGTTCAGACATGGCCATATGCAAATCAGTCTGACCCTGTGCCTCATGGGAACAGTCCAGCCCGAACTGCCAAGCCATGTCTTCCCTGGACCGGAAACAAGCATCCTAGGACCGGTTTCTGGCATATCAGCCGTCATCAGCCAGGCTTGCTTGAATCCAGTGGCAAAGTGAGCAAGGGACCCACGTCTGGGCATACCCCCGCCAACTTAGGGCGACCAAAGCGATACAAAAGGGGATGATGGACGGAACGTTTGAGCCAATCAAACACTCACCCCCAGTCAACTGATCTGGGTTTAATTCATCATCATTCTTTAGCTCACTCCACCACCCCAGTTCAGTTGACCCACCAAGAATCTGAACAATTGGAATGTGTTCTCACTTTCAACCCTAAGGCGAATAAAGTCAAACAGATTCTACTAAGGAATTTGAGGTTAATAGAACATTTGAATATTCCCAAGCCTTTGTTTCTTCCGACGGGGCAGAAATTTGAGAAATTATTTGGTGAAAGCTGTTCACCAACATACTAACCCAACAGATGTGAGAGGGCTCTTGGGGTTACCAGCGGTAATCGGACATTATAGGTGTAATAATTGCGCTGCATGACCACAGACAAAAGATTCTAAATGTGTGATGATAAATAAGCAACAACATAAATAATTGTGTTTTTCGAATTGTAACACTAAAAATGTAGTGTATTGCGTGACCTGTCCATGTGATAAAACATATATTGGGCAGACGACACAAACTGTGAAGATGCGGATATTACAGCAAAAGTCCCGCATACGATGTAGGACCTTGGGGGCCCCCATGGTCCAACATTATATTGAAAAAGGTCATGACGAGAATGAATTAAAGTGGTCTACCCTTTTAGTGGTGAAAGCTACTAATAAAACAGCACTGCAAAGCAGTTTGAACTCTAGAAGCACGCATGATTGAAAGATATCAAACGTCAAGTACAGGATTGAATGATCGAGATGAGATTTGGGCTTTAATTTGACATCTGTAGTTTGGATGAGATATGTCTACAGGACATCGGCAGGTTCTTTATCCCTCATGAAGTTGTAGGAGAGAAAGGCTATTGAGCCAGGAATGTAAATAAGACAGGATGTTAAAATGTTGGTCATTTAGTTTTATTGATGCAGGTTCATCCACCATGTGTATATAGATTGTGTTTATGTGGATATGTGTATATAGTGTATATAGTATATATTATATATGTTTTGTTGAGACATATTGCTCAACCTTTCTCGTGATGGGAGGTAGCTGGCATGATTGGTTGTGACTGCCTAATTATTCTTTATTTAATTTTCATTATTTTTTATTTTTCATTTTTGTTTTGTTCCCTTCTTTTTTCTGGAATATTGTTTGGGAGAAGCGTTATACAGGTACGCCTTAGGTTGTGGGGAATTCAGTATTAGGGACAGTAGACTTTGGAGTTGATATCGAGGGATGTAGTCCTTTTTCGATGCCGCTTACCCTCGCTGTACGTGATGACGCCGTACAGGGAAGTGAAACTTCCGGCATATCCCCGCGCGTTTTTTAGACTATGAGTAGACGCCTCTGTCGGTTGTGGAGAATGGAGAAGGATTGAGGGATTGTCGGCTGAACTAGTGAGCGGTTGCAGTAACAGTAACCGTAAGTATTTTTCTCCCCCGAGTTTGGGCCGTGTAAGAGAGGAGAGATTTTGTTTCCCAATTGACTAGAATTAGAATGCTGTTCTTGGTTATGTCTTCCTGATGCAGGATTGAATCGGGAGTTATATGTCCAAAAATACGAGGATGGTGACTACTTAAAGTGCTACAAGGAGCGGGTGTGTCACCCTATTGATGGGGAGGTAAGCGCTTCTCTGGGCACAGTTACATGTATTGGAATTTGGCTTTGCTAGGAAACATGGGGATTTTACTCATTCCACCTCTTCATTACTTATAGATACTGCTTTTGGGTGTGTTGGAATATATAGTATATGAGATCCCTCCACCCTGGTCTATAGGAACATGTAAGAAGTCGACGTGGGTCCTGCATGGTTGGATAAGTTCTGAGCACTCCTTCATGCATTATGGTGTTGAGGTTTTATACATCTTTATTTGCACAGGGTTTGTAGTGGTAGTTTATTCACTGCTCTTTCTTAGTTTAGCATGGCACCTCTTGATAGATGTTTGAGTCTAAATGTGAGATGACCTATGCTCTTGATTTTCTGCTCCCTTTGGTGGTTTTGTAAAACACAGGTGTATATTTATTTTGTAGAATGGGCAGTCACTACTTTCAGCCAGCATGCTCCACACCGAGTGAAAGATTAGTAATCGTTTGGTAGTGTATTTTACCATCAGTATTATTTTGTTATGTCTTTTTAGTATTATATAACCCCTGTCCTGAAGAGGCCTAAGAAGATAAGGCTGAAACGTGGTCACGTCGACACTTTTGAAGGAGGAGTCTTTGGATTTATAGTGATTCATTGTAACTGTGTGGTGTTACACTAGAGCTAGGCCAATTAGTTTACAAGCCTAATAGTGTTTCACTTTGACTATCTCCTAGTGGTTCACCCAGAAGTATAGGGGGACACTATATGTATATTTGCTTGTGGGTTTTTGTTATATGCTTTTGTTTGTTTTTCATTTTTTGATGTATAATGAATTGTGATTTATGTCATTTGTTGTTTTTTCCTTCTTTGAATAGGCGCCTTTGTTTGTGATATTATAAAAAGCATTTGATATATTCATCGTGAATAATTATTTTAGAGAGGGTAATTAAATGTGCTCTTCTCAAAAATTATTTAGTATTGTTTCCTTGATACCATTGTTTTTTTGTAATATTAATGAGGTCACTCAGTCACGCAGGGTGGCTTTGTGTGGCTTCATAAATTGAATTGAGAGCCCTGCGTTACGCATGTACCACTTTACGTGGTGCACAAGTGACGCAGGGTTCTCATAAATAAGCCCCCTGGCTTTTTGAGTAAGCCCTCCAGGGCTGGCCTCACACAACTTCTACAGAGTGCCTGGATAACCTTATGGGTGATTAGTGCGCTATAAAAGTATTTACATGAAGTATGGTTTGCTGGTATTGCGTGCAACTTTAGTACGCAATGGTAACCATCTATTCAAAAGAGTTGCAAGAGACTGGTTGAAGCAGAACATATCTCAATCATAGTTTTTTTCCAATTCCCCAAGACATTTTGTGTTCGTACCAGTCCCCTGCTGCAAAAAGTAAGCAAAATAACATAATGTAAACTTTTAAGAAATTTTGTAAATGTCAAAAAGTTCACGAGTGTAACTAAAACTAAAGCCAAACTCAATTGTGTTTATACTGTAGCCACTCAAACATCTATAGCCAGCTATCAATGATCATCTTTTCTCTGTGTTTTACACAGACACACTTGTGTTTCATTATCTGCAAAATGTATACTCAGAGTTTACCTCTTGGAATAAACCCCAAAGAGGGCGGAAAATGCATTATCCGTTTTCACAGTAGAGGCACTGCAAGGACGTGAAAAACCGAACAGCAGAAGCAAAGTTTTGATAGAGCCAACAATTTGGGACTTGCGTATAGTGAAAATGTTGTGTGCTGTTATTAGTCGTGCCATGAGGCATTTTATTTGAGGGATTCGTTTTATGATGCATGAGTGTGTGGTGGGTACCAGGTACAATCTACAATGAGCATCAGGGACAGGAATACATAGACTACAGCAGGCACTTATCTGCCGCCCTGATCTACTCAGCACTGTGAGGACATTTTCAACAGCTTCATTGCAGATTTTTTACCACTTGTGTTCTTCATAACGGTTTCAGAACGCTTAAAAAGAAACCCTTTCAAGCAAATGATGCCCTACCCCAAAGCTCCAGCAATTATTTACAAATGTATTTTATCTTTCCAGGCAAATTGCTATCTACATCTATTACCTTTTTTTGTCTTTGAAAGCCATAAATCTTAGACTTTTCTCTTCCGAAGGCATTTGGTGTATGTATTTTTAATATATACTTTTTTTATCAGTGTGCCAAGCAAATAATCTTATTTTCTTGTAGTGAAACCCATCACACACAAAGAAGTTATCTATCCGCAGGCAGCAGCATGGAATGTGGTTGTAATGCAACTGACATAGTCTGAGTACTCCTGTTAAGTTATTATTATTCATGGTAAAGTGCGTTTTCCCCTATCCTGAGTGCCCAACTGCATGTATCTGGTACACTGACTTTTTATTTCTGGCCCTGTCATCCCCCTAATCTAAACATGTGCGCAGAGATCTAACCTAGGCCCTGACTGAGGCATCCTGGCCTTGTCCTGCTACCTGGAGGGGCACACTAAGCATACCCTCACTTGAAAGAGAAGACTACACTCCCTGTTGGGCATTAGTGGTGGCAGCGAACTGTATTTTGAAATCCAATTGTGTGACCAGATGTTTTTGTCTGGGTTACTGGAGTGGAGGCCTACCGGCTCCACTTCTAAGCACTTGCCCAGTTCCTTTCACTTAAATTCAAGTGCATGAAGCATTAAGGGTAGCGCATGCATGGTGTGTGGGGTGTGTGCCAGAGCAGTGGAGACCAGTATGATCCATTGTGGATGCTCCCCAGCCTGGCCTTGCCCAAGATGGAGGGTGAGGACTGCACACAGAGACGGGGACGTTTTAAGGGTATTGGGGGCCCTGGGCCAAATGTATTTTGGGGGCCCCTGTTCGGAACAGCTTTGATTTTATGATCCAGTTTCAGGATGTTTATGCCCTCTTTGGTCAAATTCTAAATGTGTGTACATCTGATATTCAGGGATAGTGATGTGCGTTTTCAGTACTGTAACGCAGCAGCAGCTCACTAATATTACAGCAAATAATCTGTCACACCCTCCCATTTCTCATATGTGAGGTCCTGTATTGATCTAAAAGAAACTTTTTATATGAATGTTGCATGAAACAAACACATTTTGTCTGCAAAATGTCTGTAATAAACTCTCACACAATAAAAATAAATGATAGAAAAACGATACTTCCAACAATCTATTAAAAATTATTCAAGGTAGTCAGGGCAAGACTCTCTGCAGAATAGAGCTGGCTCTATCAGGGGAGCCCCCTGAAAGACTGGGGCCCTGGGCCAAAGCCCACTTTGCCCATGCCTTAAAATGTCTCTGCCCAGAGTGGAAGAGTATTACTTTCATTTCTGCTGCCTGAGGGAAAAGACCTAGAAACCCCCCAGCTAAAACAGTTGTACAATCTGAGATCATAGAACCACATCTCTTGTCTGAAAGGTGTGTATTAAAGTGAAACCCAAAGCACCCCACTTTTTTCCAGTTCCCAGTCTACTATGGCTAATAAAGGCAGATCTCCACGCATTACTCAGAGGGTGGTTGTGCAATCAGGTCTGGTGTCTGCCTGATAGTCTCCCAGAGGTGAGGGGACATTTCCTGAATTGAGATATCTTACTGGAGGAGCTGGGTACCTGCTCCAAAACTCCTAGAAGCCAGCCTGCTGACAGGGAAGGAGTCTGGCTGGCCCAGCAGGAGGAGAGACTGTGCAGGAAGGAGCATCCCAATCTCAATCAAATTATGTCTATTTAGTATTGAGGCTTATTTATTCATCGGCGTGTTTCTATGGTTTTATATACTTTTAAAGCCATCTTCCTCAGGCCAACACAATTTTTAGAAATATTTTAATATGGTCTTTTATTTATGATGTATTGGTAGGGGTATTTGAATAACTATTTTGAGTTAATGTGTTATGTAGTGGCCTCCAGGTTGTGTTTTTAAATGTATTAATCGTGGTGTTTAAATATATGTATTTTATATGCTAAAAATTGTTTATGAAATAAATTACGTATGTTGCTAACATTGTTGTGATAGTATTTTGCTCTGTGTGGGCACTGCTTGATGTGTCTCATATCTCTTTGCAAACAAGTTGGAACTCTTTTTTGGGGTCTTAAATAAGACCCTGTCTTCTTGATCCAGAGGGGTTGTCCTCGTATTGTTTGTTTAATTTTTTCTTTCAGAATTAAAACTGGACAGACTTTGCAAGGGTTGAGAAACTTGTAAAGTTTTGACAAAAACTTCACCAACTGTGAAGCATAAAAACATACTTAGCTCACCCATACTTTTGAACCAGTCTTGCTAAAATTATTCATAGCAAAAGTCAGAAGACAAAGTAAAATACTTTCTGAATTGTAGATTACATTGATTCCCATTGACTTCTGTGTCTTGGACTTCCATGGCAAAAGTATTGTCAAGACTTTTTCTTTTTTTTTTTTTACAGAGTTTTATACAGCGCGAACTTGACCCGAAGGTATCGGGTATCAGAGCGCTTTACATAGCACCAGTTGCGTTACATGAGGACACATTCATTTTTATTAGGCACGGGGAGATTAAGTGATTTGCCCAGAATAACAGGATGTTAAGCGTCATTGCCGAGACTCGAACCCGGTTCCCCAGATTCGAGGTCGACCGCCCTAGCCGTTAGGCCAACTCCTCTCCCCATGTTGTTATTAAATGTTCTTAAGCTTGCAGTCAAGGCACTTATTCATGGTAGTCTAATTTAAAAAATGCAGAAACAAATCATGACAAAATGACACACTATTTACATTGGTCAAAAAGACAAGGCGCTCCTATAAAGTGACGGTGCAGTGAGAGTGACTAAAGTGATAAAACAAGTGCGCTTGTGCTAGATACATAAATATATACATGCAACTGATTCGGATGATATGTTGTTGTACATGGCACTCATACTATAAGTGTCAAAACCTCAGTCAGAGTTTAAAATCAGTCCACATATATTGTTGTCGACGTTTCAACCCTTTTGCACATTTACTTAGAGCAGGGTCATCATCAGGACAAAAGTAAAGACAGGAGACACCAGAGGACTGGGGTACAAGGACCCACAACCGTAGATGTGCCAGTCTTAGTTGCCTGGGAAAACATCTGAAAATCATAAGTAGCAACGTAGCAGAGGGTTGGGGTACAAGGAACCCACAACCGTAGATGTGTAAATCTGAGTTGCGTTGGAAAACCTCAGCAGACATAGAGCAAGTGCCAGGAGATTGAAGTGCAAATATCCACAATCGTAAACGTGTCAGTCCTAGTTGCATGGGAAAACCTCAGCAGACTTTAAGCAAGTAGCTTCCAATGATTACTGGCACGACTGGGATAGGACCTCCTTGGCCAGTTATCTGGGAATACAGGATGAAAAGGAAATGTCGGTTCAGCAGTCCTGTATCTCCTCAAGTTCTCAGAAAAGAATTAGTGCCTGTGTGTAGTTGTAGGTATTTGCTTTGTTAACCCTCTTCCTGTATTAGTCATGTTTCTAGAGGCGTCTCAAGGATGGACCCAACTAAGTTCCAAATGAATTGAATTTTCTTTTGGTCAAATTTCTTTGTGACCGCAGGCCCAGGCGAAGTATGGACAAATATATGAAGTATATGAAATGAATGCAGCGTGCAGGCTGAACCGTCTACTTCCTGCAATCACAAAGAAATTTGACCAAGAGAAAGAGTTTTCATCTGTTTCCCTGCGCTCAGACATGTGGGCAGGGAAAGGGATAAAAGTATTGCTCCAGCACGCAGGGAGCTGCATTTCTAGCAGCTCCCTGCGTGTGACAGCAATGGGACCATGGTGGTCTTGAGATGCCCCCACAGTCCCAAAGCACACTGGGTGCCCTGGTTGGGCTCCAGGGCACCCAGGGAGTCATGGCCGATCCCCGGTGGATGGAGTCCCCGGAGCCGAAATCAGCCCGGGGAGGGGAGCTGCATGGTGCTCCTCCCCCATTGAATTATGGCTGGGTCACAGGGGGTGGGGTTCCTGAGGCTGAAATCGGTGTGGGGAGGGGGTTGCGTGGTCCCCCTCCCCCATTGAATTATAGCAGGGACGCAGGAGTTGGGGTCCTCAGGGCCGATATTGGCCTGGGGTGGGGGCTGCGTGGCCCCCTCCCCATTGAATTTTGACCAGGCGCCGGAGCAGAGGGTCCCGAGCTGAAATCAGCCCCCCTCTCTTTGTTTAAAAAAAACCTAACTTCTTGGGCTTGGGGAAGGCAAAGCAAGCGTGTTTCCTCTTGCATTCCATGTTAAAAAACAATCTCAAATCCTTAATGGAGGTGAATACCGTTTTGATCTATTGGAACACAATCTGATCTGGGGTGACTGTGACGAGTGGTTTCTTTCTGGTCGTCTCGCAGTGAGAGCAGAGTCCATGATTCTCCCTTTTAATTACCCCGAGTATGCAAATGCCCAAAATCATTTCCAAGCTCTGCATCTTTGGCATAGCCCCTTTTTCCTTAGTAGTATGCAAAGGTTATCCCGCCTTTTCCCACTTTGATGGACAGCTTAAAAAAAGGCCCCTGAGCACATTTCCAGCCGATTTTGGTGACGTTTTATTGATGCAGAGGAATGCGAGGTCACCTCTACCAAACAAAGAAGCACTTAGTTCATTTAGTTAAGAGGAAGTATAGTCTGGTGGATTTCTCCTGAAGAGGATTCACTTTATCACAGGCTTGTGGATGAAGATGCTTGAGGAACAATCCCATTGCGGAAATTACTGGAACCATTACCTTGTGGTCCTTTCACAGCTGTACAGAATACTCACAAGTCATTTACCCAATGAGGTAGCACTTACTAATTAACCAGATGAAAGTACTCCAGTTGGGTAGACGTTTTCAGCAAAACTGGGGACACTTCTTGGAAAAAATGAGGTTCTAATCTGGCCCTGGTACTGATTTCACAGAAATTAAACCTCAATGGGAAGCACTTGCAAATACAAACAGCGCAGGTGCCCCAGTTGAAGCTCCACTTCAGTAAAGCACAAACAATCCTAACTTCTTGGGCTTGGGGAAGGCAAAGCAAGTGTGTTTCCTCTTGTATTCCATGTTGAAAAGGGTTATGAAATGCTTAATGGAGGTGAATTCATTGTTGATCTACTGGAGCACAATCTGATGTGTAGTGACTGTGTTGAATTGTTTCTTTCTTGTCTCCTGGTGAGAGCAGAGTCAATGGTTCTCCATTTTAAATACCATAAGTATGCAAATGCCCAAAATGCATAGCACCACTCACACACCCATTCACAGACCCACGCAGGCACTCACAGATCCCCTCACAGAGCCACACAGGCACTCACACACCCACTCAGACACTCACACACCCACTCAGACACTCATGGACCCACTCATAAACCCACACAGGCACGCACATCCTCACTCACAGAGCCGCACAGGCACTCACACACCCACTCACAGAGCCACACAGGCACTCACACACCCACTCAGATACTCACACAGGCACTCACAGACACACTAAAAGACCCACACCGGCACTCACAGACCCACACCGGCACTCACAGACCCACTCATAGACACACACTGGCACTCATACACACACTCACACAGGTACTCACACACCCACTCATAGATCCACACAGACACACACACACACACCGACTCACACACACACATGCTCTCACAGACCGACACAGCCACTCACACAGCCACTCTCAAAGGTGACAAGTTCTAGTTAGGATTAAAAAGTTTAAAAAACATAGCAATTCACGGAAAAAAACAAAGGTCACAGGGATGCTATAGTTAGGCAATAGATTTTTTTTTTTAGTAATTAACTGAAAAAAACCAAAGGTTACAGGGATGTTATAGTTAGGCTCAGATATCACATGTACAAACCAGTGAAGTTAAGCAGTTATAGTTACTTAAGGCACTGCTTAAGACCTCACATATTACATCACTCATGACATGGTCAGTGACATCACTGATGACATCTCAAATGACATCCCTCACACTCCCCCTCACACCTCCGTGAAGCGTCTCATACACCCTCTCATATCTCCACATAAGGACTCACATACCCATTCAGAGACCATACAGCTACTCACATACCCACTCACTCATCCATATAGACACTGACACACCCACTCATTTACCCAGCCACTCACATACCCAGTCATACAGCCACTCACCCACCCACGCAGCCACTTACACATGCAGTCACTTACCCATACAGGCACACACACTCACTCACCCATACAGACACTTACTCACCAACTCACTCATCCATACAGGCACTCAGACACCCATTCAATCACCTACACATTCACTTCCACACCCATAAAACCACTCACACACCCACTTACAAAACCCTACAACTACTCACACATGCACACACCCACACTCACACCTTTCACAACAACTCACACACCCACTCACACATCCATATAAATACTCACACCCAGTCACACACCCATACAATCACTCACACACCAACTTACAAACCCATACAGCTACTCACACACCCACTCACACCCTGGCAACCACTCATACACCCATACAACCACTCACGTACTCACTCACACCTAGTCACACACCCATACAGTCACTAACACACCAACTTACAAACCCATACAACTACTCACACACTCACTCACACCCCCACAACCACTCACACATCCATACAACCACACACACAACCACACACACAACCACACACACAACCACTCACAAAACCACTCATACAACCACTCACACAACCAATCACATACCCTCACAGCTACTCGGAAACCCACTCTCTCACCCATACACTGCTAATACACAAACTCACACACCCATACAGGCAATCAGACACTGTTACAGTCCCACAGCTACTCAGATCACATGTTAGAAATAGTGTCACTCATTATGAGTACATCCTAGTATTCTAATCTAACTTTTGTAGTAGGTTAGAACACATGTTTAAAACTCATAAACTCTTAGAAAGCAGTTACACTCACGTGATGATGTCATCAGTGATGTCATTTGAGATGTCATCAGTGATGTCAGTGGCCATGTCATCAGTGATGTAATATGTGAGGTCATGAGCAGTGCATTGCAGAGGCAAAAGTTATAGTTAGTTCAGGTAACTATAATTGCTGAATTTAATTTTGCTGGTTCTGTAAGAGTGAAATCTGAGCCTAACGATAACGTCCCTGTAACCTTAGTTTTTTAGTGAATATATATATATATATATATATATATATATTACCTTCTGGCGGTCGCCAGTAGGTAGTTATAGTTAGGACCTCGTTTCTATTCAAAAAGCGTTTTTTCTTTTCTCAATAACTTTGGCGCCGGTTGACGAATCGTTGCGAAATTTTCAGAAGTAGTTGGGCGCTCCGGTCAGCTGCTGTCTTGAAAGTTTTGGGGTGATTCGTCAAGCGGGGGCCGAGAAAAAAGGGGGGTCCCAAAGCGCGTTTTCCCCATGTTAATTTCCATAGGAAACTTTAGACAAAGCTACAGCCCGAACTGCTGAACGGAATTACACCAAATTTGGCAAAAAGGTAGGTCTTGGTTCAGAAAGATCCCTTTTGTTAAATGGTGTAAATCCGTTCAGTAGTTCCTGAGAAATTAGAAAAATAAATAATATAGATATCTGTGGGCGCGGTGGGTTCGCGAACCCTCCCGAGCACGAGCTTCACTTTGATTGGCTGCCAACACTCCAAACCAGGAAATGTTGGCAGCCATCTTGTGACTCGGTAGAACCGAGTCACAAGAAAACAGTGAAACAAAGATAAAAAACAAGAAAAGGGGGCAGGGTAGAAACACCCTGACCCCCTAGGCCTGCTCAGGGGGTCCCACAAGGACCCCCAGGGCCAAAACAAGCGTCTTTTTTTTTTTGTAATTTCAGCAGAATTCGCGTTTGGGTCGCGAATACCGCCGAAATTAAAAATAAATGAAGCGCGGGCTTCCGCGCTTCATTTTAATGAGGCCCCCGGGGGCATTGCCCCAAAAATAATAGCGGGGGCCCCCGCAGCTCCGGGGACCGCCACCTCCCCGGGGCTATGCTGATTTGCGGGGGGCATGTGGCCCCCCTGCAGCCCCGGGGACCGCCACCTCCCTGGGGCTTATTTATTAAACAATGCGTGAGGGGTCCCACCCCCCTCATGCTGCCCCGGGGACCGCCACCTCCCCGGGGCATTGTTAATTGGATGCAGGGGGGCTCATGGCCCCCCTGCAGCCCCGGGGTCCACCACCTCCCCGGGGCTTCTTAGAAATAACGAGTGGGGGGCCTCGCGGGCCCCCCCAAGCCCCGGGGGCCACCACCTCCCTGGGGCTTTGAAACTGAAGGGAGGGGGGCTGCGTGGCCCCCCTCCAGGAGCCCTCAATGGCCCTGGGGACCGCCACCCCCCAGGGCCTGCTCCTGCAGTGTCCCGGGGTGCCCACCCCAGGACACTGCTGTTTGCTATGGCAGGGCGGCTCCCACCCTGTCATAGCAAACTCTGCTTTGCTTCATTGAAGCGAGAGCAGGGAAACCTGCTCTCGCTTCAATGAAGCAAGCAGAATTGCTTTGAGCAAGGGAGCTGCATGTCAGCAGCTCCCTTGCTCAGCAATGCCGGCTCCCGCAGGAGGCGGGGAGCCGGCGGGAACATTGGGGCATTGGGGCTCCCCCCACGGTCCCCAACACAAAGGGCTGGCCCTGGGAGATGGGGTCCCCGGGGCCAGAAGTGGCCCAGGAGGGGGCCACGCGGCCCCCTTTCAATATTAAATTAAAAAAAATAAGTAAAGAGGCACAGCTCCGGGGGATGGGGTCCCCGGGGCCAATAGAGGCCTAAGGAGGGGGGCCACGCAGCCCCCCTCCTTTAAATTTTTTTTTTTTAAATGTGGCCATGCCCCGGGGCCGAAATTGGCCTTGGGAGGGGGGCCACGCGGCCCCCTTCCCATTTTTTTTTTTAAATGTAAAAAAAAGAGCAGGCCCTGGGGGATGGGGTCCCCAGGGCCCCAAATAATGTAAAAGAAGGGGGGCCACACAGCCCCCCTTGTAAAATAAAAAAATAATAATAAAAGCCGGCATCGCGGCGGAGGCCATGCCCCCTCCCTGCAGCACTCAGCAAACGCGCCCCCCTGGCGCGTTGTAAGTTGGGGAATTAATTCCCCTTGAATACTGAGGGTCCCTGGGGGCCAACTAGCCCACAGGTACCTCCAGTATGCGCCAAAGAGCTGCGTTGCAGAGAGGTGTTCAGAGGCCACGCCCCTTTTTACACCTCTCTGCAATGCAGCTCTGTGGTGCTTACTGGAGGTACCTGGTGGGCTAGTTGGCCCCCAGGGACCCTCCGGACTCAAGGGGAATTAATCCCCCAATTTACAACATGCCAGGGGGCGCGTTTGCACAGTGGTGCAGGAAGGGGGTGGGGCCTGACATAGCAAGTGTGCAAATGCACCCCCTGGCACATTGTAAATTGGGGGATTAAGTCCCCTTCAATCCTGAGGATCCCTGGGGGCCAACTAGCCCACCAGGTACCTCCAGTAAGCGCCACAGAGCTGCGTTGCAGAGAGGTGTTCAGAGGCCACGCCCCTTTTTACACCTCTCTGCAATGCAGCTCTGTGGTGCTTACTGGAGGTACCTGGTGGGCTAGTTGGCCCCCAGGGACCCTCCGGACTCAAGGGGAATTAATCCCCCAATTTACAACACGCCAGGGGGCGCGTTTGCACAGTGGTGCAGGAAGAGGGTGGGGCCTGACATAGCAAGTGTGCAAATGCACCCCCTGGCACATTGTAAATTGGGGGATTAAGTCCCCTTCAATCCTGAGGATCCCTGGGGGCCAACTAGCCCACCAGGTACCTCCAGTAAGCGCCACAGAGCTGCGTTGCAGAGAGGTGGTCTGAGGCCACGCCCCTTTTTACACCTCTCTGCAACGCAGCTCTGTGGCGCTTACTGGAGGTACCTGGTGGGCTAGTTGGCCCCCAGGGACCCTCCGGATTCAAGGGGACTTAATTCCCCAACTTACAATGAGCCAGGGGGCGTGTTTCCACAGTGGTGCAGGGAGGGGGCGGGCCTGACGTAACAAGTGTGCTAACACGCCCCCTGGCGCGTTGTAAATTGGGGGATTAAGTCCTCTTCAATCCTGAGGGTCCCTGGGGGCCAACTAGCCCACCATGTACCTCCAGAAAGCGCCACAGAGCTGCGTTGCAGAGAGGTGGTCTGAGGCCACGCCCCTTTTTACACCTCTCTGCAACGCAGGTCTGTGGCGCTTACTGGAGGTACCTGGTGGCCTAGTTGGCCCCAGGGACCGTCAGGATTCAAGGGGACTTAATCCCCCAACTTAGAACGCGCTGGGGGGGCGTGTTTGCAGAGTGCTGCAGGGAGGGGGTGGGGCCTGATATAACAAGTTACCAATCCTGCTGTGTGGGACTTACTGGAGGTAATAAAAGGGGTAGTTGGCCCCCAAGGTTAACGTTGGGAGCTAACTATCCCTCCTGTTACTCCCGCTAAATCCCACACAGTGGGATTGCTAAAAGGTGTTTGAAGGCCACGCTCACCTTTCTCCACCACTCTGCAAACGCGACTGCTATGTTATAGTTAGAAATGAGCATTTAAAAAACCTTTGAAATTCACTGAAAAAACCATAGGTTTCAGGGACGTTATAGTTAGAAATTAGCATTTAAAAAACCATTGAAATTCACTGAAAAAAACCACAGGTTTCAGGGACGTTATAGTTAGAAATTAGCATTTAAAAAACCTTAGAAATTCATTGAAAAAACCATAGGTTTCAGGGACTTTATAGTTAGTTGGACATTTCACTCGTACAAAACCATAGAAATTCTGCCGTTATAGTTAGTTCAGCTAACTATAACTTGCGCCCCCGCAATGCACTGCTGACTTCGTCACATATTACATCATTCATGGCATGGTCAGTGACATCACTGATGACATCTCAAATGACATCACTGATGACATCACTGATGACATCATCCACGTGAAAATCTGATGCACCTCCTCACACTCTAACATAACCTTTGATACACTGTAAAATACAGACTACCATTTTCGAAACCATCGACACACCAATACCTGTTACTACATACGCACTCACTGATTCCTAGGTCTACACACACATCCACTCATACAGTCACTCATACATGCAGCTACTCATCTATACAACACTATCATATGCACTCATACACCTATACAGACACTCACACACCACCACTCATCCAGAGTTACTCACACACCTAGTCAGTCATGCAAAGAATCAATCACACTTCCATTTACTGACCTACACAGTTATACACACACCACATCACTTATTCAAACAGAAACAAACGCATTCTTACTCTCTTATACAATCACTGATACAAGTACACACTTATCCATACAGCCACTCTCACAATCACTGACTCTAACGTATAGTCATTTATATACTCCAACTCTCACATACACTGCCTTTTACATATGTAGTTACTTGGACATGTACCACTGAGACATCCATTCACTCACCAACACACCCATACACACACTCACCCACCCATACAGCTGTTTCCCCAAGCACTCTTGAACCCATACACCCAGTGAAACAACCACTCAAACATCTATGCACAGAGTCACACACCTCCCACCCACCCACCCACCCACACACACACACACTCAGGCACCCATACAAATACTCAGGCAACCAATCGATAACACATAAAGACACTCATGTAGCTACTGACCAACCAGCAGCTTATACAACAACAGACAGACTGATACAGACATTCACACAGTTTAGTCACTAACCCATGCATTCAGTAAGACGCATGTAATCACTCACTTAAACAGTCAGTCGCGCACCTACTAAATCCTCCATCCAGACACTTATACACCCACTCATTCTTCAATACACCTTGGCATATATATAATACATATTTAAACTTTAAAGAAACACACAGTCACTGGATGATGTAATCAGTGATGTCATCAGTGATGTCATTTGAGATGTCATCAGTGATGTCATCAGTGATGTCACTGACCATGTCATGAATGATGTAATATGTGACTTCATCAGCAGTGCATTGCGGGGGCGCGAGTTCTAGTTAGCTGAACTAACTATAACAGTGGAATTTCTATGGTTTTGTACGAGTGAAATGTCCAACTAACTATAACGTCCCTGAAACCTATAGTTTTTTCAGTGAATTTCTAAGGTTTTTTTAAATGCTAATTTCTAACTATAACGGCCCTGAAACCTGTGGTTTTTTCAGTGAATTTCAATGGTTTTTTAAATGCTAATTTCTAACTATAACGTCCCTGAAACCTATGTTTTTTTCAGTATATATGTATATATATATATATATATATTCACGACGAAAAATGCTCCCAAGACCTCCTCTTCGGCAAAAAGCGAGCAAACGGACACCGGATTGACTGGCAAGTTGTTCTTTATTGTTCACTCCTCCTCTGCCGACGTGTTTCGAGCAACTAGTGCCCTTGATCACATACAGAGTGCAGTATGCCATATTCTTTATAAATGCTTTGTGCACACCCCCCTTACAGTCATGTGATGATAGACATGAAGGAATCACTACACTCTTCATATGAGCACTTGCAATTATATACGAGTTTAAATCCAATATATTGTAAATACTGTGTAGTATTGCCACATTGCTAAAATAAATATAGCGGTCTTTCAGTAATGCCCCAGTTAATAAAAGCATATAAATACCCGAATAAATACATGTAGCAATATATACAGATAACTTGGAATCATAAATATGCATACATAAATAAATATATACATATATATTATTATAATTTAGGTACTAATAGGTATAACCTAAAACAATATAAAAAATACATTACGGCCTAAATGCCCAATATGTATTTCATCATGGTATTTAAATAATGGTTGTGATGCCTCATATCTGCTTAAATGCTTATACCCATGGATTTCACTTTATTAACGTTATAACCATGTTGCCTACTGTACCGACAAATGAAGCGCTCTAAATTTGATTTTCATATTTTTGCGATATTCATGACAGCTGAATATCTAATTTTTCCTTTTTATTGCAAGAAAGTGCTTCCGTGCTTAGCAGCCCCCGCTAATTGTGTAAAAATAGCTATGACTAACTAAAGTGCCTGGTGCTGTGTAAAAAACTATATACAATATAAAAAAGTGCTAGGGCCTATATGTTTAAAAACATATTGTGTATAAAATGTTACAAAAGGGATATTTATAAAAATCATTATATACAATGAAAAGGCAGCGAATATCATTTCACTTCTATTTCTAATGTTAATAAACCTGCTATGTTTATAATAGTGCTATTAGTCATCATAGCAGTAAGGTTTAAAATACGGTATTCCAAACAAGCTTTATTTGACATATAGTCATAAAAGCACAATAAAGATTATAGTTTCTATAAAAATGTCGTACATAATTTATAAAATAAACAGGTTTGGGAGAGTATAATTACATACTAGTTGTGTGTCAACGTTAAAAATTAAAACATTTTTTCAAAGAAAAGATCTCAGTATTAACAAATTACCAAGCCTTACATAAAACTCACAGTCAAAGGAACACAGTAGTTAAAAATTCATCTTGGATAGGTGAGCCCAGAACTATGAAGAGCACTTGATAAATTTGGATAAATATAAGTATTTAGATCACTGGACCGAAAAACTATCCTGTCACAGTTAACATACACATTTCATACAGAAATAAATTTCGACCTGATTGTCCACACCCACCCAAGATATTTTGCAACTGCTATTAAAATGGGTGATGAAGTACTAGTACGAATAATTCTTTCTGCTTCCATACTTCTTCTGGTGCCTAATAATTTACATATAGGCCTCAACCACACCCGTCTCGGGGTTTCATAGGCTGGACAGGCAAATAACATGTGTGCAACTGATTGTATGCGAGCCATGCAAGTAGGACACTTACTATCACATGTTTTGGTCCACCTTGATGTAAAAGACCTTAGGGGCAACGAGCCCGCCCTCAATTGAAAATACAGTTTTCTATCGAGTGGTTTGTTTACAGTGTCCCAATATGGTTCTAGGCTCGGAATGTGTTTGAATTCCAAGAAGATTCCTGTCAATGAGGATGATTCGCTGGGTCTTAGAGCATTATATGCAACCATCTCCCAATACTTTTCTTTTAGAACCTTTTTTGAGGGAAAACAAGCAGTGATAGGGTCCTCCCATAGCATTGTCATGCCAATTTCTACTAGGACATCTCTAATTCCGCGTAACCAGCTAATTTTATGAAAGTTGTCAGATTTTATTATGTCCATGAAGCCCGCGGCATATGGCGCCAGTTCTGGTGTTGTCCACAACCTGCGCCAATATAACACTGGGCGTAGTTTTGCAATGTCAAATAAAGATTTTCTCCCTAGATCATAAAATAAAGGACACAATGGCGTACTTTGGGGGCGATTGGTGATACCACGGAGGAACCTGTTTTCTGATGCACTAAGTTTAGGCATGTTCTCAAACCCCCATAGCTCTACACCATAAAGGGCTGAGCTGACCACTTTCATATCATATACTTGGAGCACCGGTCTAATTGGTTTCGTAAGGGACTTTTTGTGCTCCAGGCGTAACGCTCCCGACAGTTGCCGGTGCTTAAGTGTAGCCATGTCAATTTGCTGGTTCCACTTTAGATCGCTCTGAATATTTACCCCATAATATATGAACGCTCTAAATTTGATTTTCATATTTTTGCGATATTCATGACAGCTGAATATCTAATTTTTCCTTTTATTGCAAGAAAGTGCTTCCGTGCATAGCAGCCCCCGCTAATTGTGCAAAAATAGCTATGACTAAAGTGCCTGGTGCTGTGTAAAAAACTATATACAATATAAAAAAGTGCTAGTGCCTATATGTTTAAAAACATATTGTGTATAAAATGTTACAAAAGGGATATTTATAAAAATCATTATATACAATGAAAAGGCAGCGAATATCATTTCACTTCTATTTCTAATGTTAATAAACCTGCTATGTTTATAATAGTGCTATTAGTCATCATAGCAGTAAGGTTTAAAATACATTCTACAATCTAAACAGTTCTATGTGCCACGGTTCATCTGAAAAAGAATTGGGGAGTTTCATAAGAAATTATGCATGTCCTCCGTATTATTTAATCCATTTGGTATTTTGCTGTCAAATTCTAAAATCATGCGCGTTTCTAACTGTCTTAAAAGTAATTCCCTGTTCCCTCCTCTTCGGAGGACGGGAATGGCATCAACCACATAGTATGTTAGACAGTTGATATCATTGTCATGCGTGCTTTTAAAATGGCGAGCTACCGGATAAGAGGAATCGTTATTAATGATAGCTCTCAAATGCTGTAAAATTCTGACGTGCACCTGTAGCTTGGTGCTCCCTATGTATCTTAGGCCACAGGTGCACTTCAGAACATACACAGCATATTCCGTCCTGCAGTTGTAGCTGCCTCTTATTGCTATTGCCTCTTGACAGAATGGAGTGGTGTACTCTGTCTTATTAATTCCGAATTTGCACGCTCTGCATGACGAGCATTTGACAAAACCTGGTTTCGGTTTTAACCATGTATTAATGGGGCCTAGTTCCGGACTCTTTCTGTTTAATAAGTTTCCCATAGATCGTGCTTTTCTAAATGTGATATTTGGAAATACTGGGAGTCTATTTCCCAGAACATTATCGGTCAAAACAATTGGCCAATTCTTTTTTATTATAGATCTTATTTTCCTTTCTTGATGGCTGAATGTGGTTATAAGTCGAGGATCTTCATCTATGTGTGAGGGTTTTATTACTTCTTTCTGTTTTGGTAATAATGTCGACCTCGGGCGCTCTTTAGCTTTGTTGACCGCCTCCCTCAACATTTTAGAACTATAACCTCTCTTCCTTAACCTAGCCAAAGCTTCCTGAGTACATTTATCGAATTCTTATTCTGTACTGCAAATACGTTTAAGCCTCAAGATATCTCCATATGGAATACTCCATATGAGGTGCTTAGGGTGCGCGCTACTGGCATGTAATGTCACATATAACCCTGGGCAAAGCACTACGCTACGCTTGCGTAGTTTGCGAAGTTTGCGCTACTTCGCACAACGCGAATTGCACGTAGCACAGTGCAAACACGCGTAGCGGTCATTTTTTGCTTGCTCGCGGTCCTCAACGTCAAGTTGGCGACCGCGAGCAAGCAAAATGACATCCCGGCGAGACTTTTTCCTCGTTCGCGATCAGCAACATCAAGTTGCTGATCGCGAGCGTGGAAAATAAACCTCCCGGCGAGATTCTCAACTCAGGGAGGTCAGGTTTCTCATTGCGAGTGGTCGCGTATGCTCGCGACCGCTCGCGATGAGAAACTACCAGTCCGCGTTGAGAAAGCTGCCGCTCGAGTAAAAATCTACTCGAGCGGCAGTAAAAGACAGCTCGCACTGTGCAAGATGCCGTTTTCAATGATTGCACAGTGCGGACAAGCATCCGGCACTGTGCAATCATTGCGAACAGCGCACTACGCAGTTCGCGTAGTGGTACGCGTAGCTCGCGTAGTGCGAACTGCACTTTGCGTAGCTTCGCGTAGCGCTACTTCGCGAACTACGCCCACCGTAGCTCGCGTAGTGCGAACTGCACTTTGCGTAGCTTCGCGAACTACGCCCACCCTTAGTCACATTCCCTGCAGTAACTTTTCTAAAAAGTGTAGTTTCCAATTTTCCCTTGTTCACATAAACAACTACATCTAAAACTTCGATGTGTTCTTTACTCAGGTGGGATGTAAAGTTTAAATTGACAGAATTATTGTTGATGGTCATAATAAACTGTCTAGCACTTTCCTCATCCCCTTTCCATATTAGAAAAACATCGTCAATATAACGAAGCCAGTACATTATATGTTGTGTAAAGAATCTCTGGTGGTCTTTTTTAAGGACCTGTTCCTCCCACCAGCCAACATACAAGCATGCATAGCTGGGGGAGAAACAGGCTCCCATAGCTACACCCCTTAATTGCTTAAAAATCTCCTTTCCAAACATAAAATAGTTATTGTGAAGACACCAGTTAATGAGGGCAAGCAGCATCTTGTTATGTTCGTGATATTCACAGGGTCTTGTATCTAAAAAATGCCTCACCGCATTTAATCCTGTTAGATGGTCAATACTGGTGTACAGTGATTCTATATCTAATGAAATAAGAATCAAGTCATCTGTCCACATAATATCACTGATATATATATATATTTTCTCCCAGGGCAGTCATTTTTGGTTTGCTAATAACTTTAATGCAGTTTGACTAATCTTCATGAAACTGGCTGAATGGAATTACACCAACTGTGTCAGGAAACTAGGTCTTGGTCTAGAAAGCATGCTTTTGAGAAACTAAGGTTAAAAATGTATAGATAACCGGACCATTGGTCTAAATTTCAAAAATTGAAGACATTTGATATGCTGAGTGCCTTTTTCAGAGCAAGGGCTCTGATTGGCTGGCTGCAACATGAAATGAAATGTTGTGGCGGCTAATACAGAACTCAGAGACTTAGCCTCCTGTCATGTAATAGTTTCAAAAAAAGAATATAAGGGGCACGGTAGAGATACCCTGCCCCTCCAGCCCTTGTGGACGCTCGACATGTTTAGCTAATTACTCCACATATTACATCACTCATGATGTTCTGTACCATGATTGATAACAATACTGCAACATCTGAAAAGTCATCATTGATGAAAAGACTGTGCATGGCAGGGGTGCAAGTTATAGTTGCTTTAGCGCACAAGTTCTAGTTATTAGAAATACATATAACTGGTGAATTTCAGTGTTTTGTTTTGTTTAAATTTTATATTGTCACTGAAATTTTCACCTAACTATAATGTTACTTTAACCTTTGCTTTTTTTTAGTGAATTTCTAATGTTTTTGTAATGTAAAGCAAGATATAATTACACTTCCTAACTATAACATCACTTTAAGCTTTGTTTTGTTAGTGAAAAAAATGTATATATTAATTAAAGCTGATAAGTCTTGACTTAAAAAAAGGGGGGCACCCTAATTCAAGCCAGAAGGGGGGAGCTATTCTTCCACTTGTTGGAAGAGATGCTGGAGGGATACAGCCTTAAAGGACATGAATTAATAGTTCATCACAGATGGCAATACAGCGCCTCAGAATTACATATTGGTGTACCTTGAAGGTTAAAAATCCAATACAGAGACGTTTTAAGGCATTGGCAAACTGGGCAATTGCCTATGTCCCCCACCTTCTAAGTGGCCCCTGGTAAGGTGACAGTTCTCATTTTCCCTCACTCTGACTCACTTTATTTGATTTCCCCTATCAAGACCCTTCACTCTCACTTCCTGTCTCTACCTCTGACTCTCTACGCAGTGTCATTTTAAGGATTTTTGGGCCCCTGTACAAGATAGATTTCAGCTGTTTTGTGTGAAGCTTTATGTATAGTATTGTTGAGCCTCATGCAGGCTTGGCAGGATAGGTAATAAAATTCAAAGTTGGTCTGAACAGGGGGCTCCAAAATATGTCTTGCCCAGAATCCCCAAAAACCCTTTAGATGACACTGACCCAATATAGCTTACTTTTAAATCGGAGACACCACAAATACCTTGATTATAAGAAAATGGGAAATTATTGATTTAAAGCTAGATTCAAATAGCTTTTCCATCCTTACTTAGGCTTGGTAGAAGAAATCTCATGTATTATGTTGTTAATGTCTATTTACTAGTATGTAAACGCCTCCATTGCAGAGATGTCATTTGTATGCGCAAAAGTTAGTGAAAGTACGTCTAACGTCTGCATTGCTAAACAGAACTTAAATAATTCAGTATGGGTGTCCCTTTTGGAGGGCCTTTTGAGTGGTCCTGTAAATGAAACGTAATTGAGGTGAACAGCCACGTATGGCATTCAGACGTGTAAAAGCATTTTACAATATTTCTGCTAATCTAATTTAGAAATGAAAAACCTCAATATACGTGACGCCAAAGGCATGCTACATCACTATTTTCACAGGGTGCATTTTCATCAAAAACATTTTCAATGAAGAAAAACGAAATACATACAAATCCATTTTGAAATGTCATTATTTTCTGAAACCAGTTATCGCATAATCTACACACACATACACCACGGGTTAGAGAAAACAGACCTAAGAAAGGAATGTATGTGAATCACACACATTCTTTTATGCAAAACGTCTGGAATTCACTTGAGTTTTGGTCTCCTATGTCTGGATTTTTGTTGTTTCACGGGTAATCTGTTAGAAATGCTCTATTCATTTCACAATTTACAACTTTCTTTATAAGAAAGGCTATTTAAGTTAATTCACCATTTGTTAGTTCGAAATTAATTCTTTGGATGTTGTAATAAAATTAATTTTAATTATGTAATTCGGTAGGGGAGGAGCCTGGCGCCCGAGGACATGGTGACACTTCACTGAAGGTCTGTGATCAGCTGCCCTAGAGTGCCGACACAAACACTATGGCTGCAACTACCAAATATGCTGGGGCAGGGGAGTAGCCAGAAAATTAAAATACCCCCCTCTTTGAACCAAAGCTCTCATGGCACCAAGCAAATAAGGCAAGTCATCGAGGCCCTTACTAGAAGAGGTTGCTTATGTCTTTCATCCAAGTAACTATCCATTTATACTTTCATCCTTCACTCCACCTGCTGATATCCAACATTTCACCAGTACATTCTGTCATCTATTCAATCTTTGATCCAACATTCAGCCTGTCACTATTTCGTCCATCCATCTGCCCAGCCATATCCAATCCTATCCATGCCCCTTCAAACCTATCCATCAAACATATCCATCCATCCATCCTTTCACTCTTCATCCATTCTTTCACTTATCCGTCCCCCTTTCATCTGTCCTTACTCCCTTTCAATCATCCAGCCTTTTGCTCATCCATCCACCCTTTCACTCATCCATTGATCCACCCTTACACTCTATCCATTCATCCTCCCGTTCACTCATCCATCCATCCACTCTTTCACTCATCCATCCACCCTTCGACCTATCCATCCACTTATCCATTCATCCATTTACACTTTCACGCAACCATCCTTTGCTCACTCACCAATCCATTCACCCTTTCAGTCATCCATCCGTCCACCCATCCATCCAGCCACCTATATATCCTCTCTTTCACACATCCATCCATTCTTTCACACATCCATCCTTTCACTCACCCATTCATCCAATAACCGGTGAATCCATCCATTCTTCCTTCCTTTTACTCATCTATCCTTACATCCATCCTTTCGCTCATTCATCCATGAATCTAACCATCCACCCTTTTCACTCACCCATCTATCCACCATTTCACTCATCCATCCATTCATCCTTTGACTCATTCATCCATCCATTCAACCCTTTACTCATCCATCCGTCTACCCTAATAACCATCCATCTACTCTCCCTTTCACTCATACACCCATTCTTTTACTCATCCATCCTTACATCTATCCTTTTACTCATTCATCCATCCTTTCACTAATCCATCCATCCACCCTTCCAACCTGCCCATCCACCCAGCCTTTCACTGCATCCATCCACTCATCCATCCATTTACCCTTTCATCATTCATGCTTTCACTCACACACTCATCCATCCATCCATCCTCTCACTAACTTCACCCACCCACCCTTTCACCTTAATTATGGGCCTTTGCCAGCCGAGTTGCAGACAGAAGAGGCCCATCAAGAACCCCACCCTCGCTGTAGCTATTAAAACGGGGGGTTGACGATGCCCCTGTGCATTAGAATCAGAAGACCACCTTAGGGAGAGGAGTTGGCCTAACGGCTAGGGCGTCCGACCTCGATCCTGGGGAACTGGGTTCGAGTCTCGGCAATGACGCTGAACATCCTGTGATTCTGGGCAAATCACTTAATCTCCCCGTGCCTAACAAAAATGAATGTGTGTCATAATGTAATGTAACTGGTGCTATGTAAAGCGCTCTGATACCCGATTCGGGTCAAGTTCGCGCTATATAAAACTCTGCAAAATAAATAAAAATAAACACAGAATTTGAGACAGGTGGAGCCTCTCTGCCTCACTAAGTGCATACGCAAGAGGGAAGCCCTACACCAGAAAGAGATGCTGCTCTGGCCCAGCACGTACATCACATACTGCAAGTAGCGAGGATCGCCATCGACAGACAGCGGGTCTTGGGAGTGACAGTGGACCCAGGCCCAGGACGGTGAGCTGGGGGAAAAACCAGGACCAGATAGGAATGAGTGAGGCCCACGGCTTAGTATGGCTATGAAAAATAAAGAGGGGATTCTCCCTATTGCAGAGTAGAAGTCATTTGCTACACCATAAAATAGTTGAGCATGAAAAAGAGCACCCCGACCTTACGGGATACTATGTTTATTTGGAAGGCTATTCTAACTAAATGTGACTTATCCTGCTATCATGATAAACTTCCTTTGTGGGGCAATCCAATCTTTCCGGAGATTTTTCAGGATGCTACCTGTAAACGATGGGCTAACTTTGGTATTACAACACTTGGTGACCTGTATGATTATAGTGGCTTTGTCTCTTTTGAGAATTTACAACTTCTGTTCAAATTACCAGGGCATATGTTTTTTAAATATTTACAAATCAAGAACTATTTTTTGATACATTTAAAGTTGTTGAAAATAACTAAGTCAGAGATATGGGACAATCTTCACCAGGATAAAGCTAAGTCTCTGATAAGTCATATGTATAAAATTTTCATTAGTTACAGAAAAGGGGATGGGGATAAATTAGCCGAAAGGTGGAGTCAAATATTGGGAGGGGAGGTCACGGTAAATAATATAGAACAAAGCTTAACTGTAGTTAAGAACTCTGTATATGCTACTAATTTATGAATACAACAGTTTCATACTATTTGTCTTCTCTATTATACACCTGAGCGAATAGCTAAATGGGCCTCTACGGGTTCTGGTAGTACTCGAGTAAAATGCCCCAGATGTGACCTCTTTGCTGCAAATATTATACATATGTTTGTAACTTGTCCTAAACTAGATAGTTTTTGGCAGCAGGTGGGTCAGATATGTTTTCAAAAGATAGGGATAGATTCTTCCCTTACTGTTAGAGACATTATGTTGGGTCCTGAAAATTTGAACTATAGACAGATCCGGTTGCTTTCGATTTTGTTGGTAATAGCTAGATTGGTAATTGCTCGAGTTTGGATCAGTCCGAATCCTCCACTTATAAGTGATTGGTGGATGTTGATTAAAGAAATTTATGCAATGGAATATGCTTTGGCAAATGTGAGGGGTACTCAATCTTTGATTAAATTAAAATCTATATGGGGGCTTATATTCTAAATGTATATGATACATGAATTAGGATTGATTGTATTAGAGAACTAACCTTTTTTCTTTATGTGATTAATGAGCAGCTTTTTATTCTATTTTTTATGTCATATAGGATATATGTAATTTTACTTTTCTGTCTGTTTTGTGCCGTTTTGTTGACAAATAAAAATATTAAAAAAAAAAAAAAGAGCACCCCAAGTAAGGCCTCCTGTCTCCTATATAACCCCAAAATGAATTGGCGAGGATCGCAGCCGAGAGCCATTGGTAACTGGGCGTGATAGCGGGCCCAGAACCAGACTGGCGAGTTGGGGAAGAGACCGGACTCCAGAATGGAAAATCTACACTACCCTCCACTTCATGACTGTGGCTCCTACATGGATGAGGTTACCAATTACCCATTTATTGACAGTAATAATTTGCCCCTGCTGGGAACTATAACACATTGAAACCAGTAAGCCAACTCCTTTTCATGGAGGCACTCTCGGGCAAACCCTCCAAAACACCAGACTTTGAGATGCCATACAGGACACAGCACCGGAGGTAATCATGAAGGAGCTAGCGGCACACAGAACAACCACACTGGCTGATAACACCATGAAATTCTCAGTGGCTATCCAATCGATCCGCTTGGAGGTTTCTTCCTTCAATGCCGGATTGCAAGGCACTGAAGATAAATTGAAATGGGTAGAAAAACAGATCTCCTCGATTGATTGAGAACAGGACCACTGGTACCTAGAAAAGAAAACCGATTCCGCAGAGACAATCTGTGACTGTTCAGGGTACCAGAGAAAATAGAAGAAGCAATGATGACCTTCTTCTCACACTTCGTACCCACCATTACAGCTCTAACCTTCGATCCTCCTTTACAGTTTCAACAAGCGCCCAAGGTCCGAACAGCTACCTGCTAGTCTAAAGAACAATTTTCTCCTCTACTCCACTAGGGACTAACCAGACCCGACTGTCAGGGTCACCCAAACACCGACATCAGCCACAAAGGCCTCGAACTTCCTTTCCACTAGTGGTTACCAGATAAGGCGGAACATTAAAGTATCTGAACACCCTCTTCACACGACTTCACTTTCTCCCTTTTATGTCAGAAGGCCCTAGGACTAAGCAACATACTCCCAGTTTTAGCTAAGATATTCAAGCACACCTCGGCATTGGACCCATAATGACTACTACATCTCACCTTTCCATTATTTTCCTGATTATAATTGGCCTTGTTCATTACCTTAAATGGAAGAAAATATTGAATTATTTGCACTCCCTCCCAACAGACAGCACTGAACCAAGAGACACATCTGTCGAAC
This sequence comes from Calotriton arnoldi, assembly GCA_963921515.1. Lineage (NCBI taxonomy): Eukaryota > Metazoa > Chordata > Amphibia > Caudata > Salamandridae > Calotriton > Calotriton arnoldi. Next base: position 1,128,522 of record CAWUFW010006010.1, read on the forward strand.
TCAGAGTCAGAAACTAAAAGGAACTGGGTAGGGAGGGAATACCATGCAAACAAAACCAACCCTTCAGCAGACAACTGCTCTTCCAAACTGTACCATAATGGGAGAAGGAGATATTTTAATCACAAAATGACTGCCACTAAGAGTTTACAAAGCGTGGAGAAACCCACCTAGTCACTATGTCTTCATCAGAGCCTCATTTCACAAAAAGACTCAACTTGTTGAGTTGATATATGCCACAATTCATATCATAAGAAGGTACCTGGAAGCTATTTCCTGCATCAGCAAGCCAAAACTAAAACACTCCTAGGCTGAGACTGGAGTCTAGTTATTGACCAATTCATGGATAAATCCAACCATCCACTAACCCACCCAACTGTGGATTGAAGAATATTGGGTGACCTGATGACACCTCTCTGGTTGACCATGGAGACTCCTGCATCCCACCGAGAGAGACTATACGTTCATGTTGTGTGTCAATAGCTTATGGGCATGCAGACGTCTTTCTGGCATCCACATCACCTTTTGACTGCTACACAGACATGACCATTCAACCCACAGGCGTGTCTGACCATGACGCCATACAAATTGGCCTCGTCAGGGGAGTCACCCGACCCTCCTTGAGCCAATAGAGATTGAATATGGCTAAATACAGGCTCCTGGAAGAAAAGAAATATGACTGAGATCGTTTCTCCGCGTTTTCTTAAAAGACAATGAGGCCACACTCACCAGAAATCCTGTGGGTGGCAGGCAAGACCGCCATTTGAAGAAGCAAGATAATGCGAGACTCCGCACACACCAATGGGAGGCCTCACACACCAGAGTTAACCTAGAGTGAAACATCAGGACATTAACCGCTGATTACTCCTCCTCTCACTCTGAAGAATCACTTTGTGCACTACTCGAGGTGAAACATGATCTTAACCTCTACACGCCAAGAGCAGAAACAGCCATGTTTTGCCTCAAAGCATTACGAATGAGGAGGGAATGCGGGGAGATTGGCCATGCAGATGCGGCAACAGGGGCTAATTGTACTATTCCAGCAATCCAGAAACAGCAAAACATTACCCTGAATCACCCCATGGATATGTTAAATACTTTCAGAGACTTTTATTAAGCCCTGTACTCCTCAGAATGCCTTAACTCACAGATAGAAGCAGAAGTATTTTCATCCTACTGTATGATCCTGAAACTAACCCTTGCACAGACACAGGGCTTGGAGGCAGACTTAACTCAGGAAGAAATTAAAATCTGTAAGTGATGGCCCTCCATATAGTAAGCCTCTGGGGATAGACAGATTCCCCGTGGAGTACTACGAATTATAAATGGACCTTGTAATACCATTGTTATGCAAAGGTATGGAGAAACCCAAGATAATCCCCCATATTAAAAGAAACCAATAGGGCTGAAACCAGACAAAGACCCTCTGAATTGTACCAGTTATAGGCTAATATCACTCCTAAATGTACGAACAAAAATTATGGCCAAGCTGTTGACAAATGGACTTAAATTTAAATTGATCCCTTGTACTCAGGGATCAAGTAGCCTTTGTCCCACACCATACCTTGGCATCCTACCTCTGCTCCTTAACACATGTGCTTTGTCAGGTTTGCTGCAACCAAGATGAAAAACTGGTGAGCTTCCTCGATGCCAAAAAAGCTTTTGACTGGGTCGGGTGGGACTGTCTGTTCCGGGTTTTATGGTAGGTGGGTATCAGACCGAAATTCATTTAGAAAGTTCAAAGACTACATACACAGAAAACACCAAGGGTCACATGCATTGGCTACACATCCTCACTATTTGACATGAAACGGGGAACTAGACAGAGAAGCCCCCCTTATCCCTTGACAATAGCCATTTGAGAGAGAACATACATTCTTGTGTCTCCCATCTGGTACTAGTATCCTAAGGTATCGTTACATGCAGACAACATATTGGTAGTAGTCACAAAACTGCCCACTTCACTTAAAGTCCTTATAAACCTAATTTCTAAATTCTCCAAAATACAAAAATACAAAATCAACTGTGACAAATGTGAGGCAATCCAACTGACTAGACACACCATAGCATCTGCAATGATAGATTCATTGTTACACTGGTGGGCCACAAGGCTGCGATATCTAGGGATTGAAGTGACACATGGTCAGAAAGAAATGGTGGAATACAATATAAAATCATTGTTCACCAAAACTAAGTTGAACTTACAACTTTCAATATGGGGTAAGGTACAGCTGGTAAAAATTAACATTATGCCGAGATTTGCCTACCTCCTCCTCATGATCCCATCAGTAAAAGCTGCTGTGAAAGAAAAGTGGGGGGCATCACAAGGGGGAAAAATAAATGAAAAAATATAAAAGCACTAACTTGCTGGCCGGCGTCTCAGTCCTCTTGTGCTCCTCTCACCTCCCAGCAGGCTCCTGGACTCCCTACACCAATCCAGATGCTGCTTTCATGCTGGTAATACCCAGCATGAGAGCAGTGATAGGATTGGTCTTAGCGGCTGGGTTTGCCTCTGTCAGGGCCTGGGAGCCTTTGCCTGTCTCCACCCGGCTGTGCAGCGCAGCTGGGTGGAGAGATTTAAATGCGCATGTTGGTTTGGCCGTCCTAAGACGGCCGGCCAAACTGACATACGCATTTGCAACAGTGCCACTACTGCTGCTGTAAACTAGGATTGCCCGGCCTTGCCCTGGACTTGGCTCAGCAAGGAAAATAAAATGATAAAATCCGGTGTTGATATTTTATTTTTCCTTTTTTCACTGCTGAGAGCAGTGGGACGACGCTCCTCCTCCTCAACAGAGGAGCTGTCGCTGGATCCCACTACATATCCCCTCTCATTTGCTGTCTTACATAGACTAGTCCCTGACAATCTTCATCTGGTCTGGGTGTAATCCTCTCCTTAAAATGAACAAGTTACATGCAGCAACAGAATATGGAGGTCTGTGATTACCCTACATAAGCACATACTGGCTGACGTCCCAACTGACACATATAAAGTGCATCCTACATGACTCACTCAGCAAACCTAGCTGTGTTAAGCTAAAAAAAAAAACATTCTTAGGCAATATAGAGGGGGCCCACAAACTTCTGGAAGAACATGCAAATTTACACAAACGCAGTCCTTTATAGTGCAGTACCTCAATAAAAATTAGGGGCACCGAATCACTATGGGTGGGAGATGGAAATCAGTCACATGCACATCATATCTGATTTTCTCATGGAGGGAGATATAAAAACTTTTGTGGATACCTGAGTACAATTTGGCCTGCAGATGCATAATGTTTGGGACTATCAACGTCTACCTCAATGCCTGATAATATTAGGCCAACCTCCAAGTGACATCAAGACATTCTCCATCCTTGAATACCTGAGATAATGGGGTACCTATAAAAGTGTAAGAACTAGACTATATAAAATGACTTTTCATCAATTCTCATGCCAGTTTCACGGCTTCTGAGAGGGTGGTGGATGACCGGACTACAGGTGCAATACTCGGGAGACGAATGGACAGACCTCATGGTTGCCCATGACAGGCTGTTACATGAAGCTCGTCTGAAATTAAGCTATTTTAAAGTATTTCATATATTGCATTGGTCTCCTAAAAAACTGTGCATGTCTAGGATTCTTCCTCTGGCCTCCTGCTGGAGAATTGGCTCAGAGGAAGGAGACTTTGTCCATGTTCTTTGAGAATGTCTCCCGCTTACTGCTTGCCTCTTATTAATGACTATTAGCCAGACTACATGATCAGCAAGATGAATTCCAGGAAATATGGGACGGATTCATGTGAGACCCTATGGTTTTGGATTTTGGGGAGCCAAACATTGGTGCTGGAACAATAGTCAGATTGGCGGTGCTGCTATCAGTGTTACATCACTAAAGTCTTTGGACTGTAAAAAGCATCACACAAAGAACAAGTGTAGCAAATGAGCCACACCCATTAAGCAGGAGAGTACTAAGGGCGTAATGGATCCTGTGGTGTATTTTGAAGGACACTGGTGCAAATTATGGTATGGTGGTGCACTGTCGTTTACAGACAGCAAACCTTCATTTGAAATGGACAATAAATTTGCACTGACATGCAGTTTTAACGCTAAAACTATATAGAGTATATGAGAAATTGAGTTGTTGGTTGACTTGGGTGTAAGCCCTGGTCAAGCAGCAACCACAATCCTTGTCAAGGTAAGGCACAAGCAAACCCCAAATTAGCCTGTGCTCAACGCCCTGGCAGCTTGGCACAGAGCAGTCAGGCTTAACTTAGATGCAATGTGTAAAATATTTGTGCAACACTTCAAGCAGTACAGTAATAAAAAGAAAAACACCCCACAAAAGGATCCCACACCCTGTTAGAAAAACAGAGCAAAATGTAACAAATAAAACAAGACCAAAATGGCAAAAGTCCAATCAGTAGAACAGGAGAAATTAATTTTTAAGGAATTTAGTAAAAATTGCACCAAAAAGCACAAAGCGCCAACTCTGGATATCTGGTCCCGCTGAACTGGATCAAAGTCACACTTTCAGGCCAACTGCGATGGAGCACAGGTTGCTTACAGTCAGCAGGTTAGGCCTGCTGAAGTTTACCTTCTCCAGTTCGTGCTACGGGTACCATTTGAGATGACGAGGGCTGTGAGGAGCAGGGAGACTGTCGGCGTAGCGCTAAGAGCCAGCCAGCGTCACGAGCAGGCTTTTCTGGAGCTCCGTCTTGGCGGTGCCTACGAGTGGTCGATGCTGGAGCACGAAGAGTCTGGCTGACGGAGCTTCGAGCTGAATCGCAGTGCGAGCAGAGAGGTCTTGGTGCGAACTGGCCTGTTTGTGGTCGCGAAGAGCCCAAAAGATTCATTTCAGCTCACTGAGCCACACCAAGGGTCAAGGACCAGAGGAGCATCACTGCAGCTAGGACCAGGGGCTGGTGCAAGATGTTGGGGAGCCTTTTATGTCCCTGAGGCTCAGATCAGGAGGTCAGCAGACTAGCCCTTGGAGTCACTCTCAGAGCCCTGGGTTCAAGGTGTAGTTGCGGGTCCATTTCTCCCTCCCCAGACAAGAGGACAGCAGGCAGAAGGTCTGGACAGCAGGGCATCAGCAGAGTGGCAGTCCTTTCAGCAACAGAGCAATCCTCCTTCCTGCCTAGCAGAGTATCCATAGGTCCAGAAGTATACTGAAGACTTGGTGTCTGAGGTCCAGTATTTATAGCCAGTTGTGCCTTTAAAGTGAGGAGAAGCTTCTAGAGGCATGCCCTTGAAGTGCATCAGTGCTCTGCCTTACGGGCCTTGGCTCCAGACTAAGTACAGAGGGTATGCAGCCCTTTGTGTGGAGACAGGACACAGTCCATTCAAGTGTAAGTGGGGTGGAGTCCACCTCCATCCTGCCAGTGATGCCCCATCCAGTCACACATAAGCTCCCCATTGTGTGAAGCTGTCTAGGATGAATACACAAAGCCCAACTGTCAGCTACACACAGTCATTTGACCCAGTGACAGGCTACAGGCACCAAATGGCTAAGGCAAGAAAATGTCAACTTTCTAAAAGATGCATTTTCAGAACTGCAGTTTAAAATCTGACTAAACCATTAGTTAGGATTTTAAATTGTGATTCTAGAGACACCAAACATGAGCTGTATACCTATTCCTACATGGAAATTACGCTTATAAAATGTAATAAGCTAACTGCAATGCTATACTATGGGAGAGGTAGGCCTTGCAGTAGTGAAAAACAAATTTTAGAGTTTTTCACTACCAGGACATGTAAAACCTAAAATTACATATCCTGCGTTTTTAATACATTGCACCATGCCCTCTGGGCTATCCAGGGCCTACCCTAGAGGTAACTTATATGTATTAAAAAGGAAGGTTTGGGCCTGGCAAAAGGTTTATTTTGCTAGGTCAAGATGGCAGTTTAAACCTGCACACACACAGGCTGCAATGGCAGACCTGAGAGACGTTTAAAGGGCTACCTAAGTGGGTGGCACAATCAGTGCTACAGACCCACTAGTAGCATTTAACTCACAGGCCCTATGCACATATAGTGCACTTTACTAGGGACATATAATCAATTAAGTATGCCAGTTTGGTATGAACCTATTTTATCATGTTTTAAGCAGATAGCACAAGCACTTTAGCAGTGATAAAGTGCACAGAGTCCTAAGGCCAGCAAAAACGAAGTCAGCAAAAACAGCAGGTCTGAGGCAAAAAGTTAGGGGGAAATCACACCAAGGATGACAGGTCTAACAGGGCACAAATGATATATAATGTGTACGGTTTCAGCTAATATTTGTCATTTGTGCATCACCAACTAAAGTGTCTTGATATGTTTTGATCGTATTAAAATCTTTGTTTCCACCACACCTCAGAATTACCAAAAGATGTGCTTCTTTTGTGCTTTTCTAACTGATGATACATTTTGAAATATTTGTAGACTTCATTTACAGGTATTTCTATTTTGATATGTTAGAAAAAATAGACGTCCAACATCCTTTCCTTTCTCACTCCGTGTACACCAACAACATTGCCACATGGTTCACTTTAAAAAATCTGCTCACTTTGTAGACAGAGAAAGAAAAGTGAACACCAAACTTCATGTTAAAAGAATAAGCAGCAATTTGTCAGAAGGCATAGCCTGACATTTGACCTCTGTGTTTGAATGCACAGCAAAATGTGTCAAGATAAAATACAAATTTTAAGGCATAATTATTGCTCATTCACCTTCTAAAATCCAGCCTGGTTATTTTACAAATCCTACAGCAACCCTGCACTGCTACTTCCAGTGCCTCTGGAACCAAGTAGGACAAGCATGTGGGGAGGGGGTGTTGGTTTATATATATCAAACATAGCACACACATGCATATAAAGACACAAATAGACGGACTAGCCATAGCTAAACACTAGACGTCTAATATTGGTTCTTAAGGGGGAATAATCACTAACAGCAAAAGAGAACCCTTTCTCTTAAGTGGAGAACTCACAACTCCTAACCTATTTTATGTATGCTTCCCAATGGGGAGGTTGATGTTTTGCCTGATCCTTACTGTATATAAAGATACCAAGTTGGTTGCTTTCTTTGTTACTAACTTTTACTCACTGGTGTCAAGAAAACACAAGGTCAAATAGGTGGAGGGTGGTGAAGGAACTAGGTAATATCACTGTATATACACAATGTAGGTCTATAATGGTAACAATGGTATAAGCATTTGATGATAAACATGTTATTGTTGAATATTTATAAAGACACATGAAAACAAACTAATTATATAATACAGTGTTTTATTGTGTGGTAATAAGTCAATTAGTTGAAGTTAAAACATTTCAAGGAAGAAAACCAACTAGTACCAGGTTACTTATACTAGTGCAAATTTGCATCCACTTTTGAAAAAACCCTCTAATGCAAAAAGTTATTTTTGCTTTGGTGAGTTGGTGCACGTCATAGTCAGACTGTGCAAATTTTGCTGCAAAATGTCAACCTCATTGGTGAATTTATATAATTGATCCTCTAACAGAAAATAATATCGAATATCACCTTTAATGTTCCACAAAATAAAATAGTAACAATTTGAAACCCCGCCAATGAAAATAGTTCTTACTTTTACATGCACATTTTGCCAAGAACCTTTTCCTAACGTTGTTGGCTTTTAAAGATTGTGGTGAAGTCGCATAGTTCGACTAATTCCTCTTGTCGTGACCCTCCATCAAAAAATATCCCTCGTTGTCTGCCCCACAGTTTAAAGACCACTTCATTACAGTATATCAAAATGCGAAATTAGGGCCGTGCAAAGTTTAAATTCCATTGGCCTAGCTGTGTGATGTCTACAGTTATACAACTTTGTGAAGTTTGCAACCTTTGCGAAGCCTCACTTGGAGAATACATTTACTGCAAAATATTATTTCCTTCAAAAAGCCGGCTTGAGAGAATTTTGTATGCAATGAGTAGGTATTTCTCGCATTTTTCAGGCAAAAGAAATAATTGTTGGACACCCGATATTTTTTTTCAAAATTTCCCACAGTGATTGGAATTGAACTTGCTCTACTTTTGAAGCTGTTTTGCAGACCCCAGTGACCAAAGTGACTCAGCATCCTTCCCTTTCCTAACCATTTCTTATAATCTCATAAAGGGATTTAGTGGAGAGGTGTGGTGCAGCGGCCAGGGCAGCTGACTTCGGAGCACAGGGTTCACGGTTCGATCCCCGGCTCCGGCGACAGCTTAGCTCAGCACCATGTGACTCTGGGCAATAGCTCACTTAATTTCCACGACGGCCCCCAGCGCCTTGAGACCCGTAAGGGTGAGTAGCTGTGCTATATAAAAACGGACTTACATTATTTAGGCGTAAGGGTCGCCATGCATTGAAGATACATTTTCACAAATGGGATGTCCTCTTTAGTGGAGAAGTATAAATTGATTGAGCTCCCATGCAAAACAAGTTCAGGGGCCCTTGGAAATCCACATATCGGATTCCTGATCAGACATAGTTGTCCACACTCAAAACTCCCTTTTTTGTGACAGTGTATCTTACACTTTCTGCCTGTGTCTAATGTCTTCAGTTTTACTAAAAGCATGATTTTGATCTACTGTCAGCATCTGGTTACTACAGGCAGGACTGCTATAGTGGGGCGACCAAAAGTGGTGCTCCAAAACTACAGACGTTGCCAGGGTGTGAATTAGGCTGCAAGGATGTATTACTCTCCTGGATTTATCGTAGACATCATGATGCTCAATGTTTGTGAGTTTCTTGCAGACTCCTAAAAATGTGAGGACCTTCAAACAGATCCATATCATATGCAGGAAGCTCCCCCCTACGCCCGTACTTTGATTTTTTGCCATTGAATTGTATTACCTATTACTTTTAAAAGTTGCACCAATAATTGAATATGCTTCAAGTAGCAGTCCTACAAAAAGTGTTTTCAAAGGTTTACAAAAAGATTGTTGACCCTGCTCACTTTTGTTTTGATTCTAATGAGCAATGTTTCAGATAGGAAACCCGTTCTTATTAAGCCCAATGTATGCTACAGTGCTATATATTTTTGTTTAACACCCTGTTAAATTTGGCAGTAGCTACAGTGCAGTCAGACCGACCGGTGATGCACCTTAGGCAGATTGACTAACAGGTCTCCCTCAGGTCCAGGATTGTACTGAAGAGTTGTCTTGATGGTTGAATATTTATACCTGGTTCCAGTCTTTGAAGTGGTGGGATCTTCTAGGCTACCCCCACATCTAGTTCTGGCAAGTTCTCACCCTCCCCTGTCAAGTCTCATAGAAGTCTGGGGTGGGAAAATACTAGTGTCAGGTTGCTTTGCGTGTGTGCTGGAGGCAGTCTTTTGAAATGTAAGTGGGGCAGGGATCAGCTCCACCACCAGCAATACAGGCATGATGGCCCATCCTGCCTACTCCCAGTTCCCTATATCTGTCTGTCTGGCAGGAATACACAAACGCCAACAGCAGAGCCATTCACAGCCCTGTGACACAGGACACTGGCAGAGGCACAAAATTGTTTAGGGCAGGAAAATGCCAACTTTATAAAAGTGCCATTTTCAGAATTATGACTTAAAAACTGACTTGCCATTAGATAGGATTTTATATTACAGTTCATTTGAGTCTAAATATGACATTTTTGCCTGATCCCAATAAAAAGTTAGCACTTACTAAAAGTAATAAGGTAACCAGAGAGGTAGGCCTTACAATAGGGAAAAATGAATGTTAGAGATTTTCACTACCAGGACGTGTAAAACTTAAATTCACATGTCTTACATTTTAAATCCATTGCACCCTGCCCTATGGGCCTTTAGGGCCTGCCTGTAGGCATTAAAAAGGAAGGTTTAGACATTGCAAAAGATTTTACCAGGTAGAAATGACAGTATAAAACTTCACTAGAGGCTGAAATGGCATGCCTGAGAGAAGTTTTAAAGTATTACTTTAGTGGGTGGCACAATGAGCACTGTAGACCCACTAGTAGCATTTAATTTACAGGCTGTAGGGACATTGTAGTACCATATACTTGGACTTACAAGTAAATTAAATGTGCCTTTCGGGTTTGGCCTATTATACCATGTTTAGGGCGAGTGCACAAGCACTTTAGCACTGGTTAGCAGTGGTGAAGTGCACAGAGTCCTACTGCCACCAAAAACAAAGAAAAGCAGGAGGGGTGAAGGCTAAAAGGTTGAGGGTGACCCTGCAGAGAGGGCAGAGTCCACCAATATCCCATCTAACGAGTCACCACCGAGAAGAAAGTATCAGTTCACCAGTAGGGAAAGCCCCCCAACAGGCAAAGAGGCACTCTAGAAGCCACCAGTGTCAACATCCAAAGCCCAGCAGGAAAGACCACACACAGTCACAAGCACCACACAAACAAGAGAATTCACACACTTTTGGAAGCAAGACTTAGAGCAGCCAAGTCAACGTCAATATACTTCAGGCTAATCTATCATTTCTAATAGTCAAACAGGATCAGCCATTGAGAGATCATTGTCTTCTTACAAGTCCATCTTGGGTGTAGTCTCTTTACAAAGACCTCACCCACTTCCAGCATCTCTGCTAGCTAACCAGACTCCAAGGAGAAGAGAAACCACATAGTTCGGCTGGGACACAGTGCTTGTGTGCAAGGTCTCACACTGTGGTGATCTAATAGATGTTAGAAGACCTTGGAAGTATAACCAAATTTGAAACCCAGCAGAACTGTGGCCACAGCAGAACTTCAGATGCAGCAGACCTTCGGGGACAACAGGGACGATTCACGCCTATTCATTCATATCCTTTATATGCATATTCTTTCATGTTTAGTACCATTTTTACAGTGCTGATGTGAAGACCTGGCTGAACAGCAAAATTTTGCCGAATCAGAGATGTGAAGAGTGACACCTTTAGAACTCTTTTTAGGCACTTATTCACTCTTAAACTTTGCAAACCTCAATCTCAAACTCCTTCCCACTCAATTAGACTAGTCAATTTGTTGCGGAACCTAGAACTAATTGCATTCTAATTTCTGTGAGTGGATTGTTATTGAAATTTTTCCTTAGAAAACGATGGTGAAAAGTCTACCACTCTATCATGACGCGTTAATCCAAAATGGCGGATTTTTCAAAATGGCTGCCCATTATTTGAGATATAGGGTATAACTGTTTATATGCCCATGTGTGGTATCATTTTATATGTTTTTAGGGACGGGAAAGTCAAAAATAACATCAAAAATTGTTTCTGATGACCATAATATTGAGATCATATATGCAGTAAATGCTGTAAAGCACATGCTTTCTGGTAAAGCTATTGCAAGAGCGATTCGTGGTTATCTTATTGTTTCATCAGTTTTCAACACGATTTTAGCAACGCAAGCCCTAGATGATAACGACGATTTACAGGCAGCTAGATCATTGTTTAATAATCTTCTTAATGGGGAGCTTTCTGTTGAGGATGTTACACATAATGCTGTTGTCGAAATTGAAACCAAACTGCTGAAGGCCAAAGATGAACTTAAATTTTACAGGACTCCTCGACTTTGGTTGCAATATTTGGAAATGGTCAACATCCTGAAACAATTCTTAAAAGCTGAAAGAACAGGAAATTGGCATCTACATCTTGCAATGGTAAAGGAGATGCTACCTTTTTGCAGCATGTGGCCATAATTTATATGCCAGTTCTGCACGACTGTATTATGAGAGAATGGTTGAGCTTGAATTTGAAGCTCCTGATGTATACACGGCATTTACAAATGGTCTGCATGTTGTCCGAAGAAGTGATAGGTTTTGGGGTGGCCTTTCCACTGATTTGGTAATTGAACAAGTTCTAATGAAGAATATAAAAGGATTCGGCGGAATGACCCATGGAAAAGGTATGACAGAACCGCAGCAGCTTGTCTGGGTTATGTCACGCCCTATTTGCGCCCATTTGAATGAATGCATGCAGGACTTTGCTTCAGTGAAGCATGCAGCAAGTGAGCAACATGTTACTAAGACCAGTTCAAGAATTGAATGCGATAAAGGAGATACACAGAAAGTACTGGTATATGTAGAACAGCTCAATGTTTTTGAGCGAGACAGCAACCTGCGTAACATTGTCACGGGTGTTACTTATGGCAGTGATGTTAATCCTGAACTTGCAGAAGAAAGTGGAAATAGAATTCTTAATGAGATGACGGACAAAAGAGTCTCTGAGTTCTCTTTCAGAAAAAGCAACCAGGTGAAGGTAATGAAATCAGTTCAATCTGTTAAATTGAAAGAAGAAACCTTTGTTATGGATCCTGAACTATTGTTTCAGCGCTTGTTGCTTTGTGCTCAGACTAGTGGCGTGGATTTGCAGGAGGTGTTTCGTTATGAGCTTTGCTCATACCCAGCTAGTTTATTCAATAAGCATGGACTTATGAGGGAATCTGGGAAGTCGCAGCTTGCCAATTATATTAAAGAGCAAGTACCAGCCGTTGCTAACATGCCCGAAAATATGCAGTTCGTCATTGATGGTGGGTGGTTACTACATCGCCTTCCTTGGAGTCCGAATCAGACATTCCATGAGCTGCTTTGTGCCTATGAGAGATATGTGCTAACAAAGTATGGCCAGGCAATAATAGTATTCGACGGATATGGAGATACGTTTTCTACAAAATCAGAAGCCCATCTAAAAAGAAACAGACGTATTGTAGGACCTAAAGTAAATTTCATAACTTCTACCTCCATCGCCATCCAGAAACAATTATTTCTGAGTAATAATGAAAATAAACAAGCCTTCATTGATCAATTATCGCAAAAGTTACAAGAAGCTGGGTGTAAAACAAAGCAAGCTCATAGTGATGCAGACTTCATGGTCGTTTTGGAGGCTATTGAGTCGGCCAAAACTCATCCTACAGCCATTGTTGGCGAGGACACCGATCTTCTCATACTACTCCATCATTTTCAAGAAAACCAATTTGATATTTTCCTTTGCCCAGAACCTAAGAAATCTTCCAAAAACATAACTGTGTATGATATTAGGAAATTAGCAAAAGCTTTAGGTAATGACGTCTGCTCTCACATCTTATTTGCTCACGCCGTATTAGGATGTGATACCACCTCCAAACCATTTGGATTAGGAAAACGTGACTCCATAAAGTTGCTAAGAAAATCAGGCAGCTTCAAAGAAAGTGCTGCCGTATTCCAAACTTCACAAAAATCAACAGAAGAAATTGAAAATGCTGGTCTTAATGCTAATATAGAGTTGTATGGAGGAATAACAGGAGACAGCACACTACATGATATGAGACTTCGAACTTTCACTTCAAAGGCAACAAAATCAACAATACATGTGAAACCGGAAGTCTTGCCTCCTACAGAGGATGCCTGCAAATTTCATTCGCTCAGAGTATATCATCAGGTGCAGCAGTGGATGGGTATTCGTATGGATCCATTACAGTGGGGATTTGAAGTGAAAGATGGAAGATTGGCTCCCATTAGAATGAGTCAAGCACCAGCACCAGATCATTTATTAAAATTTGTGAAATGTGGCTGTATCAAGAGTCAATGTCCGACTCTGCAATGTATATGCAAAGGACAGGGAATAGTGTGCACAGATGCGTGCACGGATTGTCGAGGAATAAGCTGTTGCAATTCCATGGAAGTGGACATGGACGATGATTGAAATCATACTATTCTTATACTGAGGAGTGCTGTTTGAATTTATCTCTTTAACAATTTTCATTTGTCAGTGTCATATTGAGAAGTGCTATATTATCTAGTTGAAATTTGTTTATCCTTTTCAAATGATGTTAAAAAAATGTAAATAAAAAATAATGTCAAAACTATGTTTGGCATATTAACATATAATTATCGTTGTTTATTGTATTAATCCCAATTTGATGTTATAGTCATCAGAAACAATTTTTGATGTTATTTTTGACTTTCCCGTCCCTAAAAACATATAAAATGATACCACACATGGGCATATAAACAGTTATACCCTATATCTCAAATAATGGGCAGCCATTTTGAAAAATCCGCCATATTGGATTAACGCGTCATGATAGAGTGGTAGACTTTTCACCATCGTTTTCTACGGAAAAATTTCAATAACAATCCACTCACAGAAATTGTATTGCAATGAGTTCTAGGTTAGCCCATTTTTTGAACTAATTTGACTAGACTAAATTGCTGGATACATCGTAGGTAGTTTACGTATCTATCTCCATTAGGTTTGTAGAAACACAAGGGATACACTACACAACATGTCATCCACAAGAAGAACGCGGGGCAGGAAGTTGAACATTAAGAAACATAAGGCAAGTTAGTTTCCTGTGTTCCTTGCCCCCGTCTAATATCCAGGCTGCACATTTAATGGCGAACATGTATAGAACAGTATAGAAAATTGCTGTCACAGCTAGAACGAGACACCGAGAGTATGATTAAGAAGGAGGAAAGTAAGCATCTTAAGGGTGTAATTGATGGAGATGCATGAACCGCACCCTAGGATAAAGTTCCCCACTCAAGAAAAAAGGAGAACTTAAGACCACCAAAAGGTAGGGGAAGTCCAGACTTCTGAAAGGAGACATTTCCATATAAAGCAGTAGCTTCTTTTTATTTGACTTTCCACTGAAAGACTACCTGGGGCTGGTGCAGGAGTTCACAGACGAGGTGAGAAAGTTAATATCAATCTATGGTAGTCCTTAAGTGAAAAATCAGGTGCTAATTTTGTCAGCTGTCAACATAATGAGAACCAATTCCGATTCTTTGATGATATATGGGGCTGTGTGTCCATTGCATTGATACTGCAAGTCACCAAGGAGTTCAATGCACATATAGAGGCATGTAGCTGTAGGCTTGGAACTCTGTGGTGACATGGAATATCCTTTTGAATGTACAGTTGGGGGTATGTGATTCCCAAATGAGTGAGACCCCACCCCTTCATTTGAGTTATGGCCTACCTGTAGGGCTTTTATAGTATTTCTGATAATTGTTTGGTGGTCTCATTGCCTTCTTCTAGGGCATGCAGCTATTTCAGATGAAGCCAATGCCCATGGGAAGATCCAGCAGTACTGTGATACGCGCCCACATGTTCTTGTGCTTGGTTAGTGATGAGATGTAGAAAAGCAATAATGGACAATACCTCCCAAGACGGTGGATGTGAAAACGGGCCTCAGTTTACTCCACAGAACAAAGGGAACCCCAGTTAAAAATCACCAGACTAGATCATGATCAGATCAAGTGCGCAACACTGGCCCCTGCTGCCTTTGTGGCAAGGAGCCCTCACCCCTTCAGGTGCCCCCCATTCAGCCCACGGCTAATGTATATATATGTGATATATGGGAGACTCAGAGGCCCCTCATCACATTCAGTAATAGGGTCACTTCATTTTGTGTTACTCCATTGGATCAGTTAATAGCCGAAATTAATGATTCTTTGCAGAGCTGGATTTTGGGTAGTGAATGCGATACCCGTCTAATGTACATACCATAATATCTGGTCCTTTTCTGCATGCTCCCATTACCACTGTAAGCGAAGGACCTGACTCCACTCTCACTGGCAGTGTGGAGTGAAAAGCATCTCGTAAACTAAAAAATATTACTGCTATGTTTACACTCATCTACCGCAGCCGTCTCCATAGGGATGAGACTGCTGGAGCTGCCTGGTGGTATAAACCTCGACCCCATATCACGCCCCCTATCACAAGGAAACGTGTTAAATAAGCAGTGGGCTGGCTAGAAACAGGACACAAAGAGGTCTTCTCTACTCAATGAGCGCGGGATGGGGACACGAGGGGAAAAAAGGTGGCCAGGTCCACATCCTTAAATCTGTCTTGTATGACTAGGGTGTAGTGTTGTGGGCCCTGGGCCCACTACTATAACGAGTGGAACAGACACCGTGGGTATACTGGAGAACTGGCCGCGAACACGTGCACCCCGGGCCCTTTTATTAGCAGGGTCACGTCACTCGTGACGCCTGTGGTGGGTGGGTGTGGGGTGCATGTGTGTCCACTCCCACGAGGGAGTGGCTGACCAACTAAGTGTCTGCTGAGACAGTAGTACGTGTCCAGCACGACACTACATTGGGGACTGCTTCCATAGTAAGGGAGGGTGCACAGTTGCTGAACAGGTTCCTGGTGCAACTTCTCAGCAGCAGCACCAGACACCAGTAGGGAAACCTCCAGTCTCTCATAGTCCACGTTATTATTGTCAAGGGCTTGTGTCGGAAGTGTCCCTTTAGTGTGATAGTGAGACCGATAGGGATGCCGTCTGTATCAGTCTTTGAGCACACATTTGTTTAATTTCTCCTGTACAACACACTGATGTGTAAAACCGCTTTGAGCGTCTTCCTGTATATCTCATCAACCACACATTATGTTAAGCAACGCAGCCGCAAATAACAACAAAAATAGACAAAGCACATAGGAAGAGGCCTACATGAAAGAAGAAATGAATGAAAGAAAGGAAGAGAGAAGAAGGAATAACGCACTTCTGCGTCCTTTTTGATGCTCATTCTGTGGACGATTGTGCAAGCATGCGGCGCCCACAGTGGGCCTTTGTTTTGAAAGGATGCCCAAATTAATTCCAGTCCAGTTTCCTGCCCTTGAACAAGGCCCTGGCCTCTTGTCCTTGTCTGGGGGTCTTTCACCGTGTTCTTTGCTAGAGACTAGGGGGGGTCACTTCCAGACCCCATCGAGTGTGATATCAAAGAAAGTACCATCTAACGGGACATCTGCTATTGCAAGAGACAGCAGGAGGCTCTTCTGCACAGGATGCTCCCTCGTGCCCCTTTCAATGCAGAAGTAAGAGCGCGGGACAGTGTGGAAACTCCGTGCCTTGTTCAAGAAAAAAATGCTGAACAATTAAAAAGCCCCTCATGGCTGTCATATGATTCACGCGGGCAGAACTTCCTTGGAGCCTCTTTCATGAAAACTCTGGGCTAATTAACACATTCAGGAGTGTTGCTGAAGTGGAAAGGCCAAGACATAACTCATCCAGCCAAGCAGGATTGGGGAGGTGTGTGACCCCCGGCTGCTAATGGTCTTTGTGCAATACATGTTTCCTCTCCTTACAAGTCAAGTTTATTTTCTTTATACAAAAATAGTTCCACACTTCTGGTCCCCCTCCCTCCACCCACACTCTGCCCTTGCCCGCCCAATTTGCTTTCCTTTTTCTTCCGCCATTAGCTTTTCTTCACCTGACCTGAAGCATTTCTCGTGTTGGTCTTTCCGGGGCAAATCAAGTTTAACTTTAGAAAAAAGAGGAGAGCACGTAGGACGCCCGAGTTGTCTCTTTACGTGGAGCACAGAGCGCCTTCATCCTCATTGTACTCCAAACCACTCATCATGCCCGCCACAGAAAAAGGTAGCCGGGCACCCTTGGATCTGGGCAATTCAGCTAGGAGTGTTACTGCTCCCTCGTTAAGTGTTTAAAGTGTGTGATGCGCTAGGGGTTAGTCTGGTGAGAATGAATCTGTGTATAGTAAGTAATAAGTGGGCTTTGAAGGATTTTTCTTAGGCCCCAGAGTAAAGGCAGTGCTGTAGTAGGGCGGCTTGTACTATGGTGGTTTATAAACACTAACACTCACTACAAACACTTAAAGACATCTATACCCACAAACTCCTCTTTCAAGCAGGCTAACACAACTCATGCACTCACATTCACTCTGACACTAAACACGTACTTGTCTTTTCTCTCGGGTTCACATGTCTGGCCCCATCCACTGTTCTGCTTCAGGGACATTCCTATTGTAAGTTACTCAATAGAAGGCTTTGCCACTGTCTGTCTGTCTCTTTTAATTAAAGCTTCCGCTCCCCTCAAGGCCATTATGTCAGAACATTTCTTCTTTCCATTTTCTTTCTTTTTCTCTTTCTTTCTTTCTTTCTTTCTTTCTTTCTTTCTTTCTTTCTTTCTTTCTTTCTTTCTTTCTTTCTTTTCTTTCTTTCTTTTCTTTCTTTTCTTTCTTTTCTTTCTTTTCTTTCTTTTCTTTCTTTTCTTTCTTTTCTTTCTTTTCTTTCTTTTCTTTCTTTTCTTTCTTTTCTTTCTTTTCTTTCTTTTCTTTCTTTTCTTTCTTTCTTTCTTTCTTTCTCTTTCTTTCTTTCTTTCTTTCTTTCTCTTTCACTCCTTACAGATTTTAACACCTTCGGGTCTCAATGTCCTGACTGCATGAAGCAAAGAGAGTGCGTAATGGTGAGAGGTTGGGAAGGAGGGAGATTAAATATAATAGAACAGAGGGCAGTTGCCAGCATCTGCTGTGTTCAAGCATTTTTGTGAAAGGCCTATCTGGGTGGCTAACTGGAAGAAAAGGGGTTCTAGAGAACTAAGTACAATTGCTCTTACATGTGTTGCATGTGAGAGTTTACAGCCACGAGCCAATAGACTATTGCAAAGGCTAGGGTATAAACTATAAATAAATATGTGAGAATTTGAGATCTTACATCAAATATGATGGAAAATATAGAATACTGCAGCTGGCAACTTACTCTGCCTCTATAATGTTACAAACAAGTGCCAATAAATAAATAGGAATGACTTATAAAGCATATTTCTGGGGGAATTATTTGGGGAGTCTCAAAATGAAGCACACTGAGAGATAAGCAAGGGCTTCTGTCCTAATGAAATGCCAAATATTGAACAACACTGTCTTGGCTCGTTAATAATATACTATTCCACTCTCTTAGATTTTTGCTCTATTCCCTTATACAATATCAGCTGGGGCAATTATTTAAATTTTCAAAATGTTCTCACCTCATACATTTTTACTTTGTTTTTGTCACTTTTACGTTAAGAGATCGAACAAATTTATACATTTACTTTCCATTGCATTTTTTCTTATTCTCAAAACATGTTTAGCTGGAATAATGTATTCAGCATACAAAAGGTGTTTAGACAATAATATACATTCCATACCAAGTGATAAAGTCACAGTTCTAATGGATCTCTAATTATCCCTCTTTAGTTATAACCTACTGAAAGAACCAAAACCTTAGCGGAACACAGTCGATTTCTATAAAAAACAAAAAGCTCAGACTCACACATGTTCATTTATTTTACCAATGGTGTTTTTTGAGAGCCACCTGTAAGTGTATTTTAAAAGACCTATGTTGTAGATGAAGTACACAAACTCTTGAGTAGGTTGATATGAATTTATTTGCTCATCACAGTTGGAGGATCCCCCCTGCTCCATACCGCCAGCTCCGCCCATCAACCGTCCCGGATCGCTCGTCTTGAGCCACATCGAATGCCGCAAGTGTGCATTCTATACATCTCCTGACAACAGCCCACAAGACAGCCACGAAGCGCAACATACGATACACAACAACATAGAATACAAGATATCTCCTCATTTTTTTAAACGAAAGATAATACTAAATGGAAATCGCAGAAAAACAAAAACAGTGAATAAAAACAAAACTTGACATTCCATAAGAAGTAACAAAGAAGTACACAGTCTGTGCAATACATGAGCTGTTCCATTTCTCTTGATTCTTACTAGCTAACGAAAAACAACTAATAATTTCATTATATAGTCAGTAAATCTAACAGGGTGACAATGCAAATGATGTGGCCTATCAATAGCACCATGTTGGTTTCTCCTGTTTCCACTAAACACCAACCTTGTCTTATCCAAACCACTTCTTGCCGCTCCTCCACCTCCCTTGGCCAGTTTACCCTCATTGTTCTGCACTCCCATACGTACATCCTCACACAATCCCTCTTCAACAACATTATTTAGTTTTTTATACAAAGTCACTCTTCTTTTGTTCCTTTTCTGACCATTCTTTAACACAACGTGCCATTCATGCACCTTTTTCACCTCCATGGGGCCAGATAACCTAATTCACACCATCCCCTTTCCTTCCAAACTTGATTTTAACCAAATCTCCAACACCTATCCTACCAACACCCTCATTTACTGTTCCACCCTTCCTTACATTGCCCTCAATTAACCACTGAGGCGTAAGTTTAATTTTCAGTTCTCTACCCTTCATCCATCTGAAAGGAGTTTCACCCATAACTCCATTCACCACCGTATTGTATGACCATACTACATCATCCACACACTTCTTGACATCTCGTTTGCCTTGTACTGTCATTTGTATAGTCCCCTTCAATACTCTATTCATACGTTCCACATTCCATTTCCTTGAGGATTGTAAAGGAAAGTGCGCACATGTTTTATGCCATTCCACTGTAAAAAAAAATTGCACAGCATGAGATGTTAATTGTGTGCAATTATCAGTCACCAGAATTCCCAGACAACCTTCCCTCATTAAAATTAGTAGAACATTTGTAATCACATTTTCTGTGGTGATACACCTTTGACCAATGACCAACCTGGAATAGACGCCCTCCAATACCATAGTAAACCTTTTATCCTCAGACAAAAAATCCATGGGGCCAATAAAGTCCATACACACCTTTTCCCAAGGAGCACCACAACCATCCCCACTCAGAGAATCCATACTCTCTGTACTGACCTTTAGTCTCTTTTCACTTTCCCTGCACAACAAACAATTCTCCACCCAAACATTTAGCATCCTCATCCATACCTGGCCACCAAACTTAATTTTGAGACGTTTTTTAGTATGAGTTTGTCCCAAATGGCCCTCATGCACCAACAAAAACAATTTTTTCTGAGACCTACAGGAGGTACATATCTCTCCCCTCTGAGTACTAAATTGTCAGTAGCTTCAATACTGATCTCCTGCAGCTTAACATAACACCGCAACGCTGGTCTTACATCACCCTCACGCTTCCAACCAACTCTAATGCACGTCACTAACTCCTTAAAAGTGTCATCCTCCTCAGCCGCTTCCTGCCACTCTTCCATAGTAATCGATTTACATCCATCCTCTAATGCATCCTCAATGCTATGTACAAGACAAACCACCTCTTCGTTATCCAACTCTTACACACCACAAGCAAGAGGCCATTCACTTGTCAATACTCATTCTTTTACATGCAAACAGGTAAAGCCTTTTGACAACATACTCATCACTAGCATGTTAACTTCCTCTTCTTGTACCGTCAATCTATTCTTTGATAAACTTTATAGTCCACATTCCTCCTTCACCCAAGCCTATGTACACCGTCCACTATTGCCCCCAAAAAATATCCTTATATCTCTCTCTCTGTCCTCACTTCATCTCATCATATCCTTTGACCAATTCAACAATACTCTTAAACATACCTTTGACATACTATCCCTTGCATTCATTCTTACCTAGCTCCCCATGTTCATAACCCTAGAACACATGGGGCTTTAACTCTTCTCTAGAAATGGTGGATAAATAGGACTCTGGAGAAAATTAAAACCTGTCTGCTAAGTTTTGTACAAATTCCATCTGGCCTTGGACAAAGTTCACATACTTCAGCAAACCATCACCTTGCTACGGCCCCAAGCTCCAACATCTGCCACGCACAACCTAGCACTCCACCATGGACACTCACTCACCACACTCAGGCAAGGACTTTGGTTCACACTTCTTCTCCAAGAGCACCACCAAGAATTGCTCTCCTGCCTCTGCGTGGTTCAAGATTGCACAATGCTGACGTAGGGGAAAACAGCTTGTGTGTTAATAGGCATGCACCAATGCCATGTAACAGTCACTAATCAGTCTGCAGAGCATTTTAGTTTGCTTGACATACATGATATCTTTCTCTTGGTAAATCACCATGGCCCAGAAGCGAGTACTGACAATTTCCTTTTTAATCCGTAATTGTATCTCCGATACAAGTGGTGACTGGTTACTTTTCTGGGGTATAAACGTTCCACAGGAGTAGGGATGTTAGTGTCTACCTCCCACTTAGGTCCACAAGACCTTGTCACCAAATTGTTGCCAAACCCTGCTTGACAAATCTGTTGAAGCACATATAACCCTAGGGGCACACTTTGAAAGGGGGGACAACAGGATGCCAAAACCATTCTCATGAATCCACTGTCTGGTTGCTGAAGGTCTCTGCTTTTATCCTACCAGACTGCTGTCTCTAGGTTTGTTGTGGGTACAGAGGCTGCCTTAAACTGGTTTTTAGCGTTCACTGTGGAAGGACACCAGGATCACCATAGTGCACTCCACACACAAACCTCTAACCTTCAGAGCTGAAGTTTAGTGTGGCCACACACTTTTGCCATCTTGAAAATGCCCTAAGTGGGGAGGCAGGATTTGGCCAGGGAACTTTGACCCATTGATTAGGGTATACTCAAGAGTCATTCCAATCAACTAGCTAGTGCCAGGCATAGAGGTGGCACCTCCAGACACCCACTTGAGAACAATTCTGGACCTGCAAAAGAACTGAAGAGCATTAGACCTGGTGTCTGTGCCCTGAGAGGAGCCTTGCAGGACTACACATGCTCTCTCTTGTATCCAGGACAAAGAAGTGGACTCCAGGGGTCATAAAGCTGACCTCCTCTTCAAGCTACAAGCGGCCTTTTCTTGGAAGTACCCAGCTGACCAGTGGCACTAGACCTGCACTGGACCCTTCTTTTGCCCTCTGCCTGGTACCATATGAGTCTCTGTGCCTCTCCTGAGGTACTGGGGGGGGGGGGGGGCGTTAGCAATGTACTCCTGTGGTGTATTGGGACTTAAAAGTCTGAGTCACAAGGTAAACATATTTGACCAGGAAAAACCTGGTTTGTGTATCTCATCCGCGCTCCATCAGTCAACCTCAAACTGCACCTACGTCCTTGTCTACCACGACAATTGACTAACACTCACGCTTTGTGCTTTTTGTGTGCTATTTCTACTTCAAACTTTAAAAATTCATATCTCTGGTTCTCCTTGTTGTATTTGGTCATCTGGTGTCATTTTGTTTATTACATTTTACTCTATTTTTCTAATATATTTTTGGATTCGTATTGCTTTGGATTTTGACCTTATTACTGTTTTGGTACTGCATAAATTATTTACACATTTCCCTAAGTTAAGCCTGGCTGTTCTGTGCCACAACTACCAGGGGTGTGAACTCAGGTTAATTTAGTGACTTTGAGGGTTAACTCTGACAAGTGTTGCGATTGTTTGCAGAAGTGGGTAATTCCCCATCCTAAATAATATTCCAATTTCTTACAGTTACCATTGGTTGGCTTTTCTGTCACACTTGTTGGCTTGCTTTTTATTTATGTCCCAGCTTGTCAATCTTGCAATTGTCCCTCCCCTGGTGCAAAGTCTCTTCACCATCTCGTTTGATTGACTGGCTTCTATGCTTCCTCTGCATTCTACTCAAGCACTACTTTTTCGTTTGGGTTAGGCACTCCATGATAGTGCATGTGTTATCCAGCCCTCTCCATCTTGTACATCTCTCCACCTGCACTCTGTGTTGCGGTCTGTTGGCTCTATGCTTCTCCCCACCCATTCCATGTTGTGCTTGACCTTTTGTACTTCCCCTGTTTTCTTACCCCTGTGCTTATCCCCTGCCTGTTCCACATTGCACTCTTGCCCGTTGTCTCCTCACCAACCCCAATACCAACCTCCTTTTAGCTTCATCCGCCCGTAACCACTTTCTCTTAATCCATTGCTTTTGTTCCCCACTTTTTCTAAAAAATTTATTTATCGATCCAAATTGGTAAATAAAAAAAAAAAGATTACTGGAGTTATTTTGTTGACATATGCGTGTGTACTGCATGCACCTACAAACTAAAGTGATCATCGTGTCATGGTGCCTTTTTCCTTTGTTTTTTTAGCAATGCTGGGCAGCAAGGCTAAAAACCATTCTCAAAGCCAATAGGTCCCAAAGGTTAGACCTACTGACTTTACCAATGCTTGTTTTTATTTTCATCTGCAGTTTCGTTTTTATATGCATTGCTCCTCCTCTGAACCTTTCTCAGTCTTAACATGACCTTTCTTGATAGTGGTTAAATCCCTTAAACATAGCCTGATTACATTCTGTGTATTTTTTGCCTTTTGACTTTGTGCGTGTGTACCCTATTTGCTATTTTGCTACATTTGTATAGCGCTTAGACATAAAAGCTCTATAAATATAATAAAAATTATAATATAATCAATTTGGCGACGCCTGCTGGTGGTACCCTAGGGGACTACCTAATATTTCCCTGCATTACAATCGGCCCCAGTCCTGATTTCTTTTAAGCTAAAGCCAAGCACTGCAGACCCCAGGATACCTTAGAACGTGGCTTTATCATAAGAGGTGGGAAGATGTTTCAATATGAATCAGCTATCCTGAAAACACCGTAACTCTGGCCCTTTAAACAAAATTGACAAACTCTCTGGCTCTCTCAAAACACTAAGACATTTTCATGGATTGATTTTTTCATGGCTTCTTAAACAGGTAATTAATTCACTGAGAACCTGCGGACAAACCACGGCGAGTCGTTAATATTGTAAATTCAGATATACTTCAATAATCCTTTGACCCCCCCCATCACCCTGAAAAGCAGATAGCGGCGCAACGACAAGGAGGGCGCGGGGAGGAGGGTGAGGGATTGATTTTGAAAAGCTGCGAAGTGACAGACCAGCGAAGGGGAGTTTGTATTGATTATGCTTTATAAGACAGTAATGTAATATTTATCCTTTTATAAACAGAATTAACCTGGCATCACAGGTCATTCACTCGACATGGTCTCCTCGCTTTTATGTTCTTACAAATCTTTGCCGATGGGAAGCGCCGGTCGCTTGGACAAAACAGGCTCCAGTCAGCCATCTCGCCTCACTCATGCCTTCTTGCTGTTGACTCCATTTCCTCTCTCTTCGCCCCTGCTCCGTTTGTAGTACCAGGCTTTTACCTGCCCAGGTGAGTTCTTGATTCACTTCCATTTTAAACATTAGTGCCAAAATAACTGACTAACATATCCACCACTCATATTACTTTTATATTTCACTATACTAATTCACCAATAATCCTTTATGGGTTCCGGAGTAACGTGCTACTCATCGAAAAAGCGGTTCAACACCCCATCAGGGGTAGCAAGCGCTATATAAATGCAAACCTTTTTTCCGTTCTCTATCCCTCCACTATCCTTCTCAATCCAAATAACTGACTAACATATCCACCACTCAAATTACTTTCATATTTCACTTTGACGCATTGTCAGGGGTAGTAAGCGCTATATAAATGCAATTACAATACAATACAATACAATGTGTTAATGCTTTGTTCTCAAGTGCCTTCTTTCCATCTTTAACTTGTTTCTCACTTGCATGGATTAACCCATCAGTGGGTCAGACCCATTCCACCACCTTTGCAGACACCACTATTTAGTCTGTAAAAAAAGACACATTTGTTACAAACAGTTATGAATTTCCAGAAAGTGCAAGCTATGTTAATTGTTTTATATACTAATCCACCCAACTTGATGAACAATGAAATAAACCTCCTTCATCCCACATCCCCATTTCCAGCAGGAGCCCATCCTCACTAGCCATAAACCTGAATCACCAGGAATTAACATATTTTCCCTCTCATGTAACTGCCCCACCCAACTGGCCAGCACCGCCTGCTCACCCAACTGGTCAGCACTGCACCTAACCACACCTATAGTATTTCTCCTGACATCCCTTATTTTTAATGCTGGCCATACTGTCACCAGGCTAGCATTGTTCGCCCCAAGGTTAGGCCATAGCAGGCTTTTTATTACGTGCGTCTAAGAAATGCACACATTGTGTATCCTGTGAAATTGGCAAAATTGTGCAAATTGTTTTCTTTTTTGTTTTTTTGTGGCATAGGTTGAGCAGAAATTTTGTCTTGATAGCAGTCTCCTTGCCAGTCTCTCATACAACTTTTGAATGTAAGCTATGCCCTTGTGTTTAACGTTCATGTGACATACCCTGAAGTGCCTTTTGTGAACTTTTGCTTAATTCTGCATAATTTTCACAAAATGTCATGCATTTGTTTCCTTACTTTCACAACATGACTGCTTAATTACATCAGTCTAAAGTCTAAATTTTTGGATTCCAACTGGGTTAATTTAGTAGATGGATGCTTTATATGCCTGTTTCAGGAAACGTGGGCTACTGAACCGATCTTTAGAGTGGGGTATGCCAACTTCAGCGTTTTAGCCAGACCCTCGCTGGCAGGTCTACCGTCCGAAGGCCTACTCATCTGGGTTCGGACAAGTTTGGCTTGTAAAGTTCTCAGGCTAAATATTGCGTCAGCTGATATATTAGGCCTTGACCGTAAATCCCTAAAAGGGGAGTTCGTTATAAGGCTAATTAATATATACAACCGCTTTAACACCCAGAAACAGGAATCTCCCACAATAGCAACCTAGATTAATTTTTTAGATATCTCAGAGAGAGGGCATTACTGAATTGTGTCAGGAGACCTTAATGTAACTATGAGCCCATGGATTACATCCAGGATCTCGTCCAAGAGGAAGAATCAACAAGAGGCATAAACAAATTGCAAGCACCTCCCCTCAAGAGATGCACAAAGGTGGGGCAGCAAGTTTTATCCTTTACCCTAATTTATGGATTACGTGCTTGCAATGGGCGGACACCATCTGATCCAGGAGCATCCCACACTTTTAAAAGGGTGAATGCTTGAAGTAGGATTGGCTATATAATGGTCGATCTAGATATGTGGCATAAAGTGCATGATATGTCCATCATACCTAGACATTCCAGTGATCATAATGCACTGGTCATGTGATTAGTTGATACTCCTTTCCTGACAAATAGTACCGCCAGAGTGGCTCCGCCTATAGTCACCACAAATGATGACAGACGGATCAAATGGAGCTGTGTAGTAACAGATGAGAAGTCTCTAGCTGCCATATATGTAGAGAAATTCTGGTTGCGACGACCCAAGAACTAGGCTTACCTTTTCCCATCTTCTCAAGGCCATTAAGAGTTACTTCTGTAGACAATCACAAAGTATTTCCACTAGGCGTAAAGATGCGCCCTGGTAAAATGGGAATTGTAAACAGGCTAAGACCACCCTAATCACTGTAGTAAAGGGTGGGAATAGTATTCTTATAGCTTAGAGAAGAAGAGCCTATTATAAGTCACAGACAGAGGCCATGAAAAGTTGGGAGGAAGGAAAATGGCGTACTCTAGTCGAAGCATCAAGAATGAAAGACTGTAAGCTATTTTGGCACTTAATGGCCAAGGGAGCAGTGCATATGGTAGCAAAAGAGGATTTTTTTATTCAATCTCATGTTTGGGAAGAGCATTTTACCCAGTTGTGCACTAGGGAAGTTAGTGACACAGACTCTGAGACTCCCAAGGCTCGCCCAAATCTTCCAGTTGAAACAGAAACAGCTGAAGTAGCTTTCTTCACATTGGAAGAAACCGTGTCTGCAATTAGCACCCTGGGAAAGGGCAAAGCTCCAGGGCTAGATAAGATACCTGGGGATCTCTACCGCTCAGAGCCCACCATATGGGGATCTGTTCTTCATTCAACATTCAATGCTATAGCTCATGGAGGGGACATCCCAAGTACTTGGAGGTGTGCCGAAATTATCCGATATTTAAAAAAGCGGATAAAGGGGACCGCCTCCAACTACAGGCAGATCAGCCTCCCAGACACCGCACAGAAAGTTTTCTGTAAACTGATTCTGATGCACCTAAACACTTGGATAGAGGAAAACAATATACTGTCTCATTTGCAAGCAGGTTTTAGGAACTCAACAAGCATTTTGGATCAGGTGTTCCGTTTCTTATTGCTTATCTGGAAAGAAGTCACAATTAGGAAGGGTCAACTCTATTTCGTGTTCGTAGATCTTAAGTAAGCATTTGACTCCATAAATCGCACCAAACTGTGGGTCGCTCTGAGGGATCTTGGGCTGCCCAATGGGTTGTTGCAACACATAGTGCGCATGCACTAAGACAATTATGCTCAGGTCTGTTGGAACCAAGGGGGCGAACTCACTTGAAAGATAAGTGTGCAAAAAGGAGTACGCCGAGGTTGCGTTTTAGTCCCAACTTTATTCACTTTATATATGAACTGGCTAATCAATGCACTGTTTGACTGTGGGGGTGACACTCCCAAACTTGTGGGAAGACAAATTCCTTCACTCCTGTTTGCAGACGACATGCTGCTGATTGCAAAAACACCAATGGGTATGCAAAATGTATTGAATAGGTTTGCTACAGCTTGTACCGAGTTTGGCCTATAGATAATTGCTCCAAGACGAAATTTATTGCCTTTAACCCCCACCGATGTTTTAAGGGAAAATTGAGGTTGGGCTCAAATACCCTCGAACAAGTCAAGGTTTTCGACTACCTAGGGGTTAGTCTGCCCAGTAACTTGAAATGGACTGACCAAATCTAAAAGAGTACCCTTTCATTACAGCATGTCAATACCGCAGTTGCAAAAAAACGTAACCAATCTGTCTATCACCCTATTTCCCCAGCTATAGAAATACATCGAGCTAAAGGTCTGGGCGCAGCTCTCTATGGTGCTGAGTTGTGGGGTTTGGAACAGACAAAGATCCTTGAGCTGGCAGAAAAAAATATTATAAGGTCATTGCTAAATCTCCCAATTAACACTCCACTACTACCGGCCCAGTTAGATCTTGGCCTAAAAAGTATTAAGCATAGAGCGGAACTGAAGGCTCTAATGTTTTGGGTCAGACTATGGACCTGTAAAACCCAGATTCCCGTAAAAGAAGCCGTAGAAGAAGTGCAAAACCTTGATAAAGCAGTCAGACGAGTGAAGTGGTTTAGAGAGGTGAGGCAATGGCTATCGAGACTGGGGCTGAGGGTTATGTGGTAGGATCCCAAATCCCTGACGAAAGATGCAGCATCTCTCTTAAAGGCAAAGTTTTGGGCCTACACACAGGACCCCTGTCACAATGCCACAGCAGAGGGCATCCTGACTGGAAGGTTTTTAGATTTTAAATGTGTATACTTATTTGAGGCTGTTATGGATGAAATTGAACCCCCACACGCATGAACACTTTATTTGCAATTACAGTAGAAGTAAATGGAAGCAGGCCACTGTATCTCCACTGTGCCCTGCATGTACCCTTAATCAATAGATCACTTTATGTTTTTTTGCCCCTGTTATGCCCAGGTCGCCTTTTATCGTTTACGCCACCTGCAGATGCTCTGCGAGTGTTTAGATCAGACACAACAAAATGGCTTGTGTTCACGTTATCACGAAATTTGCTTTACACCTGGCGCACTAGGATTAAGTTACGAACCATAGGGCAAAAAATAGACGACACAGACTAAGGGCCCCCCCCCATGTTATTTGATACTTGATTCCTTTGGCAGCATTTCCTTTTTAACGTTGACGACTAGACATTTCTCTTTTAAATATGTTTTATTACCTTTATTTTATACTTCTGCGATCTTTTTATGTCATGACTATTTATTCTACTATTGTATAATGTATTTTAATAAGAAAGTTAATCATTTATCATTTTGTGAATGATCATTACTTGGTCGAATAAAGATTACTTACTTATATCACCAACTATCAAATTCCCTGCTACAAAAAAATATACACCAGAGGATCTATCTGCCGCCCTCTTAAAGATTTAATCTCAGGTGATATTGCCTGCTGTAGGACAAGCAAATTATATTTCTATCCCAAAAGTAATGAAGGCAACCCATCTTTTCTGAACATTCCAGAAGGGATAATGCCAGTATCAGTGCATTACTCGCCTTGGCGAAGAAAGGACTATGGGGCTCAATGTAGGCTCTGTGATGAGGCACCTGAGGACATCATTCACATGCTGTGCCTCTGCAAAGCCACTTTGGATGAATGCCGTAAAATGCTACACAAAGGGTCTATCAAGTAAGGGCTAAGAACATGCAGGGAGGCTGCAGTTGCGTATTTTAACCCTGCGGACCTTACACTTAATTGCGCGCTGGTAAAATTCCTCAGGTTGCGGCCATAGAAGCTAGGGAGTAGCAGGGAGGCCTGAAAACTTATTGGGACGACGGTCAGAGGCACTAAAGCACTTTAGTAAATTTTCCTCCCTAAACAGGGCCCTACAAAGATATAGTCTTACAAAACCCTCTGCATCACAAGAAGCAACTCACTCAGACTGGTTTTACTCTGCTCTTATTTGTGTTTATGGACAGATAAACACTATGCAACTATAAGAACTGAATTTTAATTGATAACTCGCTGACTGTTTTAAGTTGATTTTAGAAAAAAATGAATTTTAATGATTGTGAATTAATTGTTTTGCAGTGATGAATTAATTGTATTGCAATGGTTTCAATTAACTAAGCAAATTAAATTAACTTGAAACTTGAACATTCCAGAAGACTAAATATTGATGAGTCCAGGAACTGACACTCCTAATTTAAGTCCTTGCTAAACCATAGGGCTGCAATTTTTAAGGCTGCTTCTTTCTTCTGATGATGTACAGTCTGCGTCAGGAATGGGCATTGAATAAATTCGTACAATACATGGTAAAATCCATAAGAATATGCCGAACCCTGAATCAGACTGGAATCTGAAGGAACAGTTAGGGTCCAGGAGAGCAGAGTAATAAGATGTACTTGATAATGATGAATGCATAAAACGAGAAAATGCGTTCATGGGTGGTAATAATGAGTGACCCACAATAAAGAAAAAAAGGGCTTTTAATTTGCATTAACATTTTTGAAAAATCTGCTGTAATGGACACCATAGTGAGAGAAATAAATCACAACATGCCAATACTTAAATAAAATGTAACCTTACTTTAAATTTTTATCTGATCATAAACCACAACTGTGACGGTAATCACAACTAAACCCATCCTTTACACTAACCAGCGCCATAACCCTAACCTAATCTTGAACACAAAAATAAAGTTCAAGATTACATAACCCTAACTACAACTACATCCCTATGCTCAACTACTGTAAACTTACTTGTAACTACTAACTTACATTAAGTCTGAATATAACCCAAACCACAGCCTTATTTGTTGCTGAAACTATTAATGTTGACATAACCTTCACTGTGAAACAACCATGACCACAATCTTTTAGACTCCTTCGAACGAGATGGTCACTTTCATATACCTGCATACCTAAAATACCTCCCATGGACCTGTGAGTGGGCATGTAAATTTAAACTGAGTATAATAATATAATTAATAGCTTTAATCGCTGACCTGCAAAAAATTGACATCACTATGGGTTTGCAATAAAAAGAAATGCAGAGTTTAAATCATCTGCAGTACACATTATTTTGTGTATCTGAGGAGGAAGGCTTATTTTTCAGAGATTTGGACCTTTGCACTAATATGGAAACCTTTTTAATGAATCATCCCGAAATCTACTAGACAGGGTAAGTGCTGTGCTGCTCATACATCGGGTGCTGGCTTTGGGGCTAAACCGCTTGCCCAGAAGACAATTTTCCAGAAAAGTACGCCGCACTCCTTGAACATGGTTCAAAGATTTCTTAAATCTCACAAACTCTCCACCTGGTGGAGCGTTTGTGAGACTTAAATCTTTGATCCAAGTTCACGGAGTGCAGTATTCTTTTGTGGAATATGCATATATATATACATATTTATACATACATATAAATATATATATTCACTGAAAAAACCATAGGTTTCAGGCACGTTATAGTTAGAAATTAGCATTTAAAAAACCTTACAAATTCACTGAAAAAACCATAGGTTTTAGGGACAGTTATAGTTAGTTGGACATTGCACTCGTACAAAACCTGTGAAATTCCCCCGTTATAGTTAGTTCAGGTAACTATAACTCGCGCCCCCGCAATGCACTGCTGATGACGTCACATATTACATCACTCATGACATGGTCAGTGACATCACTGATGACATCACTGATGACATCATCCAGTGACTGTGTGTTTCTGTAAAGTTTAAATATGTTTAATATATATAGGGAAAGGCGTATTGAAGAATGAGTGGGTGTATAAGTGTCTGAATGGATGATTTAGTACGTGAGTGACTGACTCTACAAGTGAGTGATTAAACGTATCTTACTGAATGCATGGGTTAGTGACTAAACTGTGTGAATGTCTGTATCCGTCTGTTTGTTGGTGTGTAAGTGGATGCATGGATTTGCGAATAGCTACATGAGTGTCTATATGGGTTATTGATTGGTTCTCTGAGTATCTGTATGGCTGCCTGAGTGTTTGTGTGGGTGGGGTGTGTGTGACTCTGTACATAGATGTGTGAGTGGGTGATTCACTGGGTGCATGATTTCAAGAGTGCATCTGTGATGGACTGCTTAGGTGGGTGAGTGTGTGTAAGAGTGTGTTAGTGAGTGAATGTATGTCCCAGTGGTACATGTGTGAGTAACTACGTATGTGAAAGGCAGTATATATGTGTGTTGGAGTATAGAAATACCTATAAGCGAGAGTGTGTGATTGTGATAGTGACTGTATGGATGAGTGTGTGCTTGTATCAGAGATTGTATAAGAGCGTAAGAATGTGCTAGTATTTGTATGAGTAAGTGAGCTGGTGTGTGTATAACTGTATAGGTGAGTAAATGGGTGTGTGCTTAATTTTTTGCATGACTGACTGGGTGTGTGAGTACCTCTATGGATGAGTGGCGGTGTGTGAGTGTTTATATAGGTGTATGAGTGCATATAATAGTCCTGTACTGAGTGACTAAGTATGAGTGACTGTACGGGTGAGTGAGTAGATGTGTGTGTGTAGACCTAAGAATCAGTGAGTGTGTATATAGTAATTGGTGTTGGAGTGTCTATGGTTTTGACAATGGCAGTCTGTAATTTACAGTGGGTGTATCAAAAATTATATTAGGGTGTGAGAAGATGCATCAAATTATCACATGGATGATGTCATCAGTGATGTCATCAGTGATGTCATTTGAGATGTCATCAGTGATGTCATCAGTGATGTCACTGACCATGTCATGAGTGATGTAATATGTGACGTCATCAGCAGTGCATTGCGGGGGCGCGAGTTATAGTTACCTGAACTAACTATAACGGGGGAATTTCACGGATTTTGTACGAGTGCAATGTCCAACTAACTATAACTGTCCCTAAAACCTATGGTTTTTTCAGTGAATTTGTAAGGTTTTTTAAATGCTAATTTCTAACTATAACGGCCTGAAACCTATGGTTTTTTCAGTGAATTTCAAAGGTTTTTTAAATGCTAATTCCTAACTATAACATGTCTGAAACCTATGGTTTTTTCCAGTGAATTTCAAAGGTTTTGTAAATGACAATTTTTAAATGTATTAATTGTTATATTTTTTTTTTTTATACTGATTTACTACATTTTTTTAAACTATTTATTTTTAGATATTTTATTTTTTAAAATACATTGTAATTACATTATACATTACATTACAAAATATACTTTCTCAGAATGAATTACTTTAGTTTAAATACTTTGCAAATAGGCAATAGACTTTTAAGTACAGTAGTTACAGTTGTTGCAATGGGCAACACAATTTCAAACACAATGCAACATTGAGCTCAATGTGAATTTCAAGTTAAATGCAATTAGTTACTTTATGGATTACTTTTCTAACCACAGGACTGGATCCTAGATTCAGTCCTGGGACATCTCCTGTAAACAGTTGAGTAAAAGCGTTTTGGTTACAGTAGTGATTTTTAAGGAATATTATTGTATTTTAAAAGTTGACACTTAGAAACTTTTTCACATAGAATCACCAATGTTATCCTATGGGAGAAAATTCACTTAGCAGGTAAGTAGTGTTAACGTTACTTTTTCTTACTCAGTGGTGGATCTTGGATCCAGCACTGGTGCATCTCCTGTAAACAGTTGAAAGAATGCGTTTAAGTCATACAGGCGATTTTTAAGGAATATTTGTAGTTTGTGAAAATCGACACAAACTTTTCTGCTGAAAACCAGACAATGGATTCCTATGGAAGGAAATACAAGTTACTGGTAAATACGGTTAGAATTACTTTTCAGGGTCAGTGCTGGGCTAAAAGATGCAGCACTGGGTTCTCTCCTGATAACAGGTGAGTAAATCGGAATTCGTAGTTCGGCTGATTTTAGAGGAGTATTATAAAGTTCCAAACCTCCACACTTAGAAGAATTTCCAAGTGAAACCAGTCAATGTAAGCCTATGGAAGGAAATTCAAGTTACTGGTAAGTACGGTTAAAATTACTTTTCAGGATCAGTACTGGGCTTAAAGATGCAGCACTGAGGTCTCTCCTGATAACAGGTGAGTAAATCGGAATTCGTAGTTCGGCTGATTTTAGAGGAATATTTGCACAATGGTGAAGGGAGGGGGCGGGCCTGAGGTGACATCTGTGCAAACGCGCCCCGTGGCGCGTTTTAAGTTGGGGGATTAAGTCCCCTTGAATCATGAGGGCCCCTGGGGTCCAACTAGCCCACCCTGTACCTCCAGTATGCGCCAGGGAGCTGCGTTGCAGAGAGGTGTTCAGAGGCCACGCCCATTTTTGCACCTCTCTGCAACGCAGCTCTGTGGCGCTTTCTGGACATACCTGGTGGGCTAGTTGGCCCCCAGGGACCCTCAGGATTGAAAGGGATTTCATTCCCCATCTTAAAATGCGCCACGGGGCCTGTTTGCACACATGTCACCTGAAGCCCCGCCCCCTCCCTTCACCACTGTGCAAATGCACCCCGTGGCGCGCTTTAAGTTGGGGGATTAAGTCCCCTTGAATCCTGAGGGTCCCTGGAGTCGAACTAGCCCACCATGTACCTCCAAAAAGCGCCACAGAGCTGCGTTGCAGAGAGGTGTATAAAGGGGCGTGGCCTCTGTACACCTCTCTGCAACACAGCCCCCTGGCGCATACTGGAGGTTCCTGGTGGGCTAGTTGGCCCCCAGGGACACCCAGTATTCAAGGGGAATTACTTCCCCTTCTTAAAACGCGCCAGGGGGTGCGTTTGCACACTGCTGCAGGGAGGGGGGCGGGGCCTCTGGCACTATGCCGTTTTTTTTTTCTTTTTTTTTCCTTTTTTTTTTTTATGGGAGGGGGGCTGCGTGGCCCCCCTTCCCTCGGCCACTTTTGGCCCCGGGGACCCCATCCCCCGGGGCCTGAGCATTTTTTTTTTTTAAACGGGAAGGGGGCCGCGTGGCCCCCCTTCCCTGGGCCTCTATTGGCCCCGGGGACCCCATCCCCCGGGGCATGCCCTCTTTAAAAAAAATATTTGGAGGGGGGCTGTGTGGCCCCCCCCCTCCTCAGGCCATTTAAGGCCCCGGGGACCCCATCCCCCGGGGCCGGCCTTGCCCTTTTTTTATTTATTTTTTTTTAATTGGGGAGGGGGGCTGCGTGGCCCCCCTCCCGGGCCACTTATGGCCCCGGGGACCCCATCCCCGGGGCCTGGCCTCTCGTTGGAGACTGTGGGGGGGTCCCCAATCCCCCCACAGTCCCAGCCGGCTCCCCGCCTCCTGCGGGAGCCGGCATTGCTTTTCCACATGGGGAGTAGCTAACATGCTGCTCCCCGTGTGGAAAAGCAATTGGGTTTGCATTTTGAAAGAGAGAGCTCTCTCTTTCAAAATGCAAACCAAGTTTGCTATGACAGGACGGGAGCCGCAATGCTCCCGTCCTGTCATAGCAAACTACAGTGTCCCGGGGGTAGGCATCCCGGGACACTGCAGGAGCCGGCCCTGGGGGGTGGTGGTCCCCAGGGCCATCACTGGCTCCAGGAGGGGGGCTGCGCGGCCCCCCTCCCAACTTGTTCAAAGCTCCGGGGAGGTGGTGGTCCCCGGGGCTCTGGGGGTCCGTAATGGACCCCCATATTTAAATCTTTAGTGCCCCGGGGAGGTGGCTGTCCCTGGGGCGTGTGGGGGGCTGGAGCCCCCCCACACAGGTTTTTAAAATAAAAAAAAAAGCCCCGGGGGTGGCGGTCCCCGGGGCAGCGGGAGGGCGCACAGCCCTCCCGCCATCATTTTTTTTATAAAGCCCCAGGGGGTGGCGGTCCCCGGGGCTTGGGGGGCCTTAGAGGCCCCCCCCATAAACAATAAACCCACCCCCGCATGCCCCCAAGACTTGGGCCACCCGGGGCAAATTTGAATCGAAGCGCGGAGACCGCGCTTCGATTTTTTTTTTTTCGGCAGGATCCGCGCACCCTGAACGCATCCTGCCGATTTAAAAAAAATGCTTTTTCTGCCCAGGGGTCCTTGTGGGACCCCTGAGCAGACCTAGGGGGTCAGGGTGTTTCTACCCTGCCCCCTTTGTGCGTTTTGCGCACTTGTTTCTTTTTTTTTTCTCGGCGGGATTCGCGCACCCTAAGCACATCCCGCCGATTTAAAAAAAAAAAAAAAAAAAAAATAATAATGCTTTTTTCTGCCCAAGGGGTCCTTGTGGGACCCCCTGAGCAGACCTAGGGGTCAGGGTGTTTCTACCCTGCCCCCTTTTGCGCTTTGCGCACTTGTTTCTGTCCCTCGGTTCTACCGAGGGACAAAATGGCTGCCAACACTTCCTGATTTGGAGTGTTGACAGCCAATTAGCATGCAGCTCGTGATCGGGAGGGTGCGCGAATCCGACGCGGCCATAGATATATATGTGATTTTCCTTTTGATTTTCACAGGAACTACTGAACGGATTTACACCATTTAACAAAAGGGTTCTTTCTGAACCAAGAACTACCTCTTTGCCAAATTTGGTGTAATTCCGTTCAGCAGTTCGGGCTGTAGCCGTGGCTAAAGTTTCCTATGGGAAAATGAATGGGGAAAACACGTTTTGGGAGCCCCCTTTTTTCTCGGCCCCCGCTTGACGAATCACCCCGAAACTTTCAGGGTAGGAGCGAACCGGAGCGGGCCATAAAGTTTGAAAATTTCGAGAAGATTCGTCAACCGACGCAAGAGCTATTTCAAATAGAATGTCGCGGATTTCCTATGGAAAATAGGTCCTAACTATAACTATCTACTGGCGACCGCCAGTAAATAATATATATATATATATATATACACAAACAATAAAAATATCTTTAATACATTGAGCTTTTTAATCTTAACAGAACAGCTGCAATTGGTTCTCCAGGCTGCTCATTTCTAGACTCATTTTGGAGGGTATTGAGGCTACAAAGAAATCTTCATATAGGCTATTTGCTTGTAGTATGTAGCAGGATGCATAGTCCCAGACGTTGATCCTTAGTCATTGTGTTTGGAGAACATGTTTTTTAATTTGCCTGGTCCCCACATGGTGTAATAGCTTAACCTGCACCAAGTTTGTGTCAGCCACTGTAATTGGCAGGTCATATAATAGGAAATCAAGAAATTGAATTTTTGGTTGGTGGAGTAAGAATCCTTGATAACTCTCATGATGAGGACGGAATAAATTGTTAGATTATGTGGAAGCCCAGATCAATGGGCAAGTGTTTAACTCTGGGTGATGCTTGTGTAACTCTCACGTGCCTTTACTTAATAGCTGTCCATTTGCCCCTTAATGAACGAGTGCATTGTGCACATTTGTGCCTGTATTTCGGCCTAATCTGATTTTGCTGGGGTCAAGGAGCCAGAATGATTTATACGTAAAATTGTTGCCACTGGACATAGCACTGATGGTGATGCTTACTGCCCTGTGAACCATTATATTTTAAAGAAACACGCTGGTGTCCCTTTTGATCTGGCTTACTGATCCCAAGGTACCCTTGCTAAAAATAAATTAATGACATACATGAGTCGATTTAAGCCAGCTCCATTTTATTTACATGCTTCTGCTCCTGTAACATATTACTACTCCTTGGTACGTGGCTATTGGTGGCAGATGCATGATTTAGCTCTGAAAAGAGAAAGTAAGCAGTAAATAATGCAGATAAAATATGATTTAAAATGAGATGAGAACACAAACGAGCACTACCTAAGCCAATACATTTAGTTTTTGTATAGTGTGTATATCTATACTCACAAACACAGTACATGGATAAATGCAGATGAAAAAAGAAACTCAGGTGTCCATTTTTGCAATATCCAACAAACATTAAGGTGCACAAAGTGAAGTGCAGCATGGAGTACATGGTGATCATTAGTAATGCAATTCAGTGGGTAATTTCTCCCAGGGGAGCACTGGCTGATGCCAGATCTGTCAAAGGTTGAACTGGCCACTAGCTGCTCTGAAGCATGCCAGATTATGAAAAACATTCGACATTTCTTCATGGAATAGGATCAATCTCATCAACCCTAGTAATCCAAACAATACACTTCTCACAAGTGCAATCTCAAAAAGATGGATGTGGATGAAATAGGAAGTGAACTGAGCGGTTACAGATGATATATGTGCCCAAAATAGACTGCTTTACCAGCCGTATCAAAAAGTCCAAAACTTAAAAAAGATTTGTGGCTATAAAGCAATACGGGCCAATTGAGATGGCTTGGGCTAAGCACTAGGAAGCACCTTGTGACAAAGTTCCTAGGGCATTTCTGGCATCTTGTGACCCACTGGGGATGCAAAGTACTTACACACCGCTGCACAACATCTGGATAAAGAAACTTGCGTTGAGCACTTCAGGGCAGTTAATGGGTTGAGTGGTGATTACTCTGTCCCAAATGATATAAAACATGATTTATGCAGTCAACAGTGGCCTGAAGCCTTGGGCAGATACGGTAGTGGGTTACTTGTATGAACATAGTCCTATACAGCAGTTTCTACTCTGGGTTTAGTTTTGAACGTGATGCTCTTTACAGACTCTGATCTTTCTTAGAGTGCTTCCTAATCTTCAAGCAGTGGGGTTGCTCGTAAGAGCTCAGTGGCCACTATCCTTCCTTAAATCTCATCTAAATTCATACATGTAAACCGACAAAAATGTTATGGTGTCACAGTACAAGTATAAAAAGTTTAAGAGCCCCAATGTATCGTGCATTTACAGATCTGAAGCAAGCTTTCAGTTGTATTATTAGGGGTTCACCAGTGGAATACATAATAAGATTATTGGACATATTTTGGCTTTCTTGGGAGCTATACAAGAAAATAGGAAGGGAAAAACAGCTATGATGCATTATTAGCGCCACTTGACACAACCCTTCCCCGGGGATCACAGGGAGTGCCAGGGTGGTGTCCTGGAGCCTCTACATTTAAAACTTTATCTGAATAAAATGCTTGGTCACTTAAGATCACTACCCTCAGTTACCTTATTCTGCAGATCAGACACAGCGAGTCTTTAGCCTTGACTTTAAATATTCTGATGGAGTTTCTTATGACATTTGCACGTGTTTGTTGGAAATCAATGCTGGAAAGTCAATGATTATAGAAGCATTCAATGTGGTATTTTTAACTAACTGGAAATTGACTGCAGAAGATATGTGTGATCATCTGAAGCTTAGACTAACGGAGATTTGTTGTTGTAGCAAGAATGTGGCTAAGCCACAAACAACATTGGCCAAGGCCGCTGGTGGAGTGCTTGCAAGTAGTTGAATATTGTTAAAGAAACCACCTCAGTGTATAAAGCTCAAGCTGTAGGGAGGGCCACTTATATTGTTGGCCTGTGGCATATTAAATTCTCTGGTGGAGGCCAAGAATATGTTTTTGTCTTCCTTATTCGGAGTCTTGACGGGGAAACACACTGTAATTTTGATACTAGTTGAAGATATTACCCACAAAGTTGATCAAGAAGCACAGTTTCTTATTAGGCCTTCGTTGATTAACCCTAAAACCAAACTTGACAGTCGGGACTGGTAGAAGTGTCCACGCTGGGTTGTAGTGAGATCATCCTGTTGCACTAAGTAGAAAATATAATTTAGTACATACAGCATCAACATGTTCTGGTGCATAGCCCAAGCACACCTCTAGAAAGCAAAGTCTTGAAAGCAGTCAGAAACAAGTTCTATGGCCATGAACACAAGGAGTAAATAGCCCACTGATTATTTATTCAAAAAAATCTTTTGGGAATTTTTGAGTCCCATCTTGAGATCATTCATCCTCCTTCATCTGAGGTTTTTATATCACACCATGTCAGAAACTATTTGTCGTCTTTGTTTAGTGCAGGGATAGGCGATAGTGGGCACAGTCGACAGTCTAGAAGCAATAAGTGTACTCTTTAATGCCATTTCAATGCCTCTTCAGTGGTAGTAAGTGCACATTAGCCCTTCTATTTAGTATTTAGTGATAATTTTTAAATGCCATGCTTTAAATTAACCAGGTTTTTTTCTGCTATTTTATTATTGCGATCAAGTATTTTAAGAATGTGAGTATGTTTTGGAATTGTGTATGTAATTTCGTCTGGACATTTTTTAACTTATTATATAAACTGGACTATTGATAATGGTAGTCCAAGATATTCAAAACCCTCCTTAGGCATTTACAGCCTCAAAAAAGCTATTACATTTATTTAACCTTACAGTGCTTAGAGCAAATAGAATTGCTTTAAATGGATATAAAATAGGCAATATTGTCATCTTAATAACATTACAATGTCCAATTAGACTTAAAAATACTCCATAGCCTGTAATTTAGCTTCAGGTGAATTGATTTAACACAATTAGTCCCATGCCTCATCCTCTCCATGACCCTCTGTGTATGTGTCCAGGTTACTCTATCAAAATCTTTTTCTCCATCAAGCAGGATGATTGTCAGGTGTATGGCCATGATTTTAAAATAGTTTTTAGAGTGCTGTTGATTAATGAAATAGCCCTATAAGAACTGGGATTAATAGGCAGTTTATTTTTTCATGAGGAATATTATTATATTAGTCAGTGCCCATGATTAGGGAATTAAACAGCATAGTTGTACACCTAATTACAGGAGAAATAAGACTACTACAATAAGGGAAGAAACAGAGTATAAAATTCATGCAGAGTCCCATCTGGTTCTACTGCTTTCTCTCTTGATAACGTACCTACTGCCTTTTCTAACTGTGTAAGTAATAGGCACTTCTAATATCTTTTGATCTTCCTCAGTTAAAGCATATCATTTTGTTATCGAAATATTAAGTCTTTTTTTTTTTTTGAGCTAACACTTTCCCTGTAGTTTCACCATATTTATAATTTTGAGATTTGTTCATAGTATATTTTCTTGCAAACTTGTTGGCATAGATATTGCGGATGCTTTTGTGACCAAATATGTTCTTGTAAAAGTTGCTTTCTAGGATCTCTTATTAACAACGGCTATATATATGTTTAATTTTAGGTCTGCTATTTCTAAATATAATTTGTTGATTTGGTTTTTGCTCAAGCTTTTGTCTTTTAATTGTATAGCTCAGTGTCGCCCCGTGAACACCTAGCTTAAAGGCATTCCATACTATATGTAAATCAGTAGATCCTGTAATCATTATCAAAAATCTGGTATCCGATGCTCCATATGTTTCATATATTCTCTGTCTAGGAGAAGAGTTATCTGGAATGTCTATTTAAATCCCATTTTGTGCATTTTGAACATTTAATTCTAACACCAAAGGGTTATGGCCTGAAAGTACTTTAGGGTATTTCTGCATCTGGGATTCACGTATAATGTATGCAGGTGATGAAAAGACTTTTATCAAGATATATGTTTTACGATGATATGAGTAAAATATAAATTGTGGATCAGTAGAGTGTAATTTAATCCAGGAGTCCACCAGGCCATGTTTCTCTGTAGGTCTTCCTATAGTGCCTGACTTTGGATATTCTCCTCGTAGCCGTGTACTGATTTTCCACATTATCAAGACTGCAGTTAAAATCACCAACATTTTTAATGGTGTAGGCTATTGCATGAGCCCTGTTTCCATTAATGTCAGAATCATCTATATTTGTGCCATAAGCCGGGCATATGGTAAGAAGCATTGTTTCAAACGTGATTTCAGCAATTGCTAATCTCTCCTTGTGATCCAAAGTGTTTTATTTAAGTGTTTACATTTATGCTGGCATGTTAATATGGCAATGCTACCAGTGGAAGCTTGTTGTGTTGTACGAGCTTGCAATTGATAAATGAGTGTGTCTAACTAATTCTGATTTGTGTATGAGATTTGTTTCTTCAAAGCATATCACTTGTCTTTAAAAAATCTTCAGCTCTTCTGTAATTATTTTCCTTTTTGTTTTTTCATTCAACCCCTGATAATTAGGAACAATATTCTTAACTCACCCATAACATTTGCTAGTCCATCTGACTCTTAATTTCAACAGAGCCCGTTTTACAAACTTCCAACATTCACTACTCACACTTTCATTTTTTTGGGGACTTCCCTGTTACCCCCCTCTTGACTCAACCGGTCTCATCACCATACCCTTTTCCACCACCCTCCCTTCCATCCATCCCCGAGGTCCCATCCGTGTACCCTTGTGACCTTCAATAGGTCAAATATCTACTTTTGGGAAAACATCCCCACCACAGCTATTTCTGGGCTTCTTTGTGTCCACACTTATCGTCCTGTTCACCTCCCCTTCCCAAACAGCTATTTATGTATTCAGCAACATTTGTTTCATCCCAGGGTATCTAGAAAATCTTTCCTGTAATCTTTAAGATAAACATGTAGACTTTGGATTCTTGTATAACCTTTGAGCTTGCTGGACCCAATAAAAAAAGCTTGACTATTCTTATCTAGGAGTGGTTTAATCATTTGCTGCATTTGCCATCTCCTTTTAGCAGTCATATGACAAAATCAGGTCTTGCCAAAAAATGTCTATCAAATTCAATCTTTGTTTCAGGTCATGCATTCCCAAATATCTTCTGCCTAAGAAAAACAATTCCAAGAAAAACTAGTATTGCACTGGCTTTCTGCATCAATTTAGGTTTGTAGGAGTTGGTTGCCTAACGTTTAAAGGAAATTGGTGTGAACACTGAATTTGATGATCTCACTCCTAGTCGCCCAGATCTGGGAATGCTGATTTAAATAATCAAACTTTCAAAGTCTCTGGCATCAAGCCCTTCTACTGCTTTGGAAATTCCTAGAGTTCTAAGTTTGTTGCGGGGCTGTCGGTTTTCAAATTCCTTCTCTTTCCATTCGATGTCCTTTATTCGTCTTTCATGCACTATCATCAGTTCACTTGTTTGTGTAATACATGTTGTAAGTTCCATGGTCAGCGACTCCAACTCAGTTATTCTGTCTCCTATATTCAAACAAGTTTTAGACATGCTGTACACTGCCCCTTTGCATTTTCTGGTGGCTGCAGATGCTCTTTGACTGTCCAGGCAAATCTCTTCCCTATATGCATAATCACCTGATAAATTGTGTCTGGTGTAGGTCTACCTTGTAGATTTCCTTGGGTTTGTCCTATCTGCAATGCATTGTGCCATGAAACAAGGTGTGTAGCTGTGTAATCGCCTTTCATGGCTGGAGAATCACATAGGCCGAAGTTTTGTCTTGTTTCCGAATATTATATTCTGGGCTATCGAAGCTTTTGGAGGAAACAGAGTGCCTGATTCAGATCTTGGCGGATGGGTAACTCTGTCACAACGGTGACAGATATCCTGTCCACTGAAATGTAAATCCCATAGAATATAATGGGATCTATATTTTGGCAGACGGGATATCTGTCACCTTTGTGTTGGAGTAACCAGTCTGCCAAGATCTAAATCAGGCCCAGAGTCATTACCTGAGTCATCAGAATTGCTTCTTGAAGAAATTTCGAATGACAAGTCTGAGAGACAATAGACGTGTTCTCTCATATCATGTTCTCTTATGCTGATGTTTTTAGTGTTAGAGTATCATGTCATTTAGTGTTATAGTATCATGCTGTTGACTTAGCTCATTTGCTCTGATTTTGCCCCATTCACTAAGCCATGACTGTTAGAGAGGAAACTAAATGTGAAGAAGTTGCGCTACCGCAGGTTTCAGTAGAGAGTGTCACAGAGTTATACATGGTGAAAGAGCAGTGCAGACCCAAGTCCCAAAGTGATGCAAGACAGGTGACGAGTTCACTAGGAAATAAAGTGCATGATCAGCAAGGTCTTAGTTAATGGAAAACCTGTGTTTGCAAGCCTAAAACAATATATGGTCACAGCACAACAAGCATGTATTCTGTTCTCTCAGTAAATTGAAAACATGATTAAAGAATAGGAGCAGGAGATAAAGTTAGCCAAGAGTATATAGAATCTGATAAGAAGTCTTTGGAGCTGAACAATAAAACACATATGTAATTGGATAATTGGATGCAG
The DNA here is from genome assembly GCA_963921515.1 of Calotriton arnoldi. Taxonomy (NCBI): domain Eukaryota; kingdom Metazoa; phylum Chordata; class Amphibia; order Caudata; family Salamandridae; genus Calotriton; species Calotriton arnoldi. The sequence continues at coordinate 1,172,269 of CAWUFW010006010.1, forward strand.
AGGTCTCGCTCTATTTGTTTTCTTGCGGCAACAAGGTACTCTTTATTTTGTTGTTTTCTGTCACCTTATGCCATGAAGTTTCTGTCAAGCAGCAAGTGCGGCGTGAAGAGGTTTACTGCGTCCTGATTCTTCGTTTGTTTCCACGTATATCTCTGCTTCACAAGAGAGTCATCATATTATTTTGAGGATGTTTTTATCAATGCTCAGTTCCCACACAACGCTCTCTTGGTAGTGAATAGGAATTTGATTTGTTTTTATTTAGTTCCCATTTGGTGACACAGTGCAACTTAACTGTCTGCTGTTTTCTTGGAATTCTTTCAAAGATGCATGCCAATTTGTCCCATATGTGCATATGTAGTTAGTTGGTCTTAATTTTGTAGCTCCATTTCTATTGCACTGTGTCTGTATCTACAGTGTCTGGAGCGGTTATTAAGTGCATTCTATTTTCTTGTCTGTTTGCTGCAAATGTTTACTCTTTTACATTTATGTCTTATGCTTACTATTTACAGTACTTTTGTGGTTATACCTCGACATTTATTGTTATATCCCTTACACGTGGGATTGTGTCATGGGTTTAGCTACCCATTTATTTAGTAAGCATGATTTACCTTGCGCAAGGTATGTTCTAGTTATGTACTACTCGGGTTAGAGGTCGCTCACCGGCTATGTTTTTAAAAATTTTTTAATGTTTATCCTTTTTAGGATTGTACAATGAGTTCAGTTAGATCTACATTGTGCGAGCTTACTTGCTCACAGTACTGTTTTATTTTATCCTTCTTAGGATTGTACAATGAGTTTAGTTTGATCTACATTGTACGTTCATGGACACTAGGTACGCACCGGTAAGAGTCCATCATTTCAGTTTACATGTTATTTGTTAACCATCGTTTTTTCCTAGGATTGAGTCATGGGTTCATACCCATATACACCGGTTAACTTTAAGTAATCTCTCGTATTCGGAGAGATCATGGGTTCTGACCCATATACTGTTGTTGACATTGTATAACCTGCTCTGGGTTTTAGTCACATGTTCCTTTACATGTGTGTTGTAAGGGTCCGAGTCCCTTAACGTCTTTGCTCTCAGTGTCAACTCCAGATTACGTTGCCTGAACATGGTTTATTGTTGCATGTTTTTCGTCCCATGTTCATATGCGTTGGGCATTTCTTTACTTTTCAATGGGTGTGTTATCGTAGTCTCACTCCTATTTCCATACTTTTCCCGACGTCATGTTTTCTCATTGTTTTGTTAAATTTTGCAACGTAATTTTATGTTCTGATTATTTCTCTTTGTTTCGCTCATCTGTCTTTTTTTTCAGTTTCTGGACTTTTTGCTTTTTCTCAATTTTCCAATCTCCTGTTTTTTTTTTATTGTCCTACGTGCTCGTTTCTCTTTTGTTTACCTGATCTTGTTCGTGTCTGTGTTCACCCCGGTGTTATTTCTGTGATATTTCTTGCCTCCTTGCGTGCTTGCCTGGCCAGCTGGTGTGTTTGGGAGTTTGTCATTGGTGTCTTCGTGTTCTTCCTTTTTATTTGTAGAAGGGAGGATGGGTCATTCTCATATCTGTTTCTCCATCTCTCTTGTTTTTCTTTGAAGATTTTCTTAGTCTCTCTTGTTGTCTCTTCACTTCATTCTTCTCGTTACTATTGTATAACTACTTTGCCTTCTTTATTTCAGGTTCTCCTCTTTAGTTTCTATCTATTTTGTTTTTCCGTATAAGAAAGGGGGATATGTTATATCCTGCTCTTGTAAATGCAATGCTATTTTACCACCAGTAGAATGTTGCTGTGATGATGCTGTTCAGAATGTTGGGAATCTGTCAGAGAAGTCACAGTTGAGTGGGCTGAGCAGCATGCTGGCTGCTCCTGGTGGGGCTTGTAATACTCATCTTTGTATCCTGCAACCTTCTTGAATAAATCCTCTTGAAACTCATCACGGCTACCTGGAGTTAATCACTACACACATGCATACAAAAGAAGTAAATACATGGTTTATTAAGCATTGTTAGAATTAAAATAAAGAATGTATAGAGGGAAAGGTCAGGAGTTTGAAGACATAGGTGATGTGATGTTTTTGTACCAAATATGAAATTATTGAGTAACCTATTATTTGGCCTTTTGTAAGGCACATTGTGTGACTATTTAAGTGGCTGCATGCGAGCAGCTATTTGAGACCAGATGTTTACCTGTGTGGAGATAGCTACTCCAAAGGAGTCTTGTCTTTTTCTTTATCTCAGTTTCCCCGCAATAGTTGGCGAGCCAGTTAGGAGTCCCATTTATTTTCAACCAACTGCTGCTACCAGAATACTGCCTACCCCCGCGTATATTATTGATCATCTTTGATGAGGTAAGCGGATGCCATGTTGCCTAAAGTTCTGCGTATTCACGGGGGAGGGTAGGACCCAGAGTTGCTGTCTTTAAGGTGAGGATAATGCGGACTCCGTTTCATGTTTTGTATATTGTATGACTTGTCTCTTTGGCAATGGTAGACATTGATATAATGTAAATTAGGTTATTGCATGCAAGATTGTGTACAAGTGTTGCACAATAATAAGTTAAAGCGCTGTGTAGTCGGTAGAGTGCTTATCACAATATAAAGTTGGAAGTGGTCAATGTGGGTGATTCAAAGTTGTGAGTCCAATATGTGTTCCAATATTTGGGCATAGAGGGATGGCTGAAAGGCGGATGTTGCTAAACTTTACCTCCAAGTACGATGTGAACACTCGACTTACTATCCTGGACCTAATGTCCAGAATTCATTCCATGGTCTATGAGATGCATGGTTTGAAGGTTATCCTCTTTTGAGGGCAGAGGGAAGTGAACAGTTGCTACTGACTTAGTTTACATTTTAGAGTCAAACAATTGTGATTAACATTTAGAAGTAGTTGAAGTGTTTATATTTATAAATATGTTGATGAATGCGGGTGTGTGCATGTAAATAATGTGGCCACAGAGTGATGTTATTGTACAATGTTGTTCTAAAGTATAAATGTTTAATATATGTCTGAAAAGACAAATTGATGGATTTTGTTATTTGTGAGGACTAGTATATGAAATTAAAAGAATAAATATAGAGTAGACGGATAAAAGATTAGATTACAAAACTGCTAGGAATACTGGGGAATATGGAGACTCCTTTTGAACATATGCAATAGACCTTTCCAGGTGACCAGAAAAGGCTACAAAAATATTGTAGGGAATGATTTAAAGCCACTCAGAAACACACGTATCCCTGGCCAAAGGAAGGGACATTTATAGCAAATTGTTACACATCTCAAGAGTAAATATGCAGGAGTTAAATTTCAGAAGCGAGAAGCCACCTTAGCATTATTGCGAGTCTTCTGTGAGTCTAAGGACTCTTCAAATGCATCTAGTACCTTGTTTGCTCCTCCACCTTCATATGATTCTGCGAATACTTTTCCCAGGGTACCTGATATTTATCCATTGGCACAGCTACAGGAAGCTGCAGTGGGATTTGAGAATCCTGAGGTTGAGACCCCAACACAATCCCTGAAGGGATCCCCTGATGTTGCCCCACAGATGTCAAAACCGAGACACACGAGTACTCCCAGACAACAAGTAAGGGTGGGTGACTCTCTGTTTTCAGGACAATTAGAAGCACAATTTACAATACATTTAGATCCAGCCTTTCCCCAGGAGGGTAGAGGTGAAGAGCAAGGTCCAGGAGACAGTGACGATCAGTCACTTGTTTCATCAGCAACATCGCACTTGTTATAGAAGAGAGATATAACCGGAAGAGTAGTTAAGGAGCAAATGTCTACCCCACAACAAAGAGATTCAGATGATGATAGATGGATGTTAGTATTGCACGATGGCAAGCATCTCAAGAAAGAGATGAGAATTTTAGAAGGACTAAAGATAATTTACGACCTTGGCAGAAGGAGAATGGGAGTGTAATAATTTAACCAGACTGTTCAGGAATGGTGATCACAAAGTGAGGATAGAAGAGATGCGAGGGAAGCAAGGAGAGAAGGATATTGGGATAATTTGTCAGGACAGATTCGGGACGTTTTGGGAGAATGACAAGTAGAGTAGAGTGAAATACTTAGATCTCTAGAAGCTAGACACCCTACGTGACACACTAGCACTCAAGAAAGGCCCCTTATCAAATCTGATCATACAAAGGGAGCAATGGAATTGCCTAATCACACCAACACTAGAGAAGGAGAGCAGGACGTGTTCTCTAGAACTAGGAGACCCCAAGCAACAGAGCTTCAGCGGTTGTGATCGCAGGGAACACATGACCAGTCAGATCCCAGGATGGGATCTTGTGAAGCTATAGGAGCACTACATGATAGATCAATGCAGCAGATGAGTGTTCAATCAGTTCTGCAAGGCATTGATCTCACCCCTAATGAGATAGTCGCCGAAGGGGAAAATAGTTGTCACGGTGTTATACCCTATGTGGATAATTTAGCTTGATGGACTGAAGGTTTAGCCCCACAGATTAGTCCATGGCCACGGGAAGGGTCTTTGGATCCACGTGACATGACAAATACTGTGGATTGACTTATTTATGGTGAGGGAGATCCAGATTGGATTATCCCTACAAGAGGAAATGTTTGTGCATGTGGCAAAAATATGCCAGACAGCATAACCAACATTCTGTTACTCCCATATATCTGGTGCCTCTGATTTGTAAGGGACTTTATGTTCCTTGGCCACAAATGGACAAGGAGAATCTTAAAAAGTTGTTACCGCCACTTACAGAGGGAGCAGAGAAATGGATTTGGTTCTTTAGGAAAAAGACTGAAGGCATCACTCTGGCAGTAGGGGACATAAAGCGTTTACCTTGGTCTCTTATAGGAGATGAGACAGATATTGTTTTCCATAAGGCTGGAGTGAGAAATGTTACCCTCACTGAAGCTAGGCATGATGGTTCTTCATTCAGCTTAGTCCGGATAGTGGTCTGGGATCAGCTGAGGAAGATGTATCCTGATAGGCTAGACACTGGGTCCCTCATGGCTCAATCAATGCAGCAGAATGAGGGCCCGCTCAGTTTCTTAGCAGGATGAAAGAAAAATGGACTCAAGAAGTAGGTAAGGGTTGGGAAGTAGCAGGGGGAAATTCTGTGTTGTTTTATAATGTAGTGAAGAAGGATTTACCCTCTGATGTACAGGATAATCTAGACAATATGGTGGCATTGGAAACCAAATCCTGGAAAGAGATACAGGCACATATACTCCATTTCTGTAAAAAGAAACAAGAGAAACAGAGAAACAAACAGGAGTTAACAGAGAAGCAGCAGCCCAGTTGGTGCAGCAAAAGTTGTCAAAGAAGGGAGCAACGGAAGGGGCTGTAGTAGCAGCCACCACTCAAATGACTGGAACGTCTGTGGGATCAGTCCCAGGGACCGCCCAAAACTGTACCCACAACAGCAGGATAGTCTAAGGGCACAAGGAAGTAGCAGAGGAGGACGAGGAGTTATAGGAAGGGGCAGGATAGGTCCCCAGAGGATGGGTCAAACATGTCCTTGTCACAGATATAGATGTTTCATTAAAGATTGCAGGACTAAGAGAGGGGATGAACAAAATGGAAGGACAGAGGTTTACAGTCAGCCAGGGCAAACTCACAATATATGTACCTAAGAAACCACAAAGTACACAGCAACCAGTAATGCCTCAAGAACAACAAATGCAGCCACAACAAAGTTACCAAGAACCCGCAATGACAACTCCACCCGAAAGTGGACAGGAAGATGTGAATGTGAGAGGAGGAAACCCATTCCAAACAAATTATGTGGGAGGAAATTTGCAACGAAGGTGCCCACATAGTGGTTCTATGTGTCCAGTATTGTCAGTGATGCACAGGCCAGATGAGGAACCCACTGTGACTGAATATATCAATAACAAAAGGTATGCATTCCTCATAGATACAGGAGCAACCCAATCTTGTATTAGAGAGGGAGACCGTGCCGTTTCTAATAGATCAATGGACACACAAGGATTCTTAGGGGTGGTAATGAGGGTTCAGTTTACTAAACAAGTGGAGATGGAAATAGGAGGGAGGTACATTGATGGCTGTTTACTGTTCTCTCCAGCTGCCCCAGCTAATCTATTGGGTAGAGATCTTATGGCTAAATTAAACATGACAATTTTTTGAGCCTGATGGTACTATGATTTGTTCTACCCCTGGAGTTCCTCCTTCCAGAATAATGGCTATAACTGTAGATTCTTCTACTGGAGATATCAAATCAGAGCTTGACCCACTTATATAGAAGCATTTACCATAGCCGTATGCACAATAATAGCAGAAACATCAGAGTCATTGGGAAGGGGGGGGTCCAGTTACCTAAAGAGTTTCCTTTCTGGCTACAAGGGCAAGACTCATGGATACCTGACAATGAATAGATATTGCAAATAGAGGCATTAGAGATAACACATACTTATGGCGCTCTCATAACCTGTGATCACAACCATGTCTTATATTCACTGAGCCAGGTAAAATGGTTAAGGAAATACTGGATGATCAACAGATAGATTATTATAAGAAAACAGTTGTAGTCTTTCAGGCTGACATACTGTTGAGAACAGTATTGGAAGTAAGGACACCCACACCAGGTAAGCCTTTGATTCTGTTTGGGATGAGGATCTTTCCTGAGTACCAGACACCTTGTGGACTGAGGGTCCCCATGATGTTGACCTTTTTTTACTGTTACTCATTTCAGAATTACATTGAAGGAAGGTGCTATCCTACCTAGGGTGAGACAGTATCCTTTTTCCAAAGAAGCAGAGGAGGGCATTGTCCCTACTATACAGGTGTTGCTAGAGCAAGGAGTAATTTACCCTGGAGTGTCTCCTTGTAATACCCCTATTTACCCGGCTCACAAATCCAAGGATTATACTTGCCGTATGGTTCAAGACCCGAGCCCCCTGAAAGATATAGTGATACCAGAATTCCCAATTGTTCCCGACCCTTCCATTATTTTGGCAATTATTCCTCAGGATGAAAATGTTTTCTCTGTCATAGATCTTAAGAATGCTTTCTTTAGTACCCCTCTCCATCCAGTCATTATTTGACAGTGTTCTCCTATCACGGAACTCAGTAATTGTATTCTCGTTTGCCTCAAGAGTATTGTGAGTCCCCTAGCATTTTCATCAGATGGTGAAAAATGACCTGTCAAACTTTCATTGTGAAAGTACATTGTTGCAGTATGTTGATAACATACTGATTTGCAGTCCTACAGAACAACAGTGTAGGAAAGAAACTAAATATCTTTTGGTTACTCTCGCACAGGGAGGATTCAAGGTAGAGAAAGACGAGTTTCAGTATTGTCTGGAGGAGGTCCCTTACCTAAGACAATTACTGGCTGCTTGTGGTTGACCAGTAACTCCTGAGAGAGCAGCATCTATACGCCAAATGACTGAGCCAGAAACTGTTACTGGAATGCAGAAGTATCTGGCCTCTGAAACTATGTGAGACAATGGGTGTTTGATTACAATACATTAATAGATCCTTTGCTGGCTTCTATTAAACAAGCAAAAGACAGAAACGATAAGATAGGATAAAGTGGACACCAGAAATAAGGGAAACATTTCAGAAATTAAGAATTGAGATAACGAACGCCCCAGTTTTGGGGACTCTTGATTTCAGAAGGAGTTTTATCTCTTTTGTCATTGCAATGGTCAAGTGATGGCAGCTGTCCTTATGCAAAAATATCCCCTAGGACACAAACTCATTTCATACTTTAGTGGACAGTTGGATTCAGTGATGAGAGGACATTATCCTTGCGAGCAAGCTCCTGCCACTGCAGCTTTTTCAGTACAGAAGAGCACCCCCATTGTCATGGGGGCACCTTTCATGCTCTATGCAGAACATGCAGTATTTGCTATTATTCAGAACGCTAAGACTACTTTAACTACACAGAGTATCAGGATACGAAGTGATACTGTCACTACCATCTTTGAAGGTTGTGAAGTGTCACACTTGAATCATGCACCATTTTTTGCTCATCATATATTAGACTCTGAGGATGATGCACATGCCTGTGCAACATATACTCCTAATGAATCTAGTCAAGCAGCAGAGGATCCTATTCCCGGTAGAATTTTCTATTTTGTTGATGGTTCCTATACTATTGACTAGGACACAGGAGTAAGATACACAGGTAAGGCAGTAGCAAGGGCACAACAGCTTGATTCTACAGGCACACTCCACACAGTAGAGCAGTTAGCCCTGCCAGCACATTATTCTGCACAAGCGGCAGAACTGATAGCCTTGATAGTGGCTCTTAAACAAGGAATAGGGAAAGTCAGCACAATCTATTCAGATTTGGCTTATGTAACGAACATTGTACATTCTAGCATTATGAGATGGACTGGAAAGGTATCCTTAAGTCATACGGGAGTCCTATTATTCATAGGAATCTCTTAAAGAACTTGCTTTACCCCAGGCAGTGGCAGTTGTGAAATGTGCAGCATACAAATGGACAGGATTTTGTGTCACTGGGTAATGCATTAGCAGATTGGGCAGCCAAAGACGCAACTAGGCTCGCACCCCCTATCTGTGCCATCAAGTTCACAACATGTCCCTGTTTTAGTGGGCCCAGACTGCCTCAATGTCTGAGTCTGAAGCAAACGCTACCACAGATAATGTTACACCTCAATATGCTGAGACAGTGGGTTTACATCTTTGAGAGTTACAGGAAGCTGCTCCATTGCATGCAAAACAGTTATGGAAGACTAGAGGGTGCTACCAGTCATGGGACGATTTAATCTATAGACAAATATCTACAGGTAAGCCAGTGATGCCTCAGGCTTTACTTATGATAGCTCTTGATCAACTGCATTTACCAGCCTATATCGCGAGAGATCATTTGTCTATGCAAATACAACAAGACTGGTTTGTTCCCAATTTGCGTTATATGCTTACTATGTACCTTCATAATTGTACTGTTCGTCAACAATTCTCTCCAAATCCCACATTGAAGGTGGCAAATTCTACGTTACCACGACCACAAGGTCCTTTTAAAGCTTGCCATCTTGACTTTATAGATATGACAGACAGCTGCAACAACTATTGGTATCTCATAGTTGTGGTTTGCCATTTTTCTTGATGGATTGAATCAGAACCGTGCGTCCATGTGATGTTAAGTCAGCTGCTATGTTTCTGATCCGTGAGGTAATCCCCCGCTGGGGAATTCCAGAAGGGATAAGATCTGATAACGGCACCCGCGTTGTTAATGCAATTTTCACACGTATCATGACAATGTTAGGGATAAAGCATAAACTATCTTCTGTTTATTATCCCCAGAGCAATGGCATTGTTGAGCACCTAAACAGCTTACTGAAGAATAAAATTAGCAAGTTATGCACCAAGTTGCATAAAAAGTGATTGTATTGCATACCATTAGCACTATTCTCTCTTAGGAATACGCCTAGTTTTGATCATCACCTAACACCCCATCAGATAGTGACTTGGAGACTCATGAGTACGCAAATATCTGTCACTAGAAGTAAGGTCTAGGGAGAAAGCACAGCTGAACTTTTGAATGATTCAATGCATGTCTTTCTCTCTGAACTAACAAAAGCTGTAAAGTTCATTTCTAAATAAAGCAAAGGAAAAGCACGCCAGGTCGACCTCCTAGTTGTGCACATAGGTGATGAGGTGTATTTAAGGAACTTTGTTCAGAAATGGAAAACCCGAAATTTGATGGTCCTTTTACCATGACGAGGGCCACGCCATTGCCTTCAACGTAGATGGCAGGAAGACATGGATCCATCTATCGCAGGGATACTCAAAGTACGGCCCGCGGGCCGCATGCAGCCATCCCGAGCTTTAATTGCGGCCCCCCTGAGCTTTAATTGCGGCCCCCCTGGTGAACAGCAGCCCTGGGCTGCTGGTCTTGACAGAGCAGGAACATTCAGAAAGCTGTGAAACAATTGAGTTTGCTTTATTTCCATGTTAACTAAAGTAACACTAAAGAAGAAAAGAAGTTGTCCTGGACAACTTATCTTTAGGAACAACCTTAGTTTTAAAGACATCTTGCACTAAACATGTAAAAACATTATACACTTTTTTGAAGTTTGCAGAGTGTTAATTTTATTAACATGCATGAGCGTTACTTTGACTTTAATTCTTGGTGCATGAGAATAGAGCGTTGGTGGCAGACAGAAGTCACATGAAGGCTTGGTTTTCTGCTTCGCGTCCCCCTACGCCCATCTTTCATCACCTCGACCCTCTCCCTGCTGGCATCAGTGCGGCCCTCGGGTATGCCATAGGTTTGTGAGTACCCATGATCTATCGGATGTTCGAATAAACCCTGCATCATGTCAAGTGCTGCCAGCAATGTAAATCGAACAAAAGGGGGAAAGAAGATTGTGACCATAAAAGTATTCCCTTCCACCTCTGCCTTTGGGCAATTTTTTGAGCCAACAAAATGAAAGTTATGTATTTTTGTTTTCTTTTTCCTCTCTTGGCTTTAACACTACCATTTCTACGATTGCTTCTTTATAGTAATGTATATTTTAGTTCTCATATCTCACACCTGTGAAGAGAACTGTCTACTCATACCAATGTGCCTCATAGTATTCAATCTAGGGTATTAGATAACATGTGGTATCAACGCATGTCAGACATAGGATTAGAAAGTACCAATGAATTGTGTTTTGTGTGCTCATTAATTCCACATGCCACAGGATCAGATGGGTTACACTGAACTAAAGAAGTACTCCCAAGCACAGCTTTATATCTTTTACATCTCCACCTGTGTAGGTTTAAGGCCCGAATGCAGTCAACATGTTAGGGTAGTACAGTTTCTAGTTAATGCTACAAAATATGGCTCATTAGTAGAAGTTTTATATATCCTTACAGACAGGTAGGACATTAAGGGTGAGATAGCATGAATAAAGAAAAAGGTTGTCCTAACACTGCGGAATGGATACAAATGGTCTTAGGGTTAGGGTTTTTAGGAGCAATACGCCCACCCACTGAGTGTAATAATTATTTAGTAAATCATTTACTCCCAGATTGTGTTTGTAGGCCATTATTTATTGTTACTGGATCTGTTTATGCTCCTGATCAATGGCATTCCGATATTGAATTCTCTTCTTGGGCCAAGTCTTTATGGAATGGTACTGATATTAGTCAGGATGCAGTAAAAAAGTGTGCACGTATATGGGATGATGATGTTGCGTGATGCACTTGTATGGATAGTATAGTAAGTCCACAGACAGTCATGTTTATTTATGTTTCAGAGGAATCAGCACCGGTAATGTAGGATATAATGTCAACTGCAGTACCACAATAGATAACGCCTCTATGCAGGGGGGCACCTGTAGCCTCATGGACTATTATTGGCAGCGTGGAGAACTACTGTATGCTCAGTTACCGCCAAACTAGAATGGCCTCTGCACACTGGTAACCTTGAACCCCCCTGTTTTGGTAATTCCAGGAGAAAATCTGTCAATGATACTAGAACACCCCATGATCCGTCCAACAACATTGGTCCATCATGACTGAAGGAGAAGAGCTGCAGAATATTATGGCACTACCACTTGGAATGATGAGTACAGGTTGTTTAATGATGTTCAGTTGTTCTTTGTTTGTTTGTTCAGGCAAAGGCAACTGCTCGATGGCTGCAGATAACTCTATGGGAACTGCTGAAATGCATCAATACCATGATAGATGGATATAATGGCACAACGGAAGAGCTGCATGCCATGGGAATGATGTTTATGCAGCATCGTTATGCAATTGACCTTATAACGGCCATGGAAGGAGAAATATGTACCAAGATAGGAACTGCTTGTTGTCACTTATGTCGCAGCGAATGATGCAGACAATGGAACTTTGTCGGAGGTTATACAAACTTTGCATAATCTGCAGAAGGAAATGGTAGATGAAGGAGGTGCCCCAGATAATTGGCTAAGCGGGTGGTTTACTTTACTACCATCCTGGATGTCGGGCCTGTTAAAACCTTTAATGCCAGCTCTTGTGACGTTGTTGATAAGTTGTGGTATTCAATTAATTTTAGCATGTTGCCGAAGGATCAGTTCAGAGGCACGAGAGATGTTTACAGTTAGGACACCTACACGAGTAGTAGTTGCTCAGGGTAATGCATATCATCTAGTACCAAGTATAGACCCAGGAATAGAGCCAGTAGTTGAAATATCAACTAGAGGGGGAATGTTGGAGAGGAAACTAAATGTGAAGAAGTTGCGCTACTGCAGAAACACATAGAGAGTGTCACAGAGTTATACACAATGAAAGAGCAATGCAGGCCCAAGTCCCAAAGCGATGCAAGACAGCTGAAGAGTTCACAAGGAAATAGAGTGGATGATCAAAAGGTCTTAGTTAAAGGAAAACCTGTGTTTGCAAGCCTGAAGGAATTAATAGTCACAGCACAACAAGCACGTATTCTGTTTTCTCAGTAAATTGAAAATGTGATTGAAGAATTGGAGTTGGAGATAGTTAGCCAAGAGTACACAGAATCTTGCAAGAAGTCCTGGGAGCAGAACAATAAAACACAGATGTACACACATGCATACGATAGAAGCAAATACATGGTTTGTTAAGTATTGTTATAATTACAATAAAGAATGTGTAGAGGAGGACACCGGTGATGTGATGTTTTTGTAATAAGAGTCTTGTCATTTTCTTTATCTTTCCCAGCAACCTGACCATTTTTGTCAGTTTGAGTTTGCACTTGTGAGATTGGATTATTGATTGCTATTTTGTTTTGTAAATGTGTCTCCTCCAAATTGGGTGATGTTGGTTCAGTTTGTGTTTGCTTTTGTAAGGCCATTTTTTATTTGTGGCTGATCCATATGCATTATATTCTGTCCTTGCAGTTCTCTATTGGTCCCTATAATGGAACTGCAGTTTCTAGAATGCTTTTGGTCAGTAACAGTTTGCTGTTTTTGCTTTTTTAATACACCACAGATTTCTGAGTCTTGCCCTGTACAAAGCCCTCTAGAAAATCTCTGCTTGAATTACCTGAGGTTAGTCTCTGCATTGTCGTTTCGTCCATCTGCAATGCCCCTTCATGGTTTAGATGCGTTAAAGATGAGGTGGCAACCAAGGCTAAATCCAGCCCAGCATCCTCTTTATTCACCTTAGACTTTCCTGTTATGCCATTAAATCGGTAACCTGTAGCATAAGCATTTCCGGCATCTGTGCAGCAGGAGCCAGCAAGATCTTTGCAACTCCCTGCTATCCATTGACCTTGAGGCATTCCGGGGAGTCACAAAGAAGTTTGAAATTTTTGCTTTTGTGTGGTCTCTTCCATTACCACTCAATACATGGGGATGATCAGTTGTGGTGTCCTGCTGCCACTGCCCAGATCCACCAGTTCCAGCACCGTGGAGCACTGACTGCTTTCAGTGTCATTACGAAGTGCGGGGGTAGCACAAGGTGTACGGTAATACTCACCTGCTATATGCATTGAGTATTACAATTGATGCAGGGTTGTACATGAATCAGATGCCATCCAGAGGTGCAGGACATCTCTCTGACCCTGAAACCTGGTTATTTCTGATTTTGTGACACCATGATGACAGGACTTAGAGAGGTCAGAAGTGCTTCATGGCTGTGCTAAGTGGTCATCATCTTTTCAGAGAATACATCCATTCAGTTTGTTTCTTAAAGTAGATTTTCAGATTCATTATGCCGGTGGGTTTTGAGACTGGAAAGTAAAATTGGGTATCGTGGCATATTAGTGTATCAATCCATTTAACAGTATTTAGGTAGGTTGCATATACTAGTTGAATAAGTAGTAGGGGAAACTGAAACTCACTGAGTTTTACTTCACGGAATTCCGTGGAGCTGCATGAAAACTCTGTGAGATTCCGCAGAAGTCTGCGAACAGGTGGAAATCAGCATGTTTTGCGGCTTGTGCTGACTTTTAGCGCTGGGAGCTTGTTCCGTGCTGCAAAATCAGCGCAAATAGCACCACCCAGCTTGCCAGAGGGCGCTGCTTCTTTGTTTTAGGCTTTTCGAGTAGATTTTCTACTCGAACGTCAGCTTTCTCACTGCGAAAGCAGAATATCTTGCCAGGTGCCCTCAGAGCTCTCCTGCCTCCCGAAACTCACGCTGAGGACGTCAATTCTCACTCGTGCATGCCAACTTACCGTTGGCGAGCTGCGCGTGTGAAAAAACTCCATCGTGAGTTGGCCAAGTTTTGCCGGAAATCTGCGTTACAAGTGTTAAACAGAGTGGGCAAAACTCCGCGAACTCCGCCGGAGGAGCTGAAATTATCCCCCACTCCTAATAAGTAGAGAGAGAGGATTACACCTTGCCAGATTCTGAGTCATACTAGGTGTGTATCACCATTAGAGGAATTCAGCTGTGCAACTTGTTTTTTTGACGAGAGAACAATCTGAGCATTTTTAGCACAGTCCTAATCTAGCACTCAGGAAGGGAAGGAGATGCGAAGATACCCTGTTTGGCTGAACGTGAGTTCTCTACCAAATAAATGTAATTATCAATAAAGGAATAACAGAGGACCCCTGTAACCCTGGTAGAGAATTTCATTAAATATTCAGGTAAGGCCTTTTCAGTTAGACTATTTTTTTGACCGATGCCACTGTGCTTTGAAACAATTTGATTCACGGCATGCCTAATTCACATAATGCAAATAAAAAACAAATAACTCCCCAGTTACTGACTTGGTGTTTTACAAATTTCCATTTCACACAGTACAAACAGATTCCTAGTTTACTAAAAAAAAAAAAAGTGTAGTAGGAGTAAACAACTGAAACACTGGAAGAAAACATGAATTTCATGAATTTAGTAAATAAAAGGAAATAGCTTCCAGATTTCAGGTGTGTTTACTTAACACACTGAAATCATATGATTGTCCATGTAGACTTATGTTCGATATTACCTTCAACCGGAAAGTTGAATATGGACAAGTTATTTTGTCCAACCATCTGTATTAATATTTTTTAATATTGGTTTTCTGCAAATTATTTGTCTCATTTTCCTACCTTCCATCTGACACCAACTGCAAAATTTCTCTCCCTTTGTTTAATTCTTTGGGCTATTATGAACAATATTGTAAAAAATATCTTCTTTAATAGTTGCTTTGATCCTGTTCAGCATTATTTTGAAAAGTCAACAGACTATTTTTTTTTTTTTTCTTCTCAGACATCTGTGCCAGTCTTTCCATCAGGTATATCACTCTGGAAATCAATCAATCAATCACAGAATTTGTAAAGCGCGCTACTTACCCGCGAGGGTCTCAAGGCGCTGGTGAGAAAAAAGGGGGGGGTGCTGCTACTGGTCGAACAACCAGGTCTTGAGTAGCCACCTGAAGGTCAGCAGGTCTTGGGTCTGTCGTAGGCTTAGTGGAAGGGTGTTCCAGGTCTTGGCGGCGAGGTGGGAGAAGGATCTGCCGCCGGTGGTAGTTCTTCGAATGCGGGGGACGGTGGCGAGGGAGAGGTCGGCGGAGCGGAGTTGGCGGTTGGGGACGTAGAAGAGGAGTCGTCTGTTGAGGTAGGCTGGGCCAGTCTTGTGGAGTGCCTTGTGTGCGTGGATGAGGAGTTTGAAGGAGATTCTCCTGTCGACGGGGAGCCAGTGCAGGTTCCTCAGGTGGGGGTGATGTGGCTGTGGCGTGGTACATCGAGGATCAGGCGTGCGGAGGCGTTTGTATGCGTTGCAGTTGCTTGATGAGCTTGGCCGGGGCTCCTGCGTAGAGGGCGTTCCCATAGTCAAGTCTGCTACTGACGAGGGCCTGGGTGACTGTTCTTCTTGTGTCTGTCGGGATCCACCTGTAGATCTTGCGAAGCATGCGGAGGGTGTTGAAGCAGGAGGATGAGACTGCGTTGACTTGCCTGGCCATGGAGAGCGTTGAGTCAAGGATGACTCCCAGGTTGCGTGCGTGGTCGGTGGGTGTTGGGGCTGCTCCCAGCGTCGTTGGCCACCAGGAGTCGTCCCAGGCTGAGGGGTTGGAGCCGAGGATGAGGACCTCTGTCTTCTCCGTGTTCAGTTTTAGTTGGCTGATCTTCATCCAATCGGCGACGGCCTTCATTCCTTCATGGAGGTTGGATTTGGCGGCGAGGGGTCCTTGGTGAGGAGAGGATCAGTTGAGTGTCGTCGGCGTAGGAGATTATGTTGAGGTCGTGCTGTCTGGCGATGCGTGCGAGCGGGGCCATGTAGATGTTGAACAGTGTTGGGCTGAGGGACGATCCCTGGGGTACGCCGCAGATGATCTCGGAGGCTTCGGATCGGAATGGTGGGAGGCGGACTCTCTGGGTTCTGCCGGTGAGGAAGGAGGTGGCCCATTCCAGGGCCTTGTCTCGGATCCCTGCGTCGTGGAGGCGTGCGCATAGAGTGCGGTGGCAGACAGTGTCGAAGGCAGCGGAGAGGTCCAGCAGGATGAGGGCTGTGGTCTCATCGTTGTCCAGCAGGATCCTGATGTCGTTGGTGGCGGCGATGAGGGCAGTCTCAGTGCTGTGGTTGCTGCGGAACCCCAATTGGGATGGGTCCAGGATGCTGTTTTCTTCGAGGTATCGGGTTAGCTGTTTGCTGACGATCTTCTCGATGACCTTGGCTGGGAACGGAAGCAGGGAGATGGGCCGGAAGTTCTTGAGGTCTCTCGGGTCCGCCTTGGGTTTTTTGAGTAGGGCGTTGATCTCTGCGTGTTTCCAGCTCTCTGGGAAGGTCGCGGTCTCGAAGGAGAGATTGATGATGTTGCACAGGTGGGATGCGATGGAGCTGCTGGCTTTGTTGAAGATGTGGTGCGGGGAAAGGGTCTGACGGGGAGCCGGAGTGTATTGTGCTCATGGTCTTGATGGTGTCCTCAATGTTCACGCTGGCCCAGGCTGGCAGGGGGTCATGGTCGATGGTGTGCGGCGGGTCTGGTGCATCGATCTTAGTTGGGGCTGTCTGGGTGTTGAAGCTGTCATGGATGTCGGCGATCTTGCGGTGGGAAGAAGGTGGCGAGGGAATCGCACAGGGGTTGCGACGGCGGGATGTCGTTGGTGTTGGAGCTGGGGTTGGAGAGTTCCTTCACGATGTTTAAAAGCTCCTTGCTGTTGTGTGCGTTGTTGTCGAGGCGGTCTTTGAAGGAGATTCTCTTGGCGGACTTGATGAGGTGGTGGTGGTTACGGATGGCGTCTTTGTGGGCTGCGTGGCTGTCCGGTGTCTTATCACTGTGCCATTTCTTCTCTAGTTTCCGGCAGGTGCGCTTGGAGGCTAGGAGTTCCGAGGTGAACCAGCTGGCTCTTTTGGTGGTGTCACTGTAGGTGAGTTTTTTCAGCGGGGCGAGGGTGTTGGCACAGTCGTCCATCCATCGTCTGAGGTTGCAGGCGGCGTCGTCGGTGTTGGATGGGTCGGAGGGAGGGCTGAGAGCGAGGTTGCCCGTAGTTGGTCTTCGGTGACTTTGCTCCAGCAGCGGCGTGGGATCTGTTGGGTGCGGTGGTGTGTGGTGGGTTTCTGGAAGGTGAAATGGATGCAGCGGTGGTCGGTCCAGAGGAGTTCCGTGGTGTGGCTGAAGGAGACGTGGGAGCTTGAGGAGAAGATGGGGTCAAGCGTGTGGCCGGCGGAATGGGTCGGTGTTGTGACGAGCTGGCTCAGATCGAGGTTGGCGAGGTTGTCGATCAGGGTGGTGGAGTTGCTGTCGTTGTTGTTCTCCAGGTGAAAGTTCAGGTCTCCAAGGAGGATGTAGTCGGTAGAGGTCAGGGCGTGCGTGCTGATGAAGTCGGCGATGGAGTCGCTGAACTGGGGTCGGGGCCCAGGGGGTCTGTAGACAAGGGTGCCTCTAAGGGTGGTGTTGGGGTCTGTGTGGATCTGGAAGTGCATGTGTTCGGCGGTGCTGAGAGTGTCGTTGGTGCTGGTCGAGACCCTGATGGTGTTCTTGTGGACGATGGCGATTCCTCCTCCTACTGCGTTGACGCGGTCTCTGCGGGTGATCTTATAGCCGTCTGGGATGGCTATGGCGATGTCGGGGGCGGAGGAGTCATTCATCCAGGTCTCTGTCAGGAAGGCGGCGTCTGGTGATGATGTGTCGAGCAGGTCCCAGAGCTCGACGGCGTGTTTGCGTGCGGAGCGGGTGTTCAGTAGGATGCATCGGAGGTGGTTGAGGTCCTTCTTGGCGGGCGCCTCGGTGGCTCTGAGGCTGGTGTAGCTGCAGTTCCGGCAGGTGAAGGGACCATGGGTGCGTTTCGGGGCGGCCTTGAGGCAGTTGTGCGTCCGTCCAGGGTTGAGAGCGTGGAGTGTGGTGGCATCGTAGCGGCGTCGGTCCTCGAGGCTGGTGCGGGGGGCGCACGGCCCAGGGGTTCTGGCGCTGGGCGTGGTCCAGGCGCGTACGGGCGCAGACGGGCGCAGACGTAGGCGCGCCTTCGGAGCGCCAGCTGCGCGGCCGCCATATATGGGGAGGTGGGAGGGAGGAGCAGCTGGGAGGCAGGGGCAGCGAATGGGCAGTCAGGGGGGCGGGGCCGCAGGGGACGCAGCGGCGGGAGTGGAGAGAGGCGGCGAGGGGTACAGAAGGAAAATGGACACAGGGAAAATGTGTGAAATCTGTGTATACTTCTCTTGTCACAGAGGGGTTCTTTAGCGGGGCATTATGAAGGTGTAGTTATATAACAAAAAAGTGACAATTGAAAATCGAATGCCACTTGTGCCCTCAAAGCTATAAATCACAAAATGATGATGATAGAGCGCAACGTTGCTCTTTCTTTGTAGGGGTGCATTATAATCATGGTTAGACTGCATCCACATATAATCTGTTGTTGTATTAACTTTTAGATATTAGAATGTAGATTGTAATATGGTGTAAGAGAAGTGTTAGAGATTTTTTTCATGTAATGAAAGACTTAATGTAGTAAATGTTCATGTTTAGATGAATCCTATATGTGTGAAGTGTATCCATGACTAATGAACGTTTATGTTAATGGTTCATATATGTTCATTTTTTAAACGTGTGTATTGTTCTTATGTTAGCCGAACTCGGTAGGCCTAACTCTCCCTGTTCACTCTCATGTTGAAGTTATTTAGAATTTATATGACTGTGGAATATTTTCTTTTTCATGTTTCTGTTGCAGGTGCAAGAATTCGTCCTCGTTAGTTAGAATAACTTCTTTGTTTCAGGAGTTAGACAGGAGGGAGGAGACGATGCCTTTGAATAAGCGGAGCTGATAATGTAGGAGGAGGTCGTTTGTGTCTGGAAAGGCCTGGGAACCAAGGTCATCGAGCAAGAGCCTGGATGTGCTATTACTTCACGGAAAGTTACCTACAAGGAGGTGTTTAACTGGATGAGGCAATCATGTGATGCATTTGGGGGTGTGATTTTCGTCTTTTGTATTGGGATCAGGGATAGAGTCTGGAGCGTTCTGCCTTACCTGGGTAGAGGAGAGCATCTTAGAACGAGCTCTGTAGCTTTATGCTACTTGACCCATTTAAGGTGAGTGTGCTTCTTAGGAAGTCTTCACATGCTGACACCTTTCTGGGGACTTGCCTGGAAACAATCTAAGTAGGGATGTCACGTTAGGGGTAGTGTAGGGACAGATTAATGCTTTTGTTTACGAACCGTCAATGAAGAAGGCTCTTGATGTGGTCTCTAATTGTTTGTGTCCTGATTCTGTAATTGCTTACTCTGTGCATATTGCACTGTCTAAATGTTATCCGCAAATTTGGTTTCGTGTTAGTACCCATGTATTTTTACACTCTTGTTATGAGGTGTCTATATGTCCTACTTTTCTTGGCTTTATAATAAATACATTAAAAGCTGGATTAGGAATCTGTGTTCCTTTAGCGTCATGGGCAATGGTAATGTATAAATGACTAATGATTTCTCTCCCCTCCACACTTGCAAAGCAGGCAACAAAGATCATCGGCCAGGGGTTCCAGAGGAAGTCTAGAACGTGGAGCCCGGCTCCATCAATGGTCTCTAGACCACAGTGATAATCAAGGCAGTACCACTGACATCTGAACCAATCTCCAATCCAGATCCACTTCGGCCACACAAGCATTCTCACTGCTTAAAATAATTCTCTTCCTCTTGAATCACTTACTGGAGAGCTTCTGCTTTCCTCAACACGCAAGTGCATCTTCTCTCTTGTCTAACAACTTTGTAATCTTTGCCAAAGCCCAGTGCAACAGAAAAAACCCTATTGCCTATCCTACTTTCACCACTCTTTTTTACTTCTCAAGTCCAACACAAATGTTCACCACAGTCCTTGCCCACCTTTTCACTTCATTGTGTTCTCTAACGAGCTGATCCCTCCTCCACTCCATCAGACCACTTTGCTCCACATACCACTACAACTCACTCTGCTGTACATGGTTCAGCTTCCCAGATTAGTTAATACATCCTATGAATGATGGTCTTCTCCTACTACTTCAAAATTTCAGTTAGAAACCTTATGATAAGTTAGCCAGAGGCTAACTGATAGTCTCTCTGACTGAAATCCTGTCATTGCACTCCTCGCTCCTCAAACATTCAAAAGAAAATTCGGGTTTAGCAAATATGTTTATATTATCACCACCAGAGAGCTATTCAAAATTCTGTATATGTTCACTAGTATTATTTTATAAGGTGGTTCTTAGAAAGGAGTGTCCCCTGTGGCACTCATCCCCTGCACTTCTGGGTCCGACAGAGAATTGCTCTGCTCCAGAGTCATGGTGCACCACTCCCCATCATGATAGTCTGTGAATTAGGCACCGGAAGAAACCTGGAACTGGCCATGGAACAGTCCTAGAGGGAGGATATGGCCAAGTGTGTAGCACTCTGAAACTAGAGGATCATGGTTTACAGCAGCTTCATCTGGCAAGTTCTGTGTAGCAAGTGGTAAAGTAGTGGGCAGCTACAGCACCAGCTTCCTTCCAGATATTTATGAGCCTCTACTCAGCCCCTTTCCTTTCCTAGTTTCAAATTTCTCTTAGACGTATGTCAGCTGTCTCTAAGAGCCTTAACCTTCAGAGTCCTATATGATTTTTATCCCTCATTTTATCACTTCAAACCCCTACAAGCTTGGCCAGTTAAGTCCAAGTGAGCCAGAGTGTCCGTGTAATCAGTGCAGGTGAATAGCAAGTGTGTTTATAATTTCTCCTTTTAAAAAAACAAAAGAAGCCCTGTAAGCAGTCGTGCCAGCTTAGTTTCTCACGATGTGATGCCCAGCCACAATTTAAGATAAGAGTTCTCATATTGGGGGCAAAATATTACTGTGAATTCAGATGCACCTTGAGAGCTTTTAAAACATGCATGTTTTTGTATCACAATACCTTCCCTCTCATAATGCACTTTTCATCAGTTCCTCTTCTTACACATTGCATATGGCATGATGATGATAATCATTGACTTTTAGCTGAAATCTAATTTTTTTTTCATCTAAGTTCCAAAACCCTGCATTTTTACTATTTGATCTGAACGCATGTCCATTCAATATCTCAAAGATAATGGAATATGTTGCCTTTCTTTCTCGGTTACAGTGAGGAGCCATGAGTAAATTGCAGATCAGATCATGATTTCTTTTTGTATTTAAGACATGTCTCTTTTAAGCCTCTAGTACAGGTTGGAGAGAGGGCCCCCCATCAGCTTGTTTGAATGTGTTCATACCTCCAACAGCTTTTGCATTTAAAGTGTTGGTGTGTGGAGACCAGGAAAGTGACTTATTAAAGATCATCCCCAAGTTCTTATACTCTGACACTTCCTGTACCCTTGACTGGCCAATGGACTATTTGTGTCCATGGTTCTTTTTACCGAATGCCATAATATTTGTTTTACCTAAATTGATAAATTTATTTTTCTCAAAGTACTTATTAAAGACTGCCAATTTCCTCTCGAGGCCGTGTCTGATCCTTAATTACAAGATCGTCAGCATAAAGCAGACAAGGGATATGACGAGCCTCTCATTTAGGGTGAAAAAGAGTGATATTCCAATAAGGTGTTTAGTTACTATAATGCAAATAATGTTGGGACCAACACACAGCCTTGACACAGGCTGTTCTTGCTATTTATCTTCCTTGAAAGGCTATCCTTATAATCCAATTCCACCCTGGCCCAGTTATTTTTGTGCAGTTCTTTCAATATTAATAATATTCCGTGAAGAATCCTTAAAGGCTTTAGTTTAGACCCCATAATTTCTTGATTTGCTAGGTTAAAGGCAGCTGAAAATCCACAAAGCAAGCATACAGAGTGCCTCCAGATTCTATGGATTTTTGAGCGATTGACCAGAGACTGAATGAGTGGCCTTTGGTGGAATGTCATTTTTTGATACCACCCTGTCCTAAGGGGATTACCAATGCCTCTTCAATCCATTTTTAAAGGCTTGTAATAGAATTTTTGCTTAGACCTTAGCCCCCACCCTTTTTAAGTATAGATTTTATAAAAGCAGATTTATGGGGAAACCGGTGGAGGTAAAAAAGTTGAACATCCCAGTAAAACTGTTTTTACCACCAATCTATCATCCGAAAAAGCCTCTGAGGGAACATCCTCCCTGTTACGGTCATATATCAAGGAAAGCTGTTTAACCCAGGTGTGATGTTCTTCATTGTATTCCATTGTACCTTGTTTGTTTCCATGGCTTTTATTTCTGCTGCTGCAGAATATTCTATTTAGAATGTATATAGTTGAAGCTTCTGCTCTTTGGCAGTTGATTCCTGAGGTTGTTCGTGGCTGGAGTTTCCTTTTGGTAAAAAATACCAATTTAATCAGAACCTGTTCCTGCTGGACTTATTACTACTAATTGAACTTCTACACCAGGCTTCTTCTGGAACCATACATTCAGCCCAATTTTCCTTGCCATAATGACCTAAGTGTACAAATTTCCAAAATGTATGAACATCATTTGTTGCAATAACAGTCATCATTTCCTCCCATTGCTTCCTATATATAGTGGTCTTCGGTCTGTTTTATCCTAGACTTATACTGTAAATGTGCTTCACTTTATTTGTTAACATAGCAACACATTGTTTACATATTTCAACTTTCTTAGTTTCTTTTTCAAGTACTGACATTGAGAGTCAAACCATATCACCTTCTTAATCCCCTGGATTGCCTTCAGCATAGAACGTTTGCCATGTTATTTTCAGACAATTAACCCCAGCCTTAATTTAATACTCATAACTATTAAGCATATTTACCATCATAGCTTGCCAGACTATTCAAGTCCAAATTACTTTGAAGCTCACTCAATGTTCGATGATGGTCGCTTATACGTGTAGTAAGATTTAGGGAATTATACATCCAGAGACATTATAGATTTTCTATGAGAATTCAGAAAAGGCTGATTATAAGGGGTGAGTTTTTCTTGATACACTACAGTGGTTAAACCTTGAGTACCTAATTCTTTATCTACCAAAAAGATAGTCCTAATTATTACCAAAGAGAACAGCGTTACCTTAGCAAGTTCATTGGCTGCCCTCCACCCGCAATAAAGTCCACTTGTTTTAAGCCTCTTGAAGATACATCCTTTAATGATGGGCAATTCTTATATACCCTCAACAGGTTGGATATATTCAGGGGTCTCAGCTTCTTCCCTTTGTTCTCTTCCTTTTATAATATCAAGGTATAATACAAGAAGATCAGCTTGCACACAATATTCTGGTTCCTCTTTTCTTGTAGGATTTATTTTATTAACTTTTGGAACAGCCTTTCCTTGATTATGGTGTTACTTACTTTTTATTTATGCCTTGGATTTTTTCCCCCTTGGTCAAATTCTTAGCTTGCCCACCCTTTATAGTGGAATTATCATCTCTGGTGGGAGAGATTATTCAATTTCACAAATGACTCATAGCAGGAGTAATTCCCTGAGTAGGAACTTCCCTCAACACAATAAAATGTGTGTTTGCCCATATTTGGGACTAATATTGGAGATATATATTACCTACTGGCGGTCTCCAGTAGGTAGTTATAGTTAGGACCTAGTTTCCATAGGAAAAGCATTTTTTGACTTGCCTATAACTGTAGCGTCGTTTGACCAATCTTCATGACATTTTCCCAAAAACGTGTCGAGTTAGGTTCTGGTTGTCATGGAAAGTTTGGGGGTGATCCATGCAGTGGAGACTGAGAATTTGGGGCACGAAATAAGGGTGCGTTTGAAATGTTAATTCCCATAGGAACCTTTAGCCACACCTACAGCCCGAACTACTTAACAGACTTACACCAAATTTGGCAGGGAGGTTGATGTAGGTTCAAGGAGGTGCCTTTTGCCTATTTAGTGTAAATCTGTTCAGTAGTTTTGGAGAAATTTAAGCTGAAAATTATAGTGATATCTCTGGCAGCGGATATATTGTGATGGTTTCGCAATGAATCGTGAATGTTCGCGCCAACAGGAATGTATTGATTGGCTGGACGGAACCTGAACAGAAAGTTACGGCCGCCATTTTATTGATCTAGAACATCTCTTGGGGCTGAGAATTTCTGAAAAAGCTAACATAAGGGGTCAGAGTAGAGGTACTCTGATCCCATGTTTGAGAAATGGGGGCATTAGTGACACAAGTTATGTGTCCAAAATAGATTTTTTTAATCGCGTGCGAGATTCTCAATGAGGATGTGACCGCAAGCGCGGCCCCCGTGTACCGTCGCAGGGACGTCGCGACTACCAATGTCGTTGCGAATATTGGTGGAAATATAAAAAAAAATCAGTGAATCATTAATATGCATTGTTATAGCAATATTGAGATTCTGATCAATGTTTTTATAGAGTTATTTGTATAGTGAGTTATCTACTGTGATGGTTAGAATTAATTATATAGTTATAATTGTTGAATGTGCTAGTGTCTATCGAATTCCTGCTTTTGCTTTGCATTTTCTTGACATGTCCGGGGGAATCGCGATTACAGACGCCATCACAATCTCCGGAGTCACTGCAAAAACATAAAATAGGTTTTAGAGATGGTTTTTATTGAAATTTCTATAAAAACATGACTTTAGAGAATACTGTAAGAAATCCCTAATGTGTGAAATACTGTGGTATGTGTGGATATATGTGTTTAGACTTTATGGAAAAGGCGCGATCGTCGCGGTTAAGGACATCACCGCGATGCCCCAAATAACCACAAAAATGGAAAATAGGTCTGAAACATGGTTTTTAAAGAAACTTAGTACAAAAATATGAGTTTAAACATGTTTTGAAAGACGTATGTATATAGTTATATGTGTAGTGCAATATTCAGAATGGATTTTGTTAAATATTATTTTTGGATGTGTTGGTGGTCATTTAATGTCTGCTTTTGTTTTCTGTTTTCGTGATGTATCCAGGGGGATTGCAATTACCGACGTCATTGTGACTTCTGCTCTCTGCGCGAAAGCATAAAATAGTGTTTGAAGACGATTTTTTGAGAAACTCACTACAAAAATATGAGTTTGAAAAGTACACTAATAAAGCTCTACTGTTAGATATACTGTAGAATATGTCTATATATATTTTTACACTTTGTACAAACCACACACTCTTCGCGACTACCGACGTCACCGCGATGACGTCGGAAGTCGCGACTATAATTTGTTTTTGTAAAGGTGGTTTTCTCCTAAATTGATCTCAGAAAGAAAAGTTTAAACAATATCCTACTAAATATTTAGACTTAAACTTTATTTAAAAAAATGTCTTTAAGTGTATTTTTGTCAAAGGGATGGCGTTTCTCAGAGCTTGCACGATGATAGAAGGGTCCACCTCCAGGCAGCTCCAAGTCTGAGTGTCGTAATGACACAGAACATTAGAGTGGCCAGGCGGGGGAAAGGGTGTTGGGTTAGGAACAGCAGGGAAGGAGACCTGTAAAAAGAAATAATGACAACATAAAACAGACTGACTCTTTCCTAAGATCAAAGTTTGCGACCTTGTTTAATGTTCCAAAAATCACCTAAAAACCATTCCAGGTTATTGCTTATGAAAATGTCAAGGAGTTCCAGAGTTTTACGATCTCAGTCTAATATGCAAATGTTCCATGTGCTCAAAACAGTGTTCAAAAACATACTGATCGAAGTTCCATTAAAGCAAGGAAAAGATGCTCTTACCCCGATTCCAGTTGAGCATCTGCTTCCAATGTCTAGTATTCTCTTGATCTCCGGTTTCACTTTCACCGCGCTGGAAAGTGGAGATTGTTTCCTGGGTCTCAGCCTCGGTGATCAGCCAGTGGGAATCGGCCAGCGGGAAGCGGAGATGGAAACAGAATAACGAGCGCGATGAGGAGGGCGCGGTCCCCTTTTATAGTAGGGACCCGCCCAAGATGGAAACTACGTTGTAGCACATCCTAGAGAGGGGCGTGGCAATGTACCAATCGGTGCGGGAAATCGGCAGCACATTTCTTTGTAAATCAAGGGCAAACGAAGAAAAACAACTTGTCTTTTTGCTTTAAAAGGCACAAAGGCGCTCAACTTGTTGTCAAAGGCAAAATAAGGAAAACACCTCGTTTTTTTTTACATAAGGGCAACAAAAATAGAAAGGAACAATACTTCAGAAAACATGGACATAATAAGGACCATTACCTGTAGCGTACCAGCGAAGGTTCAAGGGTTCTGTGGTAGGGTCGATTGCAAGACCACCAATAGCGTGCCAAAGGGAAAACACAGTGCATTTTGCCACAGAGCGAGCGAGAGGTGGAATGTATATGTCCACAGTCATAGACAGTGCGTTGGGTAGAGGTGCCCCTAGAGCCGCAGCCCATAGCCATGACAATTTTTCAGTATGTGAAATACATTTACTGATCACAGATTCTCCACAGTAAATGCGACAATGTTGTGCCGACTCACAAAATTGTTAAAAAAATAAAACCAGTTATTAATGTACTTTCTGATAAACAAATATTAAATCAAAAAATTAGTGGTAAATAATATAAATATAATACACATTATCCAATTATAGAAAGAAACTGCGAAAATCTTAGTGGTTCACTTAAAAACAAATGGATGATACAATTAAGAAATAGAATTTTAAAAAACCTTAGAAATTCACTGAAAAAACCAAAGGTTACAGGGACGTTTTAGTTAGGAAATAGCATTTTCAAAAGCTGAGACATTCACTGAAAAAATCAAAGGTTAGAGGGACGTTATAGTTAGGCTGACATGTCACTCGTACAAAACCAGAGAAATTCAGCATTTATAGTTAGCTGAGCTAACTATAACTCACGCCCCTGTAATGCACTGCTTATGAAATCACATATTACATAACTCATTTTAAAATTTCTTTTTTTTTTTTTTATCCTCATATCACCAAAAAGCGTCTGCAATACTTTGTATAGCCGCTCTTCTGACCTGTGCACCCTGCGGCCACTGCATTCGCTTCAGTCTGTAAACCAAGCCAGACCCACACCTTTGTTGGTGCCATGGTGTAATCATCGGACCAAGAGAGGATCAAGCCCCAAGGCTCTACACCAAGATGTAAAATCTAGCCAGATATTTAAGCTATTCTCCTTCTCTACTCCCTGGTCCAACCGGGCCATTTTGATAGCTGCCTTAACCCAGTCTTCCATCTTTGAGGGCAAGGGGTCTCTCCATTTTATACATATTTCCCTCCAGGCTATCAAGATAAGATAAAGCTACAGACCTCTATGCGAGTTCTTCAGCCTCCTAATGATCGCACTGTCAGCTCCAAATATAACAAGCCCCGTATTCAAGGTAACTTTCCTGCCAAAAATCCCACAAAAAGCATTCTCAATTCCGCCCCAATAATCTCTCAGCTTTGGGCAATCAAAGAAGATGTGCCAGTCGTTGGCTTTTATTAAGTTACACCTTGGGCACTTGGGGGGGAGGGGTTGGGGCAAACTTTGCAATCTTAGCCGGTGTCCAGTATAAACGATTAATGGTACAGAAGTGGTTCTTTTTCAGGTTGGCCGGTTTTACAAATTTGTATAGGAGCTTCAGGGAGTATTCCCACACTGCCTCAATATCGCACTCAAAGGGGACCCCGTTCCAAACTGAATGTTGTGGTATACACTCCTTCTCATCTGCCTCCAAGAGCTTCTCGTACCATTTAGATATTTCTTTATTCTTGAGGTTAACATCTTGGAGAGATAGCTCCAGCTCCCAATCGCAACAAGTTTCTTTCTTTTCGGACGTGAACCATGATACTAATTGGATATACTTAAACCTGGAAAAGTCGTTCCCAATCTTTGCTCTTAGGACTTCCCAAGGGTAAACCCCTCCAGGTGATATCAAGTCCGACCATTTAATAATGCCTGCCCTTCTGATTGGTATACTCAGACTATCTTTAAAGCATAACAGGGTCCCTGGGGATTCCCAGATTGGGGCAAAGTCGGAATAATAACCTAACCCCCACCTACTCCTGACCTTATACCATAATTGGAGGGCAGACTTCAAAGTTTTTAGGCGTACTTTTTTGAAGTACCTGGGTGCACCAAATTTATACAAAAAGCCATCTCCACCTTCCTGCCTTACCATTTCACCCAAGAGCCTTCCCCAGGTTGAATCATCGGTTTTCCCTAGCAGCATCCGGATATTCTTAAATTGGAAGGCTACACAATACCAATTAATATCTGGGAGGGCCAAGCCACCTTTGACAAGCCTTCATCTGAGTTTCTTCCAGGCCAGCCTTGCACCCTTATAGGCCCAGATAAAACTTACAATCTTTCCCTGGATTTTACTGATGCCTAACTTAGGGAAACCGAGGGGGATAGCATTAAATAAGTCAGTTAGTTTGGGGAGTATAACCATTTTAATTAAGTTAACCCTTCCATAAATTGTTAGAGGGAGGTTTTTCCACTGTGCAAATAACCGATCTATTTCTTTTACCACCCTATCTAGATTAATCTGTGGGATCTTCTCTGTCTTTAACAATTATAATGCCCAAATATTTAAAATCTTGACTAACTCTCCCCTCCCAGTCCTGAATGTTCCAACACATCACCTCTGTTTGAGATGTGTTAGCTAAATATTCCGATAGAGATCCAAACTCTTCTAACAGATGTTCGACCCTTGGTATTGCCACGGCTGGATTAGCAGTATATAACAGCAAGTCATCTGCATATAAGACGACCTTACTGCAATAATTGGATTTAAAAGGGGTTATTAAAGCATCTGATCTTATTGCCTGGGCTAGTGGCTCTATAGATCAATCGAACGACAGGGTTGAAAGAGGACAGCCCTGTCTTGTTCCTCTCAGTATGTTAAAACTAGATGTTAAGACCCCATTCAACAATATCCTAGCTAAGGCCCCTCGTAGCATTTTTCTCTAGTTTGGATGAAGATGGAACCAAAGCCCATTGTTCTTAACACTTCCCACAGGTACATCGAACACACTCTATCAAATGCCTTGGCCACGTCGAGCGCCACCACGGCCAGGGGTTCGGATCGTGCAGATGCAAGGTCAATGCTGCCAATGAGTTGCTGAGTCTGTTCTTGGATATATCTCTTGGGGATAAAACCTTTCTGGTCCAAGTGAATCAGTTGTGGTGCGATCTTGGCCAAGCTCCCTGCCAATATGCTCATGAAGATCTTATAGTCTGCATTCAGCAGGGAGATCGGTCTATAAGAATTCGCTCTCGAAGGATCCTTAGTGGGCTTCAGAATGAGCACAATCTTATTACAAAGTGCTCACTACTCCGGCTTCAGCCTCAGCCCCCACTAAGGAAGGCGCTCTCTGCCCCATCACAAGTAGGATGGAGACGAGTCAGCTGAGTCAGCCCCGGGCCTCATCGGGAGTAATTTCACAATCTCTCCCTCCCTCCATAGTTACTATACCCCCACCAGTGACGTCCCCTGAGGATTCCAGTAGTTCTAAAATACTTTCACATCCCGTAATTCCCACCTCAAATCGTTTCAGTGTGTTGGAGCTACAGGAAGAGGGGTACCAAGACGACTAGCCGGAAACAACTCCACATGTACCGTCCCTGCATCATACTCCCAAGACAAGTCCTGAGTCCCTGGCGGATATTCTATTAGCCCTTAAGGAAGAGATGGGGAATAGATTCACTGTCTCTGAGAATAATCAAGTGGCAATTCAGGCCTCCTGCGCTGTGCTGGCTCAGAAACTAGAGGAAGTATATCTAAGAACTGATACTCTGGAGCAGGAGATTCCGAAGATAAAAGAGGCACTCGATACAACTTCGGCAGAAATGAATAGATTAACGAGGCAAAACAAAGAAATGACGGACGATCCTGAGCGCCTTGAGAACCATTCTAGGAAGAATAATTGGAGACTGATTAATGTTCCTGAAGCCCTGGAAGGCTCCGACATCAGGGCTTTCGTGATCTCGCTATTAAGAGACACAGTTCTCAAACATTCTCCAAGCATAGACCTATCTACGGAGATCCAGCGGGTCCATCGGGACCCATACAAAAGAAATCCTGCGAAACAGAAGCCGAGGAAAATTTTGATAAATTTTCTCACATACACTGTAAAAGAGGCAATCTTATCGATAGCACTTAAGGAAGGCTCTACAACATCAGGCTCATTTTCATTTTCTATTAGATCAGATGTGTGCCACACTACTGCCCAGAAACAATGGGAGATGGGCAAGCGGATGGAGGAGTTAAATAAGTTGGGGGCCAGGGCACAATTGAAGTTTCCAGCGTCACTTCGCGTAATGTGGAAGAACCACATGTATGTCTACCGCTCAGTCGAGGAGGTAGACGACCTGATAACAGAAATTAAGATGAGTGCGGGAGTGTAGGAGAGGGGAAGGGGAGCGAGGGACGTTCGGGGAGATTAGAGAGTCCAGGGAGAGGAAAATGCGAAAGAAACAAGTTAATTTGCCCGGGAGAGATCGAGGGCCCATTAGGCTGTAAGCCTAGTAATAGTAGGGAGGGTTCCCCAGAGGGATGGTGGGTTGATAGGGGCACGGGGGTGGGGAGGGGGAGGGATGAGGGAGGGGAGCACGGGGTGGGGAGCAGTGGGAGAAAATCCAAAAAAATAATCCTCTATCACGTCAGGAAGCTAGCTTTATGTCCTGTATGTTAGCTATTGCCCTTAGGTGGGTGACTTTTCTTAATGGGAGCTAGAGATTTAAACTTCCTCTCGTGGAACGTCAATGGGTTAAGATGTGTGCGTAGACAGAGACTAGTTATGAAATATCTAGAACAGAGCTCAGCCCAAATATGTCTTATCCAAGAGACACACATGGATCTCTCAGAGAGTCGTACTACTTTTGCGCGGTATCCCTGGATAAAATACTTTTGTACATCAGAGCAGACTGCTCATTGTAAGGGGGTTGCTATTTTGATTAAACAAGGGGCAGGCTGTGTAATAAAATCCTTTAAAACAGATCATACTGGGAGGTGGATTATAGCCAAGTTAGACTTCGGTGGAACAGAGCTAGCATGTATATCCTTCTATGGCCCAAACATAGATGACCTTACATATCTATGCAAATTACAGTGAAATCTGATGGAAGTAACCATCCCTATAATAATAGGAGGCGATTTCAATGTATTACTCGACCCGCTGATGGATAGATCGAATCCGAGTCGATTTGTAGGGATGCCTCGGGTCCGTCAGGCCCTAAATAACATGATACACGATCTGGAACTTTTAGATGTATGGAGGGCTAAGAAAGGCAATATCCATGGATTCACCTTCCATAGTAGGAAATATGGACATTTTTCAAGAATAGACTATGTGTTGGCAGATAGATCTATTATAGACGATATGACATCAATCAGCATTCTGCCAAGTCATATTTCAGACCACACTGCAGTTGCCTTTTCCCTAGCAGGAAGCAGGTATATTTCGAGACCTAGATGGACACTTAAAAGATCTATGTTGACGGACCCAGGGATAGTTGTAGAGCACAAACGTGCATGCCATGATTATTTCGCAGCAAATATGGGATCTGCGTCTCTGGATATTGTATGGGATGCCTTTAAGGCATTTTTGAGGGGCTCTTTGCATAGTCTCATATGTACTAAGAACAGAGAGGAATCCCAAGTTTTAAAAAAGATGGAAGATAAAATTGCCCAATTAGTGGGAGATCTTCTCCGGTTGAATCAAGGGACGGCTGAGGCAAAATTACAGGCGCAGAGGCGGCTTGATGGGGCCCGTCAGGACTACCGGATCAAGTTAGATCAGAAATGCAAAGCACAATGGCTTGCGAAATCAACTCAGAATTTTGAGTACGGAGAAAAATCAGGAGCACTCTTGGCTTGGAAAGCCAGAGTGGATCGGGCAAGAAATCACATAAACGAATTAATCATAAATGAAAACGGTGATTCATCTACTAAATCAGAAGATATGCAAACCTGCCTACTTACTTTATTTTCTGAGTTGTATAAGGAAGAGGTTTTTCCAAATCCCGAGGCCCTTCAAATATGGCTAGGGGAAAAATCCTTACCTATTTTGACATCACACAGCAGCGAAGTGCTTGATGCCCCAATAACTGGGGATGAGATTCGTATGTGTCTCGGGAAAAGTAAAAGCAATAAAGCAGCAGGCACAGACGCGCTTCCAAATGAGGTGTATAAACTCTTAATAGAGGAACTGGTCCCAATAATGGAAACTCTGTTTAATTCGGTCTATTGATTAGGGGGTCGAGTTCCTAGGTCCTGGACATATTACATCACTCATGACATGGTCAGTGACATCACTGATGACATCTAAAATGACTTCACTGATGACATCACTGATGACATCATCCACAGAATCTGACACACCCACTCACACCCCAATATAACCTTTAATACACCCACTCCAACTTCCATACTAGTATTCTCAAAAACCATTGAAACACCCATAGCCGTACTTACACACCCAGTCACTGATTCATAGGACTACACACACATCCACTCAGTCACCGATACAGCCACACATACACCAGCTCACTCACTAATACAGTCACTGATATATCCACTCATAGACCCATACAGCCACTCACACACTGTCAGTCACCCACAGATCTACTCACACACCTACTCACTCACCCATAAAGTCAATCACACAGCCACGTACTCACCTATACAGATATACACACACCCACTCACTTATTCATACAGATACTAACACATACTCACCTATACAGTCCCTCACACAAGCACACACACTCACCTGTACAGCCACTCATAACCAACTCACTGACTAATACAGCCACTGATATATCCACTCATAGACCCATAGAGCCACTCACACACTGTCAGTCACCCATAGAGCTACTCAAACACCTAGTCACTCACCCATAGTCAATTACACAGCTACTTACTCACCTATACAGTTATACACACACCCACTTCGTTTTTCATACAGATACTAACACCTACTCACTCACCTATACAGTCACTGACACAAGCACACACTCCCCAATATGCCACTCTTGCAATCACTCAGTCACACGTACAGTCACTCATATACTCCCAACACTCCCCTATACTGCCTTTCGCATATGCAGTTACTCACCCATATATCACTGACACATCCATTCACTCACTGACACAGCCATACACACACTCAGTCACCCATACAGCCCCTCACACAAGCACTCAATAACACATACAGCCACTGACTCACCCACTCACTCATCCATGCAGGCAGTCACACACCCGCTCACCCACCCACACAGACACTCATACAGGTACTCAGACAACCAATCAATCACCCATACAGCCACTCACGCCCCCACTCACAAACCCATACAGCCACTTAGACACCAACTGGCAGACTGATAAAGACATTCGCATAACCTAGTCATTCACCCATACATTCACTGAGACACCTAATCACTCACTTATACAGTAAGTCACGCACCCACTGAATCATCCATACAAGCATTCATACACCCACTTATTCACCAGTACACCTTGGAATATATATTTAACACTAATACACTTTTTAAAAACAGTCACTGCATGATGTCACCAGTGATGTCATTTGAGAAGTCATCAGTGATATCACTGACCATGTCATGAGTGATGTAATATGTGATGTCATAAGCAGTGCATTGCGTGGGCACGAGTTATAGTTAGCTCAGCTAACTATAACTTCTGAATTTCTCTGGTTTTGTACGAGCAAAATGTCAGCCTAACTATAACACCCCTGTAGCCTTTGTTTTTATCATTGAATTTCTAAGGTTTTTTAAATTAAATTTCCTGACTATAGCAACTCTGTAACCTGTTTTTTTCAGTGTGTATATATATATATATATTCACTGAAAAAACCATAGGTTTTAGGGACAGTTATAGTTAGT
Organism: Calotriton arnoldi; assembly: GCA_963921515.1. Lineage (NCBI taxonomy): Eukaryota > Metazoa > Chordata > Amphibia > Caudata > Salamandridae > Calotriton > Calotriton arnoldi. The sequence continues at coordinate 1,206,292 of CAWUFW010006010.1, forward strand.
TGGACATTGCACTCGTACAAAACCCGTGAAATTCCCCTGTTATAGTTAGTTCAGCTAACTATAACTCGCGCCCCGCAATGCACTGCTGATGACGTCACATATTACATCACTCATGACATGGTCAGTGACATCACTGATGACATCACTGATGACATCTCAAATGACATCACTGATGACATCACTGATGACATCATCCAGTGACTGTGTGTTTCTGTAAAGTTTAAATATGTTTAATATATATAGGGAAAGGCGTATTGAAGAATGAGTGGGTGTATAAGTGTCTGAATGGATGATTTAGTACGTGAGTGACTGACTCTACAAGTGAGTGATTAAACGTATCTTACTGAATGCATGGGTTAGTGACTAAACTATGTGAATGTCTGTATCCGTCTGTTTGTTGGTGTGTAAGTGGATGCATGGATTTGCGAATAGCTACATGAGTGTCTATATGGGTTATTGATTGGTTCTCTGAGTATCTGTATGGCTGCCTGAGTGTTTGTGTGGGTGGGTGTGTGTGACTCTATACATAGATGTGTGAGTGGGTGATTCACTGGGTGCATGATTTCAAGAGTGCATCTGTGATGGACTGCTTGGGTGGGTGAGTGTGTGTATGGGTGTGTTAGTGAGTGAATGTATATCTCAGTGGTACATGTGCGAGTAACTACATATGTAAAAGGCAGTATATATGTGTGTTAGAGTATTTAAATGGCTATAAGTGAGTGTGTTATTGTGAGAGTGGCTGTATGGATGCGTGTGTGCTTGTATCAGTTATTGTATAAGAGCGTAAGAATGTGCTAGTATTTGTATGAGTAAGTGAGCTGGTGTGTGTATAACTGTATAGATGAGTAAATGGGTGTGTGATTAATTTTTTGCATGACTGACTAGGTGTGTGAGTACTTCTATGGATGAGTGGCGGTGTGTGAGTGTTTATATAGGTGTATGAGTGCATATGATAGTCCTGTACTGAGTGACTGTAAGTATGAGTGACTGTACAGGTGAGTGAGTGGATGTGTGTGTAGACCTAAGAATCAGTGAGTGGGTATGTAGTTTTTGGTGTTGGAGTGTCTATGGTTTTGAGAATGGCAGTCTGTAATTTAGAGTGGGTGTATCAAAAGTTATATTAGGGTGTGAGAAGATGCATGAAATTATCACATGGATGATGTCATCAGTGATGTCATTTGAGATGTCATCAGTGATGTCATCAGTGATGTCACTGACCATGTCATGAGTGATGTAATATGTGACGTCATCAGCAGTGCATTGCGGGCGCGAGTTATAGTTAGCTGAACTAACTATAACAGGGGAATTTCACGGGTTTTGTACGAGTGCAATGTCCAACTAACTATAACTGTCCCTAAAACCTATGGTTTTTTCAGTGAATTTCAAAGGTTTTTTAAATGCTTATTTCTAACTATAACGTGTCTGAAACCTATGGTTTTTTCAGTGAATTTCAAAGGTTTTTTAAATGCTAATTTCTAACTATAACGTGCCTGAAACCTATGGTTTTTTCAGTGAATTTCAAAGGTTTTTAAATGCTAATTTCTAACTATAACGTGCCTGAAACCTATGGTTTTTTCAGTGAATTTTAAAGGTTTTTAAATGCTAATTTCTAACTATAACGTGCCTGAAAACTATGATTTTTTAAGTGAATTTCAAAGGTTTTTTTAAATGCTAGTTTCTAACTATGCCAACAGAGGTAGGACATGTGAAGAAAGAAGAAAAAACGCACAGAAAGAAGCAAAAGATGTGCAGAAAGAACCAACAGAGGAGCAGAAAGAGGCCTTGTTGCAAAATCATCCTGTGCCCACAACTTTTTCAGACTGGTACTGGTGGTAACTGACTCTGACTAACCAGAGCCAGTGCGCGCTTGCACAGTGGTGAAGGGAGGGGGCCTGAGGTGACATGTGTGCAAACGCGCCCCGTGGCACGTTTTAAGTTGCGGGATTAAGTCCCCTTGAATCCTGAGGGTCCCTGGGGCCCAACTAGCCCCCAGGTACCTACAGTTAGGACCACAGAGCTGAGTTGCAGAGAGGCGTTCCGAGGCCACGCACCTTTTTCACCTCTCTGCAACGCACCTCTGTTGTGCTTACTGAAAGTACCTGGTGGGCTAGTTGGCCCCCAGGATTCAAAGGGAATTAACTCCCCAACTTAAAACGCACCACAGGGCGTGTTTGCGCACATGTCACCTGAGGCCCCGCCCCTCCCTTCACCACTGTGCAAACGCGCCCCGTGGCGCGTTTTAAGTTGGGGGATTAGGTCACCTTGAATCCTGAGAGTCCCTGGGGCCCAACCAGCCCACCAGGTACTTCCAGTAAGCACCACAGGCCTGCGTTGCAATGCCTGTAACAAATTGTGCAGTTGTGTTTAGGTAGTGAAGAGGGTCGTGCTGGGGGTAGTGTTTTAGGGTTTAGGGTAGTGCAGTGGTGTTTGTGTAGTGTAGGGGGTCATGCTGGGGGTATATTTAGGGTTTAGGGTAGTGCAGTGGTGTTTGGGTAGTGTAGGGAGTCGTGCTGGGGGAGTGTTTTAGGGTATAGGGTAGTACAGTGGTGTTTGGGTAGTGTAGGGGGTCGTGCTGGGGTTAGTTTTTTAGGGTTTTAGGGTTTAGGGTAGTGCAGTGGTGTTTGGGTAGTGTAGGGGATTCTGCTGGGGGTAGTGTTTTAGGGTTTAGGGTAGTGCAATGGTGTTTGGGTAGTGTAGGGGGTACTGCTGGGGGTAGTGTTTTAGGGTTTAGGGTAGTGCAGTGGTGTTTGGGTAGCATAGGAGGTGTACTGCTGGGGGTAGTGTTTTATGGTTTAGGGTAGTGCAGTGGTGTTTGGGTAGTGTAGGGGTTCGTGCTGGGGGTAGTTTTTTAGGGTTTAGGGTAGTGCAGTGGTGTTTGTGTAGTGTAGGAGGTCGTGTTTTAGGGTTTAGGGTAGTGCAGTGGTCTTTGGGTAGTGTAGGGAGTCGTGCGGGGGTATTGTTTTAGAGTTTAGGGTAGTGCAGTGGTCTTTGGGTAGTGTAGGGGGTTGTGCGGGGGTAGTGTTTAGGGATTAGGGTAGTGCATTGGTATTTGGGTAGTGTAGGGGGTCATGCGGGGGTAGTGTTTTAGGGTTTAGGGCAGTGCAGTGGTGTTTAGGTAGTGTAGGGGGTCGTGCTGGGGGAGTGTTTTAGGGTTTAGGGCAGTGCAGTGGTGTTCGGGTAGTGTAGGGGGTCGTGCTGGGGGAGTGTTTTAGGGTTTAGGGCAGTGCAGTCGTGTTCGGGTAGTGTAGGGGGTCGTGCTGGGGGAGTATTTTAGGGTTTAGGGTAGTGCAGTGGTGTTCGGGTAGTGTAGGGGGTCATGCTGGGGGTAGTGTTCTAGGGTTTAGGGCAGTGCAGTGGTGTTCGGGCAGTGTAGGGGGTCGTGCTGGGGGTGGTGTTTCAGGGTTTAGGGCAGTGCAGTGATGTTCGGGCAGTGTAGGGGGTCGTGCAGGGGGTGGTGTTTCAGGGTTTAGGGCAGTGCAGTGGTGTTCGGGCAGTGTAGGGGGTCGTGCAGGGGTGGTGTTTCAGGGTTTAGGGCAGTGGTGTTCGGGCAGTGTAGGGGGTCATGCTGGGGGTGGTGTTTCAGAGTTTGGGGCAGTGCAGTGGTGTTCGAGCAGTAAAGGGGGTCATGCTGGGGGTGGTGTTTCAGGGTTTAGGGCAGTGCAGTGGTGTTCGGGCAGTGTAGGGGCGGTGCAGGGGGTGGTGTTTCAGGGTTTAGGGCAGTGCAGTGGTGTTCAGGCAGTGTAGGGGGTGGTGCAGGGGGTGGTGTTTCAGGGTTTAGGGCAGTGCAGTGGTGTTCGGGCAGTGTAGGGGGTCGTGCAGGGGGTGGTGTTTCAGGGTTTAGGGCAGTGCAGTGGTGTTCGGGCAGTGTAGGGGGCGGTGCAGGGGGTGGTGTTTCAGGGTTTAGGGCAGTGCAGTGGTGTTCGGGCAGTGTAGGGGGTTGTGCTGGGGCTGGTGTTTCAGGGTTTAGGGCAGTGCAGTGGTGTTCGGGCAGTGTAGGGGGTCGTGCTGGGGCTGGTGTTTCAGGGTTTAGGGCAGTGCAGTGGTGTTCGGGCAGAGTAGGGGGTCGTGCTGGGGCTGGTGTTTCAGGGTTTAGGGCAGTGCAGTAGTGTTCGGGCAGTGTAGGGGGTCGTGCTGGGGCTGGTGTTTCAGGGTTTAGGGCACTGCAGTGGTGTTCGGGCAGTGTAGGGGGTCTTGCTGGGGCTGGTGTGTCAGAGTCTAGGGCAGTGCAGTGGTGTTCGGGCAGTGTAGGTGGTCTTGCTGGGGCTGGTGTTTTAGGGTTTAGGGCAGTGCAGTGGTGTTCGGGCAGTGTAGGGGGTCGTGCTGGGGGTGGTGTTTCAGGGTTTAGGGCAGTGCAGTGGTGTTCGGGCAGTGTAGGGGGTCGTGCTGGGGCTAGTGTTTCAGGGTTTAGGGCAGAGCAATGGTGCTCAGGCAGTGTAGGGGGTTGTGCTGGGGGTGATGTTTCAGGGTTTAGGGCAGTGCAGTGGTGTTAGGGCAGTGTAGGGGGTCGTGCTGGGGTGGTGTTTCAGGGTTTAGGGCAGTGCAGTGGTGTTCCGGCAGTGTAGGGGGTCGTGCAGGGGGTGGTGTTTCAGGGTTTAGTGCAGTGGTGTTCGGGCAGTGTAGGGGGTCGTGCTGGGGTGGTGTTTCAGGGTTTAGGGCAGTGCAGTGGTGTTCGGGCAGTGTAGGGTGTCGTGCTGGGGGTGGTGTTTCAGGGTTTAGGGCAGTGCAGTAGTGTTCGGGCAGTGTAGGCGGTCGTGCTGGGGCTGGTGTTTCAGGGTTTAGGGCAGTGCAGTGGTGTTCGGGCAGTGTACGGGGTTGTGCTGGGGCTGGTGTTTCAGGGTTTAGGGCAGTGCAGTGGTGTGCGGGCAGTGTACGGGGTCGTGCTGGGGCTGGTGTTTCAGGGTTTAGGGCAGTGCAGTGGTGTTCGGGCAGTGTAGGGGGTCGTGCTGAGGGTGGTGTTTCAGGGTTTAGGGCAGTGCAGTGGTGTTCGGGCAGTGTAGGGGGTCGTGCTGGGGCTGGTGTTTCAGGGTTTAGGGCAGTGCAGTGGTGTTCGGGCAGTGTAGGGGGTCTTGCTGGGGGTGGTGTTTCAGGGTTTAGGGCAGTGCAGTGGTGTTCGGGCAGTGTAGGGGTCTTGCTGGGGGTGGTGTTTCAGGGTTTAGGGCAGTGGTGTTCGGGCAGTGTAGGGGGTCTTGCTGGGGATGATGTTTCAGGGTTTAGGGCAGTGCAGTGGTGTTCGGGCAGTGTAGGGGGTCTTGCTGGGGGTCGTGTTTCAGGGTTTAGGGCGGTGCAGTGGTGTTCGTGCAGTGTAGGGGGTCGTGCTGGGGGTGGTGTTTCAGGGTTTAGGGCAGTGCAGTAGTGTTCTGGCAGTGTAGGGGGTCATGCTGGGGGTGGGGTTTCAGGGTTTAGGGCAGTACAGTGGTGTTCGGGCAGTGTAGGGGGTCGTGCAGGGGTGGTGTTTCAGGGTTTAGGGCAGTGCAGTGGTGTTCGGGCAGTGTAGGGGGTCTTGCTGGGGGTAGTGTTTCAGGGTTTAGGGCGGTGCAGTGGTGTTCGTGCAGTGTAGGGGGTCATGCAGGGGGTGGTGTTTCAGGGTTTAGGCAGTGCAGTGGTGTTCTGGCAGTGTAGGGGTCATGCTGGGGGTGGGGTTTCAGGGTTTAGGGCAGTACAGTGGTGTTCGGGCAGTGTAGGGGGTCGTGCAGGGGGTGGTGTTTCAGGGTTTAGGGCAGTGCAGTGGTGTTCGGGCAGTGTAGGGGTCGTGCTGGGGCTGGTGTTTCAGGGTTTAGGGCAGTGCAGTGGTGTTCGGGCAGTGTAGGGGGTCGTGCTGGGGCTGGTGTTTCAGGGTTTAGGGCAGTGCAGTGGTGTTCGGGCAGTGTAGGGGGTCGTGCTGGGGGTGGTGTTTCAGGGTTTAGGGCAGTGCAGTGGTGTTCGGGCAGTGTAGGGGTCGTGCTGGGGCTGGTGTTTCAGGGTTTAGGGCAGTGCAGTGGTGTTCGGGCAGTGTAGGCGGTCGTGCTGGGGCTGGTGTTTCAGGGTTTAGGGCAGTGCAGTGGTGTTCGGGCAGTGTAGGGGGTCATGCTGGGGCTGGTGTTTCAGGGTTTAGGGCAGTGCAGTGGTGCTCGGGCAGTGTAGGGGGTCGTGCTGGGGGTGATGTTTCAGGGTTTAGGGTAGTGCAGTGGTGTTCGGGCAGTGTAGGGGGTCGTGCAGGGGCTGTTGTTTCAAGGTTTAGGGCAGTGCAGTGGTGTTCGGGCAGTGTAGGGGGTCGTGCTGGGGCTGGTGTTTCAGGGTTTTGGGCAGAGCAGTGGTGTTCGGGCAGTGTAGGGGGTCATGCTGGGGGTAGTGTTTCAGGGTTTAGGGCAGTGCAGTGGTGTTCGGGCAGTGTAGGGGGTCGTGCTGGGGGTGGTGTTTCAGGGTTTAGGGCAGTGCAGTGGTGTTCGGGCAGTGTAGGGGGTCGTGAAGGGGGTGGTGTTTCAGGGTTTAGGGCAGAGCAGTGGTGTTCGGGCAGTGTAGGGGTCGTGCTAGGGGTGGTGTTTCAGGGTTTAGGGCAGTGCAGTGGTGTTCGGGCAGTGTAGGGGGTCGTGCTGGGGGTGGTGTTTTAGGGTTTAGGGTAGTGCCGTGGTGCTTAGTGTAGTGTAGGGGGTAGTGTTTTAGGGTTTAGGGTAGTGCAGTGGTGTTTGTGTAGTGTAGGGGGTCATGTTTTAGGGTAGTGCAGTGGTGTTTGGGTAGTGTAGGGGGTCGTGCTGGGGGTAGTGTTTTAGGATTTAGGTTAGTGCAGTGGTGTTTGGGTAGTGTAGGGGGTCGTGCTGGGTGTAGTGTTTTAGGGTTTAGGGTAGTGCAGTGGTGTTTGTGTAGTGTAGGGGTTCGTGCTGGGGGTAGTGTTTTAGGGTTTAGGGTAGTGCAGTGGTGCTTGTGTAGTGTAGAAGGTCGTGCTGGGGGTAGTGTTTTAGGGTTTAGGGTAGTGCAGTGGTGTTTGTGTAGTGTAGGGGGTTGTGCTGGGGCTGGTGTTTCAGGGTTTAGGGCAGTGCAGTGGTGTTCGGGCAGTGTAGGGGGTCGTGCTGGTGGTAGTGTTTTAGGATTTAGGTTAGTGCAGTGGTGTTTGGGTAGTGTAGGGGGTCGTGCTGGGGGTAGTGTTTTAGGGTTTAGGATAGTGCAGTGGTGCTTGTGTAGTGTAGGGGGTCGTGCTGGGGGTAGTGTTTTAGGGTTTAAGGTAGTGCAGTGGTGTTTTTGTAGTGTAGGGGGTCATGTTTTAAGATGCAATGCTCCAATACCTGACCAGTCTGCACTACATAAAACTGCAAAAAAACTAAAAATAAAAAGTGTTTTGCACACTTTTGTCATTGGGCTATATGTGGGCTACATCTGGGTACTATTTGTGCTACATTTGGGCTCTTTTTACACTGGTGGCCATCTTGGAAGACTTCTTTGTTATGAAGTTTCCTAATTTCTTCATTTACTGCAGTCTCCTCAGTAGGAAATGCTTTCAGTTTTTTACTTTGATTCCATCAAGAAGGCATTCAGATGTCTCACATCTGCCATAAATTCAGAATGTTAGCACTCTAGTTGCTCATTAGATCACTGGAGTAAAGCTACTGCTCACCAGGGAGTTAACTGGTAGTCTGCTGCTGGTATTGAAAGTGATTGTTTCAGTCTGCATGTCAGAATTTTCTAATGAAATAGAAGAGGATTTGAGATCTCACTTAAAACATGCCCTAATTTTTCTTTCTGCAGCACTAACCATAATTTCTATTTCAAAAGAACCCCTCATTTTGTTCCTTTTTAAATTAAATGTTTTAAGTGTTACTGGTTTATTCCAATCAAGATGGCTTCAGGTGTGCCATACTTTTGTCATAAGTAAGGCTGTTAGCGCTCTAGTTGTTCTTTAGAACACTCTGGGAAGCTGCAGTAGAACACAAAGGAATCAACTGTCAGTCTCTGCCCTTGTTGGATGTACATGTTTTACTGAGAATGTCAGACTTCATTCTCACATGAGTGAGAAAGATAATGTGAATTTACAGAAAATATGCTCTCATTTTAGCTTCTGGAGCACCTTCCAAACCTCCATGGGACAAGCATGAGAAAATAGTGTTCTCTCAAACATGATTCATGATATCCCAGCAGAAGGTTTTTCACATGGTAAAATCACCTTAGAATACACCACAATTCCTAAAATTAGTATGGTACCATCAACAAATAAATTCTAATGTAACTAAAGCCTGTTATCACCCTTTATAGTTCTCCTTTTGGTGACCCTCAAAATCTTCTATTCACTACAATGCATTTCAATGAGGTACTATCATTTATATTGGTCCCAAGATGGCTGCCAGCAATTCCAGGATGAAGTGCTGACAGCCAATCAGATCTCACGATGACATGTGTGGTTAGGCTCCGCCCAGATATATATGTGACTTTACTTTTGATTTTCTCAGGAACTACTGAACGGATTTACACCATTTAAGCAAAAGGCACGACACTGAACCAAGGGCTACCTCTTTGCCAAATTTGGTGTAATTCCGTTCAGCAGTTCGGGCTGTAGCTGCAACTAAAGGTTCCTATGGAAAAATGAATGGGGAAAACGCGTTTTGGGACCCCCCTTTTTTCTCGGCCCCCGCTTGACGTATTACCCCGAGACTTTCAGGATAGGAGCGGACCGGAGCGCCCCAACAAGTTGGAAACTTTCGCGAAGATTCGTCAACCGGTGCCAATGTTATTTCAAATAGAATGTCGCGGATTTCCTATGGATAATAGGTTTTAACTATAACTATCTACTGGCGACCGCCAGTAGATAATATATATATATATATATTCACTGTAAAAACCATAGGTTTTAGGGACAGTTATAGTTAGTTGGACATTGCACTCGTACAAAACCCGTGAAATTCCCCTGTTATAGTTAGTTCAGCTAACTATAACTCGCGCCCCCGCAATGCACTGCTGATGACGTCACATATTACATCACTCATGACATGGTCAGTGACATCACTGATGACATCACTGATGACATCTCAAATGACATCACTGATGACATCATCCAGTGACTGTGTTTCTGTAAAGTTTAAATATGTTTAATATATATAGGGAAAGGTGTATTGAAGAATGAGAGGGTGTATAAGTGTCTGAATGGATGATTTAGTACGTGAGTGACTGACTCTACAAGTGAGTGATTAAACGTATCTTACTGAATGCATGGGTTAGTGACTAAACTGTGTGAATGTCTGTATCCGTCTGTCTGTTGGTTTGTAAGCGGCTGCATGGCTTTCTGAATAGCTACATGAGTGTCTATATGGGTTATTGATTGGTTCTCTGAGTATCTGTATGGCTGCCTGAGTGTTTGTGTGGGTGGGGTGTGTGTGTGACTCTATACATAGATGTGTGAGTGGGTGATTCACTGGGTGCATGATTTCAAGAGTGCATCTGTGATGGACTGCTTGGGTGGGTGAGTGTGTGTATGGGTGTGTTAGTGAGTGAATGTATATCTCAGTGGTACATGTGCGAGTAACTACATATGTAAAAGGCAGTATATATGTGTGTTAGAGTATTTAAATGGCTATAAGTGAGAGTGTGTTATTGTGAGAGTGGCTGTATGGATGCGTGTGTGCTTGTATCAGTTATTGTATAAGAGCGTAAGAATGTGCTAGTATTTGTATGAGTAAGTGAGCTGGTGTGTGTATAACTGTATAGGTGAGTAAATGAGTGTGTGATTAATTTTTTGCATGACTGACTAGGTGTGTGAGTACCTCTATGGATGAGTGGCGGTGTGTGAGTGTTTATATAGGTGTATGAGTGCATATGATAGTCCTGTACTGAGTGACTGTAAGTATGAGTGACTGTACAGGTGAGTGAGTGGATGTGTGTATAGACCTAAGAATCAGTGAGTGGGTATGTAGTTTTTGGTGTTGGAGTGTCTATGGTTTTGAGAATGGCAGTCTGTAATTTAGAGTGGGTGTATCAAAAGTTATATTAGGGTGTGAGAAGATGCATGAAATTATCACATGGATGATGTCATCAGTGATGTCATTTGAGATGTCATCAGTGATGTCATCAGTGATGTCACTGACCATGTCATGAGTGATGTAATATGTGACGTCATCAGCAGTGCATTGCGGGGGCGCGAGTTATAGTTAGCTGAACTAACTATAACAGGGGAATTTCACGGGTTTTGTACGAGTGCAATGTCCAACTAACTATAACTGTCCTAAAACCTATGGTTTTTACAGTGAATTTCAAAGGTTTTTTAAATGCTAATTTCTAACTATAATGTGTCTGAAACCTATGGTTTTTTCAGTGAATTTCAAAGGTTTTTTAAATGCTAATTTCTAACTATAACGTGCCTGAAACCTATGGTTTTTTCAGTGAATTTCAAAGGTTTTTTAAATGCTAATTTCTAACTATAACGTGCCTGAAACCTATGGTTTTTTCAGTGAATTTCAAAGGTTTTTAAATGCTAATTTCTAACTATAACGTGCCTGAAACCTATGATTTTTTAAGTGAATTTCAAAGGTTTTTTAAATGCTAGTTTCTAACTATGCCAACAGAGGTAGGACATGTGAAGAAAGAAGAAAAAACGCACAGAAAGAAGCAAAAGATGTGCAGAAAGAACCAACAGAGGAGCAGAAAGAGGCCTTGTTGCAAAATCATCCTGTGCCCACAACATTTTCAGACGGGTACTGGTGGTAACTGACTCTGACTAACCAGAGCCAGTGCGCGTTTGCACAGTGGTGAAGGGAGGGGGCCTGAGGTGACATGTGTGCAAACGCGCCCCGTGGCGCGTTTTAAGTTGCGGGATTAAGTCCCCTTGAATCCTGAGGGTCCCTGGGGCCCAACTAGCCCCCCAGGTACCTACAGTTAGGACCACAGAGCTGAGTTGCAGAGAGGCGTTCCGAGGCCACGCACCTTTTTCACCTCTCTGCAACGCAACTCTGTTGTGCTTACTGAAGGTACCTGGTGGGCTAGTTGGCCCCCAGGATTCAAAGGGAATTAACTCCCCAACTTAAAACGCACCACAGGGCGTGTTTGCGCACATGTCACCTGAGGCCCCGCCCCTCCCTTCACCACTGTGCAAACGCGCCCCGTGGCGCGTTTTAAGTTGGGGGATTAGGTCACCTTGAATCCTGAGAGTCCCTGGGGCCCAACTAGCCCACCAGGTACTTCCAGTAAGCACCACAGGCCTGCGTTGCAACGCCTGTAACAAATTGTGCAGTTGTGTTTAGGTAGTGAAGAGGGTCGTGCTGGGGGTAGTGTTTTAGGGTTTAGGGTAGTGCAGTGGTGTTTGTGTAGTGTAGGGGGTCATGCTGGGGGTAGATTTAGGGTTTAGGGTAGTGCAGTGGTGTTTGGGTAGTGTAGGGAGTCGTGCTGGGGGAGTGTTTTAGGGTTTATGGTAGTACAGTGGTGTTTGGGTAGTGTAGGGGGTCGTGCTGGGGGTTAGGGTTTTAGGGTTTAGGGTAGTGCAGTGGTGTTTGGGTAGTGTAGGGGATACTGATGGGGGTAGTGTTTTAGGGTTTAGGGTAGTGCAATGGTGTTTGGGTAGTGTAGGGGTACTGCTGGGGGTAGTGTTTTAGGGTTTAGGGTAGTGCAGTGGTGTTTGGGTAGCATAGGGGGTACTGCTGGGGGAGTGTTTTATGGTTTAGGGTAGTGCAGTGGTGTTTGGGTAGTGTAGGGGTTCGTGCTGGGGTAGTTTTTTAGGGTTTAGGGTAGTGCAGTGGTGTTTGTGTAGTGTAGGAGGTCGTGTTTTAGTGTTTAGGGTAGTGCAGTGGTCTTTGGGTAGTGTAGGGAGTCGTGCGGGGGTATTGTTTTAGAGTTTAGGGTAGTGCAGTGGTCTTTGGGTAGTGTAGGGGGTTGTGCGGGGGTAGTGTTTTAGGGATTAGGGTAGTGCATTGGTATTTGGGTAGTGTAGGGGGTCATGCGGGGGTAGTGTTTTAGGGTTTAGGGCAGTGCAGTGGTGTTTAGGTAGTGTAGGGGGTCGTGCTGGGGGAGTGTTTTAGGGTTTAGGGCAGTGCAGTGGTGTTCGGGTAGTGTAGGGGGTCGTGCTGGGGAGAGTATTTTAGGGTTTAGGGTAGTGCAGTGGTGTTCGGGTAGTGTAGGGGGTCATGCTGGGGGTAGTGTTCTAGGGTTTAGGGCAGTGCAGTGGTGTTCGGGCAGTGTAGGGGGTCGTGCTGGGGGTGGTGTTTTAGGGTTTAGGGCAGTGCAGTGGTGTTCGGACAGTGTAGGGGGTCATGCTGGGGGTGGTGTTTCAGGGTTTAGGGCACTGCAGTGGTGTTCGGGCAGTGTAGGGGGTCGTGCAGGGGGTGGTGTTTCAGGGTTTAGGGCAGTGCAGTGGTGTTCAGGCAGTGTAGGGGGTCGTGCAGGGGTGGTGTTTCAGGGTTTAGGGCAGTGGTGTCGGGCAGTGTAGGGGGTCATGCTGGGGGTGGTGTTTCAGGGTTTGGGGCAGTGCAGTGGTGTTCGAGCAGTAAAGGGGTCGTGCTGGGGGTGGTGTTTCAGGGTTTAGGGCAGTGCAGTGGTGTTCCGGCAGTGTAGGGGGTCGTGCAGGGGGTGGTGTTTCAGGGTTTAGTGCAGTGGTGTTCGGGCAGTGTAGGGGGTCGTGCTGGGGTGGTGTTTCAGGGTTTAGGGCAGTGCAGTGGTGTTCGGGCAGTGTAGGGTGTCGTGCAGGGGGTGGTGTTTCAGGGTTTAGGGCAGTGCAGTGGTGTTCGGGCAGTGTAGGGGGTCGTGCAGGGGTGGTGTTTCAGGGTTTAGGGCAGTGGTGTTCGGGCAGTGTAGGGGGTCATGCTGGGGGTGGTGTTTCAGGGTTTGGGGCAGTGCAGTGGTGTTCGAGCAGTAAAGGGGGTCGTGCTGGGGGTGGTGTTTCAGGGTTTAGGGCAGTGCAGTGGTGTTCCGGCAGTGTAGGGGGTCGTGCAGGGGGTGGTGTTTCAGGGTTTAGTGCAGTGGTGTTCGGGCAGTGTAGGGGGTCGTGCTGGGGTGGTGTTTCAGGGTTTAGGGCAGTGCAGTGGTGTTCGGGCAGTGTAGGGTGTCGTGCAGGGGGTGGTGTTTCAGGGTTTAGGGCAGTGCAGTGGTGTTCGGGCAGTGTAGGGGGTCGTGCAGGGGTGGTGTTTCAGGGTTTAGGGCAGTGGTGTTCGGGCAGTGTAGGGGGTCATGCTGGGGGTGGTGTTTCAGGGTTTGGGGCAGTGCATTGGTGTTCGAGCAGTAAAGGGGTCGTGCTGGGGGTGGTGTTTCAGGGTTTAGGGCAGTGCAGTGGTGTTCCGGCAGTGTAGGGGGTCGTGCAGGGGGTGGTGTTTCAGGGTTTAGTGCAGTGGTGTTCGGGCAGTGTAGGGGGTCGTGCTGGGGTGGTGTTTCAGGGTTTAGGGCAGTGCAGTGGTGTTCGGGCAGTGTAGGGTGTCGTGCTGAGGGGTGGTGTTTCAGGGTTTAGGGCAGTGCAGTAGTGTTTGGGCAGTGTAGGGGGTCGTGCTGGGGGAGTGTTTTAGGGTTTAGGGCAGTGCAGTCGTGTTCGGGTAGTGTAGGGGGTCGTCCTGGGGGAGTATTTTAGGGTAGTGCAGTGGTGTTCGGGTAGTGTAGGGGGTCATGCTGGGGGTAGTGTTCTAGGGTTTAGGGCAATGCAGTGGGGTTCGGGCAGTGTAGGGGGTCGTCTTGGGGGTGGTGTTTCAGGGTTTAGGGCAGTGCAGTGGTGTTCGGGCAGTGTAGGGGGTGGTGCAGGGGGTGGTGTTTCAGGGTTTAGGGCAGTGCAGTGGTGTTCGGGCAGTGTAGGGGGTCGTGCAGGGGTGGTGTTTCAGTATTTAGGGCAGTGGTGTTCGGGCAGTGTAGGGGTCATGCTGGGGTGGTGTTTCAGTGTTTAGGGCAGTGCAGTGGTGTTCGAGCAGTAAAGGTGGTCATGCTGGGGGTGGTGTTTCAGGGTTTAGGGCAGTGCAGTGGTGTTCGGGCAGTGTAGGGGGCGGTGCAGGGGGTGGTGTTTCAGGGTTTAGGGCAGTGCAGTGGTGTTCCGGCAGTGTAGGGGGTGGTGCAGGGTGTGGTGTTTCAGGGTTTAGGGCAGTGCAGTGGTGTTCGAGCAGTAAAGGTGGTCATGCTGGGGGTGGTGTTTCAGGGTTTAGGGCAGTGCAGTGGTGTTCGGGCAGTGTAGGGGGCGGTGCAGGGGTGGTGTTTCAGGGTTTAGGGCAGTGCAGTGGTGTTCCGGCAGTGTAGGGGTGGTGCAGGGGTGGTGTTTCAGGGTTTAGGGCAGTGCAGTGGTGTTCAGGCAGTGTAGGGGGTCGTGCAGGGGTGGTGTTTCAGGGTTTAGGGCAGTGCAGTGGTGTTCCGGCAGTGTAGGGGGTGGTGCAGGGGGTAGTGTTTTAGGGATTAGGGTAGTGCATTGGTATTTGGGTAGTGTAGGGGGTCATGCGGGGGTAGTGTTTTAGGGTTTAGGGCAGTGTAGTGGTGTTTAGGTAGTGTAGGGGGTCGTGCTGGGGGAGTGTTTTAGGGTTTAGGGCAGTGCAGTGGTGTTCGGGTAGTGTAGGGGTCGTGCTGGGGAGAGTATTTTAGGGTTTAGGGTAGTGCAGTGGTGTTCGGGTAGTGTAGGGGGTCATGCTGGGGGTAGTGTTCTAGGGTTTAGGGCAGTGCAGTGGTGTTCGGGCAGTGTAGGGGGCGGTGCAGGGGTGGTGTTTCAGGGTTTAGGGCAGTGCAGTGGTGTTCGGGCATTGTAGGGGGTGGTGCTGGGGCTAGTGTTTCAGGGTTTAGGGCAGAGCAATGGTGCTCAGGCAGTGTAGGGGTTGTGCTGGGGGTGGTGTTTCAGGGTTTAGGGCAGTGCAGTGGTGTTCAGGCAGTGTAGGGGGTCGTGCAGGGGTGGTGTTTCAGGGTTTAGGGCAGTGCAGTGGTGTTCGGGCAGTGTAGGGTGTCGTGCAGGGGGTGGTGTTTCAGGGTTTAGGGCAGTGCAGTGGTGTTCGGGCAGTGTAGGGGGTCGTGCAGGGGTGGTGTTTCAGGGTTTAGGGCAGTGGTGTTCGGGCAGTGTAGGGGTCATGCTGGGGGTGGTGTTTCAGGGTTTGGGGCAGTGCAGTGGTGTTCGAGCAGTAAAGGGGGTCGTGCTGGGGGTGGTGTTTCAGGGTTTAGGGCAGTGCAGTGGTGTTCCGGCAGTGTAGGGGGTCGTGCAGGGGGTGGTGTTTCAGGGTTTAGTGCAGTGGTGTTCGGGCAGTGTAGGGGGTCGTGCTGGGGTGGTGTTTCAGGGTTTAGGGCAGTGCAGTGGTGTTCGGGCAGTGTAGGGTGTCGTGCAGGGGGTGGTGTTTCAGGGTTTAGAGCAGTGCAGTGGTGTTCGGGCAGTGTAGGGGGTCTTGCTGGGGGTGGTGTTTCAGGGTTTAGGGCAGTGCAGTGGTGTTCGGGCAGTGTAGGGGGTCTTGCTGGGGGTGGTGTTTCAGGGTTTAGGGCAGTGGTGTTCGGGCAGTGTAGGGGGTCTTGCTGGGGGTGATGTTTCAGGGTTTAGGGCAGTGCAGTGGTGTTCGGGCAGTGTAGGGGTCATGCTGGGGGTGGTGTTTCAGGGTTTGGGGCAGTGCAGTGGTGTTCGAGCAGTAAAGGGGTCGTGCTGGGGGTGGTGTTTCAGGGTTTAGGGCAGTGCAGTGGTGTTCCGGCAGTGTAGGGGGTCGTGCAGGGGGTGGTGTTTCAGGGTTTAGTGCAGTGGTGTTCGGGCAGTGTAGGGGGTCGTGCTGGGGTGGTGTTTCAGGGTTTAGGGCAGTGCAGTGGTGTTCGGGCAGTGTAGGGTGTCGTGCTGAGGGGTGGTGTTTCAGGGTTTAGGGCAGTGCAGTAGTGTTTGGGCAGTGTAGGGGGTCGTGCTGGGGGAGTGTTTTAGGGTTTAGGGCAGTGCAGTCGTGTTCGGGTAGTGTAGGGGGTCGTCCTGGGGGAGTATTTTAGGGTAGTGCAGTGGTGTTCGGGTAGTGTAGGGGGTCATGCTGGGGGTAGTGTTCTAGGGTTTAGGGCAGTGCAGTGGGGTTCGGGCAGTGTAGGGGGTCGTGCTGGGGGTGGTGTTTTAGGGTTTAGGGCAGTGCAGTGGTGTTCGGGCAGTGTAGGGGGTCGTCTTGGGGGTGGTGTTTCAGGGTTTAGGGCAGTGCAGTGGTGTTCGGGCAGTGTAGGGGGTGGTGCAGGGGGTGGTGTTTCAGGGTTTAGGGCAGTGCAGTGGTGTTCGGGCAGTGTAGGGGGTCGTGCAGGGGTGGTGTTTCAGGGTTTAGGGCAGTGGTGTTCGGGCAGTGTAGGGGGTCATGCTGGGGGTGGTGTTTCAGTGTATAGGGCAGTGCAGTGGTGTTCGAGCAGTAAAGGTGGTCATGCTGGGGGTGGTGTTTCAGGGTTTAGGGCAGTGCAGTGGTGTTCGGGCAGTGTAGGGGGCGGTGCAGGGGGTGGTGTTTCAGGGTTTAGGGCAGTGCAGTGGTGTTCCGGCAGTGTAGGGGGTGGTGCAGGGTGTGGTGTTTCAGGGTTTAGGGCAGTGCAGTGGTGTTCGAGCAGTAAAGGTGGTCATGCTGGGGGTGGTGTTTCAGGGTTTAGGGCAGTGCAGTGGTGTTCGGGCAGTGTAGGGGGCGGTGCAGGGGGTGGTGTTTCAGGGTTTAGGGCAGTGCAGTGGTGTTCCGGCAGTGTAGGGGGTGGTGCAGGGGGTGGTGTTTCAGGGTTTAGGGCAGTGCAGTGGTGTTCGGGCAGTGTAGGGGGTCGTGCAGGGGTGGTGTTTCAGGGTTTAGGGCAGTGCAGTGGTGTTCCGGCAGTGTAGGGGTGGTGCAGGGGGTAGTGTTTTAGGGATTAGGGTAGTGCATTGGTATTTGGGTAGTGTAGGGGTCATGCGGGGGTAGTGTTTTAGGGTTTAGGGCAGTGTAGTGGTGTTTAGGTAGTGTAGGGGGTCGTGCTGGGGGGGAGTGTTTTAGGGTTTAGGGCAGTGCAGTGGTGTTCGGGTAGTGTAGGGGGTCGTGCTGGGGAGAGTATTTTAGGGTTTAGGGTAGTGCAGTGGTGTTCGGGTAGTGTAGGGGGTCATGCTGGGGGTAGTGTTCTAGGGTTTAGGGCAGTGCAGTGGTGTTCGGGCAGTGTAGGGGGCGGTGCAGGGGGTGGTGTTTCAGGGTTTAGGGCAGTGCAGTGGTGTTCGGGCATTGTAGGGGGTGGTGCTGGGGCTAGTGTTTCAGGGTTTAGGGCAGAGCAATGGTGCTCAGGCAGTGTAGGGGGTTGTGCTGGGGGTGGTGTTTCAGGGTTTAGGGCAGTGCAGTGGTGTTCAGGCAGTGTAGGGGGTCGTGCAGGGGGTGGTGTTTCAGGGTTTAGTGCAGTGGTGTTCGGGCAGTGTAGGGGGTCGTGCTGGGGTGGTGTTTCAGGGTTTAGGGCAGTGCAGTGGTGTTCGGGCAGTGTAGGGTGTCGTGCAGGGGGTGGTGTTTCAGGGTTTAGGGCAGTGCAGTGGTGTTCGGGCAGTGTAGGGGGTCGTGCAGGGGTGGTGTTTCAGGGTTTAGGGCAGTGGTGTTCGGGCAGTGTATGGGGTCATGCTGGGGGTGGTGTTTCAGGGTTTGGGGCAGTGCAGTGGTGTTCGAGCAGTAAAGGGGTCGTGCTGGGGGTGGTGTTTCAGGGTTTAGGGCAGTGCAGTGGTGTTCCGGCAGTGTAGGGGGTCGTGCAGGGGGTGGTGTTTCAGGGTTTAGTGCAGTGGTGTTCGGGCAGTGTAGGGGTCGTGCTGGGGTGGTGTTTCAGGGTTTAGGGCAGTGCAGTGGTGTTCGGGCAGTGTAGGGTGTCGTGCAGGGGGTGGTGTTTCAGGGTTTAGAGCAGTGCAGTTGTGTTCGGGCAGTGTAGGGGTCTTGCTGGGGGTGGTGTTTCAGGGTTTAGGGCAGTGCAGTGGTGTTCGGGCAGTGTAGGGGGTCTTGCTGGGGGTGGTGTTTCAGGGTTTAGGGCAGTGGTGTTCGGGCAGTGTAGGGGTCTTGCTGGGGGTGATGTTTCAGGGTTTAGGGCAGTGCAGTGGTGTTCGGGCAGTGTAGGGGGTCTTGCTGGGGGTAGTGTTTCAGGGTTTAGGGCGGTGCAGTGGTGTTCGTGCAGTGTAGGGGGTCGTGCAGGGGGTGGTGTTTCAGGGTTTCGGGCAGTGCAGTGGTGTTCGGGCAGTGTAGTGGGTCGCGCTGGGGGTAGTGTTTCAGGGTTTAGGGCAGTGCAGTGGTGTTCGTGCAGTATAGGGGGTCGTGCTGGGGATGGTGTTTCTGGGTTTAGGGCAGTGCAGTAGTGTTCGAGCAGTGTAGGGGGTTGTGCAGGGGGTGGTGTTTCAGGGTTTCGGGCAGTGCAGTGGTGTTCGGGCAGTGTAGGGGTCGCGCTGGGGGTGGTGTTTCAGGGTTTAGGGCAGTGCAGTGGTGTTCGGGCAGTGTAGGGGGTCATGCACGGGGTGGTGTTTCAGGGTTTAGGGCAGTGCAGTGGTGTTCGGGCAGTGTAGGGTGTTGTGCTGGGGCTGGTGTTTCAGGGTTCAGGGCAGTGCAGTGGTGTTCAGGCAGTGTAGGGGGTCGTGCTGAGGCTGTTGTTTCACGGTTTAGGGCAGTGCAGTGGTGTTCGGGCAGTGTAGGGGGTCGTGCTGGGGCTGGTGTTTCAGGGTTTAGGGCAGTGCAGTGGTGTTTGGGCAGTGTAGGCGGTCGTGCTGGGGCTGGTGTTTCAGGGTTTAGGGCAGTGCAGTGGTGTTCGGGCAGTGTAGGGGGTCGTGCTGGGGCTGGTGTTTCAGGGTTTAGGGCAGTGCAGTGGTGCTCGGGCAGTGTAGGGGGTCGTGCTGGGGGTGATAGTTCAGGGTTTAGGTTAGTGCAGTGGTGTTCGGGCAGTGTAGGGGGTCGTGCAGGGGCTGGTGTTTCAAGGTTTAGGGCAGTGCAGTGGTGTTCGGGCAGTGTAGGGGGTCGTGCAGGGGCTGGTGTTTCAGGGTTTTGGGCAGAGCAGTGGTGTTCGGGCAGTGTAGGGGGTCATGCTGGGGGTAGTGTTTCAGGGTTTAGGGCAGTGCAGTGGTGTTCGGGCAGTGTAGGGGGTCGTGCTGGGGGTGGTGTTTCAGGGTTTAGGTCAGTGGTGTTCGGGCAGTGTAGGGGGTCTTGCTGGGGGTGATGTTTCAGGGTTTAGGGCAGTGCAGTGGTGTTCGGGCAGTGTAGGGGGTCTTGCTGGGGTAGTGTTTCAGGGTTTAGGGCAGTGCAGTGGTGTTCGGGCAGTGTAGGGGGTCATGCTGGGGGTGGTGTTTTAGGGTTTAGGGCAGTGCAGTGGTGTTAGGGCAGTGTAGGGGGTCGTGAAGGGGGTGGTGTTTCAGGGTTTAGCGCAGTGCAGTGGTGTTCGGGCAGTGTAGGGGGTCGTGCTAGGGGTGGTGTTTCAGGGTTTAGGGCAGTGCAGTGGTGTTCGGGCAGTGTAGGGGGTCATGCAGGGGCTGGTGTTTCAGGGTTTAGGGCAGTGCAGTGGTGTTCGGGCAGTGTAGGGGTCATGCTGGGGGTAGTGTTTTAGGGTTTAGGGTAGTGCAGTGGTGCTTGTGTAGTGTAGGGGGTCGTGCTGGGGGTAGTGTTTTAGGGTTTAGGGTAGTGCAGTGGTGTTTGTGTAGTGTAGGGGGTCATGTTTTAGGGTAGTGCAGTGGTGTTTGGGTAGTGTAGGGGTCGTGCTGGTGGTAGTGTTTTAGGATTTAGGTTAGTGCAGTGGTGTTTGGGTAGTGTAGGGGGTCGTGCTGGGGGTAGTGTTTTAGGGTTTAGGATAGTGCAGTGGTGCTTGGGTAGTGTAGGGGGTCGTGCTGGGGGTAGTGTTTTAGGGTTTAAGGTAGTGCAGTGGTGTTTTTGTAGTGTAGGGGGTCATGTTTTAAGATGCAATGCTCCAATACCTGACCAGTCTGCACTACATAAAACTGCAAAAAAACTAAAAATAAAAAGTGTTTTGCACACTTTTGTCATTGGGCTATATGTGGGCTACATCTGGGTAATATTTGTGCTACATTTGGGCTCTTTTTTCACTGGTGGCCATCTTGGAAGACTTCTTTGTTATGAAGTTTCCTAATTTCTTCATTTACTGCAGTCTTCTCAGTAGGAAATGCTTTCAGTTTTTTACTTTGATTCCATCAAGAAGGCATTCAGATGTCTCACATCTGCCATAAATTCAGAATGTTAGCACTCTAGTTCCTCATTAGATCACTGGAGTAAAGCTACTGCTCACCAGGGAGTTAACTGGTAGTCTGCTGCTGGTATTGAAAGTGATTGTTTCAGTCTGCATGTCAGAATTTTCTAATGAAATAGAAGAGGATATGAGATCTCACTTAAAACATGCCCTAATTTTTCTTTCTGCAGCACTAACCATAATTTCTATTTCAAAAAGAACCCTCATTTTGTTCCTTTTTAAATTAAATGTTTTAAGTGTTACCGGTTTATTCCAATCAAGATGGCTTCAGGTGTGCCATACTTTTGTCATAAGTAAGGCTGTTAGCGCTCTAGTTGTTCTTTAGAACACTCTGGGAAGCTGCAGTAGAACACAAAGGCATCAACTGGCAGGCTGCTCCTGTTGAAATATAACAGGAAGATATTTGAGATCACACTTGAAATATGTCCTAATTTTTCTTTCTACAGCACTAACCATAATTTCTATGACAAAATGAACCCCCTCATTTTGTTCCTTTTTAAATTAAATGTTTTAAGTGTTACCAGTTTATTCCAATCAAGATGGCTTCAGGTGTGCCATACTTTTGTCATAAGTAAGGCTGTTAGCACTCTAGTTGTTCTTTAGAACACTCTGGGAAGCTGCAGTAGAACACAAAGGAATCAACTGACAGTCTCTGCCCTTGTTGGATGTACATGTTTTACTGAGAATGTCAGACTTCATTCTCACATGAGTGAGAAAGATAATGTGAATTTACAGAAAATATGCTCTCATTTTAGCTTCTGGAGCACCTTCCAAACCTCCATGGGACAAGCATGAGAAAATAGTGTTCTCTCAAACATGATTCATGATATCCCAGCAGAAGGTTTTTCACATGGTAAAATCACCTTAGAATACACCACAATTCCTAAAATTAGTATGGTACCATCAACAAATAAATTCTAATGTAACTAAAGCCTGTTATCACCCTTTATAGTTCTCCTTTTGGTGACCCTCAAAATCTTCTATTCACTACAATGCATTTCAATGAGGTACTATCATTTATATTGGTCCCAAGATGGCTGCCAGCAATTCCAGGATGAAGTGCTGACAGCCAATCAGATCTCACGATGACATGTGTGGTTAGGCTCCGCCCAGATATATATGTGACTTTACTTTTGATTTTCTCAGGAACTACTGAACGGATTTACACCATTTAAGCAAAAGGCACGACACTGAACCAAGGGCTACCTCTTTGCCAAATTTGGTGTAATTCCGTTCAGCAGT